>JALJVW010003518.1:33077500-33677500 GCA_024865655.1 Emberiza elegans
TAGGACAAGGGAGAATGGAAAAGGAGGAAGATTTAGGTGGGATATGGGGATGGAATTCCAGGCTGGGAGGGAGGGGAGGCCTCAGCAGGGCCTGCTGTGCAGGTGTGTGAGCAGCAGATGGAGGTTTGGGCTCCCACACCATGTCCTACCCATCACCATCCCAACAGTTTAAAGGGATGCAACTCCTCCGTCTGCTCCTGCAGCTCGTGCAGAGCCCGTGCTCCCCAGATTATTGCTTTTAATAAATGAAGGAATAAAAAGCGGCTTTGGGAGGCCAGAGCTGACTCCTGATCTCTGCTGGGAAATTCCTGTCAATATTTCCTGACAAACCCCGAGATCTCGGGTGTTCAAAGCAGAGTTTTTATCAGAAAACTGCTTTCTGTGGAATGCACTTTCTCACTTTCTCTCCCGCGTTTCTGCTGTATCCCAATCGTAAAAATGTGGAATTTGTGTGAGAGTAAAAGTGAGAAGTAGCAGGTGCTTGAGGTTCAGGTGTGAAAAACCCTTCTGTGTGTGCAAACAGAGCAGGGTACTTTGTGAGGGGGTGGTTCCAGTGAATCTTTCCTGCTGTGGGATCACAGAATCCCAAAAGGATTTGGGTTTAGAAGGGACCTTAAATCCCATCCATCCCATGGGGATGGGACACTTTCCACTGTCCCAGGGTGTTCCAACCTGGCTTTGGGCACTGCCAGGGATCCAGGGGCAGCCCCAGCTGCTCTGGGAATGCCATCCCCATATCCCACCTAAATCTCCCCTCCTTTTCCACTCCCCCTTGTCCTACCACCAAAACCAACCTGTATCGAAACCCATTTTCCCTTTTTCTTTGCAGTTTTCTGCCTCATAACCCACATTTCCCATGGCAATTCCATAAAAAACCTCTTTCCCACCAGGTTCCCAGCAGCCTTCCTCTGTTCCCCAGGAGAAATGGGCAAACTGGATGCAGAACTTGAAGATTTCCCGGGATTTATTGCCATCAAACAGCACCAGAGTTTAGCATACATTACCAGCACGGGCTTTAAATCAAAGGAGCATTTCTTAATCCATTATTTATAATGAATCAATTATTAATGGGGATAGCTTTTTCTCCCCTAATAAATTATTATAAACTCTGCTGTAACACGCTGTACCAATATGTACTATATAAATTATGGGATGTGGTTCAGGTTATGAGGAATTTAAGCAGCTCCCTGAGATGTTTGCTGGCATGGGGCTGGCAGCGTTGCATTTATTGCAGCTTCAAGCAATCAGAGCTCCCCATTGCAGCTCCTTTATTTGCTGGGAGACAGGTCCTTCAATAAATCACCTGGTAAAGATCTGTATTATTTACACAGCAATGGGAGTAAATGTGCGGTTTGTGTTACTGGAAAGAGGAAACCTTTTCCTTGAAGATTTTTCTGCTTTTTCATCTTCAGTGCTGAATTTTTTCCTTCTCGTTTCTTGGTACTTCTACTGGTTTTTTTGGTTTTTCTCTGTGTTTTTAGACCCAGCACTGTGGGTCTGGCTTTGCTGTGGCTTCCCAACACAAACTTGTGGCTGAGTGAGGGGGATTTTGCTGTGGCTCCAGTTTTGGGGCCCTCCCCAATGCCCTGCAGGACCTGGGCACCTCCTTGTGAGGAGGAGAAGAATCTCCAGAACCACCGTTCAGGAGGATCAATAAATACTAAAGCCTTCAATAAATCCTTCAATAAATCCTTCCCTAAATCCCCTGGTAAAGATCTGATGTGAATAAATGTGGGGTTTGTATTACTGGAAAAGGAAACATTGTTCTTGAAGCTTTTTCTGCATTCTCGTCTTCAATATTTTCCTTCTCATTTCTTGGTGCTTCTACTGTTTTTTGATATTTTTTCTGTATTTTTAGATCCAGCCTGGCCATGGACACTTCCAGGGATCCAGGGGCAGCCACAGCTTCTTTGGGCAACCAGGACCTCACCACCCTAAGAGGAAATCATAATAATGACAATGATAACCATAGAAAAACTCCCCAAAAATATGCAATGATTCCCAGGTGGGGTATGGATATAAGAACAGGGTGTCTGATACCCAGCACATCAAATCCTGAATGTATCAGGGATAAACCTTCCCAGAGATCCCACTCAGCCCTGTGACCCCCGATTCCATCGGAAAACCTGGAATTCTCCCGGAGCAGCTCCGTGGGATGGCAAATTTACCTCCAACAGCCTCATTAATTTCCTGAATAAACACAAAGGCCCAGCCTCTCCCTGGCCTGCATCCACACATTCCCAGTGTGCCAGGGGCTCTTCCAAAGGCTCCCAGCCCCTGAGGTCCCCGTGCTGGTGGCGGGTACCGCTGGGAGAGCCTGATCAAAACCCCGCTTTTATCAGCATATCAAAGCACTCAGAGACTCGTTTCCATTTTAATGCCTCTCTGCGAGTGCTTTTAGCCATTTTTAGTCATTTTGGCTTTAATAACATCGCCTGCATTTAAAGAGCAAGTGAATTCCCTGCTTCCAGCTCGCTTCCTGGGTGGATCCTGACGTGCCATGGTGATCCATGTGTACAGACCTACAGCCCAGAGAAGCTGTGGTGCCCCTGAAAGTGTCCCAAGTCAGGATGGACAGGGCTTGGGGCAGCCTGGGATAGTGGGAGATGTCCCTGCCCATAGAACTGGGTGAGGTTTAAGTTCCCTTCCATCCCAAGCCATTCTGGGATTCAGTGATCCATGTAAATCCTGGAGGGAGCTGCAGTCCCAGGGTCTCTATGACAACGGTGACAAGCCCAGGCTGGCTGTCTCTGCGCTTCCTCCGTGCGGGATCCAGAGTTTCCCATCAGACAGGAAAATTCCCCCTCCACTGCTTCATCAACCCATCCCTGCCCAGTGACCAACTGTGGCCATGATATTTTCTGAAAAATCCTTTCATTAGGATTGTTCCTCCTGAGAAGCTGAGAGGCCTCAGGAACAGAATGCAAGCAATGGTTATCTGCTGCTGTGGGATGCAACAGGTGCATCTGGGATTGGCCCATGTGGTTGTTTCTAATAAATCGCCAATCACACTCAGCTGTCCAGACTCTCTGGTCAGTCACAAGCTTTTGTTATCATTCCTTTTCTATTCCTTGTTAGCCTTCTGATGAAATCCTTTCTTCTAGTCTTTTAGTAGAGTTTTAACGCAATAAGTATCATAAAATAATCAATCAACCTTCTGAAACATGGAGTCAGACCCTCATCCCTTCCCTCATCCTGGGACCCCTCTGAACACCGTCACAACCAGCAGGTGGGAACTGGGAGGAAAACTTCCTCTTTTCCCAGGAATAATGACCTCATCCCCGGAGGTCTGCACAGGAACTGTCTCGGTGCTGCTCAGGGACAGCCATGGTGGCCCAGCTGTCCCCGCTGTGATCTCAGCTGGACATATCCAACCTGTCACAGACGTATCTTATGAAAAATCCTTTTGTTAGGATTTTTCCTCCTGAGAAGCTGAGAGGCCTCAGGAACAAAATGCAAACAATGGTTATCTGCTGCTGTGGGATGCAACAGGTGGGTCTGGCATTGGTCTCGTGTGGTTGTTTCTAATTAATGCCCAATCACAGTCCAGCTGGCTCAGACTCTCTGGTCATCACAAGATTTTATTATAATTTTATTATTTTTTATTCTTTTCAAGCCTTCTGATGAAATCTTTCTTCTATTCTTTTAGCACAGTTTAATATATAATTTTCTTTTAATATGTCATAAAATAATCAATCAGCCTTCTGAAACACAGAGTCAAGATTCTCATCTCTTCCCATGTCAGAGTTACCCACAAATTCAACATTTGCTGAGCCCGAGTGAAGAACATTGCCACACAACCCTGGGATGGTCCCGCTCAGGTGACAGCCACGGTGGCCCAGCTGTCCCCAGTGTGTGACCTCAGCTGGACACATCCAACTCCTGCCTTCAGGAGGGCTCCAAGCCTTTCTTCCCTGGATTCATTCCCCCGGGGTTGCTGCCTCGGTTCAAGGACCTGCCACGATGCCGAGGGACACCAGAACATTCCAGCTCCAAGAATGCTTCTGGAAAAAGCATTCACCACTTCTGCATTTGCCACTTTACCCAGAAGGATTTTGCCACACGCTCCTGTTTTTCCTTGACCTCCTGTGCTGGCCATGCCCATGACAGGGGGTCAAACTTGCCGATCCTTAAGGTCCCTTCTGTTGGAACCCAGGGAATCCCTCTGGCTGCCCTGGAGGGGAGCCCTGGCCCGGGGGGCTCAGAGGCCTTGGCACAGAGCCCAGGACCCCTGTGCCTTTGATTTAGCCCTTGGAAAAAACAATTACCAACCATGTATGAAGGATTACAAGCCTCGACAGTTTAAGTAGAATGATAGTGAATTTATCACAGGGTGAAAAAATAGATTTTTGGGGTTTTTAGGATGGGGGTTCAGGGGCAAGGTGGAGGAATCTGGGCGTGTCCAGCCTGTCTCCTTCTTCTTCTTCTCCTTGGCCTCCATCTCCTGCTGGGATGGTGGCACTTTGGGATTGGTTTAGAGTAGAAGCTCACTGTCTAACACAGGTGATGGGCATTGGGCAGTAACTGTAAATATTGTACAGGCAGTTTTTAGTATAAAAAGATAACACCGCCCTGGGGCAGGCAGAGTGCCTCTGTCTGTCCTGCTGAGCTGACCTGGGCTGGGCAGGAGAGAGAATTTTATAGATAAGGAACAGTGAACAACCTTGAGAGTGAGAACTGGAGAGCTCTGACTGCTTCTTCGAGCACCGGGCTGGGAACAGAGAATTTCTGACACATCTCGGGGTCACTGTGAGCAGCCAGAACCCCGAGACCTTCCAATCCCAACCATTCCACGGCGTTTCTTTGTTTTCCACGGGAACAGCTGAGCTGATTTTCCACGGCAGGACCCCCGGGATCCCACAGGTGGAAGGGGCCATCCCCCAGCAGCGCTGGAAATCATTAAATTGGAGCGGTTTCGGAGCAGAGCCGCGGGGATGGCGGAGGAGCTCGGCCGATAATGAAAGACGCCAGGAACTCAATTTGTTTTCCTTAACGAACAGAAGGTTAAGAGAGGATCCGCTGGCAGCCTCTAATTACTTCTGGAATTTAAATGTGATAATAGAGGGCTCCCTGGCCAGGCAGATGAAAGTACACCCAACCCCGTGCCTGCGAGATTAAAATTCAGCCTTGAATTAAAAGCACCTTTTTAGCCGTGCAGGTTATTAAGCACTGAAACAACTGTCGAGAGATCTCCTGATTTGAAGAGGGTTTTTTTTTTCTTTCCCCCCCTTTTCCAAACCTCAAGCTTTAATTCAAATAGAAAAATCCCCAGGCATGTTTTACACGGGAGTTCAGGCCAGATAATCACGATGGCTTTTTGCCAACCTTATCAAGTATTAATGTGCCATCACCCCGCTGCCCTCCTTCTGTGCTCTGCTCATCAAGCAATGATTTTGTCAGCAAACACAGAGAATTTCTCCAGCGTGGTGTCACCAGAGGTGGCCAGCAATGAGGAGTCCAGGGCTGTGTCCATAAAACACGCTGGACGTGGCAGGAACCACCTGTGGGTGACAGCTGAGTGCTGCCAGCAGATCCCTGAGGGGTTTCTCCACCTGGATATTGGAAGGAGATGCTGGGACAGTGAGGGTTGGTGGCCACAGGGGCAGCCTGGGGACAAGCTCAGCTGGAGCCAGGAGCAGGAGCTGGAGAACCCCCAGGAGGACGGAGAAGGTGGCACCAAGGGAGAGGACACCACCTCAGTGGAAGGTGCCACCACCACGCCAAGTGTCATGACAGAAGATGCTACTGTGGGAAGATGCCACCACCCCGCGAAGTGCCACAACCCCACAAGGTGCCACCACCACTCAAGATGCCACCACCACACGAGGTCCCACCTCTCTGAAAGGTGCCACCAACACTCTCACAATGGAAGGTGCTACCATGATGGGAAGTGCCACCACCACTCCAGATGCCACCACCACTCAAGCTGTCACTGTGACAGAAGGTGCTGCTGCCATGCAAGGTGCCCCTGTGAGGAGATGCCACCACCACAGGTGCCACCACGATGGCAGGTGCCACCACCATGTGTGGGTTTTAAGCCCAGCTGGAGATGAAAATCCTCAGAGCTCTTCTCCCTCATTCTGGCGGAATGGGGAGGAGGATCAAAGTCAAATTTGTATGTTGAGATAAAAAACAATAATGGAAAATTATTGTTAATTTATAACGGAAAATACAGAAAATATTTCTGACATATAGAATACAATTTGATATATACTTTATATATTTTAATATATATTATTTGATATATAGCTATTTGATATATATTTTTATATATAACTTGAATATAGAAAATATTGTGAATTTAATAATGGAAAATATAGACATATATTACATTATATTATATTATATTATGTTATGTTATGTTATATGTTATATGTTATATGTTATATGTTATATATATATATATATTATATTATATTATATTATGTTATGTTATATGTTATATGTTATATCATATCATATCATATCATATCATATCATATCATATCATATCATATCATATCATATCATATTATATTATATATATTATAAAACAATTTCTCACCATCCACTGACTGATTCCAGACCTCCTTTCCCAAATCCACACCGACCCTTCTGGGCTGCTGTTTCCCCCTCCACACCGGTCCCATGGGGCCATTTTAGAAATGCACACATGGAACATAAACCAAGAGCAATTTCCAGCGCTGTGGTTGTGGTTTGTGTTCCTCACGCAGTGCAGCAGGTGGGATGGATGGTGGGATGCTCCGGGCTGTGTTCCCCACTGGAATGTGCCCTCAGAGAGCTCTGGTGGTTTGTCAGCAGACAAGAACGTGGCTGAGGAGCTGCTCTGCCTTTGGAGAAATTCTCTCCAAGCAGTGATGGGTTCAGAGTGAAAGAGGGGAAATTTGGGTGGGATATTGGGAAGGGATTCCTGGCTGGAAGGGTGAGGAAGGGCTGGGCTGGAATTCCAAGAGAAGCTGCAGCTGCTCCTGCATCCCTGGCAGTGCCCAAGGCCAGGCTGGAGCAGCCTGGGGCAGTGGGAGGTGTTGGGGTTGGAATGGGGTGGGATTTAAGGTCCTTCCAACCCAAACCAGTCTGGGATCTCAGGACCTGCACTAAACAATCCCTGTGTCAGGAGATGTCACTTCAGCAACGGGGAAATCACCAAATGGGTTTTCTGGAAGCTGTTGGGAGCTGGGAATGAGGGCAGGGCCTTCAGATCTTGGTGCCCCCACAGGCAGGGCCAGGAAAAGGGTGAGGCAACTTAAGGGGAGCAACTTACCCAAGAGCAGGAACAGTCCTGGGGAAGCCTCAGTGCTGTGGGGGGAAGGAATGTTTGTTGTGTGCCCTGAGCAGCAGGAACCTGAGCAGTGCCCTCAGCACATCCCCATCCCTGCCTCCCTCTGCAGGTTCACAGCTGCCCTAGCAAAAAATACCCCTTTGTCCTGTGCTTTCCAACTTCCTGCAGCTCCTCTGTGGTCAAAAGTGGAGCTCGCTGCCAAAATCAGATACTCAAGGAGCTCTGTTACTGATGAAATCAACTGCTGCCACGTGACAGCTGCAAACATCTGGAATCCATCACCCGGGCTCCGTGCGGGACTTGATCCTGCTCAAATATCAGCCTGGAGCTTGAGTATCTGCAGCTTTCTCAGCCCCAAAAACAATGCCTGCAGAAAGTGGCTTGCAGATAATCAAAATTTCAGAGGGAAGAAACACAAAAAAACTTAATGTTGTCAAAACAGAAGGATTTTTAAAAGCTTTAATGATTTTTTCAACTTAAGGGAAGTGTTCTGCTCCAAGGGAGTTGGGAAGTGTTTCTCATCTGTGATGGGAAGGGAAGTGCTGCTCCCCAGCACCCCATGAGTTAATAACCCACGCGTGGAGCTGCTCCCGTGGGCAGCACAGGCTGAGCAGGAAACCTTCCCAGCAGGATTTTGGGTGTCCTGGGAGGCTGGGGGAGCACACCTGCAGCCCTGGGAGGTGACAGCAGCACCTGGAGAGGTCCTGAGCTGGGGACAGGCCCTGAGCACCATCCTGTGGGATTCTGCTTCCCCAAAAATTGTGGGGTTGGGGCTGGGATGGAGATAATGTGGGATGCTGAGCCAAAATCCCTGGATCTGGGACAGGTGGGACTAAAGCACCCGGAGCACAGGTTGTTCTGGGCTGAAGGGCTGCCAGCCATTCCTGGCACGTCCCTTTCCTGGCAGAAATGCCAGCCTGTAATCCAAACATCACTGTCAGATTGATTTCTTGTTTTCATTCTGTATTACTGAGAACAGCACGTGCTCCCAGCCCGCATTCCCAAGAGGGATTAATCCTAAAAAAATCCTTCTGTATTTTTATTGTGGGTGTAGGATCCATGCAGGAGGATTGGAAAGGATTCCCTGCTTTCTGGAAAGGGTGAAAACAACTCTCTCACCCTCATGCCCTCAGTGGGCAGCACATTCCCTGCCCCTCCTGCTGATCTATCCCAGCCCCTAAAACTCCTGGGATTAGTCCTGTGTGGCCAGAAACAGCAGAACAACACAATTATCAGTGTGAAATCTCCCTATCCAGATGGTTAAAATAATTAGAATTAATTTATATAGAGGTTCAGCTCTGGTAAAATGCAACCGTGACTGTCCCTTCTCCCTGCGGTCCCCAGGAGCATCCCAGGGCACATCCCCCAGTGCTCAGCCCCTGCAGGGGGGTCCAGAGCCAAACAGGACTTTGGAGCCAGCTCTTCCTCTTCCCTGCCTTTGGAATTTGCTTGATTTCCAGGCACATCTCCCCCCAGCTGCCTGTGCACAGCTGAACCCCGCACACGGAATATTCGGCAGGAAAACGCGGGAAGAGCCAAGCGGCCTCACCAGGGAGGCCTGGGAAAAGAGAGCAGGGAAACACCTGCACTCCCAGCACCATCCCAATTCATATTTGAACATTTTCCACGGAGCTGGGACCCTCTCAGCACAGAGCTTTGGGAGAACTCCTTGCTGCTTTAATCTTCCCAAATTCCCTGGGCAGGTTGGATGGGCACAAAGGCCCAGCTCTACCCCCCTCCCCTGGCACAGCACTGAGCTCCTCCTCTTGAGATGGTTTTATTAATTAAACTATGAGGTTTTATTAATTAAACTCTCAGGTTTCATTAATTAAACTCTGAGGTTTTATTAATGTGGAGTCCTGGGCCCCTTCCGCTGGCAGGGGAAAGCTCAGGAGGAGATGGAATTCCCAGAAGGTTTCCAAAGGCAACTCCAAAATTGTAACTCTGAATTCCTAAAAATCTCAGGTTTTAGCCACTGAAAACTATATGGGAATTCCAGGCTGCCTTTTTCCCAAGTCTTGCGCCTGTAGATGGCAAATATCAAGCTCTGCTAGAAAAACAAACATTCCTGAATTCAATCCTACAACTCCAGGGCTTTTCCCTTCCCCGCACTCCCTGGGCAACTCTTGTCTCTGGAGCTCTAATTCTCATAAATTAACCAAGAAATGCTAAAACCCCCCAAATTATTGTCACAAGGTCCGGTCAATCTGTGCCTGCTGTCCCAGGAGGAGCTTCACCTGAAATAAAACCCTGCAGCACCTCATGCACGTCCCTAAATATTTAGCCCCAAACGCAGCAATCCCAAAAATTCATATTCCTACAGCACAGCAGGATTAATAATTTTTGTGCAGTGGTTTGTTTCATTTTCTTTTTTGTCACATCACACAATTTGTCACTGAGGGGAACTGCTCTGCTCCTTGTCTTGTTCACAGGAGGAACACCCCGAGGGAAATCCACGCTCCCAGCAGCCAAACCTTGGGATTCACTCCAGTTTCTGGCCCCAAAAGCTGTTTTGGGGTTGGCACATCCCTCCCCAGGGAGTTTGACCCGCTCAGGGATTCACAGCTCAGCTGGGACGAGGGCATCCCAAGTGCCACCAGCACTGGATGGCATTGTGGCTTCTGGAGAATGGGAACTGGGAGCTCATCCACATCCAAGGGGTTTCATCCCAGAGGAAGTGGGGAAAAACACAGTCCAGCCCTGAGCTGGACTCCCAGAGACCTGGTCAGGATTTAATCCCTGTCAGAGGGATGTCATTCCAGAAGGAGCTGGGAAGGGCACAGTCAAGTCCTGAGTTGGACATCCAGAGATCTAATTAGAATTTAATCCACATTCAAGGGGTTTCATCCCAGAAGGAACTGGGAAAAGTACAGTCAAATCCTGGATCAAATCCCAGGAACCTAATGAGGATTTAATCCCTATTAAAAGGATTTCATTCCAAAAGGAACTGGGAAGAACGTGATCAGCTCTGGGTTGGATTTCCAGGAACCTAATTAGGATTTAAATAATAATAAATGGATATAATTCCAAAAGGAACTGGGAAGAATGTGATCAACTCTGAGTTGGATTCCCAGGGACCTAATGAGGACCCAATCCCCATTCCAGGTGCATCATCCCACAAAGAACTGGGAAGAGCCTGGTCAAACCTGGGCTGGATTTCCAGAAACCTAATTAGGATTTGAATCATAATAAATGGATATCATTTCAAAAGGAACTGGGGAGACCCTGGCCTGCATTGGATTCCCAGGAACCTAGTGAGGATCCAATCCCCATTCCAGGGGCATCATCCCATAAAGAACGGGGAAGAGCCTGGTCTATCTTGGGTTGAATTCCCAGAAACCCAATGAGGATTTAATCCCTATTAAAGGGATATCATCCCATAAAGAACTGGGAAGGCCCTGACCAACCCTGCATTGGATTTCCAGGAACCCAATGAGGATCCAACCCCCATTCCAGGTGCATCATCCCATAAAGAACGGGGAAGAGGGTGGTCAACTCTGGATTGGATTTCCAGGCACCTAATTAGGATTTAAATCGTAATAAATGGATATCATCCCATAAAGAACTAGGAAGAGCCTGGTCTTTCTTGGGTTGGATTCTCAGAAACCTAATTAGGATTTAATCCATATTAAAGGGGTATCATCCCATAAAGAAGCGGGAAGACCCTGGCCAGCCCTGCATTGGATTTCCAGGAACCCAATGAGGATCCAACCCCCATTCCAGGTGTATAATCCCATAAGGAGCTGGGAAGAGCCTGGTCAACCCTGGGTTGGATCTCCAGGAACCTAATTAGGATTTAATCATAATAAATGGATATAATTCCAGAAGGAACTGGGAAGACCCTGGCCTGCGTTGGATTCCCAGGAACCTAGTGAGGATCTAATCCCCATTCCAGGTGCATCATCCCATAAAGAACTGGGAAGAGCCTGCTCTATCTTGGTTTGGATTCTCAGAAACATAATTAGGACTTAATCCATATTAAAGGGATATCATCCCATAAAGAAGTGGGAAGACCCTGGCCGGCCCTGGGTTGGATTCCCAGGAACCCAATGAGGATCCAACCCCCATTCCAGGTGCATCATCCCATAAGGAGCTGGGAAGAGCCTGGCCAGCCCTGGGCTGCACTCCCTGCCACCCACCCTCCTGCCACGCTCCAGAGGTGCAAGGCAGGCGGGCAGAGGATATTTTGCCTTTCCAAAGCTGTCCCCATTGCCCACAAATCCCAGGTTTTGTTCCCAGACTGCTGCAGGGAGGTTCTCTGGTTGCTCAGCAACTGCTTTAGTGCTGATCAGAGCGTGGGGTGGTGGCTGCGATTCCTGCTGGACAAGGAATAGGGCAGGATCTGGGCAAAGATATGGAAATGGAAGGGCAGGCGCTGCTCCCCGAGAGCTGGGAAATCCAGTTTGGCTGGGTTCATAAAAATCAGCTGGAATTTTGGGTGGGAAAGTGTCTTTTTGGGTGGAAAGTGTCATTTTGGGTGGAAAGTAACATTTTTCACTGCTCCAGTTGTCTGTGGGAAGGAAGGGAATCCATGGCATGGGACAATCCATGGCAGGGCCCTGCCAAACACCCCTGTGGCAGCCATGGACTGTCCCATGCCATGGATTTCCTTCAGGAATTCAGGAATTCAGCCTTATTTTCAGATTCACAGGAACCCAGAATTTGGGTTGGAAGGACCTTAAAACCCATCCAGTTTCACTTCTGACACCTCCCACTGTCCCAGGCTGCTCCAAGACCCGGGCCTTAGACACTTCCAGGGATCCAGGAATACCATCCCAGCCAGGAATTCCTTCCCAAAATCCCATTTGATCAATGTTCCTTCAGTTTGAAGCCATTCCCTCGTGCTGGATAAGCCAAAAGCCTTTGAGAGCTTCTCCAGCAGTTGTTGGCTCTCCCTCCCCTTTCCGGCCTTCCTCCTGGAATCCCCACCTCCTCCTCCTCCTCCTCCCCTGCAGATTCCCAATCTCCAAGAGGCAATTAGGTTGATCAGGGCACCACTTTGCAGCTTACAGATTGTTCTCCTTAATTATTAAACAGGGGATTTGCATCCCGTCCCAGCAGGTTCCCTTTGAAGCCGGGGCTGAGCTGGGAATTCCCTCCTGCTGCCGATCCCAATCCAACCTCCCGCTGCTTCCAGCTCTGGGAACAGCCCTGCATTTTCCCACTTTTTTCCCTGCACCTGGATTTTCCCACTTTTTCAGCTTCCCAACCCAGTCCTGGCCGTGTCATGGCTCCCACTCCCTGATTTTCCACAGAAATCGAGCGCAGCCGCTGTTGCTGGTGGATGTGCAAGAAGAAAATCATGGAAGTGCTCCCAAAACCGTGGGGGTTTTCCTCAAAAATCCCATTTTTTGGAGGTCGCATTTCAATGCACATTTGGATTAGGTTTGGAATAAGGGCAAAAATACTCCTTGTGTCTCCTGGAGATTTGGATTTCCCAGGAATTGGCGCTCTCCAACCCAATTGATGTCCTCCAGTCTCATCCCATATTTTATGGGAATATGCTGAACTTTCCCACTGGATCTGATATTTAAAATCCCAGAAATTCCTCATACAGACATTCTAATTTATGCAAATATACACTTTTATATTTTTTTATATATTTAATTTATATTTAACACCTTTTTCCAGCACATTGGCTGGTTATTATTCTTTATATGCTAATTTTTATGGGAGTATTTTAATTTTCCTTTCATTAATAATTTCTAGTGTTGGAATATCCTTTTTTTTTCTCCCATTTGGGAATCTTTAAGCTGAATTTATTTTCAGGAGCCTCTTTCCTCTTTCCAGGGTACTTGGCAGTAAATACTGCTGCAGGTCAACATGCTAGAGAAAAAGGGGGGAAAGGGGAAAAAAGGGAGAAAAGGGGGAAGAAATGGGAAAAATGGGGAGAAAAGGGAGAAAAGGTGGTACAAAAAAGGGGAGGAAAGGGGAAGAAAAGAGGAGAAAAGGGGGAAGGGAAGAAAAAGGAGGAATAAAGAGGAAAAAGGAGAAAAAATAGGAAAAAGGAAGGGGGAAAGGGGGAAAGGAGAGGAAAAGGGGAAAAGAGGGGGGGAAAAGGGGAGAAAGGGAAGGAAAAGGGGAGAAATGGGGAAAAAAGAGATGACATAAAAGAAAGAGGGGGAGAGGGGAAAATGGGGGAAAAGGGGGGAAAGGGAAAAAGGGAGAAAAAAAACAGGAAAAAGGAGCAAAGGGGAAAAAGTGAGGGAAAAGGGAAGAAAAAAAGGGGAGGAAGGGAGGAAAAGGGGGGAATAAAGGGAAGAAGAAAGGGAAGGATAAAGGGAGGAATAAACAGAAAGAAGAGGGGAAAAGAGGGAGAGGGAAGGGAAAAAAAGGGAGAAAAAGGGAGGAACAAAGTGGGGGAAAAGGAGAAAGGAAAGACTTCCTGAGGAAATGAGAAAGTTTCCATCCTGTCCTGCTGGAAAATCCTCTCAGGAATTATTCCCAAGCCCTATATATTCATTTATTAATTCCAGATTTATTTTCCCTTTCTCCACCCTGACACAGTGAACAGCTAGGCTTGACATTTGGGCTGAGCTTGATTTTGTTTAGGGGGAATCTGGAACCCATCCCTGCTCCCGCCGCCCCTCTGGAAGAGGAGGAATTCCTTCCACCCCATCCAGGGCTGCTCCCAAAAATCCTCCGAGGGAATTTCCTGCTGCTTTAACCTCCCCCAGCCGGGCTCAGGGGTCAGGACCCAATAAATGAGATTTCTGCTCGATTCTTTAATCACTGTTAATCCCATTACAGCCATCCCAGCCTCCATCTGGCCCTCCATGGGTCTCACTTGCGCTTCTCCCATCCCTCCCTTTTCATCTCCCAGGATTCCTCCGAGCACATTTCTGGTCTGTTTTCCTTTTCTAAATCCGGAATTCTCAACATTTTTATTTTTACACAAAGCTACGCCTCACATCCTCCAAAATTTCTGAATTTCTCGTTTCAGGGCCAACAAAACTTTACAGAAAATGCTATTTTTTCTTTTCAAGTTCACTTCCTACATATCCTAAATTTCTGCTAAACTCCCAAAAGCTGCCTTTTCCTGGATGCTTTGACTGAGTTTTATTTTAATCTCTAACCCAGCAGAGCCTGGATACAGAAATTTTTCACTCTTTCAAGACCTTTTCTCTCCATTCCACTCATATCATGTTTTGGCTACTTTTTTGATCATAAACATAAAACATAAAAAATATTAAAATATTTTAAATATAAAATTTTGAAATATTAAAATTTTAAAATATAAGTATTATAAACATAAATATCTAATTTATTATAATATATATTAAAATATTAAATATATAAAATATATAACTACATAGAATACATTTATATTTTAATATATTTTATATATAAATATATAAATGTATAAAATATATTACATATATAAATATATAAAATGCATAAAAATATTAAATCTATAAAGACATTAAATATATTAGATATATATATAATTATATAATTGTATACATATGTAAATATATGACTATATAAATATATGACTATATGACTATATGACTATATAAATATAATAAATATATACTATATAAATATAAATATAAATATAAAATTATATAAATATATAAATATATATAAATAAATAAATTTTTATAAATATATTTATATATAAAATATATAAATATATAAATATATAAATATATAAATATAAATATATAAATATACTTATTGGAAGTTTCAATTCATGTTTTTTGTTTTTAATTTTTTAGCTCGTACAGGTGTTTGGGAACTTTTCCTTAACAAAAAATAATTATTTTCCCCAAAAATATTTAAAAACTGGGAGTAGAATTAAGCTGTGGAGACTCTTTTGGTTTCACCACTGGTGATCAACCAATTGTGGGATTTTCTCCACTGCAGGAAAAAGAGATTTTTCAAAGGTGAAGAGGAAAAAAAGGAAGATTTAAAGCAGCGAGCAGAACAGAACTGGCAAGTTTTGAATCCTCAGCTCTGTCATTTTTGTGTCAAGCCGTGCAAATCCCAGCATTCTCCACCTGACAGGATGCGTGCCTGGGATTCTATTTTTAGCATGAGAAATAATCGTAATGATCAGTTTGTCACCACCGAGGCAGGTGTGTGCATGGGACACGGCTCCTGAACTCTGTCTGCCGGGGAAAAACACCAGGAAAAGCAACCAGAATTCCCATTTTCCCTCCTTCCTTCCAATAGAAAATCAAGGCTATAATAGCTCTGAATGAATATTTCTTATCTTGAACTGTACATACAAACACATGCTATAGAAACCTTCTATCGAACTTTAAACATTCTCCATTTCTCACACTCTTCCACTTCACTCAGCTAAATATGGGCGATAATTTCCTTCCCATGCTTTCCCTTCCCTCTTTTTCCTGTTTCAATGCTTATTTTTATCAATATTTTAAAGATATCCGTGTCTTTCCTGTCTTCTTCCATGAGGGTTTTGTGAGGGAATGAAATTCCCCCTGGACAGGGTTTGGGATTTGTGCAGTTTTCACCCCATGGAGGGCAGCACTTTTCCTTTTCCCACCTTTCAGGAGGAGTTGGAACACCAGGAATTGACTTCCCATGGGCAGGACTGGCATCAAAGCCAGGATTTGGGGAGAAAATCCTTTATTTTCACATCCCTGCCATTCCTTTCCTTACAAATCCTTTTCCATTCCCTGGGGAGTGGGGTGGAAACCTGGATGGGATCTCAGGTTCCAGGATGGTGCTGCAAAGGCCACTCCAGAGCCCAATTTCCCAATCCTTTAGGAGCTGGAACGATCCCAGAGGGGAATTTCAGCACCCAGGGGCTGCCTCTGAGCGCAAAACAAAGCAAACAAAATTTTCAAAAATTAAAAATGAACAAAATCGAGCACCAAGGCCATAAAAGAAAGGGGGGGAAGTTCTGGGCTGGTTCTGGCTGATGTGTCCCCAGCACGGCTTGGAGGATCAGGTTCATCTAAATGGGGAAAAAATCCTTTTAAAGCCCCAAAAGTTGTTTCTATCATCAGTTTAAGGAGGATTATTTGATGCCCTTTTTTTTTTTTGTGGGATCCTGCAGAGGGGCTGAATTCCTGGGAAATTTGGGAAAATTGGGGTCCAGAGCTGTCCTTGTCCCCAGAGATGCTCCAACACCCCCAGTTTGCCCCAAGGCAATCCAAACACTTCCCCAGAGCTAAAACCACCCCCAAAAAATAGAAATAAAGTTCCCCATCGCTCCTTGCAAGGGTGAGACGAATATTTTGGGATGATGAAGCGTCTTTGATCACATCAGAAATGGAATTTGGGGGTCAGCAGGACCTGCAAGCGCAACAGGGGGATTCCCCAGGATCATCAGCGCCCCAAAAAACCACACGGGGGCCGAAGAAAATGGAATGTTTCAAAGTCAGTGCTGACAAGGCCGGGTCTAGCCGAGTATTTAAGCTTAAACTCGGGGTTCAGGCACTGGTTTTGTCAGGCTGAGTGGCTCAGCCCCTCCTGTTCACATGGAAATGTCGATTTTCTGACACCCCAAACCCACCCGAAGGACTTTGCCCAGTGTCTGAAGAAGAGGCAGGAGCTGCAGGCACTGAAATTTGGGGTTTTCCTCCACCTGAATAGGTGTGAGGGATTCCAGGTCTTTTCATTTGGGAATTCCAGACAATTTAAAGGGAAATTTCCCCTCAAAAATACATTTTCCCTCAAAATACAGATTTGGGAGCGCTCCGTGCACCCACCCAGGACCATCCCAGGGATTGCAGCTCCTCGCTGTGCAGAAAAAATTAAAGATTTTTTAGAATTTAATGGATTTTTTGGCGGGGTTCAGCTTTCCTCACGCCAACCCCACAAATTCAGCCCTGGAGATCCGAGCTCAATCCACCCCACGATGAACTCGGGCCATCGTTTCCAGCAGCAGGGATGTGACAGAAACGCCAAAAAATCCCCTCCCAGCAGAAAGTGAGGCTTCACCTCTCCCTGCACTACCTGCACACAAAGAAATTACCCTGAAATGTAAAAGCACATTAGGAAAAACTCCCATTTCTAGGAGGAAAAAAAAAAAAATAACGAATCTCCACCAAGCCTTGACAGCTGTGTTGAAATTACCTCTGGTAATTTGAACTGAGTGGAAGCTTTTAGACTCGATTGCACCGAAAAAATGTAAAGTATGTCACTTATTAAGCTTTTACGCCTGACATCCAGCCGAGCCTTCCCAGCAATCCCGAGATCAGGCAGATAAATGTGCTGGGAGCTGGGAGGGCTGGAGTCATCACCCCGGGAATGCCGCGGGATTGCTGCTCCTGGGGAACTCACCCAAAACAGGGGCTGCAGCAGGCAGAAAGCATCTCCCTCCTCACGGAGCCTTCCTGCGCTTCCTTTTGTTGGGAAAATCAATCCACAAACGCCAGGGGTTGGTGTCCAAAAAGGAGACAGAGACAGAGTCCTGGAGCTTTTTTCCAATAATGGGAGAGGCCATGGGACATTCCCTGGGGTCTCTCATATTTTTGGAGGATGCAGCCTCCTTTTTGTCCCAATTTCCTTTCTCTTTCTGAGGTTCTTGGGAGGTTCAGACTTCCCAGAACACCTCATACCAAAGATTTCCCTCCAACGTACAACCCTCCCTTTCAATGTTTAATTCTCATGGAATTTAGGGGTTTTTCTTCCCCATTGTTTCTTTCACCTCTCAATGCCTAATTTCGTTTATCAGCAAACCTGAAGTTTATTTGTAAAGGCAAAGTTTTGGAGGATGCAGCCTCCCTTTTATCCCAATTTCCCTCTCTCTTTCCCCATTTCTGAGGTTCTTGGGAGGTTCAGACTTCCCGGAACACCTGATCCTAAAGATTCCCCTCTAATGTATAATGTTCCCTTTTCATTTTTAGTTCTTAGGGTTTTCCCCCATTGTTTCTTTCATCTTTCAATATCCAATTTCATTTATCAGCCAACCTACAGTTTATTTGTAAAAGCAAATCTCTTTTTCCATTCATCAATCAGTGGAATCCTTCCCATTGTTTATCTCCCAGTGCTGGTTTCACCCACCAGTCTTTTGGAAAGACAAATCCACCATTGCTCTCACTTTTGTCAGGAAAATGAATCCACAAACGCCAGAGGTTTGTGTCCAAAAAGGAGACAGAGGAGTCCTTTGGCTTTATTCCAATACAGGGAGAGGCCACGGGGCATTCCCTGGGGTCTCTCCAATTTTTGGAGGATGCAGCCTCCTTTTTATCCCAATTTCCCTCTCTCTTTCCCATTTCTGAGGTGCTTGAGATACCAAAGATACTCGATACCAAAGATTCCCCTCCAGTGTACAACCCTCCCCTTAAATTTTTAATTCTTACAGAATTTAGGGGTTTTCCCCCATTGTTTCTTTCATCTTTCAATATCCAATTTCATTTATCAGCCAACCCACAGTTTATTTGTAGAAGCAAATCTCTTTTTCCATGCATCAATCAGTGGAATCCTTCCCATTGTTTCTTTTATCTCCCGGTGCTGGTTTTACCCACCAGTCTTTTGGAGAGACAAATCCACCATTCCTCTCACTTTTGTCAGGAAAATGAACCCACAAACACCAGAGGTTTGTGTCCAAAAAGGAGACAGAGGAGTCCTTTGGCTTTATTCCAATATAGGGAGAGGCCATGGGACATCCCCTGGGGTCTCTCATATTTTTGGAGGGTGCAGCCTCCTTTTTATCCCAATTTCCTTTCTCTTTCTGAGGTACTCGGGAGGTTCAGACTTCCCAGAACACCTGATACCAAAGATTTCCCTCCAATGTACAACCCTCCCTTTCAATGTTTAATTCTCGTGGAATTTAGGGGGTTTTCCCCATTGTTTCTTTCATCTCTCAATGCCTAATTTCGTTTATCAGCAAACCTGAAGTTTATTTGTAAAGGCAAATTTCTGGAGGATGCAGCCTCCTTTTTATCCCAATTTCCCTCTCTCTTTTCCCATTTCTGAGGTTCTTGGGAGGTTCAGACTTCCCGGAACACCTGATGCCCAAGATTCCCCTCTAATGTATAATGTTCCCTTTTCATTTTTAGTTCTTAGGGTTTTCCCCCATTGTTTCTTTTATCTTTCAAATTCCAATTTCATTTATCAGCCAACCTACAGTTTATTTGTAGAAGCAAATCTCTTTGTCCATGCATCAATCAGTGGAATCCTTCCCATTGTTTCTTTTCTCTCCCAGTGCTGGTTTCACCCACCAGTCTTTTGGAAAGACAAATCCACCATTGCTCTCACTTTTGTCAGGAAAATGAATCCACAAACGCCAGAGGTTTGTGTCCAAAAAGGAGACAGAGGAGTCCTTTGGCTTTATTCCAGTAAAGGGAGAGGCCATGGGGCATTCCCTGGGGTTTCTCCAATTTTTGGAGGATGCAGCCTCCTTTTTATCCCAATTTCCCTCTCTCTTTCCCCATTTCTGAGGTGCTGGAGATACCAAAGATACTGAATACCAGAGATTCCCCTCTAATGTACAGCCCTCCCTTTTCATTTTTAATTCTTACAGAATTTAGGGGTTTTCCCCATTGTTTTTTTCTTTCATCTTTCAATTTCAGTTTCATTTATCAGCCAACCTACTGTTTATAGGCAATGGTGGTGCTGGGCAAGGGGAGTCCTGGGATGGGGGTCCCCAGGGAGGAGAGACCAAGGCAATGGGGGTGCCATGGTTGGGTTCCCAGGGGAATGGGGGTGCCAGGGATGGGCAGGGGCTGGGTGGGCACAGGGGTCACAGCTCCTTCCCTGGGTGCCTCAGATTTGGGGTGACCCAGACCCAGCACAGCCCCCACCCTGGGGCACCCCAGGGCTGTCCTGGTGGGCTCTGGGTCTCTGCCCCACACACCCCTTGGGTCAGGTCCCCCCATTTCCTGGCTCAGCCATCCCAGGTAACACCTGATGCCCAATTGGTTCAGACAAAATTATACATCCATAAAATTAAAGAAAAAATCTTTTCCACACCATTATTTTCCCAATAAATAACAAACTCAGCAAAAATCAAACTGACAAGGTATAAAATGCTCTGGTTTATAGAATCCATTGCTTTCCCTACAAGTCACTGTCGCGACCCGCCCCAGATGACTGAGTTACGCGGTGATTTTAAGGTGCAAAAATAACCACTATAGGCACAGAGGATTTTATAGCATTCCAGAATCAACCACTTTTGTTTATTAAATCACAACAGAAAGGGTATTGGTATTGAAGGGGTCCGGGAAAGAAAAGGAAAAGATAAGGAAAAAAGAGGAAAAGGGGATATAGGTTTGGGGGTTATAGCTACTGAACGTGGTGCTTGCTTTATCGGAGAGTCCAGCTGTCTGTCGAAAGCTCGCCAGATCATGCCCGGGGAGATCTCAGAATCACAGCTGGAGCTGGTCTCTAGTTATACCCTTTTTCGTTGGGGGAAGGGGATAATCGCAGGTAGTCTGTGTTCTTGGCATTAAATGAGAGCCATTGTTTTCATAGCTCAGTGGTCGTGCCTATACCTGGGTTGCAACTTCCCCCCCCACTCTCATTTTACACACCCCCTGGAAAATAGGGGGTTTGGAGTCCCAGTCTTGGGGCAAGGGGTGCAAGGGGGTCTTCTGCACAGGATCGTCGCCCCAACTCCTTGATGGAGGGGCTTTGTTTCTGGTTGTCCATCGCGATGTGAGGAGCAGGCATACTTGGGGGTCTTCCAAGGAGTCCTACCGGATCAGGAGGTGGGAGAATAAGGTCCATTGTTCAAAATCCGGCCCCACACCATTATTTTCCCATATGCAAAAGTCAAATGGTGTACTGAGCAAGACTTTTCCCCTCCACCAGTCCTCCGGTCAAAGTGGTCTTGGTTTACAGTAAAATCCTTTTATTTTTGATAGACTCTCCAGATCACTCACAAAAAAAAACACAAACAAATCACAAAGAAATGAGACTTTTGGTTCCTCGGGCAACGCACCAGCAGCATTTGCTTGTGGATAACACAGGCGTGGGAATCTCCCTGAGTGTCCAACAGCTCCATGGGATTGGCGGAGCCTGCTGGACAGCAACCCAGCCCCTAAGGGGCCTTTTGCTGGGCCAGGAGGCGCCATCGGCCCCACCTCCCCGCAAACTTGATTGACCAGGCCATGGAAAGCTCCGATTTTGGCGCTTTTATTTGTAAAGGCAAAGTTTTGGAGGATGCAGCCTCCCTTTTATCCCAATTTCCCTCTCTCTTTCCCCATTTCTGAGGTTCTTGGGAGGTTCAGACTTCCCGGAACACCTGATCCTAAAGATTCCCCTCTAATGTATAATGTTCCTTTTCATTTTTAGTTCTTAGGGTTTTCCCCATTGTTTCTTTCATCTTTCAATATCCAATTTCATTTATCAGCCAACCTACAGTTTATTTTGTAAAGCAAAAATCTTTTTCCATTCATCAATCAGTGGAATCCTTCCCATTGTTTATCTCCCAGTGCTGGTTTTGCCCACCAGTCTTTTTGGAAAGACAAATCCACCATTGCTCTCACTTTTGTTAGGAAAATGAATCCACAAACGCCAAAGGTTGGTGTCCAAAAAGGAGACAGAGGAGTCCTTTGGCTTTATTGCAATACAGGGAGAGGCCATGGGGCATCCCCTGGGGTTTCTCCAATTTCTGGAGGATGCAGCCTCCTTTTTATCCCAATTTCCCTCTCTTTCCCATTTCTGAGGTGCTTGAGATACCAAAGATACTCAATACCAAAGATTCCCCTCCAGTGTACAACCCTCCCTTTTCATTTTTAATTCTTACAGAATTTAAGGGTTTTCCCCCATTGTTTCTTTCATCTTTCAATATCCAATTTCATTTATCAGCCAACCTACAGTTTATTTGTAAAAGCAAATCTCTTTTTCCATTCATCAATCAGTGGAATCCTTCCCATTGTTTCTTTTCTCTCCAAGTGCTGGTTTTACCCACCAGTCTTTTGGAAAGACAAATCCACCATTCCTCTCACTTTTGTCAGGAAAATGAACCCACAAACACCAGAGGTTTGTGTCCAAAAAGGAGACAGAGGAGTCCTTTGGCTTTATTCCAATATAGGGAGAGGCCATGGGACATCCCCTGGGGTCTCTCATATTTTTGGAGGATGCAGCCTCCTTTTTATCCCGATTTCCTTTCTCTTTCTGAGGTTCTTGGGAGGTTCAGACTTCCCAGAACACCTGATACCAAAGATTTCCCTCCAATGTACAACCCTCCCTTTCAATGTTTAATTCTCGTGGAATTTAGGGGTTTTTCCCCATTGTTCTTTCATCTCTCAATGCCTAATTTCTTTTATCAGCAAACCTGAAGTTTATTTGTAAAGGCAAATTTTTAGAGGATGCAGCCTCCCTTTTATCCCAATTTCCCTCTCTCTTTCCCCATTTCTGAGGTTCTTGGGAGGTTCAGACTTCCCAGAACACCTGATGCCCAAGATTCCCCTCTAATGTATAATGTTCCCTTTTCATTTTTAGTTCTTAGGGTTTTCCCCCATTGTTTCTTTCATCTCTCAATATCCAATTTCATTTATCAGCCAACCCACAGTTTATTTGTAAAAGCAAATATCTTTTTCCATGCATCAATCAGTGGGATCTTTCCCATTGTTTCTTTTCTCTCCCAGTGCTGGTTTTGCCCACCAGTCTTTTGGAAAGACAAATCCACCATTGCTCTCACTTTTGTTAGGAAAATGAATCCACAAACGCCAAAGGTTGGTGTCCAAAAAGGAGACAGAGGAGTCCTTTGGCTTTATTGCAATACAGGGAGAGGCCATGGGGCATCCCCTGGGGTTTCTCCAATTTCTGGAGGATGCAGCCTCCTTTTTATCCCAATTTCCCTCTCTCTTTCCCCATTTCTGCAGTGCTGGAGATACCAAAGATACTCAATACCAAAGATTCCCCTCCAGTGTACAACCCTCCCTTTTCATTTTTAATTCTTACAGAATTTAAGGGTTTTCCCCCATTGTTTCTTTCATCTTTCAATTTCCAATTTCATTTATCAGCCAACCTACTGTTTATTTGTAAAAGCAAATCTCTTTTTCCATTCATCAATCAGTGGAATCCTTCCCATTGTTTTTATCTCCCAGTGCTGGTTTTACCCACCAGCCTTTTGGAAAGACAAATCCACCATTCCTCTCACTTTTGTCAGGAAAATCTTCCTTCAATAACAATAATTGTTTGAGTGATGGGAAGGGAAAGCTCCCAGAAACACCCGGCCTCAGCTCCTCCGTTAGTCTGAGCTTTGTTAAGCCCGTCCCAAAGGTTCAGAGAGGTGCCAGGTGCGTTAAGCCAAGCCAAGCTCAATCTACCCCAGGAATTTCAGTGGGAGATGTCCAAGAGAGCCTCAGAACCGCAACCGGGATGCAGAGCTCAGCCCAGGCTGCTAAAATCCACCAAAAATGGGAATTTAAAGATAAAAATAGCAGGAGGGGAAGGGATAAACCAGCCTGGGGAGGGTTTAGGGAGGTTAACCAGGCCAGGAATGCTCCAAGGAGGGGCTGCCATGGCTTCCTGCCCGCCAGGATGCGCTGGCAGCCACACCGAGCCTTCCTCGCGGGAATTCCGGAATTCCAGGGGTTTCATTCGGGAATTCCAGGGGTTTCATTCGGGAATTCCAGGGGGTTTTTAAAGGGGAATTTGGGAATTCCAAGGGTTTCATTTGGGAATTCCAGGGGTTTAATTCAGCAATTCCAGGTGGTTTTTAAAGGGGAATTTGGGAATTCCAAGGGTTTCATTCCAGAATTCCAGAGGTTTCTTTTGGGAATTCCAGGGGTTTTTTTAAGGGGAATTTGGGAATTCCAGGGGTTTCATTTGGAAATTCCAGGGGTTTAATTCAGGAATTACAGATGGTTTTTAAAGGGAAATTCAGGAATTCCAGGGGTTTCATTTGGGAATTCCAGGTGTTTTTTTAAGGGGAATTTGGGAATTCCAGGGGTTTCATTTGGGAATTCCAGGGGTTTTAAGTTGGGAATTCCAGACATTTTAATTTGGGAATTCCAGGCATTTTAATTTGGGAATTCCAGGTCTTTGGGAATTTTGGCATTTTAAAGAGGAATTGGGGAATTCCAGGGGATTGAATTCGGGAACTCCAGGCATTTTTTAAAGGGGAATTTGGGAATTCCAGGCCTTTTCATTTGGGAATTCCAGGGATTTTCATTTGAGATTCTGAGGCTTTTAATTTAGGGTTTCGAGGCAGTTTAATTTGGGATTTCCAGGCTTTTAATTTAGGAATTCCAGGAGTTTTCATTTGATATTTCCAGGTGTTTTTTTAAAGGGGAATTTGGGAATTCCATGCATTTTCATTTGGGAATTCCAGGGGATTGAATTTGGGAACTCCAGGCACTTTCATTTGGGATTTCCAGGCATTTTAATTTGGGAATTCCAAGAGTTTTAATTTGGGAATTCCGGGTGGTTTGATTTGGGATTTCCAGGCATTTTATATGAGATCTCCAGTCATTTTAATTTGGGAATTCCAAGAAATTTTGGTGGGTTTTGGAACACACTGAATTTTTGGTGGCTTTTGGAACTCACTGAATTTTTGGTGGGTTTTGGAATACACTGAATTTTTGGTGGGTTCCATGTTAAAGAGCTGGACTATCTTGGGAAATAACTCAGGAGAAATAGGAGGATATTTAGGTGGAACCCAAATTTCCCAGCAGCAAATCCCTGGAAGCCCAAGTCCTGTTATGCCAGGAGCCCAAATTCCATATTAATATAGGAAATACCTCCAGAGGAATAGGATAAAATTCAGGTGGATATAATATAATATAATATAAAAAGAAATATAATTATAAATATCATTATATAAATTATAAATATTAATATTAATAATATATATAAAACAATATATAATAAAATATATAAAAATATATAATATATAAATAATATATAATATATATAAATTATAAACATAAAAAAAATAAAATATATAAAAGTAATGTCTATTTTTACATAAATAAAGATAAATATATGAATTATATATAAATAATATAATGATCATTATATAATTATCATTAATGTTTCTATTTATTATTATAGAGGACATAGTTAATAAAAAAATAATAATAATAATATTATTTCTAATTATTGTTATTATTTATAATTTTATAGTAATTATTATACTTTTCTGATATAACTATTGCATTTATGTAATAATCAGTATTGATAATTATCATTATTTGCTATTGTAATAATAAATAATAGTAATAGTAGTAATAATAGTAATAATAGAACAGTAATAGTAATAATGATAATAATAATAATTGTAATGATAGTAATAATAATAATAATAATAATAATAATAATAATAATAACAATAATAATAATAATAATAATAATAATAATAATAATAATACTAATACTAATAATAATAATAATAATAGTTTGAAGCATTTTCTCCATGCCTGATGCCAGGCAATGCTGTGCACGCAATGTGGGGCAGTCTGGCACCCTGTCCCTGCCCGGTGACACGGGCACGAGAGGCACTGCCAGCCTCCCTCAGCCTCCCCAAAATTCAGAGTTAAAGACAAAAATCTCACCTGTTCCAAAGGGGGATCAATTATCCTTGAGGAGAGCTGCCTATCCTCCCCAAAACCAGAATTATTTCAGGAAAATGACTCAAGAAATTCTGCAAAGTTAGGCAGGGCCGGGCTGGACAGGGCTGGGAGCACCCTGGGACAGCGGGAGGTGGCAGGGGTTGGAAAAAATGAGATTTAAGGTCCCTCCCCACCCACATTTCTGCTGATTTTAATTTGAATTTAATCCATGAGGATCCCTCATTTGATTAGGTATTCACTCTGTGATTCCCACGGCAGCACTGCAAGTCTGGGAGCTCTTCAAGGTTACTCACATTAAAAAACCGAGAACTTAGCACAAAAAGAAATAAATAAATTAACAAATAATAATAATTTTAAAAACAGCTTGAAATTTCACAAGCCCCAAGTTGGCAAGACTTCAAATAGCTCTGAGGCTGCTGGCATTGCAGCCAGGGCTGCAGAGCAGGCCGGGCATGGGGGTGCAGGGACGTGGGGACAATTTGGGGACAGCAGCAGAGCCAGCAGCTCAATAAATGCAGCTACTCTGCTGGGACTTCAGGAGGCTTTAAATGCGACTATTTTGTGGGTTTTCCTCATCTTTCCATCTTCAGCCTCCTCTCCCCTGCAGCTGATTTAGCCTGGTTTGATCTCCAGCAGCTCCACGCGAGGGGGAAATCCTGCAGCATTTCCAGCCCTGGCTTTGTGTGGTTGGGGAGCTCAGGTTAAACCATACCTGAATTAAACTCTGCTTTTTTCATCCAGGTGAGCCCCCTCCCCTGCAGGAATTTCTGTACATCCCAGCATTCCCTCCAGGCTGTTTTTCCCCTTTGGAAATCCCATTCCAGCCCATCCAGGCCTGTCAATACCAGGAATTAACCTGGAAAATCCTTCCCTGCTCTCCTCTGGGCTGGCACAGCAGGTGCTGGAGTCTGAGTGTGTTGTTCAGACTTGGGGACATTTTGGGGACAGCACTGCCAGCAGCAGAGCCAGCAGCTCAATAAATGCAGCTACTCTGCTGGGACTTCAGGAGGCTTTAAATGCGATTATTTTGTGGATTTTCCTCATCTTTCCATCTTCAGCCTCCTCTCCCCTGCAGCTGATTTAGCCTGGTTTGATCTCCAGCAGATCCACGCGAGGGGGAAATCCTGCAGCAGGCACCAAGCAGCATTTCCAGCCCTGGCTTTGAGTGGTTTGGGGAGCTCAGGTTAAACCATACCTGAGTTAAACTCTGCTTTTTTCATCCAGGTGAGCCCCCTCCCCTGCAGGAATTTCTGTACATCCCAGCATTCCTTCCAGGTTGTTTTTCCCCTTTGGAAATCCCACTCCAGCCCATCCAGGCCTATCAATACCAGGAATTAACCTGGAAAATCCTGGAAAATGCTTCCTGCTCTCTTTTGGGCTGGCACAGCAGGTGCTGGAGTCTCTGAGTTCGTTGTTCAGGAAGTTTGGGGGATTCTGAGAGAATGGGGATGTTGGAGATGTTCATCCAACAGAGGGGCAAAAGCCTCTCAGGGAGGGTTTGGTGTGAGAATTAAAATTTCCACTTGTTCAGGACTGCTGGCATCCACACAAGAGCTTTTTGCTGGAAAAAGAAAAGTGCCCAGGTGATGGTGAAGATGAAACTTTATGCACACAAGCTCCCAGTGCAGGCACAATTTTCTGTAACATTAAGGAGAGGAGCAGCTTTTGTTGTAACACCAAAAAAAAAATTGTCACAATCCACGTCAAAGCGGAAGCGAAAATTTTGAAATTTTTGTTTCAGGGTGTCTAAAGTGACGGTTTTGGTGCCACTGAATGCAGCCTGGAGGAGAAGGGAAGAAGGGAAGAAGGGAAGAAGGGAAGAAGGGAAGGGTTAAACTCCTCGGTGCAGTGGAGCTGGAGGTGTCTCTCCTCCAAAATCCGTGTTTGGAGAGATGGGAGGGGATTAGGAGCGATCGGGAGCCCAGGTAAGCCGGGATCAGAGCAGTGGGAGATAAAGGCACATCCCACACAGAGGGAGGAGTGGTTTGGGGGGCACAGGACCCTAAAGATCCTCTCAGTCCGTGCTCCCAGCTCACCTGGCTCCGGGGATGGGATAATGGGGTTTATTTGGCACGGCGTTCGCTGCAGCACGGTTTAATTACACCGTGTTTAATGAGGGATTAATCACAGCTCCTGCTCCTCTCAGACACCCACGGTCTCAGCGTGAAATCCGGGTTTGCAGGGCCATGGAATGAGGGGCTGGGAGAGCAGCCTGGGCACGGAAAGGTGGGAAGGGGCCGCTGCAAACAGCTCCGGGGAAAGGGGAGCTGGGATCGGGATGGAGCAGGACGCGATCCCAAAATCTGCAGGGAAAGGGGAGCTGAGATCGGGATGGAGCAGGACCTGATCCCAAAATCTCCTCCAGGGAAAGGTGAGCTGAGATTGGGGATGGAGCAGGACCTGATCCCAAAATCTGCAGGGAAAGGGGAGCTGAGATCGGGATGGAGCAGGACCTGATCCCAAAATCTGCAGGGAAAGGGGAGCTGAGATCGGGATGGAGCAGCACCCGATCCCAAAATCTGCAAGGAAAGATGAGCTGAGATCAGGATGGAGCAGGACCTTATCCCAAAATCTCCTCCAGGGAAAGAGGAGCTGAGCTCGGGATGGAGCAGGACCTGGTTCTGGCATCTCCTCCAGGGAAAGGTGAGCTGAGATCGACTTCCAGCAGCTCCAGGAGGGAGCAGGACCTGATCCAAACATGTCCCGGAAAAGGTGAACTGAGATCAGGATGGAGCAGGACCTGATCCCACCATTTCCAGGGAAAGGTGAGCTGAGCTTGGCTTCCCAAAACTCTGAGATGGAGCAGGACCTGATCCCAAAATCTCCTCCTGGGAAAGGTGAGCTGAGCTCGGGATGGAGCAGGACCCGATCCCCGCATCTCTTCCAGGGACGGGTGAGGTGAGCCAGGACCTGATCCCAGCATCTCCAGGGCAAGGTGAGGTGAGCCGGGCTCCCCGCAGGATGCCCCGGGCTGGAGCAGGACCCGCTCCCGGCTCTCCTCCTCCAGCAGCAGGGCAGGACCCGGCTCAGACCTTGGAATTCCGGCTCCAAAGCATCGGGCTCCAAAGCATCTGGCTCCAAAGAATTCCGTCTCAAAGCGTCGGGCTCCAAAGAATTCCGGCTCCAAAGCATCTGGCTCCCTCTTGTGTCGCCGAGCTGGCAGGAACGGGAGGATGGGGCGAGCTCCGGCACCTGCTCCTGTCCCCGTGCCCAGCCCGAGGAGGGATCCAGCAGCAGCTGAGAGCCCAAAGTGACCCCAAAATTCCCAACTCCGCACGTCGGGGCTCGCAGGGAGCACCCAGAGGGAGCAGGGAATGGGGTGAGCAGCTCCAGCACACGCAGCCTGCTCCATCAGGGGGGAGCTGAGGAAATCCCAGCCTGGAGAAATCCCCCCTCTCCTGCACCATCCCATCGGGATGCCATCCGTACATCCCACCCCTGGCATTCCTTCTCAAGAGGTTTCAGGAATATGAAACTATTCCAGCTGTGCAAACACAACAGAACTTTGTTTTTCCAGTATTTTATGCTGGGTTATTTTCCCCTTTGGCATTGCGGGTGGCAGGTGCTTGTTGGATTAAGCTCTTTGCTGACCCAGAGATGGGGTAACTGAGAGGTGCTTTAAAAGCTTTGATTCTATTTTCAGTCTCATGAGAAGGGTGGGACAATACAGATGTTACAATTCACACCATCGCAATCAGAAGCCAAATATTTCCCAATTACAATACATTATAAATGCTTCTTGGCCTATCAGCTTTTGCCACACCATGAGAGAATTCCCTACAAATTTATTTCCCACAGGTGCTGATCCCCACTGCTCCCGTGACACAGGCAGGAGCAGAAAGGACAGGGAAAATGCACCTGGAAACTGCATTTAATGCAACGGCCAGCACTGGCGCTGCTGCCTGCAGAGGTGCTGCTTTCCCTTAACCGAGTTCCTTTCTGGAGATTTCTTCAAAGGCCATTCATGGGAGTCAGGAGACAAAGGAAAGCTGTGTTAGGGAAGCAGAAAAAGGGATTTGTTTTCCAGCAGATGTTCTACAACTCCTACAACTGAGGAAAAAATTAAGTGCAAGCAGACCAGGTGCTGTCAGCCCTGAATTGTGCAGTCTTACTTGATTTTTCTGGTTTGCTTTAAATCATAATTAGAATTAATGCTTATTTTTCATCCCCTTGGCCAGGGTGCCTGGTTATCTTCAGGCAGCTGCTGCAGAAATCAGGGAAGACTCCCATCCTCTAAAATTTAGGTGAAGGTGCTAAAGTACACCCGGGGGATCTCTCTAATTTAAAAGAGAGGGGTGGAAAAGGACTTTTCACTGCTAACTGCAGCAAGTGAAGGGAAGGAGCCCCAAGGAGTTATTTGGAATTAAACTGGATGGAAGCCATGGATCCGGGACACTGACCACCCTGGATGTGAGGGAGAAGCCACCCTGGAAGGGTTGAGCAATCAGAAAGCATTTCCCTGCATTTCCAAGCTTTTCCCAGCATTTCCAAGCATTTCCAGCCCCCCTGGGCAGGGTCACAGCTGCACCAGAACAGGAACAAGGTTTGTTCCTGGAGCCAAGGGAGATCCCTGCTAAATCCATCCCTCTCCCCAGCTGGGATCCACCCCTGGATGGCTGCAGGGACTCACCAGCCACCCTCAGCTGGTGAATATTCCCATTTTCATCTGGGCTGGATGCTTCCCAGTCCCCAGCAAGGCCTGGGGAAGGTGTGGGTGTGAAAGTTGCCTCAGATCATGAGGTAATTGTTATTAATTCTGTTTATTTTTCTTACACATCCTTCTGGGGGTTCCTAATAAAACACATGGTTCTCAAAAGCAGGATATCCCTCTGGGATTGCAATTTCCCAGGAGATGTGACAGATCTTTTGCAGCTGGAGCAAACCCACAAAGTTCGAGCGCGGCTCAGAGGTGGCAGGGGCAGCTTTGGGGACAAGAAACCCGCAGAAAGGGCTTTTATTTTCCTCATGGAAATCCCTCCTTCCTGCAGGAATGGCTCCATCCTTCCTGATGGATAATGAGAGGCACAGGTACCGTGGGGAATAGGGGAGGCTTTGTCCTCCCTCCCTGCAGGAGCAGCCCTTTGTGCCAGGGATGCTGAAGGATTCCAGTCAATCATTCCTGCTGCATCGCCTCCCCCAGCCCCTCAGCACAGCCGGGAGATTGCTTTGGCCTCCAAATTGGCCGAGATTTTCCTGCTGAGGGATGTCCCTCAAATCCTCATGGCTTTAATGCATTTTAAGGGGTTTTTAGGGTGTTTTTAAGGTGTTTTCCCCACTGACTGTAGCCAGGTGCTGCCAGGAACTGAGCTCACATTCTGCTGCTTTTAAAGTAATTTTTAAATTTATTTTCCAGTGGGAGTTGTGGCTGAAATCAAAATCAGGCTTTGTATTTTTACAGCTCTTATTTCTCCCCTTCTGGGGAAGGGCACAAATATTTTGTTGAGGTCTCCTGAGCAGGTTTTTTATTCAAATTGATGTGCAAACCTGAGAGTCCTGAGTCAGCCAACAGCTCCAGGAATAACAGCTGTTTCCCAGGATATTATCCAACACACACAAATATTGTTCAAGTGGAATTTCATAGAGACAGCAGAGCCTTGCTTGCCATAAAAATAACTGTGAGAAAGAGAGCTGGCAAATCCCTGAGCAGCCCTAACACGGGTTTGTTTGGTTGGATTTGCTGCAATATTCATGGCAGTGACCGAATTGGAGGCGTTTTAGCTAAATATCCATGGTTTTCTGTGGAATGGTGAGGGAAGCAATGTGTGTCTCACTGGTGATGCTGTTCTGGCTGTGTTTCAGAAACCAGCAGCCCCGGATCCAGCCCAGGGCCAAAGGTGGGGCATTCCCAGCCCAATCCAAGCTGGAAAAGCAGCCCTGGAGCACAGCAGCAGCTCCCCTGCTCCCCTTTCCCCAGATGCCTCTCTCCAAAGCACGCCACAAACAAAACAGCCGAGGCAAAAAAAGGTCTTTTTGTCTCCAGAAGCACATCCTGGGAACGAGAGCAGCAGATGGAGAGCCCTGGGAACAATGGGATAATGCCGAAGGGGTGCCAAGGACGAGGGGGCAAAGGGAATGGGAAGAGGAGCTGCTCCAGCTGAGGCAGGATTCAAAAAGAACATTTTATTCAGCCGTGATTTCAAGGCTCTGAGGCGGTGGCTGCAGGTCCTCGGGTAAGAAGGAGCTGTTTGGCAGGAAAGCAGAGCTGAAGGACACCTGGAGCGCTGGTGCCAACAGCAGCCCCAAAACCCACCCTCAGCCAGCAGCAACCAGCAGGGCTCACACACACACCGGTGCCACTGGGCCGAGCAAAAAATAGGAAATACCAGAGCTCTGAATCAGGGAAAAAAAAATTATAATGAGGCTCTTCAGAAAAAAAGATAAGCTCAATGTGGACACTGGAAAACAGCACTAATTTCATTAAAGGATTATCCTTGATAGAGGATTTTCTCTTTGACAAGGTTAAAAAAGTTCCCGTTTCTGCTTGAGTTCTGTGGGGATGACCCCAAACAGCTCCAGGGGGAGTTTTCCAGAGTTTCCCATCCCTGAGCCCCCTTGAGAACTTGCAGAGCATGGGGAACTTGGAAAGGATGAAAATAAAAAATAATAATAATAATAATAATAATCATCATCATCATCATCATCATCATCATAATCATCATCATCATCATCATCATCATCATTGTCATTGTCATTGTTATTATTTGTTGCTGTTGTTGTTATCTTAATTATTAAATACCTTTAAATATTGCTGCCCTCTCCCAGTTCAGCAAAGCATTTAAACTCGTCAACTTGCTGCTTTGACATTCATTTTAATATACTTTTAATTCATTTTAATACACTTTTAATACATCTTTAATATTCAAAGGTGCTTTAACACCTCTCACTGGCTCCACTGCACTGGAGAATCAGCCATGACAAGAAAATGACTCGAGCATTTCTTGGGCTTCAGGTTTGGGCTTCCAACCAAAACTCTGGGATTTGGTTAAAATAACACAGACACAATGTTTTGGAAAAGACTTTTCTTTAATGGCATAAACCCCTAAAACTTTGCCTGCACATCAGACAGAAAAGCTGCTCTGGATGTTTTGAGAAATTGTTCTAAACACACAGATATCACAAAATAAAGCTATTTTCTAAATTGGTTTTTAAAACCCCGTTTGTGCCCTTGTAATGGATACAAAACCAGATTTGCATAAACAGAATCCAATTCCAAAGTCTGAATGCCCCCCATTTTCCCATCAAATCTCTGGACACACTGTCATGTGTAAATAACGAGCTGTCAAGAGATGCTGCAGAAGCCTTTACAGCTGGAGAAAACCCCGTTATTGCTCCTTTGAAAACAAACCTGCCTGTTTCCTGCAGGGAAGAATGAGCAAGGCTTTCTCAAGCCTGTCCATTCCATGGGCATTTTGCTCTGCCAGGGGTCCCCCTGCAGATGAAGCCCAGAAAAGGTCCCCATTCCTGGCTGCTGTGGTCACCTCCTCACAGAACCTCACACACAACTTCCCTGCAGGGTTTCCTACATGGCTGGCACACCCAGCTTAAAAAAAAAAATCTCTTTTTTCATGATGTGCTCCTTGACAGCAAGCCGGAGTGAGAATGCACTGAGGTACCAAAAGGAAATGTGGCTGTTTCTGGGCAGAACAGGTCCCCGAGTTCATGAACGATGCAAAAATCATTGATTTTTTTGTTTTGACCTTAATTTGGTGTTTGGGCAGCCAGGCTTGGTCACCCTCCTGTGCAGAGCTGCCAGCCTGTGAGCGGGACAAAGCGACATCCCAGTGCCACAGAGGGAGAGCTGCAATGCCACAGGGCCACAGGCAGAGTCTGGGTGGGAAACCCAAGCGCCAGGAGCCCTCACTCCTACCTGGAGAGCCTCTTCACCTCCTCTGTGAACCCAAGAACATCTGCAGAGGTGCCCACCACGTCCAGGTGGGTGTCGTAAGGGATGAGCAGCACTCTGGGGTAGCGTGCTTTCAGCCTCTCACAGAGCTGCCTGTGCCTCTGCCTCCCAGCTCTGCTGGGCTCCTTGAAGCAGATCCTCTCCTTCCGTAAAATCTTCTGCAGCTCCACCGAGTAATCTTCTATCATTTTCTTGGCCTTTAATCCCTGCAGAGCACCAGCCTTGCTGGCAGCACTCTCAATGCACACCGTGGTGATGTCACCATCAGTGACACCAGAAATGACAACATCATTTCCCTGCAAAGCCTTGGGATGAAAGCGCTTCATGTAGTGATAGATATCCGTGTCCAGAACCAGCACTCGCTTCTCCCTCTGCGCATCCCGGCTGGAATTCCTGGTCTCTGCAGCACCTCTGTGCTCCTGCAGCTTCCTCCTCGGTCTCTGCTGGGATTTTCTCTCTCTTTTGTCCTCCTCTGAGAGGGGTTTTGCCTTCAGCAGGAGGAAATCTCTCAGCACTCGGAGGGCTGGGAAGGACCCTTGCACAGCAATTTGCCCGTCACGCTGCAAAGGCCCAAAACTCAAATCCGGGCTCTGCTGCTTCATCTCCTCCACCAAATCTTCCAAAACCAAGTGATCCCTGAAAACAGCCATGTTGAGGGTGGAGGTGACCCAGAGGAAGGCCTGGAATTGTCAGTGGGAGAAGTTAAGGAGTGGCTAATGAGGCATTAAGCATAATTAGGTGAATTAGGTGTGGGAAATGGAAAGACAGAAACTTCCACAGACACAGGAGGGGTTGATCTGCAGCCTTGGGAGAATGTAAAAATAAAGCACACAGACATTAAGCAGAAACATCATACATTTATGTTTCTATAGTTGTAAGTAAGAAACAAGAAACTTCTTAAGTAACTCAAGTAAGAAACTATTGATAAAACGGTGAAGGGTTTATAACGTAGAAATGAAATTATATAGAGTAAGCTGAGAGTTGAGAAGTTACAATAGAAGCATCTGTGTGTCCATGTGCTCGTAACCCACTGGATAAATGTATATTCATTGGATAAATGTATATTCATTGCAGCAGAAGTAAGTAAAGGTGAAAGGTTAGAAAAGCAAAATAAACTTTGTGGCAACTGTCCATTGGGTTATAAAGTTATATATTGCCTTGTAACAAAAAACTTGTGACCATCTTTTATGGCCAACTGCGTGGCCATAAATCTCACAGCCTGTGAGACCGATGTTTATCTGAGCCATGAATTGTTTTCAGCCCGACTGGGGTCCCACCCCTCCAAAGAAAGCAGTGATAATGGCATTAAAGGGAGGAGCTCACGTTGTGGCAGTAGCGGGTCACGGTCAGGGGAAAGGGCCTGGGCAGCCTCTTGTCCTGCAGGAGATGCTGATCCTTCTTCAGAACTCGCTCCACAACTGAAAACAAACCCACATTAAAGCTCTAAGACTCTTTTGCATTTCAAATTCTAACAGCCCCCCCCAGTTTCTATAAAATGCCAATTTTAAACCCTTCTGGGGCCCATTCTCCAGGGGGCACTTTAATATTAAATACACCCATTTCAATACCTCCTGCATCCTCGAAGGTCACGTAGGCGACTCCTGCTTTCCGTGTGGGATACGTGACCTGCTCCACGTCCCCGCCGTTGTTCCTGGACATTTGGAAGTGGATGGTGAGGATGTCAGCCAGCAGCTCATCCTGCAGGAGGCCAGCGGGGACCCCAGCGATGACAACTGTCCTCGTGCCCCTGCCAGCCTGGGCAGAGATGGCAAAGTCAGGAGGGACCCCCAGGCTCCCACCCTGCAGAGGCTCCCACTCCCTCTGCAACTTTTCCCTTTTTTTTGTTTATTTTTTAATTGGTACACACAGTTCAAACCCATATTTCAAGTTTGGAAACGTGTATTTTCAAGCAGCAATGCAAAAAGTATCCATGCAGAATGCATAATATATTTTAAAATTGTATATATTATATATAATAATATACATTAATAATACAATATATAATATATAATATACAATATATGCTATATGCTATATGCTATATAATATATAATATATCAAATATAATATAATATATAATATATATAAAATAATATGTATTATATATAATTTATAGTATAATTTCTTGCTTTTTATATATAATATATAATGAATATATATTATATATGTCATTATCATTAATATATATCATTATATAACAATATAATTAATATTTAAAATATAAAATATATTATATATATATATATATATATAATATAAATAAATATTGTTGCTTCCATGTAGCGAGACAAGTTCATTTTCAAAACAGATAAAATTCAGGCTTTAGGTGTGAATGGTATGAACTACAGTCTCTTTATTTTGTTTTGTTTTGTTTTGTTTTTTCAGTTTCTTGGTTGTTTTAGGATGCTTTACAATGTGCATTTAGGGGTTAATTAATCCTGCCCAATCAGATCTCAGTGCTTGTCAGGCTGCTTCAGGCACCTGCATTAAAAAATGGTTTTAAGTGCCATTTAAACCCTCTCAGTATCTTCTCAAAGCAGTAAAAATGAGCATTAAATTTAAGTTTCTCAGCTGGAAGGTCCCACTGGTAACATGGTTTCCTCTTGATTCTAATATTTAACATCAGAATGAAAAATTGTAACTGCATGTGATGCTCAGCAGGGATTCCCTGCAGAGTGGAAGGGGCAGATTCCTTGTTAAATTCAGGATCTCAGCCTTTTAAACACTCAGTACCTTCTCAAAGCAGGAAAAATGAGCCCTAAATTTCAGTTTCTCACCTGGAAGGTCCCACTGCTAACGTGGTTTCCTCTGATTCTAATATTTAACATCAGAATGAAAAATTGTAACTGCATGTGATGCTCAGCAGGGATTCCCTGCAGAGTGGAAGGGACAGATTCCTTGATAAATTCAGGAGACCTGGGATTTCAGCCTTTTAAACCCCCTCAGCATCTTCTCAAAGCAGGAAAAATGAGCCCTAAATTTCAGTTTCTCACCTGGAAGCTCCCACTGCTAACGTGGTTTCCTCTGATTCTGAAATTCAATATCACTGCACATTGTGGAGCACTGACTACACTCAACATTCACCGACTTTTCGGAAGCAAGGAGATCAGTTTGGTTTGTGGGAACGAGCTGTCAGTAACGGCACTTGAGGTCAGTCACTCCATCCGAATTCTTTAAATTCCTCTTAACATTTCAACTTCTCTTAAGTTTTAAACTTCTCTTAAGGTTTTTTTCCCTGGGCCTGGGCTGCCTAAGCCACGATCCCAGCTCCAGCAGGCGCTGCTGAGGGAGCGATGCCTGCCCACAGTCCTGGGGCTCTGGGGGCAAACCCAGCGAGAGGCTCCGTCCAATTCCGAGCGCCAGGAGCTTTTAATTAATGCCAGCAGCCAATTAAGCAGGCGGTGAGGCCCGTGTGAGAGGCGGCGCGGAGGGAATGCAAACGGGGATTTTCTCACGCCTGGCACAGCCGGAGCTCGGCTCGGCTGCCAGACAGCCCTCACACCTTCCCAGCTGGTGTTTGGGAGCAACACTCGGGCCTGCTAGTGGGGTTAGGGGAAAAAAACCAACCCAGGAACACACGGTTTGTGCTGAATCACTCCCCAGACGCGTCTGTGCCGAGCAGCTGCTCCCAGGCACGGATGGGCGCTGCGGGAGGGGCGGCAATGGGCCGGGAATGGGCAGGGAGGGATGGAATGGGCAGGGAGCGATGGGATGGGGCAGCAGCTCTGCTGACAACGGGCCCTGCTGGGGCTTCCTGGCAAATCCCAGACTGGTTTGGGTTGGGAGGGACCTTAAAGCTCATCCCAATCCAGCCCTGCCATGGCAGGAACACCTTCCACAGTCCCAGGCTGCTGCCAGCCCCCATGTCCAGCCCGGCCCTGGGCACTGCCAGGGATCCAGGGCAGCCCCAGCTGCTCTGGCAATCCCAGCCCAGCCAGGAATTCCCAGTTCCCAATGTCCCATCCATCCCTGCCCTCTGGCAGTGGGAGCCATCCCTGGCTCCTGTCCCTCCATCCCTTGTCCCCCGTCCGTCCCCAGCTCCTTTTCCAGCGCTTTCCCCTCAGCTCCTCCCGGCCCTGCCCCTCGCGGTGCGCGGCCCCGCTCCCCCCGGCCCCGGCACTTGCCATGGCCGCTCCAACGGGACGGGATCTCAGCAGGACAAGGATCCCACCGGGACGGGATCCCACCGGGACTGGGATCTCACCGGGACGAGGATCCCACCGGGAAGGGCGTGGAACGAGCGGGCGCGGCGGGGAAGCGAAAGCGAAAGCGGCGGGGAAGCGGCGGGGCCGCCCCCAGCCCGGCGGGAACAGCGCGGCCCGGCCCGCCCTGCCCGGCTGGAACTGCGGGGGGAACGGGAACCGGGATGGGCAGGGACACGCGGGGACAGGGGACACACAGGGAGAGGGACACACAAGGAGAGGGACACAGGGACATATACAAGGGACACACGTAGGAACATATACAGGGACATACAGGGACAGGGACACACACAGGGACATATACAGGGACAGGGACACAGGGAGCGAGACAGGCCGGGACAAGGACTTGAACATCTACATGGACAAGAACACACATGAAGAGGAACAAGGGACAGACAGGGCATGGGAGGGACAGGAATATCTGCATGGACAAGAAGGGACATGAAGAGGAACAGGGAGAAGGGACATGCATGGAGGGGGACAGGGACACACAGGGAGAGGGACACACGGATAAATACATGGACAAAGGACACACAGGGAGGGACAGACAGGGACAGGGACTTGAACATCTACATGGACAAGAACACACATGAAGAGGAACAAGGGAGAAGGGCATGCATGGAGAGGGACAGGGACACACATGGAGAAGGACTGGTATGGAGAGGGACAGGCATGGAGAGGGACAGACATGGAGAGGGACACGCATGGACTGGGACATGCATGGAGAGAGATACTGAGAGGGACACACAGGGACAAATACATGGATAAGGACACTCATGGAGAGGGACACAAGGGAGGACAGGTGTGGAGAGGGACAGGGACACACATGGGGACAGGATTGGAGAGGGACATGCATGGACTGGGACATGCATGGAGAGGGAAACACATGGACAGGGACACGCATGGAGAGGGACGTGCACAGACAGCAAACGCTGCCAGGGATGCAGGGGCAGCCCCAGCTGCTCTGGGCACCCTGTGCCAGGCCCTGCCCACCCTCCCAGGCAGGAATTCCGTCCCCCTGTCCCACACGGGCAGGGAATGCCCCTGGCACCCCCAAAGGCTGCGCCTGCACAGCTCCCGTGGCCCCAGACAGCGCTGTGTTTGGCTGGACATCGATGTTTGGGTGAAAGCTGCAGCTGGGAAATGTCCCTGTGTGTAATCTGGGTATAAAAACCTCCCAGCCCGAGAGAAAGTCACCCCAGCAGGGAGGAAAAAAGGATATTGACATTTACAGACACATCACTGACGCTTTATTCTTATTTTTCATCTTTAAACCAGTCTCCAGCCTTTAAAGCACCAGAGCTGCTTTCAAATTTAACAGGGTAATCATCACAAGCCATAATTCATCAGGGACAAAGGCAAGACATTTACAGACACTGTCTTTAAAGTGTAAAAATCTGATTTGTTTTCTGAGCTTCAAAACCTGCAGCTTCTCACTACTCCTCATGAGTCACACCTTGTGAGAATTTTAAGCTTTTTCCTTTTTAATTATTTACTTGTTAATATTTATCAGTGAGATACAGTTGAAATTAATGACACTTTTTACCTTTCTCAGGTTTTTCCCCCTCTCTTTTTAAGGTGTCTGGTCTTAACAAGTTTTTGAGAGTGCAAAAGTGCACAATTTCTGTAAATTCTTCAGCACGACTTTGTTTGAAGTAATTATTATTATTTTACAGTGGTCAGGTAATCAATCCCTGCCTTTGCATGCCCTAAACAGTGAGAGGTGCTACAGTCACATGCATCTCACTCAACAGCAAATTCAAAATAAACTCTGGTGTTTGCAGCCTTTTAACTTTGCATATTCAACTTTTATCCATTGCAAATTAATAGTCTGTCTGGAATAATAATCCCTGAGGTATTCACTCTCCTTTCCCTGCATATCAAGATGTCAAATACCCCAAAAATAAATTATTTCCAATGTCAGCCTCGTGTTAGTTTGGAGTCAAGACTATTTCAGCCAAACCATTTCAGCCCCCAAGGACGGGAAAAGTGCAAAGTCAGAGGAGGATTTGTTTTCCAAGGATGACAGCAGAAAAGGAAAAACATTCCTCCTTGGAAAAATCACTCTCTCCAAACCCTCCCAGCCCCAGCCTGGGATCACCAGATCCCTCAGGGCTGTTCAGCAGCACTGTTACAAAACCAGGTACAGCATCAGCTCAATCCTTGGCTGAAATAGTTCAAAATAACCAAAATCATGAACAAAAATTAGGAAAATTTAATTGCAGAAACAAATATTAAAATCAAACAGTAAAGCAGGCTGCGAACAGCTAAAGGCAGCAAATGCCAGGGTATTTCTTAAGTGCAATTTCTTGGTTTTGCAGCCCCCCTTTTCTATTTTAATTCTGTCACTGATTTGATAAGGTGGCTTTTATGAAATTACAGGATTCTTTCAGGTGTTTGAGTTCTGGTGGCACTCAGCAACCTCAGCAGGACTGGAGTTGTGTCAGAGCCACCTTCTGAAGCTCTGGCACTTAACAAAGCAGGATGGGGATTAAATATGGCTTTTGTATCCAGAATGCAAGAAATAATCCACTCATCCCACTCTGGAGTATCTTAACATCTGCAAGGTATAAAATACGCAGAGTTGCAGAAAATCTGAGCTGTTTCAAAGGCTGCTGAAGGCTTGGTCCGTGCCTTTAATGTGTAACACAGACAGGGAGTTTTGCTGAGTCCCTGTGCAAAGCCAGTGCCATGAGACAGAGCAGGAAGGCAGGGATTCCTTTGCTACAGTATCAATTTCAGAGCATTAAAGCACAATATCTACAGAAATCCCTGAGGAGCAAAACCCCAGAACTTCATGAGTCCCCTGTGATTTCTGAGCTGGCATTCCCAGTATCCTCCTCAAAGCAAACATAGGCTGCTCCTCTGGAGATGTACTTGATTTTCTCTATCTCCCCCCCACCATTGCTTGGCTTTTGGAAGTGAATTTCAATCATGTCCTGCACACTTTCTTCATCCTCTTCCACCTCTGGGACTCCTTTCAGCAGAATGGTTTTCTTGGAAACCCTGCAGTGTGGCTGGGGAGGAAAAACAAACCTGGATTATACAGCAGCTGTGCACTCAAAGGAACTGGGAGAGGTGGGAATTGAATTCCTCACTCAGGTGTGGCTGGGATCTCTGATGAGGTGAGAACTTTAGATAGTGGAAATGTCTCTGGAAAGAGCAGAAGTCTGGATTCACACTACAATGAAGGGTCTGGAACTCTGGATTCACCCTGCCATGAAGGGTCTGGGTCAATGAAGGGTCTGGAACTCTGGGTTGGAACCTGGGTTCACACTACAATGAAGGGTCTGGGGTCTCGAAGGGTCTGGAACTCTGGGTTCACCCTGCCACGAAGGGTCTTGAGGAGCAGCTGAGGGCACTTGGTTTGTTGGAGGAGAGTGCGGGGAGACTCATCCCAGTCTGGAGCTTCCCCCTGAGGGACAGTTCCCATCTCTGCCCTCTGGGAACAGAGGAACAAGAGCTGGAGCTGGGCCAGTGCAGATTTAGGTTGGATTTTAGGGCAAGGTTCTTCCCCCAGAGGGTGCTGGGCACTGCCCAGCCTCCCCAGGGAATGGGCACATTCCCAAGGCTGCCAGAGCTCCAGGAGTGCTTGGACAGGGATGTCCAGGGTGGGATTTTGGGGTGTCTGTGCAGAACCAGGAGCTGGATCCAAGATGCTGTGGGTCCCTTCCAGCTCAGGAGATTCTGTGGTTCCATGAGTCTGAGCCCACACCTTAACTGGTGTGTCCTGCACTCCTTAATGCAGCCACACTCTGGATTTGGGCAGCTCTGATGGCTCCTGCCAGCACCACCCCATAAAATCCCTGCCAGGACATGCCCTGTACCAGCTGTGTGTCCTGCAGCCCATGCCTTAATTACAAAGGCTTAATTATAGACAATTCTGACCTGATCACCATTTACCCCTAAGGCAGAGTGTGATGAGGCAGCTCTCACAATTTGGGCTGAATGGAGGAGTGAAATCAAGGAATGGATGAGCAAATGCTGCATTTGCTGGGACTCTGGGATCCTGGCAGAGCTTTGTGCTTCACCTCCTTCCCCAACAGCCCAGCACAGCCATGTGGGGAGTGCTGAGATAATTCCATCAAGGAAACCCAAGCACACCCTTTAAAAATAAATTGCAGCTTCACATGGCCTCAGCAGCCTATTCACAGCCACACTGGCTGTGAAGTTCACACAAAAGGAGTGAAAATTCTGCCCAGCCTCCTATTTCCCACTTATCTGTTCTATCAGCCCGGAGTAGATTCTTTTACCTGAAACTTCCTCAAGTGGAATTCAAAATGTGGGGAGACAGAAATGATGAACCACCTTTCCTCTGCACAGAAAGGGTATTTAGTACATCGCACAAAGTTGTAGCTTGCTGTAAGAGAAGAAGGAAAAAAAAGCCAATTAATTATTTAATATAATTTAACCACTATTTTATAAACATTTCAATGACCAGGCTCATCCAACTAATGTAGGATGGCACGCCTGTAGATTCTTTATGTGCATTCTGCAAAAAGTTTATGTGGCACTTTCCAAAACAAAAAGCAAAATTATGAAATGCCCACAAAGCTCTGAAATAAATCTAAAGCAGCTGCTCCAGTGGATATGGAATTGATCATGGAATTCCATCCAGCTGGGCAATAGGAATGCCTGTCCAACTGCACTGTCCTGCAGCAGGAGCTAAAATCAAACACATCTTCCTGATTTGCTGTTTGCAGAATGAGTGTCTGGCAATGCAGAAGGATAAAATCAGGATTTTTTTGGAAAAATTGTGAAAGAAAGCTCACGAACTGTGAGCAGGTTGTGTTTGCTGCAAAAGGATGTGATGAAAAACTAAAAACTGCTTTATTTCCCCACATCTCTGGGGGATCCACGAGCTCCCTATGGGAAGGGTTTGCAACACTGAGTGGTGATCCCAGAATGGAATCCAGGATGGACAACTGGGCCTGAATTTGGATAAGAAAATATTCCAGACTCTACCTCCAGGTTTGAGGAATGTGATGACACCTGTCCCAGACCCCTTGTGGTAGGTCACTTCTTCTATTTCTCCTCCTCCTTCTGCCTGCTCAGTTTTGTAGAAATGCAGCTCGAGTTTGTCTCTCATCCAATCTTCAGGAATGGGAAGCTCAGGTATGTCTGAAACGTTGATCTTCTTTCCAGAGACAGTGACATGGAGCTAAAAATACCAAATTTTTGTGCACTTTGTGACTGAGAACACTCAAAAAAAAAGAACCTAAAGCTTTTGAAGAGCTCAGATTTTGAGAGTTGCATATTTCAGCTGTTTACCTCAAACTGGAACCCCAAGTCAAGTTCAAAAGGCTTCACTGTCACATTTGCTGTTCTGCTGTCCAGGTTCACACAGTGCTTGCTCATCTTTGTCAGCCTCTGGGCAACTGAGGGAAATCAGATATGAAAAGCTTTGTTTAATCATTATAAATCCCAAATTATTCCCCAGTCTCTTAAAAAAAAAATCTCCTTTTGCATCAGTAAAGGAGAAATAAATAATAATTAGGCAACCAGATCCCAAGCACCCATGTCTATTTCTATAAAATCTCTGTGGTTTTATGTAGGCCAAATAATATAATAACAAAATATTGTATCACCTTTTAATAATAAGGAACAGCAAACAATGTTATTAAAATAATATACAATAAATATAGCAAATATATTATTAATTATACATATAAAATAGATTTTGAGTGGGACTAGTAAAACTTTTAAGCTGATGAAAGATGCTCTTATTGTATAAAATATTAACACAAGATTGTTTCCTGTTCCATTCAAAACACCCTTGGGGGAAAATCACACCACTACCAGGTGAAATCCATCAGAGACATTAATTTTATAATTGAAATACATATCCCACCTTCTTCATCTTCAAAAGTCAGCAGTGCCTGGTTCTGGTTGAGTCTGAAGGGGGTTTTTGTGGCCACTCCAAAGACACAGTGAGTGTCCATACCCACATCTGCCCCATTGTCCTTCATCTCTTCCAGGTGAGTGAACTTCAATTTCATTTCTGCCACCTTCTTTTTAATCTCCAACTTTAGAATTGACACAAGAAAAAGAAAACTTGAATATTACCAATGCTATGAATATCTTTGATTCCACCGTCTTCCATTTAATCAATGTCTGCTTGCTTTCATTCCTCTAACACTTCCAGTACCTCTTGGATTTAGTTCCCTAATCCCTGCCTGCTTCAAACTGGCTTGCCAGGACAACTAAGAAACTTTCAGGTTTATTTCATATTGAAATTAGTAGAGGTTCAAATGCTGAACAAGTGGCCCCAGCAGCCTTTAAGAGGGACAGATTCCGTGGGGAGGCTCAGGTTTCCCAGAGCAGCTGCCCCTGGATCCCTGGAAGTGTCCCAGGCCAGCTGGGACAGGACTTGGACAGGGAGCACCCTGGGACAGGGGAAGGTATCCCCGGGGTTGGAATGAGATGGGATTTAAGGTCCCTTCGAACCCAAACCATTCTCTGAAAATAAAAATCTGCCCTCCTAAAAGACCAATTTCCAAACGTCCCACCTCCTTTACCGGACTATCCTGGGAACTGTGCTCTTCCAGGTCTTCTTTGAGCTTCTCAATCTCCTTTTTCAGCTCAGTGTTTTCTTGCTTTAGCAACAAGAGTTCCTGCTACAGGCCAAAAAGATTAAATGCAAAATTAAACACTTAAATAAAGACAGAAATATATTTCAGCAACATCTGGGCAGTTTCTGCCATGCTGCTGCTCTTCCCTCTTCATGTCCTTCTCCTCCTCCTGTCTGCTCCATAATTCCTCCAGAACAAAGAACCCTGCTTGGACACAAAGCTCTGGGAGCAAATCCGGGATTTCCTGGACAGGGAATGTGAGAGGATGAAAAGGCAGCAGAGCAGATGCTGTCAGCTCCAGCCAGCCACCATCACAAGGTGGCTCCTGGGAGGTCAGCAACCACTGCAGCCACTTGGAGCACTTCCCATCAGCTGAAGGCCAAAGCCAGATGGTGATCATGACCTTTCCTGGGTACAAATCCAAACTTTTGTGATTAAAGAACCAAAATCAGCTTTCAGAAAACCTCCCCCCGACCTGAGTGTGTTTCAGGTATTAATTATATTGTAATGGCTTGAAGCTGTAATTTCTCATCAGTGATCCACCAAAGCTCACTGGAAGCACCTCCCTGGCAACTTGTGGAATGTTCTGCTGCTCCTGCACATGGAATATTGAGGGAATGAACCAAGGGGCTCTGGAACCAAGCAGTTGTAGAGGAAGGTTGGTTTTGTCAGGTTTTTTTTTGTCATCCCAAAACAGATTCAGTTTATTGCACTGTCTCTTTGCCTGCCAGTGAAAAACTGAAGTGCAGCAAAAAACATTTGACCAGTACAGCTGCACACTGGTAAAGCCAGCGAAACTGGGAATGTTCTTCCCATTTTCCCAGCCCACAGCTCCTTCCCAAGCCTGCAAACACCTCCAGCCCCCTCCACACCTCACAGCTGGTGATTCTGTCCTTACGCTGCTTCTCCTGCTCCTTCAGCTCCGTCAGCTTCTTCTCTGCTCTGTCACACTCTGCATCTGCTCTTACTTTGGAGCAAAGAAGGGCAGCTTTTACCTTTTCAGCATCTTCAACTCTTATCTGCAGAGCAAAAAGAAGATTTTCTATGTTCTAAAGGTTTATTTCTAGGGGAACAAACAAAACCTTGAGTAAGCCCTTTGTACTTATTCATTTTTAACACTTTGGGTAAATATTCAACTTACAAAGAGTGCCATCAACACAAGCACAAAGCACGGAAGAACAGAACAAATTAAAGATGTTAGAAATGTGGGGGCTTTGATCTGATTTTAGAAGGATGCACCAATCTTTGTCCTTTAGCAAATTTCCATGATTCCATGTGCTTTACAGAACTTGCCTTCCATATCCTCAGCTCTTCCTTGAGTTTTTCCAGCTCTTCCAGGGATGTCCCAAGTGGATCAGTGGGTACCATACTCTGCAGAGAGAAGAACACCACATTGGTTTTCTCACAATCTTAAAGAAATTAAGAAGTTTAACCAAAAAAAATTTAAAACATCATTCACTTAGGTTAAACTGTTGAATTATTTTAATGGCTGGACAGGACAAAAATCTGTGAAATTGTGAATTACTGGCCAGTCATTATTAATTGCTAATTATCTAACTGCTAAAATGCACAGGTGAATATTTAGCTAAATAATAAATCAAGTTGTTTCCATGTTCTTCCACACAGAACTAAGCCTCTCAAACCCACAAATGTTTAGCTCTGTGCTTTCTCAGCAGTTCCTCCAGGAGGAGGTGTCAATAAAAAAAAATAAAAGTGAAAATGGGATTTTGATCTAAGAAGCTCAGGGAGATTGGATAACAAAAGGTAATATCAAGGAAGGTGATAAAAGAACCATTTCAGAATTGAAATGCAGGGCACAAGTTCACAGGGGCAGGGAAACTACAAAGCCCAAAGAGGGAAAATCTCTGTTCTGTTTTGTTTCTATGGCTGCAATGTTCTGCAGGGAAAAAAAATCCAAAAAGATCTGCTGAAATATTCTCTCCCTTTTTACTCAAGATTACATAAAGCTTGAATGGGAACCATGAAATTTAGGCATAGCAAAAGATTGAAATTAGATAATCCATGGAAAAAATCTGAATTAGATGATCTTGTCAGTTCTCTTGATAATGCTGGGTATTTCCTAAAAATAATAAAATAGAAAGTATTTCTTCCAGTTTCAAATTAAGCAAGAGGGAAATACCCATCCGTGTCTTAGTTACAATGGGAAAAATATTCCTTCACTCCAGGGACTGAGTGCAGGAAATAAAAAGGATACATGTGCCAACAGCTGGAAGATAATAAGAAAAAATATCTTTTATTAAAAAAATGGTTTCACACAAGAGCTTCCATCCTGAAAGAAGGAAAAAAAATAACCAAGAAAACACAAGAAAGGCCAGGGGAAGTCCCACCCCAACCACTTGTGCACTGCTGGAGCTGAATCCCAGGAAAAGGGAAATTCCCCTAAAATCCTCCACAAAGACAGGTGAGCAAGAGATGCAGGACAAAAAGTTCTGGGAAAATCTGTGATGCAGAATCTTGGGAATGGGATTCTCCCTATGGAAACAGGAGGTGGAAATGGGGAACGTCCCAAGTATTAAAGGGTGGAAGAAGGTGAGACAAGCAGGAGCAGTGGGAGCACAAACCTTCAGTCCGAGACACAAAAGGCAAATACAGATTTCCCTCCCAGGCAGCACATCAGGAAATACTTACAAAACCATTGTCCTGGAGAGATAATGGGGGGCTTGTAAAATCCATGGAAACCTGAGGGACCAGGAGAAAAAATTACAACATTGTGTGTGTTGTTTGGGGATTTTTTATTCAAGAGTATCAGGAATACCAGAAGCTGTGCTGAGCTGAGTTTTTAAACACAAATGTGTAATTCCATAAGCAAAAGTGACAGATATTGGATATCTGAAGCCTCCTTCCTTACAAGGAAATAAAAGCCAGAGACAGATGTGAGGAATTCTGCAGTGCAAAACTCAGTTTTGCTGCTCTGGCAGTTCTGCATTTCCCTTTAGGCTGCATCCGTGCTGTTACACACCTGGAAAGAGGCTGAGTGTTCTGTGCTTGAGAGCCTGGAGAAAAGGGGACCTCAGAGAGGGCCTGAAGGGCTCCAGGAGAGCTGGAGAGGGACTGGGGACAAGGGATGGAGGGACAGGAGCCAGGGAATGGCTCCCAGTGCCAGAGGGCAGGGATGGATGGGACATTGGGAACTGGGAATTCCTGGCTGGGCTGGGATTGCCAGAGCAGCTGGGGCTGCCCCTGGATCCCTGGCAGTGCCCAAGGCCAGGTTGGACCATCCTGAGACAGTGGAAGGAGTCCCTGCCCATGGCACAGGTGGCACTGGATGAGTTTGAATGTCCCTTCCACCCCACACCACTCTAGGATTTTACAAAACCTGTTTAACACAAATGGAAACACTTTCACACAGCAGATAATTTAAAATTTGTTATCCATTGCCACAGCATTTTTGGACACAGATAGAAAGGGATTTGGGCAAGCTCCCAGGCTGCTGACCAGGAGGAGATGCCAAGGTGCAGAGGCTCCCAAGCCAATCTGTGGCAAGGTTTGATCCTCTATAGGTTTAGGTTGTGTGAAAAATGCATATTTTATGATTGGCTTTTGGCAAATATTAAAATGAATATTATATGTGTTGTGTTAGAAAGTAATGCTGTATTAATTCTCTTTTAGTAGTGTGTTAAATAGAGTTTTAGGGTATAACAAAATGTTAAGATAGAAACTATGCTATGGAGGATACTTTTTTCCTAAAGAAAGGACTCGCACTGAGATAGCAGTCACAGGACACCTGAATCTTTCAGAGAAAGAGAATTTATTGCTCCATTATCAGGAGAAATGAACTTCTTCCCACCTCGCTTGGGCAGGATGATGCCTTTAGGACTATGAGGAAGAAGCTGACGATGACCAGACAGAATCCTGCATTTGATGCATCATGGATGAGGTGTATGCATATGCAACAGAAAAATATGCAGAAAACCCTATTGTTTTTAAGGGTTAATTCTCTGTTAACGTGGGTCCTTTTCCAGGCTTATACTGCCCAGATAAAGGTACCCGGACATCCATAACTCTTTGTTTCTATTGTCTCATATTGTCCTAATTCAAATTATTCAAATTATTATTACTCTAACTGTATTATTATTTTTACAACCATTTTATTACTACTAAACTTCTAAAATTTTAAAAACAAGCAAGTGGCGTTTTTCACAGTTGGATACTCCACAGGTCTGACCTTGAAATCCCAGCAGGAGCAGCCCAAATTCCCAACCCATCCAGGCAGCTCCGACCCTCTCCCCTGGGAATCCTCACCTTGATTCTGAGCCGACACCGCCGTGGCTCGAAACTGGGGTTTTGGATCCCGGAATCCCTTTCTGGTTTGGCTCGAACAACCAAAATTCAGAGACTTCTGTACAGTTTTCTGTGGGGGAAAAAAAAGGAAAGTGAAAGCAGAAATGAACAATAGTTGTTCTTTAGTTTATCCACGACTCCTCCAAGGGACCCGAGGCCTCCCTCACCGCTCGGCTCCCGGCGGACACGGGACCGGGACGGGCTGGGGGGCACGGCCGGGACCGGGCTGAAGGGATGGGCTGGGGGGGCACGGCCGGGGCTGCCGCAGCTGCCGGCGGCTCCTCAGACACCTGAGCCGTCCCGGGGCCGCCTTCGCTTTCGCTTCCCGGCCCGGGGGAGGGAGGGGCCGCGGCCCGGCCGGCCCCCTCACACACCGGGGAGCCGCCGGGGTACCGGGGTGTGTCTGGCTGTGTCCGTGTGGGCTGAGGGAGGAGCCGCCCCTCAGCCGAGACCTCATGAGGCTACCGGGCACAAATGTGGAGAAAACGGGGAAATCCCGGGAAGAGGCGGGGAAAGGGCTCTGGGGCAGCGCCTTCAGGGCGGGATGAGGGCGGCCATGGCCTCACGGTGGAGCCGCTGCTCGCCCGCCCTGCCTGCGCTCGGCTGTGAAATCAAATAACACAAACTTAGCGGACTCTGCTGAGTTTGTCTGTGTATTTATTTATTTACTTGTAATTCTCTGGGATTACGTGGTGTATTATAAGGAATGTGGTTTCCTGCTGTGGCAAAAAGCATCCCGGACAGACAGAGCCCTTGCGGATGGAGATGCCGCATTCCAAGAAATTAACGTGTGGAATTCTGGAGAACCGAGTGTCGGCTTGTCACCGAAATGTGACCTCTAAAGAGGTTTCTGGGAAAAATGAACCCACTTGGATTTCAGTGGTGATTATTTTGAGGAAGAGAAAGCCCTGGGTTCTCATCCAAGGGAGGGTAAAAGGCTGCAGAGAGACTGGGGACAAGGGATAGAGGGACAGGACACAGGGAATCCCAGCGGGCAGGGATGGATGGGAGATTGGGAATTGGAAATTCCTGGTTGGGCTGGAATTCCAAGAGCAGCTGTGGCTGCCCCTGGATCCCTGGAAGTGTCTCAGGCCAGGCTGGATGGGGCTTGGAGCAGCCTGGGACAGTGGAAGGTGTCCCCTGCCCATGGAAGGTGTCCCTGCCCGTGGCAGGGATGGAATGGGATCTTTAAGTCCCTTCCAATCCAACCCATTCCATGGTTCCACACAGATAACTAAAAGAAAGAGTCCATATCCTAGACTAAAACTAAAAATGAAGTATATTACTTTCAGGTTTTTTCAAACCAAGCTGACGGATCTTTTAGTGTTCCCCAAAATTGCAAACAGGCTTGTACTCATATCGCCAAGGATTTTGTCTGCGTTGTTGCAGTCAAATAGCGCTTGACTGTTCATGAAATTAATCCTCAAAAATTCAAAATATGCCAAATAGTTGGGGCAAGTGTAAACGCTGACTTTGTCACTTTGCAGATGTGGACTCTGCCAGCAACCACTGCAGCTACTTGAGCACTTCCCATCAGCTGAAGGCCAAAGCCAGATGGTGATCATGACCTTTCCTGGGTACAAATCCAAACTTTTGTGATTAAAGAACCAAAATCAGCTTTCAGAAAACCTCCCCGACCTGAGTGTGTTTCAGGTATTAATTATATTGTAATGGCTTGAAGTTGTAATTTCTCATCAGTGATCCACCAAAGCTCACTGGAAGCACCTCCTGGCAACTTGTGGAATGTTCTGCTGCTCCTGCACATGGAATATTGAGGGAATGAACCAAGGGCTCTGGAACCAAGCAGTTGTAGAGGAAGGTTGGTTTTGTCAGTTTTTTTTTGTCATCCCAAAACAGATTCAGTTTATTGCACTGTCTCTTTGCCTGCCAGTGAAAAAACTGAAGTGCAGCAAAAACATTTGACCAGTACAGCTGCACACACTGGTAAAGCCAGCGAAACTGGGAATGTTCTTCCCATTTTCCCAGCCCACAGCTCCTTCCCAAGCCTGCAAACACCTCCAGCCCCTCCACACCTCACAGCTGGTGATTCTGTCCCACGCTGCTTCTCCTGCTCCTTCAGCTCCGTCAGCTTCTTCTCTGCTCTGTCACACTCTGCATCTGCTCTTACTTTGGAGCAAAGAAGGGCAGCTTTTACCTTTTCAGCATCTTCAACTCTTATCTGCAGAGCAAAAAGAAGATTTTCTATGTTCTAAAGGTTTATTTCTAGAGGAACAAACAAAACCTTGAGTAAGCCCTTTGTACTTATTCATTTTTAACACTTTGGGTAAATATTCAACTTACAAGAGTGCCATCAACACAAGCACAAAGCACGGAAGAACAGAACAAATTAAAGATGTTAGAAATGTGGGGGCTTTGATCTGATTTTAGAAGGATGCACCAATCTTTGTCCTTTAGCAAATTTCCATGATTCCATGTGCTTTACAGAACTTGCCTTCCATATCCTCAGCTCTTCCTTGAGTTTTTCCAGCTCTTCCAGGGATGTCCCAAGTGGATCAGTGGGTACCATACTCTGCAGAGAGAAGAGGAACACATTGGTTTTCTCACAATCTTAAAGAAATTAAAAAGTTTAACAAAAAAAAATTTAAAACATCATTCACTTAGGTTAAACTGTTGAATTATTTTAATGGCTGGACAGGACAAAAATCTGTGAAATTGTGAATTACTGGCCAGTCATTATTAATTGCTAATTATCTAGCTGCTAAAATGCACAGGTTAATATTTAGCTAAATAATAAATCAAGTTGTCTCCATGTTCTTCCTCACAGAACTAAGCCTCTCAAACCCACAAATGTTTAGCTCTGTGCTTTCTCAGCAGTTCCTCCAGGAGGAGGTGTCAATAAAAAAAAATAAAAGTGAAAATGGGATTTTGATCTAAGAAGCTCAGGGAGATTGGATAACAAAAGGTAATATCAAGGAAGGTGATAAAAGAACCATTTCAGAATTGAAATGCAGGGCACAAGTTCACAGGGGCAGGGAAACTACAAAGCCCAAAGAGGGAAAATCTCTGTTCTGTTTTGTTTCTATGGCTGCAATGTTCTGCAGGGAAAAAAAAAAATCCAAAAAGATCTGCTGAAATATTCTCTCCCTTTTTACTCAAGATTACATAAAGCTTGAATGGGAACCATGAAATTTAGGCATAGCAAAAGATTGAAATTAGATAATCCATGGAAAAGATCTGAATTAGATGATCTTGTCAGTTCTCTTGATAATGCTGGCTATTTCCTAAAAATAATAAAATAGAAAGTATTTCTTCCAGTTTCAAATTAAGCAAGAGGGAAATACCCATCCGTGTCTTAGTTACAATGGGAAAATATTCCTTCACTCCAGGGACTGAGTGCAGGAAATAAAAAAGGATACATGTGCCAACAGCTGGAAGATAATAAGAAAAATTATCTTTTATTAAAAAATGGTTTCACACAAGAGCTTCCATCCTGAAAGAAGGAAAAAAAAAATAACCAAGAAAACACAAGAAAGGCCAGGGAAGTCCCACCCCAACCACTTGTGCACTGCTGGAGCTGAATCCCAGGAAAAGGAAATTCCTAAAATCCTCCACAAAGACAGGTGAGCAAGAGATGCAGGACAAAAAGTTCTGGGAAAATCTGTGATGCAGAATCTTGGGAATGGGATTCTCCCTATGGAAACAGGAGGTGGAAATGGGGAACGTGCCAAGTATTAAAGGGTGGAAGAAGGTGAGACAAGCAGGAGCAGTGGGAGCACAAACCTTCAGTCAGAGACACAAAAGTCAAATACAGATTTCCCTCCCAGGCAGCACATCAGGAAATACTTACAAAACCATTGTCCTGGAGAGATAATGGGGGACTTGTAAAATCCATGGAAACCTGAGGGACCAGGAGAAAAAATTACAATATTGTGTGTGTTGTTTGGGGATTTTTTATGCAATAGAGTATCAGGAATACCACAAGCTGTGCTGAGCTGAGTTTTTAAACACAAATGTGTAATTCCATAAGCAAAAGTGACAGATATTGGATATCTGAAGCCTCCTTCCTTACAAGGAAATAAAAGCCAGAGACAGATGTGAGGAATTCTGCAGTGCAAAACTCAGTTTTGCTGCTCTGGCAGTTCTGCATTTCCCTTTAGGCTGCATCCGTGCTGTTACACACCTGGAAAGAGCCTGAGTGTTCTGTGCTTGAGAGCCTGGAGAAAAGGGGACCTCAGAGAGGGCCTGGAGGGCTCCAGGAGAGCTGCAGAGGGACTGGGGACAAGGGATGGAGGGACAGGAGCCAGGGAATGGCTCCCACTGCCAGAGGGCAGGGATGGATGGGACACTGGGAACTGGGAATTCCTGGCTGGGCTGGGATTGCCAGAGCAGCTGGGGCTGCCCCTGGATCCCTGGCAGTGCCCAAGGCCAGGTTGGACCATCCTGAGACAGTGGAAGGAGTCCCTGCCCATGGCACAGGTGGCACTGGATGAGTTTGAATGTCCCTTCCACCCCACACCACTCTAGGATTTTACAAAACCTGTTTAACACAAATGGAAACACTTTCACACAGCAGATAATTTAAAATTTGTTATCCATTGCCACAGCATTTTGTGGACACAGATAGAAAGGGATTTGGGCAAGCTCCCAGGCTGCTGACCAGGAGGAGATGCCAAGGTGCAGAGGCTCCCAAGCCAATCTGTGGCAAGGTTTGATCCTCTATAGGTTTAGGTTGTGTGAAAAATGCATATTTTATGATTGGCTTTTGGCAAATATTAAAATGAATATTATATGTGTTGTGTATGAAAGTTATGCTGTATTCTCTTAAGTAGTGTGTTAAATGTAATTTTAGGGTACAACAAAATGTTAAAATAGAAACTATGCTATAGAGGATTCTTTTTTCCTAAAGAAAGGACTCACACTGAGATAGCAGTCACAGGACACCTGAATCTTTCAGAGAAAGAGAATTTATTGCTCCATTATCAGGAGACATGAACTTCTTCCCACCTCGCTTGGGCAGGATGATGCCTTTAGGATTATGAAGAAGAAGCTGACGATGACCAGACAGAATCTTGCATTTGATGCATCATGGATGAGGTGTATGCATATGCAACAGAAAAATATGCAGAAAACCCTATTGTTTTTAAGGGTTAATTCTCTGTTAACGTGGGTCCTTTTCCAGGCTTATACTGCCCAGAAAAAGGTACCCGGACATCCATAACTCTTTGTTTCTATTGTCTCATATTGTCCTAATTCAAATTGTCCAAATTATTATTACTCTAACTGTATTACTATTTTTACAACCATTTTATTACTACTAAACTTCTAAAATTTTAAAAACAAGCGACTGGCGTTTTTCACAGTTGGATACTCCACAGGTCTGACCTTGAAATCCCAGCAGGAGCAGCCCAAATTCCCAACCCATCCAGGCAGCTCTGACCCTCGCACCTGGGAATCCTCACCTTGATTCTGAGCCGACACCGCCGTGGCTCGAAACTGGGGTTTTGGATCCCGGAATCCCTTTCTGGTTTGGCTCGAACAACCAAAATTCAGAGACTTCTGTACAGTTTTCTGTGGGGGAAAAAAAGGAAAGTGAAAGCAGAAATGAACAATAGTTGTTCTTTAGTTTATCCACGACTCCTCCAAGGGACCCGAGGCCTCCCTCACCGCTCGGCTCCCGGCGGACACGGGACCGGGACGGGCTGGGGGGCACGGCCGGGACCGGGCTGAGGGATGGGCTGGGGGGGCACGGCCGGGGCTGCCGCAGCTGCCGGCGGCTCCTCAGACACCTCCGGAGCCGTCCCGGGGCCGCCTTTCGCTTTCGCTTCCCGGCCCGGCGGAGGGAGGGGCCGCGGCCCGGCCGGCCCCCTCACACACCGGGGAGCCGCCGGGGTACCGGGGTGTGTCTGGCTGTGTCCGTGTGGGCTGAGGGAGGAGCCGCCCCTCAGCCGAGACCTCATGAGGCTACCGGGCACAAATGTGGAGAAAACGGGGAAATCCCGGGAAGAGGCGGGGAAAGGGCGCTGGGGCAGCGCCTTCAGGGCGGGATGAGGGCGGCCATGGCCTCACGGTGGAGCCGCTGCTCGCCCGCCCTGCCTGCGCTCGGCTGTGAAATCAAATAACACAAACTTAGAGGACTCTGCTGAGTTTGTCTGTGTATTTATTTATTTATTTATTTATTTATTTATTTATTTATTTATTTATTTATTTATTTATTTATTTACTTACTTACTTGTAATTCTCTGGGATTACGTGGTGTATTATAAGGAATGTGGTTTCCTGCTGTGGCAAAAAGCATCCCGGACAGACAGAGCCCTTGCGGATGGAGATGCCGCATTCCAAGGAATTAACGTGTAGAAGAATTCTGGAGAACCGAGTGTCGGCTTGTCACCGAAATGTGACCTCTAAAGAGGTTTCTGGGAAAAATAAACCCACTTGGATTTCAGTGGTGATTATTTTGAGGAAGAGAAAGCCCTGGGTTCTCATCCAAGGGAGGGTAAAAGGCTGCAGAGAGACTGGGGACAAGGGATGGAGGGACAGGACACAGGGAATCCCAGCGGGCAGGGATGGATGGGAGATTGGGAATTGGAAATTCCTGGTTGGGCTGGAATTCCAAGAGCAGCTGTGGCTGCCCCTGGATCCCTGGAAGCCAGGCTGGATGGGGCTTGAAGCAGCCTGGGACAGTGGAAGGTGTCCCCTGCCCATGGAAGGTGTCCCTGCCCATGGCAGGGATAGAATGGGATCTTTAAGTCCCTTCCAATCCAACCCATTCCATGGTTCCACACAGATAACTAAAAGAAAGAGTCCATATCCTAGACTAAAACTAAAAATGAAGTATATTACTTTCAGGTTTCCTTTCAAACCAAGCTGACGGATCTTTTAGTGTTCCCCTCAAAATTGCAAACAGGCTTGTACTCATACGCCGAAGGATTTTGTCTGCGTTGCAGTCAAATAGCGCTGACTGTTCATGAAATTAATCCTCAAAAATTCAAAATATGCCAAATAGTTGGGGCAAGTGTAAATGCTGACTTTGTCACTTTGCAGATGTGGACTCTGCTTTTGGAGGAAAAGCAGATGGAGCTGGATAACAACGGAGCTCTGTGGCGGAACTGCTTGGGCTCTCGAGTGAGCACACTCGAGGAGGTCTGGCTGGAGCAGCCAGATTAAGGCTTCAGAATTTTTGTTTTCACTGGCTACACAAAGGAAATCTTGCATTGCCCCCTGCTTGGATAGTGATCACCTCATGCCACTGAATTCACTGCAAATTTTAACCACAGCATGATTGTTACAGCAGCTTCAAAAGTCCTTATCTGTTTTTCCAGATAAGTGGATGAAACTCTGACCCTGCCTTTGAGGGTTTATTATTATTGTTTTTGTTATTATTTTCTGCCTTGACAATGGCTAACAATGTTTACTATTGCTTTATAAACACAAAGTTGGTTACCAATGAGTAAAAGGGAGAGGTTTGCTGGAGTAGCCAGGGAGGAGGAGGTGGTTCTGTTATGACCTAAGCCCCGCAGATTTTCAGATTCAAATGTCACAGTGGTGGGCTGCTCTCCAGTGACCGTGCTCATGTTGGGATCTGAAGGAGCTTTATTTCCCCAAACTCCAGGGAATGAGCAACGTCAGCCTGGTTACACGGCCAGCTTTGGGATTTGAGCTGAACAATGTGTTTGTGCTTGTTTGGTAAAGGAAATTTATTGGAGATGCTGACCTGGGCCAAGTTCCTTAACTGAAATGGGGTTGCCTTGGAGTTGATATCTTAGTGCATTTCTGGGTGTTGTGGATTTATGGTGTTAGCCACATGTAAAGAAGAGTAGAAGGAAAAGTGTGGATTTCATCACTCTGAGGAGTTTTGCTAAAGTGGAAAATCGAGGAGTAAAATACAGCATGGAATATAAGAAGCTTTACAACTCTCTGAGCTGCCTGCATTGATTCCAAACTTGCTCTTCAGGAGCCTGAAAAACTCTGGATGAGCCCAGGAAGCTGAATTGGAAACTTGAAACAAAAATCATGATCAGGACTCATCTGCAGCAAGAAATATTCTGATTAAGCTGGAGGAAGTTTCACAGCCATAAGGTTCCTTTTGTTGGTACAAAAACTGTTTCACCGTAGCTCAGTTAAGAATCTGATGGAGTTACCTTCAGAGGGATAAAATTTGGGTTCTTTTAAAATTACAATAGATTTAGAGAGGAAAGTAAATGGAAATGAGATGCCTGGAGATTAGTGGTGTCTTCCCTGCTCATCTCCAGGATTTTCAGTCTGGAAAATGGGCCTTTTGTATTTTATTAGTACCTGGGGAAAAGGAAATAAACTTCCAGGTTCTTCTTTAAGGGGCTGCACATTGTCACACAGGCAGGACACCATCGTGGTGACTGCTGTACCACCTCCCATGCTCAGGAATCCCAACTAAATTACTGAGAAAAAACCCTACAGACCTCAGGCAAACAAAGAAATCTTTCTGTCCTTGGTGCTGTGCCAGTGTTGAGGAGTGGATTGAGATCTTCCATTTATTATATTCTGTAGGTGATAATTTAGGCTTAAGAAAGCAGCATCAAAATCCACCGGGATATGAGTTCTGGATCTCACTGCTGAGGCACCAAAATCTGGAGTTAGCAGACCTTGATGTCAACGAGACTCCAAAACCACATGGATCCCTCAAGAAGTCTCCAATCCTTCAACTCCCTGTTTCTCCCGAGTATTCCTGCAGCCATTCCAGGCTGGGAGATGAACCAGCGTCCCAGTTAACCCAGAATCAAGCTGCCTTTAGCTGGCTGGTTCTCCACTCCAGCTCATCCTGGTGACGTGCAGCAGGGTCAGCTCCGTGAGCCTGAAGGAGAACTTAGTTCAGGGTGACAGGGCTTCAGTCTCCTCTGAGGAAGGACAGGGGACCCAGCACAGGTTCCAGATTATTTTATGGGGCCAACATTGTAGGCAGCACAAACCCAATCCTTTTTTCAGCCCTTTTTATTTCTCACAAGGCAAAGGAGGAAAATTGACCTGACAAGGATCACCCTCAGTTTAGGTGAATTTATTCTGCCTCATAAATTGCAATTGCCTTCCCAACACAAGCAGAAGGATGAAATGAACTCTCTACCAATCTCTGTGGTTCCCAGGAAGGATTCCAGCAGGAGCTGGGGCTGTTCCAGCTTCCCTGGGCTGTGTGCTTCCAGGGAAGCAGCGCTGTGAGGCAATGCCCTGGGCTAGGAGTGAATCCCAGCTCGGCTGCTGAAAGCAAACATTGCAGAAGGAATCCTCTGAGATGCACGTTGGCAGGCCTGAATCCCGTTCCTGTTCTTTGGAAAATCACTGCATGTTAATGAAATAATGAATTAAACTTGCTGCAAATGGCACTGCTGGTGTTTGGGAGGATTAGTGCTTTATTGAGGCAGAATAAATTCCAAGTGCAGCCTGTTTTGTGCTGAGAAGATGGAAATGAGAGGGCAGGGAAAGCAGGAGAGCAGGTGTGGAGATGTGCCTGACAAAAGTATCATTCTGTGGGACACGGGGAATGGCTTCCCACTGCCAGAGGGCAGGGATGGATGGGATATTGGGAAGGAATTCCCAGAGCAGCTGTGGCTGCCCCTGGATCCCTGGAAGTGCCCAAGGCCAGGCTGGATGGGGCTTGGAGCAGCCTTGGATACTGGAAGGTGTCCTTGCCTATGGTCTTCAATAACACTTCCAACTCAAATCACTCTGGAATTCCAGGATCCTATTTAAAAAATCCACCTTTTCTGCTTGTTGCCAAACTTTGTAGTCAGCAGGATTTCTGAAAGATTATAACTCTGAATGAAAACCACCAAGATAATCTTTTGGTAATGTTTAAATAAGTGCCTCAGTCTCCAGAAATGATTTTTGAAAGTAGTTGTGACATTTCCCCCTTTTTTCCCCCACAAATTATTTTATAGAATCCATTCTTCTTGAAAGAAACATTTACTGAGTTTCAAGCAAAGAGAAAGTCCTAAATGGAAAGCCATGGTGCAGCTGAGATGAATTAAAAAGTGAATATGTGCAAGTTAAAACATGGGAATTGCGGGTGTAGATATTTCTAGGAAGGAGAGTAATCCCAGTGTTCCAGAGCTTTGTCCTTGACACGTTCCTGGAAAAACTCTGTGAGTGGTGAGGAAAGGTCATTTCTGAGAATGAGAGCTGGCTGTGCTGGGGTTGCTTCATTAACACCCCTGCTTTAGCTCATCCCACTCCCCAGTCCTGACTAACCCTGGCATCTCAGCCTGGATCCTGGCATTCCAGACTCATCTCCCACCCTCCCAACCCTGACTGGGAGCACTGGCAGCAAGAAATTCCCAAGTTCAGGGGTGCAGCTCCTCCTTGCAGCTTCCCCTTTTCCCTTTTCTCCTTTCCCTTTTCCACTTTTCCCTTCTTCCCTTTCCCTTTTAATTTTTTTCCATTTTTTCCCAAAATAACCCAGAGCTGAACTGTTTTGGATGCACTCATATTTCAGTTTCTGCCTTCACTCTTGTACATAAAGCACCTTATGAGGATAAAGCACCAACAACTCTCAGCCCAGCTCACTTCCAAGTGTTACCAACTCCTAAAAACTGTTTTGTTTTTACAGGATTTCTTTAAACTCTGTTTTTAATGACACTGATTCTGGCTGAAGATACTTTCCCGTGTCCAGCTCTAAAAGAAGTGGCTCCTAATCCTTGATTTTCTGGTTTAGATCTGACAAGTTTCACATTAATTCAACATTAAGTATCTACTCTGATGTTATTCACAGCCTTAAAATTCACTGAATGAATTTGTGTTTTTATTATTTCACCACACAAAACTGAGTAAGTTTTAGGGAAGAGAAAGCATTTTAAAAAGTTGGGTAAAAAGCAGTTATGGAAAGAAAGAAGATATATTGAAATATATTGAATTCCTCGGGAATTACCTTTCCCAGGATGAGTGTGCTGGCAGGAGGAATCCTGCATCCACAGGATATTCCACAGGCAGTAAATTTTGGTAAATTTGTATCACCAGCTTTTGGGGAAAGATGATTCATTGTGCTCTCATCACCCTGCTCTAAATTCAGGATATTGATTTATTTAATGGGATGCAGCTGCTACTATTCAGGGAAGAGAGAGAATGGAGTTTCTGGGGTGACACTGCCAGCTGGGGAGCTTTGGAAATCTGTTCAAGTTGGGCTGGGATTCCTGGAAAAAAACCTGGATCTGGTCAGCAAACCACTGGATATCAAACTGCACACATGTTCCACCAGGATGGAAGCACAAACATGAAAAAAAAAATAGGAAAACTGGAGTAAACCAGAAGGAAACAAAAAATAATCTGATTTTTATTAGGGTAGTCCATTGTGGCAATGATATCAAGGAAAGCTTTGATGATCAGTTTTTGTAAGGCTGCGTTTGAATATTTTGAGGTCGTAGGATCATGGAAAGGCTTGGGTTGGAAGGAACCTTAAAGATTCTCTCGTTCCGAGATCCTGAATTCAGGCTGGAGTTCCATCCTGCTGCTGGCCCGGATGCAAGCCCCAGTTTGTCACTTGAGCCAGCCACACTGGGTTTGTGACAGTGCAAAGTTTGCCTAAAATTGTAAACTCCTGAATATCCATCCCTAAATGCAGTAATTCATACCCCGCTGGGGCACTTTGGTGCTGTTTAAAAACTCCTCACACTGAGAAAAGAAATCCTTTTCCCTTATTTTGTGAGAGCTGCAAGAATTCTTGTTTTACCTTTTCATCTTCAAGTGGCAAAAAATATAATTTTTCATTTATTATCCCACTGATTTTTTTTTCCACAGTGCCTGGAGTGGTGTTTAATAATATTTACTCCTGGGCCAGATAAATATCAGAGGAATATGAATCAATTCTATTGTAAATAACAGGGAAATTGTGTTTTCCGTTCACAAATGAAGCCTCGGAATGACTGGGAATGTTTAAGAGCAATTAGCTGGGTTATTGTGATCCATTTTGGACACTTTGGATGTGGTGTTGATTTAAAAGAACTCGAGTTCGTGGATGTATTTGTACAATGGAATTAATCTCACCGAAGGGGATTGGTTTGCTTTTGGAATTGTTATTTAGGAGTAAAGTGTTCTGATGGCTCTCAAGCTGGCAGATTAGGAGAAGCACAGTCAGAGCATGAAAAATAAAGACAAATTAATGTTATAAAAATAAAATGTGATCAGTCACAGCCTGCCAAGTGTGTGAACAAAGCACAGGGGAATTTGAATAAATGTGTAAAGAGGAGGTTGAGGCCACAATCATGTAAAAATTACTTTGATGGAGTGATGTTACCATGGGATAGGATATTCCATTTTATTTCCTACTCAGAAAGATAGGAAAGAAAATAGACTTTAAAAAAGAAGCAAAGGAAGGGGAATTCCAACTCCATAAAAAACCCACGCAGCCAGGATAATCTGGGAAGGAGACAGTGGCTCACAGGCACAGGAAATAAAGAAATATCTGAAGCACAGGATGATGAGAAGAGGAAAGTGTGAGTTACCCAGAGCAAATAATTTACTCAGTAAATCATCGGGCTGAAAAGCTGGGATTGCCTCCTTTGGAAGCCCAGACCTCCAGCTGGGCATTCCCTAGGGAAGATGCTGAGTGGGACCACCTAGAGGAGAAACTCCAAGCATTGTTTCAGAAGAAGATGGAATAATCCATGCTTCACAAACCCATTTCCAGCCAAGTTGTGCAAGCAGGGATTTCCAGGATTACGAGGCAATGCCAGGACCATGAGTTGGCACCACTGGATGCTGCAATCGTGGAATTCCGTGTGTGAGGCCATGCCAGAGACAGCAGCTGGCTCCTCCTGAGCCCACAGGGTGGGAGCCATGCCCATGGCTATAAGGAAACCCACAGCCCAACCCTTCACAGAAGTTAGGCAATGCTGACAGAGATCTCACACATCACACTAAAATAAATGAATTAAAGAGTACCCCAAAAAAAGATGATAAAACCTTGAGTCATTAGGAAAAGACAGAAAATTCATTTCCTCTGCAGCTGGAGCGGACAGCTGGAGGGAGGAGAGAAAATCCACGGGCAGGGGGTGGGAAATGAGAGCTACAGACATGAAGGGACATCCTCGGCAATGCTGCTGAGAGCAATCCCAGTGCGTTGTCACCATCTCCATGTTATTGTGATTCAGGAGGAATTTAGACTGAAACTTTAAAGCAGATCAATGTGTGAACTTGATCTTTGTGGAGCTGGAGGTTCTGCCCTTGTACAAGGACAGATTCCACCACCACCATAGCAGTGTCCAGGGTGACGAGATAATATCTGGATTATCCTTGTGGAGGATCCCTAGATTCAGCCACAAACTTTGCAATACCACACAAAGTGAGGAGCAGAGGAACCTGCTGGGAGACCAGAACACAGGGAGGGGTTTGTCCTAAACTGTGAACATCCTCTTAAATGAGAGCCGCAGACATGAAGTGACATCCTAGGCAATGCTGCTGAGAGCAATCCCAGTGCGTTGTCACCATCTCCATGTTATTGTGATTCAGGAGGAATTTAGACTGAAACTTTAAAGCAGATCAATGTGTGAACTTGATCTTTGTGGAGGTGGAGGTTCTGCCCTTGTACAAGGACAGATTCCACCACCACCATAGCAGTGTCCAGGCTGATGAGATAATATCTGAATTATCCCTGTTGAGGATCCCTGGATTCAGCCACAAACTTTGCAATACCACACAAAGTGAGGAGTGAAGGAACCTGGTGGTGATCTGCTGGAGGACCAGCCCAGGAGATCTGGAATACCACACAAAGGGAAAAGTGGGAGAACCTGGTGATGGCTGTGCTGGGAGAGCAGGACATGGCACAGGGAGGGGTTTGTCCTAAACTGTGAGCATCCTCTTAAATGAGTGTTGCAGACATGAAGGGACATCTTAGGCAACACTGCTGAGAGCAATCCCAGTGTGTTGTTCCCAAATCCATTTTACTGGGATTCAGGAAGAATTTAGACTGAAACTTCAAAGCAGATCAATGTGTGAACCTGATTTTTCTGGAGCTGGCGGTTCTGCCCTTGAGCTGACCTTGTACAAGGACAGACTCCACCACCACCATAGCAGTGTCCAGGGTGATAAGGTAATATCTGGATTATCCCTGTGGAGAATCCCTGGATTCAGCCACGAACTTTGGAATACCACACGAGGTGAGGAGTGAAGGAACCTGGTGGTGATCTCCTGGAGGACCAGCCCAGGACATGGCCCAGGGAGGGGTTTGTGCTAATAATCCTCCTTTTCCAGACCTAGGTGACCATTGTCCAGCTGGGATTCCCAGTGTGGCTGGACACCTTGTCCCATGGTGGAAGAGGACAGCAGCCCTTAGCCTGCTTTTTGTGGAAGGAGCTGCTGGAATGGAAATCTGCATCCCAAGGCATTGGAAGGTGTTAGGCTCAAGGAAACCCGAGGAAAGAGTGGAAGAGAGAGCCTGAACAGGCAGCTCCTGGAGACCAGGGATTGTCCCTTTTCCCTGCACTCCAGATCTTTCTGTGTTTTCCGTAGCTGTGTTTCTATGGTTGGACTCGATGATCCCAAAGGTCCCTTCCAGCTTTGGTGATTCTGGATTGCTCTGGAAGAAACAAACACCCAAGGAGTTCAGTGCCCTCCAGCTTTTCCAAAGTGCAGAGTTTAGGGAGGAATGGAGGAGTGCTGGGCTATCCAATTCCATCCTGGGGCTAATAAATTCCTTTTCAATCCATCTACCAGGAATATTGATCAAGAACAACACATCAAGAACACAGAGCAGGACTCATTTGAATGATGGTTAAAAAGACCAATTTTTCCAAAATATTCATGGACCTGTCTAAATTTTCTCAATTATGATTCCCAAAAATTTAATTTTTCCAATTTCATTCCCAAACTCATGGCAATATTTTGCTTCTGAAAACTCCCAACCTGCCTATGCACAGCTTAGAGGGTGAAAGGAATTGTTATTATTCCTGTCTCAGAAGTAATTATTCCTTGCAGTTTATTTATGCCTTTGCAGGCACATATAATTATCTCTACTATTTCACACATGGGAGAATTTCTTAGAATTCCCTATTTTTAAAGCTTGGGAGCTTACAGGAATATTTATTCTGCCAAACTCCTTGAACAGAGAGTATTTTTCCCAAAAATTGTATCCATGAGCTTGAATGCTCACCAGTGCTTCAACTCCAACCTTCCTTTCACCACTGTGAAAATAATTAATATAAAATGCTTTAAAAATTCCTGCAATGTAAATCCCAGATGTTTCATGTACGTCTGCCAGGCAGTAATATTTTTATTTTTATATATATATAAACATAATATATGTTGTATAAATATATATTACATTAGGCCTGCCAAATCCCATTGGGTGCTTTCATTTTGGATGCATTTTCCTGCTTAAGGCATCTCCTTGTCAAAGTCATTTTAAGTGAAAGAGGTGCTTTAAAACCTGACTTATTCCTAAAGGACATTTCTCCAGCAGCAAATAAATATTTATAATATTATATATTTATAGATTGATGATATATAAAGAAAGAAGTAATATATAATACATTTTGTGAAAGGACATAATTTTTAAACCTCTGATTCTTTGGTGTCTATTTAATACCCAAGGGACAAATCTCACATCTCCTACCTGTGCTGCCAAAGGCATCAATTCTGTCCATCTGACCCTTTGCATGCATTAATTTTGCGCTTGAACATTCATATTTTCATAAACCCCCCAAGCTGTTGCAGTTGGCTTTGCCCTGGCTGGAGCTGTGAGTTGTTTTTAATTTTCAGAGTTCTTTGGCAATCTTTGGAGCCTGTTTGTCTTGGCACCCCCCTACCCCATTACCTATTCCTCAGTACCACAGGCTCTGTTTACAGCATTTTGTCCTTTTCGACTGCATTTCTGCAGTTTTAAAATGGAAACCCAGAAGGGCATCTCTGAGACGTTTGTTAATTTTATATCTATTTTATATCAATCCAGTATATACATTTTAAATGTTGATAGGTTCATCTCTTTTCTCGAGAGCGACTGTCACTATAGGACTTCAAATATTTGCACTTGGCAAAAGTTCAGGTTTTTTATGAGTGAATCCATTCTTCTCTGCTCACATCTGCTCTTAATAATCCCAAATGTTTGGGGTTTGTTCAGCTTTCACATGAAGGTTTTTGTTTGCTTTTTCTAAGCCAAAGCACCACTACGCACAATGGTCCATTCTTGTCTCTCATTGATGTTGCTGATAAAAATGGGAACCCATTTCAAGGAGAATTCGACTTCAAGACAAAGGAGAGAAGGTTTAAAAATATTTAGGTCTAAGAGAAAATCCTCCCTGAAAGATTAACTTAACCCTGGGACAGTAAACAGCAACATCATTGGCCAAGAAGTTCTCACGTTATCAAATTCTTCTGAAATTGCATCATCTGGAGCCTATAAGGGACAGAAAAAATTGGGAAATATTAAAAATTCTCCTGTCTTTCCTTTAGTACAACAAATGTGTGAAAAATGTAGAAATCTTGTGTCTAAACAAGAAGATATCCATAAATATCCATCGACAGGGCCCAGCCTTGGTTGGAGCTCCACGTTCCCTTCTTGGCGTGGCCCTTCCAGAAGTGTTGGAATTTGAAATGCAGGGAATTCTCAGAACTTTGGGTCTGTAAGATAAAGTTCAGAATTAAACACAAACTTTGATCTGAAACTTTAGAAAAGGGCTTCTAAGCGTAGGTGTTAGAAGTGAGAATGTGGATTTCTGGATAAAAACAAAACTACATTAAGTTAAGAAGGAGAAAGTTAAGAGTTTTAGAGTTTAAGATATAGAAAAAATAAAAGTAGTTCTAAAAGTAAACAAGGAGTTTAGAATGCAGCGCTGTAGGTTTGTGTCATACCATGATTAAGAAAACTTACACTGTAGTATGAGTCTATAAGATGGAATATTTAAACATTAAGTGAAAAACATAAATATGTTTGTTAGCAGTGGTTTATTGGTCAATAAATTTTTAAAGGTCTTATAACTAAGCCCTTGTGACTTTCTCAGCTAAGGTCTTGTGACTTTCTGAGCTATGTGAAAAAAATGTGAGCTGAACTTATTATTCCTAGCTGTATAAAAGATTAAAAAAATAAATTGCATCATCTAAAAACTCAAAAGTGCCGTGTCTAACTTATTCAAAATTCCTTCTAAAATCTCCACACAGAAGGAGGCAGGACACCTGGGAAAGGAGCAGGGACAGGAACGAGAATGACCCCAGAGTCTGGAAAATATGAGCTGCAGGAAGGATGGAAAGAGCAGCCTGGTGGTTTTTAAGGAGTTCTAAAGCAAGAGACAATTAAAGTTGCAACATAATTTTCCTGCTATGAAGAGGCACTAAAAAATGTGTTAAATTGCTAAAGAAAAAAAGAATAAACTGAAGTTGCAGCAGGACAGATTGAGTTAATACCAGATGTTCTGGGGAAGGAAGGTTTGAGTATCCAGCAGGAATAATTAACGATTATTTCTGCCATTGATATATATCATGATCACCAATAATGATCATTAATAATAATGATGATATCATTATGAATGAATGATGAATCATTATTATTAATAACGGTAATGATCAATAATGATCATCGTTATTGCCAATAGTGTGGATTATTTCTGCCATTTGGTTGGGATCTGAGGGTTCTGAAGTTCTCCATGGAGGTCCTGGGACAACCCTTGAACTTGAACCTCAGTTTATGGAAAAAACTTTAAAATAAAATCAAAGTGGTTTAAAATGGGATAAAGATAAGAGAAGTGGACGTGGCCTCTTTTTAAAGAACATCAAGTCCAAGTTCCTCTTCAAATATCCAGAATAAACCAGGTGTTCTTCTTGTTTGGCTGTTCTAAAACTTATCCCAACCTCTGGTTTGAAATTATCTTCAGCTTTTCAGCCTAAATTTAACTCTCAGTGGGATGGGATGGGATGGGATGGGATGGGATGGGATGGGATGGGATGGGATGGGATGGGATGGGATGGGATGGGATGGGATGGGATGGGATGGGATGGGATGGGATGGGATGGGATGGGATGGGATGGGATGGGATGGGATGGGATGGGATGGGATGGGATGGGATGGGATGGGATGGGATGGGATGGGATGGGATGGGATGGGGATGATTTTATTGCCAGGCTTTTTCCTCTTTTTAGGTTCAATAGCTCTTCCTCCATTTCCAGGTTTCCCCCAATGTAAATTCAAAAAGTAAATTCAATTTGCAGCAGCTGTTTTTCGGTTTTTTCTCATAAGAAAAAACTTAACCTTGATTTTCCCACTCTCTTTCCCTGCACTCCTTTCCCTACACTTCCTTCCAAGTAATCTTTTCTGAATGAGTTTGCAGTTTCTTAAAAACAAAGATCCCAATGAAAGGCTTTTCACTGCATTCCTTCCATTTAAATCCATCATTTTTGGGATTGTTCTTGGGATCATTCTCAAGGCCATAAACGATGTAATTGTAATATATTCTCTACCACCAACAAAAGATATGAATACAAAACCTAAAAGCTAAACTTTGTCTATAAATATTCTCCCCGTGTATGTAAATAGAAGAAAGAAAAGTTTAGGTGCTTGATATTTAAATTAATGCAAAGAGATTCATGACCCACATACACTTATTTTTTTAAAAATTCCTTCATCCTCAGTGGATGAAGGAATTAAACTTCATTCATTAAACTCCTGTGTGGTTTTTCCCTCTCTTTTATCACTGTGGGTGTCACACCAGTTTGGGAATCATCGAGGTGATTCCCAAAGGTGGTTTAGGGTGGTTTAGATTATTCTCAAAGGTGGTTTAGGTTTGTTTAGGGTGGTTTAGGATGGTTTAGGGTGGTTTACGGTGGTTTAGGGTGGTTCAGGATGGTTTAGGTTAGTTTAGGGTGGTTTAGGATGGTTTAGATTATTCCCAAAGGTGGTTTAGGATGGTTTAGGTTAGTTTAGGGTGGTTTAGGATGGTTTAGGATGGTTTAGATTATTCCCAAAGGTGGTTTAGGATGGTTTAGGTTAGTTTAGGGTGGTTTAGGATGGTTTAGGGTGGTTTAGGTGATTCCCAAATGTGGTTTAGGATGGTTTAGGGTGGTTTAGGGTGGTTCAGGATGGTTTAGGTGATTCCCAAAGATGATTTAGGGTTTACTTTGAGTGCTGGTGAAACCCGGGGAAAAACTTTCCAACTATTTCTTAATGAGGAAAGAGTTAAGGAAAAAGCTAAGGAAAGAGTTAACAAATCCCACTGCAGTTTCTGTAAGATTTGTCTGGGATATATTTAAATGTGGGAAACTTGGAAGAGAGCTGAAGAATGTCAGCTGGATGCTGTGTCCAGCTGTGGAATGTCCTCCTGGTGGTGAGAGGCTCTGCTGGGGTTTGCAGGTAGAAAATTTCCTTTGCAGCTCCCTGGAGGTGCAGAGCTCCTCCAGAACTTTACACTAAAAGTTTTGGAAAGCAAAACAAATCAAATTTGATCTCATACCCTCCTGAAACACCTTTAGAACCCCAAGAATTCGAGCTCCTGGGTTCTGTGAAAATGCATTTTTGTGTTAATTTTAAATAAATCAGTCTAAAGCTTGGGATTTTTCTCCCTATCACCCTGTGTATAAAAATCAAACCTTTTGGTACAATTCTACTCCTGGCAGCCTTTCTAAATCCAGCAATGCCCCCCCTGCAGCTGCCATCAGGAATGGTTTTAGTTTATGAAGATCAAGCCTGAGCCTTTAGTGGCTAAGGTTTATTAATTAAAAGATTCTTTTTAGGATAGGTATGTATGTGGTAATTTTGATAATAATTGTATTAATCATGATACCTTTCAATGTGTGCTGAGGTTATTTAATAAGGCCATTAAACACGGGGGTTTGGTGGAAAAGAGAATCCCCAAGGCTTTTCCCAGAAGGGAATATCCATCAATCCAACCCCAGCAGCAGAGGTGGCCCTGCCCCAGCCCCTTCTGGCAGGGAACATTGTGTGCTCCCCCACAGCCCCAAACCCCTCACACCAACAACAGAAAAGGAGCCCTGAAAGGAGCCCCATTTTTGCAGTTTGGGGAAAAATTCTTCCTGGCAAGGGTGCCCAGGCCAACAACAGAAAAGGAGCCCTGGAAGTCCTTAAAGTCCCATTTTTGCATTTTGGGGGAAAATTCTTCCTGGCAAGGGTGCCCAGGCCTTGGCAGGAGCTGCCCGGGGAGGTTTGCAGTGCCCATCCCTGGAGATCACCCAGGAATTCTGGAGGTGGCACTGAGTGCTCTGGGCTGGGGACAGGGTAGGCATGGGCACAGCTGGGATTCCATGGACTGGGAGGGCTTTCCCTCAGGGATCCTGGGATTGTGTAGAGCAGAAAACAAGCCCAGATAAAGCAGGCCTGGAAGTTCAGCACTCACCACTTGAGGGCTGGAGTGGTGAGGAACCTTCCTCAGTGGCACAGATCATCTGAGTGGGCACAGACACCTCCACCCTTCGCTTTCCATCCTTCTTACCCAGCTGGGTTTGCAAGGAGAGAACGTTGAAAAGCAGATGAGGGGGAATGTGTGGGATCTCCTGAAGGAGGGGATGTTTCAATGAGGATGAGTGTTGGGAAAATAGTTAAACTGAAAATTGAAAAAGCACAGAGCCATAGCTAATCTAGTTCCTACACCTGCAAGGCCACCTGCAATGACAGCAAGTGCTGTAGCTGAGTAAGAGAGACGTGAGAAAAAGAAATGTTGGAATGAAGAAGAGCTGATATTGCAGCATAACCAATGGACTGCTTAGCTACAGAATATGCATGAGCTTGTTACTGTTGTACATAAATGTCTGTTGCTCTATCAATAAACGGAGCTTGCTGTGCACTCATAGCGAGTGCCCAAGTTTCCCTGCGCCGTGACAAATGGTACCCAACAGATGAGCGAGAGTGTGTGGGATCCCTAAAGGAGAGAATGTTTGCCTGGTGGTGAGCACAGCTCTGTGCACAGCCCCTCACTCAGGAGTTCACCAGGAGTTACCACAGCTGGAGGGCAGAGCTTCCCAAGGGCTGCTCAGAGCATTTCCCCCTGCTCTCCCCCCCTGTCCCGGGCTGCAGGAGCAGCTGCAGGAGGCAGGGGCGGCCAGGAGGAAGGCAGGCACACAGCTGTCAGCCTGTGAACCAGACCCTGCTCCCTGCTCGGGAGGGGAACTCTGGGCTCCCACTGCGCAGCAAAGAGCAGCTGCTTCTGACACTCGCAGCTTCGCTCTGGTGAGGCAGCGGGATCTGCAATTACAGATCCCGTGCAGGGAAACTGAGCTCAAATCATCCGTGGAAAATGTTCTCTCCTGCCTCCTTTTCATTGATCAGGTCGCTGTGAAAATAGACCCACTGAGAAAATGAATCCTCTAGGAAAACAAACCCAAATTCTCTATAAAAGGAGAGGCCAAAACCATTCCTGATGGCAGCTGCAGGGGGGCATTGCTGGATTTAGAGGGGCTGCCAGGAGCAGAGTTGTACCAAAAGGTTTGATTTTCATACACGAGGTGTTTGGGAGAAACATCCCAAACTTTAGACTGATTTATTTAAAATAAACACCAAAATGCATTTTCACAGAAGCCAGGAGCTCAAATTCTTGGGGTTCCAAGGGTGTTTCAGGAGGGTATGGGATTAAATGAGGATGAGGAGGAGTGTGTGGGATGTCCTGAAGGAGGGAATGAGGATGAGAGGGAGTGTGTGGGATCCCTTGAAGGAGAAAATGTTGAAATGAGGATGAGAGGGGGTGTGTGGGGATCTCCTGAAGGAGAGAATGTTGAAATAAATGGGGATTAGAGGGAATGTGTGAGATCCCTTGAAGGAGGGAATGTTGCAGTGGGGATGAGAGGGATGGGTGGGATCTTCTGAAGGAGAGAATGTTTAATTGGGGATGAGGGGGAGTTTGTGGGATCCTTGAAGGAGAGAATGTTTAATTGGGGATGAGGGGGAGTGTGTGGGGTGTCCTGAAGGAGGTAATGTTGAAATGAGGGTTAGAGGGGGAGTTTGTGGGATCCCTTGAAGGAGGGAATGTTGAAATGAGGATGAGGGGGAGTGTGTGGGATCTCCAGAAGGAGGGAATGAGAATTAAAGGCAGTGTGTGGGATACCTTGAAGGAGGGAATGTTGAAATGAGGATGAGGGGGAGTGTGTGGGATCCTTGAAGGAGAGAATGTTTAATTGGGGATTAGAGGGAGTGTGTGGGATCCCTTGAAGGAGAGAATGTTGAAATGAGGATTAGGGGGAGTGTGTGGGATCCTTGAAGGAGGGAATGTTGAAATGAGGATGAGGGGGAGTGTGTGGGATCCTTGAAGGAGGGAATGTTGAAATGAGGATGAGGGGGAGTGTGTGGGATCCCTTGAAGGAGAAAATGTTGAAATGAGGATGAGGGGAGTGTGTGGGATCTCCAGAAGGAGGGAATGAGAATTAAAGGCAGTGTGTGGGATTCCTTGAAGGAGGGAATGTTGAAATGAGGGTCAGAGGGAGTGTGTGGGATCCCTTGAAGGAGGGAATGTTTCAGAGGGGATTAGAGGGAATGTGTGGGATCTCCGGAAGGAGGGAATGTTGAAATGAGGATGAGGGGGAGTGTGTGGGATCCCTTGAAGGAGGGAATGTTGAAATGAGGATGAGGGGGAGTGTGTGGGATCCCTTGAAGGAGGGAATGTTGAAATGAGGATGAGGGGGATGGGATGGGATGGGAAGGAGGAATGTTTCTTGGGATTAGAGGGAATGTGTGGGATCTCCGGAAGGAGGGAATGTTGAAATGAGGATGAGGGGGGTGTGTGGGATCCCGTGGCTGCTGTAAATATGTGACTGGAACACTCCCAGCAGAATAGGCTGGCTCCTGGTTTCATTGTGTGGGATCTGAAGGCAGCGAGTGCTGCGGAAGGAGCAGAGCCTGGCTGGGGCAGTGTCTGTGTGCGCTGCAGCACTGAGGGACGGGACGGGACGGGATGGGATGGGATGGATTCTTGGCCAGGCCGGGAAGGAGCAGAGCCAGCCGTGAGTCACCGCAGCCACCACAGAGGTTGGGCAAGAAGCGCAGCAGCACAATTGGAGCAGCGCCGTGACCTCAGAGCCGAGCCCTGTATTTAAATGTGGCTCGCAGATGTTGCGGGAGGCCGGGGCGGTGCGGAGCAGCCGGCACAGGCACAGCCGGCCCCGAGATGCTCTCAGCGCTGCTCCTCGCTGCGCTGCTCTGGGAGCGGGCTGCAGCCTGGGGCTTCAGGGACGGCTATTTGCACATTTCCATCTGAACTGGGCAGGAATCACCCGCAGGAGATCCCGCAAAAAGCTGGCTATAGAAGCAGGGCATCTGAGGAGCGCCCGGCAGCGCAGAACCGATTTTTATCGAAACCGATCCATAGAATATTGAAATCCAATGACAGCGCTGAAAAGGATAGCAATTTTAACTTTTACAGTATTCCTATTTGTACATTTTCACTGAACTGCAAGGAAAGTATTTATTTTAAAAAGTAGCTATAGAATATTTCATCTGAATGCATGTTCCTGCAGGAAATTTTTTTTTTTTATTTTAAAAAGTAACTATAGAATATTTCATCTAAATGTATTTTCCTGCTGGAAAAGTTATTTTTTTATTTTAAAAAGTAACTACAGAATATTTCATCTAAATGTATTTTCCTGCTGGAAAAGTTATTTATTTATTTTAAAAAGGTAATTACAGAATATTTGATCTGAATGCATTTTCCTGCAGGAAAAGTTTTTATTTATTTTAAAAATGTAATTACAGAATATTTGATCTGAATGCATTTTCCTGCAGGAAAAGTATTTATTTATTTTAAAAATGTAATTACAGAATATTTGATCTAAATGCATTTTCCTGCAGGAAAAGTTATTTATTTATTTTAAAAAGTAAGTTATAGAACATATCATCTGAATGCATGTTCCTGCAGGAAAAAAATTTTTTTATTTTATAAAGGTAATTACAGAATATTTCATCTGAATGCATTTTCCTGCAGCGGGAGGTAAAGTGAAAACTGCATTCATTTAAATAACAGTGGCTTTGTTTTGAGGGAAAGGGAGCCTGAAAAGAGACATTTGCCAAAGGAATGAATAACTTTCTGCATGAACATACTTCCCATGCCTGGGGTCCTGCATGTGAAACTAAATGATGTGGAAATAACAGCGATAACATTTCCTGGCTCTCTGGAAAAGTGCAGAAACGGGGATGTTTGGGCTGTTCCCGTCGTTTGGGGAAGGTTTCGAAAGGGCAAGACAAAAATGCTGTGGGAAGGTTTCTGGTACCTCCAGAGGGTCTGCAGAGCTCTGAGGGCTCTTTTATGGCTCGTTGTAATTATCCATTACAGCAGAGAGCTAACTCAGCCCAGAGCCTGCCAGGGGATGCCAAAATCAAGGCACGCACCGCGTGCTCCGTTTTCCAGACAAATGCTTCCAAATCCTCCATCCCCATAGAATATTGTGGAGTTCCCTGAGGATTTCCAGGAATCCCTGGAGCTGGCAGTGCTCAGGTGTCTCATGAGCCAGCCCCACGTGGCTCCAGCCCTTCTCAGAGGAGCCTGCAGAGCCCCAGGAGCACAAACGTGGCACAGAAAGGATCCTGTTCCATTTGGCTGCTGTTTTGGTTTGGACAGACAGGTGCCTGCTTAGGAGAGCAGGAGCCTCCCCTGTAATGGAGAATGTAAACCCCACCCCTCCAAATTACTGTAAATTTTAAATTAAGGGCTCTCAGGCAAAAAATATGGGAGCAGGAAATAACAATAAGTTATATATAGTTATATAAGTTTTATGTGTATGTATATAAAAACATATATGGTATATAAGTTATATATATATAAGTTATATCAGTTATATATAAAATATATGTATATGGAACTAATATAAGTTATTAAGAAATAACAACTAAGTTCTTTAATAGGGAAGAAAATAAACAGATAAAATAACCAATAATATATATATTAAAAAAATATATATATATGCTAAGGGTTTGTGGAGGAAAAAGGTAAAACATAAATTTTCCTGAATTTTGGGTTTGGTTCTTTATCAGAAGAGGAGAAAAGCAAAGCTCAGATGTCACTGTGCATCCCCAGCTTTGATTCCACTGATGCTTGAGCACAGTGAGGCTGAGGTTGGGGTGACTTCCTTTACTATTGAAGTTATTTTATTTTAAATGCAAAGAAGCATGAACTGGATGGCTGTGAATCTGCCAACGTTATCTTCATTTATATACAGAGTCACTGAATTCCATTGGTAATTGAATTAACTGCACTCTGAGGTTAATTTCATTTAGTAAACTAAACCAACACTGCCAGAGTCAGAACCCAACCTGACACCCTGTGGGTCAGGGTGCTGGCAGCAGTGCCATTGGAATTGTGGCTGCAGAGCTCCTGCAGTGCCAGGGGTGGTTCTGCTGGAGCAGGGATCCTGGAGAAAGGTGCAGTCTCTGCCTCTGGAGATCCAGGGGAAGAAGAGGCAGCTGCTGTTCCTCTGGGGAATCCAGTGGAGAAGCTGTGCTGGTGCTCCAGAATCTCCAGATTATATCCAGGTAGGAATGCTTGGCTGGTGCTCCAGAATCTCCAGATTATATCTGGGTAGGAATGCTTGGCTGGTGTTCCAGAATCTCAGATTATATCCAGGTAGGAATGCTTGGCTGGTGTTCCAGAATCTCCAGATTATATCCAGGTAGGAATCTTATTGGTGTTCCAGAATCTCAGATTATATCCAGGTAGGAATGCTTGGCTGGTGTTCCAGAATCTCCAGATTATATCCGGGTAGGAATGCTTGGCTGGTGTTCCAGAATCTCCAGATTATATCCAGGTAGGAATGCTTGGCTGGTGTTCCAGAATCTCAGATTATATCCAGGTAGGAATGCATGGCTGGTGTTCCAGAATCTCCAGATTATATCCAGGTAAGAATGCTTGGCTGGTGTTCCAGAATCTCCAGATTATATCCAGGTAGGAATGCTTGGCTGGTGTTCCAGAATCTCCAGATTATATCCAGGTAGGAATGCTTGGCTGGTGTTCCAGAATCTCAGATTATATCCAGGTAGGAATGCTTGGCTGGTGTTCCAGAATCTCCAGATTATATCCAGGTAGGAATGCTTGGCTGGTGTTCCAGAATCTCCAGATTATATCCAGGTAGGAATGCTTGGCTGGTGTTCCAGAATCTCCAGATTATATCCAGGCAGGAATGCTTGGCTGGTGTTCCAGAATCTCCAGATTATATCCAGGTAGGAATGCTTGGCTGGTGTTCCAGAATCTCCAGATTATATCCGGGTAGGAATGCTTGGCTGGTGTTCCAGAATCTCCAGATTATATCCGGGTAGGAATGCTTGGCTGGTGTTCCAGAATCTCCAGATTATATCCAGGTAGGAATGCTTGGCTCCTCCCTCTGGGCTCACATCTCCCAATGGGATGCTGCAGCTCTTATCAGCCATGCAGGGACATTCAATGGCTGTTATCAGCAGGTGTCCCCAGAGGGAGGAGTGGTTGTGGAAGAGATAAGGCAAGCTGCCCAATGAACAGAAGACAGCTGCCGTGCAGATGGCAGTAGAACCCATCTTGCCTTGCAGTCTGGGACAGCTGCAGATTTTCAGTGGCTCCTCTTTCCCCCCAAATCTCGGACCCTGCCTGTTGTGCCTCACAGTTCCTGAGGCTGCTCAGGTGGGGAGGGCTCCAGGAAAGAGCAGCCTGGCAGCTCCAGGCTCCACCTCTGCTGGTGAGAAATTTGGGATAACAGCCATCATTTGTGCAGTTTCATGAATTGAAGGCAAATCTTTTTTAAATGCTTTAAAATGGAGCAACTGTGTGCTAATTGGAGTGCATCATAAAATTCTGTTTGGCTACACCTCCAAGCATTTAGCAGGAGAGTAAATAAAAATAAACCTGGGGGTAAAAAAACTGGTGGCTTTTGCTGAGTAAACAAACCAAAACAGAAATGCACCATCTTGTATAAGTGCAGCAATAACATTACTGAAATGAACCTCAGAGTGCAGTTAATTCAATTACCAATGGAATTCAGTGACTGTGTATATAAATGAAGATAAAATTGGCAAATTCACAGCCATCCAGTTCATGCTTTTTGCATTTAAAATAAAATAACTTGAATAGTAAAGGAAGTCACCCCACCCTCAGCCTCACTGTGCTCAAGCATCAATGGAATAAAAGCTGGGGATGCACAGTGACATCTGAGCTTTGCTTTTCTCCTCTTCTGATAAAGAACCAAACCCAAAATTCAGGAAAATTTCCATTTTAGCTTTTTCCTTCATAAACCCTTAGTAAATAAATATATATATTTAAAATATATATATATATATTTTATATATAGTTATTTATATATATAAAAAATATAAATATATATATATATTTTATATAATATATATATATATATTTTATATATATATATACATTATATATTATATTATATGAAATTATATATTTATTATATTTATTATATTTATTATATATATAATGTATTTTTATATATATATCAATCAAAATCTTGAATTGCTGTCACTCTGGAAATGTTCCTTTTACCTTTCACCTTTTTCCTTGTCCCAAAGCCCCCCTGCTCCTCAGGCAGTGCTGCTGCAGCTGCCCCTGTCCCCTCCTTGGGGATGTGTTCCTGGTGCCCCTGGAATTTTGGTGCTGCTCCTTTTTGCCACCAACCCCTTGTGAGCAGGGGTTTATTGCCAGCTGGGTGGGATTGGCACAGATTCCTTGCCCAGATTTGCTCCCGGGCTCATCCCAGTGCTCTGGGGTTTTCCAGGACAGCTGCTGCCCTCTGTTCACAATTCCAATTCCTTTCCCATTCCCACTCCTTGTCTCAGGGGGGTTTAGGAGCTGCACCAAACCCTGTTCAGTGAAGTTCTCTGAGCAGCAGAGGCCCCTGCCAGGAGCTCAGCCACCTTCTGCTTAAAAGTGAAATATTCCTGTTTATTTAGCGTTTAGCACGGGTCTCATGCATATTGCAGGTCCTTTATTGGCCAAATTTCGTGCTGCCTGTGTTCGTGCAGCAGAGGCTGGCTGCACTTCACCCCTCCTGCTGCTGTGGGTGAGCTGAGGGTCACTGTCCTGGCAGGATCCTGCTGGCCCTGGGCTCCCAGGAGGCTGCTGGGGAAGTGGGACCCATGGCCCTGCGGCACGTGCTTGTGCTTGCCGGAAAAATCAACATTTCCTGCAGGTTCATCCTCAGAGCTCACCTCCGTCAACAGCAATCCCTGTGCATTTTCCTGACAGGGTGGGATGGAAGCACATCCAGAGCCATAAGTTTGGAAATGAGGAGCTACCCCTGCTCTGACCCAGCTCTGTGGTCGATGCTGATTTATCTCCCTGCACAGTGGAGTTAAGGAGGGAGGGGGGAATATTGCCAGAGCAAGATCCCATCAGCTAATTGGGATTTTGTGTCAGTGTCACTGACTGGGACACCCAGAGCTGGGGCAGGATGTGTGTGGTCTGATTTCCCAAGGCTGTTTTGCCACGTTGCAGAGGAATAAAAGGGATGGAGGCTGGTTGCTCCTCACAGGGTGGTGCTGCTGCTTTCAGCCTTGCAGACTCTGTGAAGGGCTGACCTCCCCAGCCATCTGCCCATCGCTTTGCTTCTTTTCTGCCAGAGTCAGGATTAAATGTGTGAGAGGGTATTTCTTGTTGGGACTCAGGTGTTTGTTAGTTCTTATCTCTGTCACAGTCTCACAAACCCTGAGTTCTGCAGCACTTCACTCTGACACACTAAAAATGGAGCTGTGTCTCTCTTTACAAGGCCTTTTGAAGGATAAACTGTCCAATTAATAAATGACACCTCAATTATTTTCACTTTAACCCAACAACCAATCACTCATGTCCTGCAATGGGGACGTTTTTTATCCAATTACACAAAACCACCCAAACCCATGGAGGAGAAGGTGAAGGGGAAGGGGAAGGGGAAGGGGAAGGGGAAGGGGAACGGGAAGGGAAGGGAAGGGGAAGGGGAAGGGGAAGGAGGAGGAGGAGGAGGAGGAGGAGGAGGAGGAGGAGGAGGAGGAGGAGGAGGAGGAGGAGGAGGAGGAGAAGGAGAAGGAGAAGGAGAAGGAGAAGGAGAAGGAGAAGGAGAAGGAGAAGGAGAAGGAGAAGGAGAAGGAGAAGGTGAAGGAGAAGGAGAAGGAGAAGGAGAAGGAGAAGGAGAAGGAGAAGGAGAAGGAGAAGGAGAAGGAGAAGGAGAAGGAGAAGGAGAAGGAGCAGCCTCCACCCTAAACCCTCCACCTTGCTCTATATCCATTACTCTATTCTAAACCCTTAAACTCTCAGTTTCCCACCCTGTGCTATCACACACTTCTATCCAAACTCCACACCCACAATCCCAGTTCCACCATTCCATTTTGGAAGCTTCTCCACAGCCTCAGGTCAGTGCAGTGTTCTCCTGGGGGTCAGTGCCTGCCAGCACAGAAACTCTGAAATTCCCAGCACAGAAACTCTGGAATTCCCAGCAGCCAACAGCAATATTCTGGAAAACCTGCTGCCTGTCCATGGTGACATTCCAGCAATAAGTGTGGGGAGATACCTTTAGAGTGATAAGATCTGAAAATAACACTGCCAGGTGGAAAAAACCAAAACCAACTAAAAAAGGTGAGATCTCAGTGGCAGCTCTGAGAGCTCAGGGAATACAATCCGTGGTTTCCAATCCCCTTCCCTGGGCTCTGCAAGGATCAATGATGGGCATTCCAAGCTTCCAGGCCAATGATTGATATTTCTCATGCCCAGAACTAAGAACAAACTCTTGTGAAATTTAAAACTTTAGGAAGTTTTAAAAAAAAATTAAAACTTTCAGAAATTCTTCAGAAGTTTTGTCCCCGGTCCTTGTCCCTCACACTGTGCTTTAAAACCACTGATGTGTTGAATTCTCTAAGAAAAATCAACACCATTTTCTGTGCCTCAGACATTTCCAGGACCATTTCTTGCTGCCTTCCGCAGATCCTTCCCCAATCCGATAAACACAGCAAACATGGGAAAAAAAATTATCTCAACTTTTTAAATTGTCATCTGAGAAATGTGGGAAATGGATTTATAGAAAATTAAATTATGCTTATAGTGTATTGTAATTAAAAAATAGTTAGCTTGTAATTATAATAACGTGAATTATAACATCTCTGTTGTCTCACCCTTCTCATGAGACTAAAAACAGAATAAAAGTTTTTAAAACGCCTCTGAGTCAGAAAAGAGCATAATCCAACAAGAAAGAATAAAAACATAATTTATACCTTGAGCAATCGATCAGCTCTTTTATCATCTGCACCTGGAGCTACCAACTTCCAGTTAAAATAAAAATGTTTGCAGAGCCTGCGGGCAGGCCCAGCACTGAGCTGGCTCCTGGGGGACTCAGGCATTCCCCAGCCCTGATTCCCAACCCAACATTCCCAGCCCTGCACACACACACTGAGCTGATTTATCTTGATTTCTCATGGGCTCAGCCATGACAGACTGCTGAGTGAACGAGCAGTAATACTTCCTGTGAATAAATCAAAAGTTCTGCTTTTTTGCTTTGCTTGCTTGGAGCCGTGCAGAGTTGCCAGTTTGCCAACCTAAACCAAATGTTTGGGTGACTTTGGCTAATGCTTCGGGTTTAGATACCAAATGTTTGTCCAGCACAGCCCCAAAACGCCATTTCCCACCTGTTTAAATGGTGTGCCAGTGGGTGTTTGGCCAATCCCAAAAGATATTCAAAAAGCTGTAGCAGGCACATTCATGGGATCATCCCAAGTAATCTTTGGATTCTGGTGGAGGGATGGGAGCAATGGGTTCCTCACCTTCCCAAGGCGTCTTCTGAGCCTCAAGAACTGGAGCTCCTTGGTTCCAAGTCCATGAGTGTTGTGTAAAATTGAATTATCCAGGCAAAGATCCATCTTTAGTCAAGGATGTTACTCCCTTTCACAGTATATTTAAAAATCAGGGCTCATGAATGAATTCCTATGAATAAATTCTTAATTAAAAAGGAGTTTTTGTACCAGAACATGCCATAATCCCCCAGCTGTGAGTTTTTAGGCTCCTTCAGGAAGGTTTTTCCGTGCAGGATCTGTTATCCCATGCCAGTGACATTCCCAGGGATGCTGCAGAAGGAGGCTCTCCCTCTCCTCAGGCTGCTGTCAGCAATATAATTGATTTATTTGGGCACAAAACCCACCCTGGCAAACGTCACCCTGTGTCTGTTAAGGGCTCTCACCATTCCCAAGCACAATTCAGAGGCTTTTAAAAACCCTCCCCTAACCCAGCCAAAAACGCCGACCCCAAGCGTGTCCCCAGAAAACAGATTCTTTATTTTTATGCTGCAAATAACTACTGTAAAAATGCTGCCTGCTTTCCATCTTTGCTCAGCCACGTTGGCTGGGCAGAGCTGCAAACAGCCATTCCTCTCGGATTCTGCTAAATAGAAGTGAGACCTAAACAAAAAACCCCTCAGATGAGATATGCAGATTGCTGCTGAGACAGATTTCCTTACATATGGCACCAAACAAGCCCAACATGCAAAGATTGTAAAACTTGTAGCAGTGCTGGCAGTTTTTAGGTTTCCTTGGAAAGCTGTTTTGTCTCGGGATTGCCACGGCAAAGTAAAAAAATAACGAAGAAATTGCTTTAATTTTCCGTGCAGCAGAAATGTCAGCCAGCAATTGTTCTGGTCCTGCCCTCTGTGACACACGCTCAGATATTTTTATTTGACATTTTCCCCCCCTTTAATTCCTGCCTCTCCTCTATCCAAGTAGCTGTGATTTCACTCCTCTGGAGATTCAAAACAAAGCTCTGATTCATCTTGCAGAGGCTCTGGGAGTTCCAGCCAGAAGGATGCTGTGAGAGGGATCCAGGAGGATTCCCCTGGGCCAGACAGGACACACGGGGCTGGGGGTGCTGCCTCCAAACTGTTCCCAAACCTCTGCCCCTGGAGCATCCCGGGGGAGCCTCCCCAGCTCCTGTTGATTTTCTGTTCTTCACAAACTCTGCAGGCACTGACTGGCTCTGGCCTAAACCTCTCCCACCCCAAATCCTGACTCTCGGTGTCACACACACCCCTCTAGGTCACACACACCCCTCTAGGTCACACACACCCCTCTGGGTGTCACACACACCCCTCTGGGTGTCACACATCCCTTTGGGTGTCACACACATCCCTTTGGGTCACACACACCCCTTTGGGTCACACACACCCCTTTGGGTGTCACACATCCCTTTGGGTGTCACACACATCCCTTTTTGGGCTACCTAAAAACAGAGACCAGGCAGAATTAAGGCAATAAAAGCAGTTTATTTATTGAAGGGCCTTCAGGTACATTTAAGGCAAACAAAAAATGGACGTAAATACACTCAAAATGGACAACTGGTCACAGGTTTCACACTTTTATAAGTGTGGGCCATTTATATATTGGGGGTTGGTCTGTTCCAATTACAGCTTCAGGTAATTAAGTAAGTTACCCCAAGTTTGCTCCCCGCCCAACTCCCTTTTGTTTCCATCTCTCAGGGCCTGAGGCACTGAGGTGTCCTTGATTTCCAGGCCTGGAGAGGAATGGTTTGTCTGACAAAACGGGAGAACAGCAGCTGACACTGGACATGGAGTTCGGAGTGATACACTAGAGAATTGCAGGATTACAAATACATGAAAAATATAAAAGCTAAAATCCTAAGGCATCACACACATCCACCTTTAGGTCACACACACCCCTTGGGGTGTCACACACACCCCTGTGGGGTTGACAGGTCTGAGCTTTCCTGATGCTCCCTCTGTGGCACAGGTGAACATTTCCTCTTCACCTGTGTTATAGATATAGGTGAAATTAAAATATTTGCTTTAAAATATTAAAATATTGGCTTTTTGCAAATATTAAAATAGATTGTATGTGTATCATGTTAAAGTAACTTTGTTACAAAGATGTAGTTTTTATTTCTGTTGTTGATTAAGCTTAGACATAGTAGTAAAGTTCTCAGAAGGCTGATATATTATATTATACTATATTATAGTATATTATATTATACTAATATTATAATATATTATAATATAGTATATTATAATATATTATACTATATTATACTATATTGCTATGCTAAAACTATACTAAAGAGAAAGGATACACCAGAAGGCTAGAAAAGAATGAATAATAAAAAAACCCATGACTCCTCAGAGAGTCACTCACAGCTGGCTTTGATTGGTCATTAAGTAAAAACAATTCTCATGGAACCAATCAAACATTCACCTGTGGGTAAGCAATGTCCAAACCACATTCCAAAGCAGCCAAACACAGGAGAAGCAATCAGATAATTATTGTTTTCATTCTTCTCTGAGGCTTCTCAGTTTCCCAGGAGAAAATCCTGGGCAAAGAGGATGTCTTGGTTTCAAAATACAGGAGTCTGCTAAGGAAGGCAGGAGCCTCCCCTGAAATGGAGAATGTAAACCCGCCCCCCTTTTCTGAATTGCTATGAATTTTAAATTAAGGGGCTCTAAGGCAAAAAATATGGGAGCAGGAAATAACAGTTCTTTAATAGGGAAGAAAATAAAAAGATAAAATAAACAATGCAGTAACTAAAACAACACTGACAGAGTGAGAACCCAACCTGACACCCTGTGGGTCAGGGCGTTGGTGTCAGTCCCATTGGAATTGTGGCTCAGCCCTTCTGCAGTGCCAGGGGTGGTTCTGCTGGAGCAGGGATCCTGGACAATGGTGGAGTTTTCCTTCTGAATATCCAGTGGCAGAGGCAGCTGCTGTTCCTCTGGGCAATCCAGTGGAGAAGTTGTGCTGGTGTTCCAGAATCTCCAGATTATATCTGGGTAGGAATGCTTGGCTGGTGCTCCAAAATCTCCAGATTATATCCAAGTAGGAATGCTTGGCTGGTGATCCAGAATCTCCAGATTATATCCAGGTAGGAATGCTTGGCTGGTGTTCCAGAATCTCCAGATTATATCCAGGTAGGAATGCTTGGCTGGTGTTCCAGAATCTCAGATTATATCTGGGTAGGAATGCTTGGCTGGTGTTCCAGAATCTCCAGATTATATCCAGGTAGGAATGCTTGGCTGGTGTTTCAGAATCTCCAGATTATATCCAGGCAGGAATGCTTGGCTGGTGTTCCAGAATCTCCAGATTATATCTGGGTAGGAATGCTTGGCTGGTGTTCCAGAATCTCCAGATTATATCCGGGTAGGAATGCTTGGCTGGTGTTCCAGAATCTCCAGATTATATCCAAGCAGGAATGCTTGGCTGGTGTTCCAGAATCTCAGATTATATCCAGGCAGGAATGCTTGGCTGGTGTTCCAGAATCTCAGATTATATCCAGGTAGGAATGCTTGGCTGGTGTTCCAGAATCTCAGATTATATCCAGGCAGGAATGCTTGGCTGGTGTTCCAGAATCTCAGATTATATCTGGGTAGGAATGCTTGGCTGGTGTTCCAGAATCTCCAGATTATATCCAGGTAGGAATGCTTGGCTGGTGTTCCAGAATCTCCAGATTATATCCAGGTAGGAATGCTTGGCTGGTGTTCCAGAATCTCCAGATTATATCCGGGTAGGAATGCTTGGCTCCTCCCTCTGGGCTCACATCTCCCAATGGGATGCTGCAGTTCTTATCAGCCATGCAGGGACATTCAATGGCTGTTATCAGCAGGTGTCCCCCCAGAGGGAGGAGTGATTGTGGAAGAGATAAGCAAAACTGCCCAATTGACAGAAGACAGCTGCCATGCAGGTGGCAATAGAATACAATTTGCCTGACAATCCAGGACAGAGGATTTTTCAGGAAACATGATGGTGGCAGAGGTGGGAGCTGACGCTGTGTCCCTGTCCCTGTCCCTGCAGAGCGGGCGGCCGGCGTGTACCACCGCGAGGCGCGCTCCGGCAAGTACCGGCTGACCTTCGCCGAGGCCAGGGCCGTGTGCGAGTACGAGGGAGGACACCTGGCCACGCTGCAGCAGCTGGAGGCAGCTCGGAAAATAGGTCTGGAAAACACAGGGTTCCTCAAGGGGCTCCTTCTGAGGGGGCTGGGTGGGTGCTGTCATTTCTGCCCAGAGCTCTGGGGCTCGTTAGAAAGCCTGTGGGGTTTTGGTAAGGAGCAGGAGGAGTGCCAGGGTGTTCCCATCCTCCCAGCCAGGAATTCCCAGCTCCCAATGTCCCATCCATCCCTGCCCTCTGGCACTGGGAGCCATTCCCTGGCTCCTGTCCCTCCATCCCTTGTCCCCAGTCCCTCTGCAGCTCTCCTGGAGCCCCTTCAGGCCCTGGAAGGAGCTCTGAGCTCTGCCTGGAGCCTTCCCTTCTCCAGACACCATCCACAATTCCGTGTGCTGCTCTGGTCCAGCATCAGGATTTGGGAGGCGCCATGGGGAGAAGGCAGGGAGGGGTAAGAAAAGGAGATCTTTGGAACAATTATTTTGCTGCAATTTGTCTCCAGAGAGAATCTCCAGTTCTTGGAGCATCTCTGTGGCCTCCTCAGGACCCACTCCAGTGCTTCTCTGTGCCAGGGCCCCACCACCCTCCCAGGCAGGAATTCCCAGTTCCCAATGTCCCATCCATCCCTGCCTTCTGGCAGTGGGAGCCATTCCCTGGCTCCTGTCCCTCCATCCCTTGTCCCCAGTCCCTCTCCAGCTCTCCTGGAGCCCCTTCAGGCCCTGGAAGGAGCTCTGAGCTCTGCCTGGAGCCTTCCCTGCTCCAGGGGAACATTCCCAGCTCTCCCAGCCTGGCTCCAGCCCTGGGAGCATCTCTTTGACCTCCTCTGGATCTGCTCCAACCGCTTTTATTTCCATCAAGATATTTTGTCTGCAAGGGAATGAGTTCTGCGCTTGGAGTGAAAAGGGAGAGCTCCCCTGCATTTCCAGCTGATTCCTAAGAAGTTCTTCATTCATTCAGAGCACTGGGAAAACAATGGAAAATATCCTCCACTCCAGACATTTTTTCACTCTGCTGTTGAGTCAGGAGCTGGCTCCCAGCAGCAGCACATGTGAAAAGGGTACTTTTGTTTCTTCTGAGGAGCTCTGAGCCCTAAGATGCCACAAATATGTTCCAGCTCCTCTCCATGAAAACATTGGATGGGTCTCTACAACATTGCATTCTTTGGCTATTGGTGCAGAGTTCTCAGCCACAAAATGCATTAAGGGGATCTTTTTGTTTGGCAAGAAATCCCTGAGGCATTTCAGGTATTTAAATTTAAATTGAAAGCATTTTAAGCAAATGCTTTGGGATTTTAGCTGTCTGTAGTATTTTATTTATTTTTAGAACTTAATGCTGAGAACCCTTGAGATGGGATTGAGTAAATTTGTCTGACTTCAAAAGGGAAACAGAGAACACCCTTGGAAAACTCATCCAATGGCTAATTTGATTACAAGTGCTGGTAGAGCACTTAAACCTGACTGTGCAGTCCATCTGCATTTGATTTGGGGCTTCAGATGAAGAACCGGTAATCACATTGTGGAGAACACAATTCAGTTTTACCCTCTGCATTTAAAATTATCCTCTCAAGGTCCTGTTCTCCCCTGTAGCTCAGTTCCTACCAGGCCAATCACACCCAGGCCATTGAGTAGGACTTGGTGCAATGAGAGCAGCCCAGGACTGACCATTTTCTGCCTCCTCTGCTGCAGGTTTCCACGTGTGTGCTGCTGGCTGGATGGCCAAGGGCAGAGTTGGCTATCCCATAGTAAAAGCTGGAGCCAACTGCGGCTTTGGCAAGACTGGGATTGTCGATTATGGGATTCGCCTCAACAGGAGCGAGAGGTGGGACGCCTACTGCTACAACCCCAACGGTGAGGAGCAACCATAGGGCTGTCCTTCTGTCCTCTTCTGTCCTCTTCTGTCCTCTTCTGTCCTCCTTTGTCCTCTTCTGTCCTCTTTTCTCCTCCTTCGTCCTCTTTTACATTTACCCCAAAATTTATCTGAATAACCTGAGGGCTTTCTGCCCATAATCTGAGGTATTCTGCCTGCAACAGGGTAAATTTAAGGTTAAACCTTTATTTTTGGTCTGAGATGGAACAGCTCTGAAAATGAATGCCCTGCCTGGGACTGGCATTCTTAGGAGGATTGTCCTAGGAGAGAACTGGGAGGAATTCCTAAGGAGGAATTTTTCCCTGGGAGGGTGGGAGGGCCTGGCACAGGGTGCCCCTGGATCCCTGGCAGTGCCCAAGCCAGGCTGGATGGGGCTTGGAGCAGCCTGGGACAGTGGGAGATGTCCCTGCCATGGCAGGGCTGGATGGGCTTTAATGTCCCTTTCCATCCACACAATCCTGTAATTCTGTGATTCCCTGAGTGAAACTCGCACCAGATCAGAGCTCCAGCAGGACTGACAAGAACCCCAGCAGAGCCATCTCCCCATCCCCTGCACGCTGCACTGCAGCACCCACGCGGGCGCTGGTGGCTTGGTGTCCCTACAGGCAGAGGTGGCACCAGGCAGGGCAGCAGAGCTCAGCCTGGCCCTGCTGCTGCTGCCCGGCCTGGCAGAGCCGGGCTCCGGCTGGGCCATGACGTCTGCACAGCTGCGCACATTTTGTTTGTGCTCCCAGGGCTGGGGCTTGTTTGTGTTCATCAAATAGCTCTGTGGGGTGGGGCCCTGCCAGATGTTCCACACAGAGGCTCCTGCCCTCGGAATTTCGGGGCGTGGGACGTTCCTTTGTCTGCTCCGGGGCCACAGGAGTTGCTGTCCAGTTTGGTCAGAGTTCCAAAGGAAACCAGGGCTGCCAAAAGTGCAGAGCCACGAGCCTGCAGCACTGCAGGGATTGGTGTCCAGGGGCTGTGGAGCTGGCTGGGCTGTCAGCAGGCAGGACACGAGCAGCTGGGGGGACAGGGACAAATCCCTGACAGAACTGAGCCTGTGCTCTGCTCCGGGAGGCCAAAGAGGGCAGGAGGAGCTTGTGGAAGTGTGGGGGTGTTTGAAGTGTTCATCCCACCTAGCAGTGATCATGGAATCATGGAATGGGCTGGGTTGAAAGGGGCTTTAAAGCCCATCCACTGCCACCCTTGCCATGACAGGGACACCTCCCACTGTCCCAGGCTGCTCCAACCTTGGGCACTGCCAGGGATCCAGGGGCAGCCCCAGCTGCTCTGGCAATCCCAGCCCAGCCAGGAATTCCCAATGTCCCATCCATCCCTGCCCTCTGGCAGTGGGAGCCATTCCCTGGCTCCTGTCCCTCCATCCCTTGTCCCCAGACCCTCTCCAGCTCTCCTGGAGCCCCTTCCAGGCCTGCCAGGGGCTCTGAGCTCTGCCTGGAGCCTTCCCTGCTCCAGGGGAACATTCCCAGCTCTCCCAGGCTGGCTCCAGAGGGGCTCCAGCCCTGGAGCAGCTCCTGGCTCCTCTGGACTCTCCCCAGCAGCTCCAGGTCCTTCCTGTGTTGCAGCCCCTGAGCTCTCCAGGTGCTGGGGTGGAGCTGAGCTGGGAAGTTCTGATGGACACGGTATAAACTCAGGGGGTTAATGGGAATAATCCATTTTATTGCTCCTAATTCCTGTGCCCTGAATCCCCTGACACAGCACCTCCCTCTCCCCACCTCTAAACTGGGATAAATCCTAAATTCAGGCTGGAATTCCCAGTCTGATCAGCCCCACTGGCTGGCAAAGTCCAAATGGCCACTGCATCAAAGCAGGAGAGGTTTTATCCCAAAGGGAATGTGGAGCAGCAGGAACAGCAGGAGTACAACAGCAGGGCTGTGATCACAAGCTGGTTTTTGTTTGAGACACGCTTGCAAGGGGTTTTTGAAGAAGAAAGGATGAATCTGAGTGTCTGTGTGACTTGTAAGTACAGCTGTAAAGCTGGAGACAGCCAGAAATCCCAAATGCGTCTCACATAAAGCACAGCTCTGGCCCCAAACTCACTGAAGGCAATGAAAGCTTTTCCTGTGAATTCAGTGAGGTTTGATCACGCCTCTTGCTTCCCAAACTATCTCCTTCCAAAATCTGTAGGTGTCTAGGTTTGAAAAGCCAGGCATCTGCTAAGGAAGGCAGAGCCTCGCCTGAAATGGGAAATGTAATTTAGGAATTATTGTAATTTTGTGGGCTCTCAGGCAAAGATATGGGAATAGGAATGACAGTTCTTTACCAGGAAAATTAAAATATAAATATCCAAAAAGAAAACAAACCACTGTAGAGCACTTAAACCTGACTGTGCAGTCCATCTGCATTTGATTTGGGGCTTCAGATGAAGAACCGGTAATCACATTGTGGAGAACACAATTCAGTTTTACCCTCTGCATTTAAAATTATCCTCTCAAGGTCCTGTTCTCCCCTGTAGCTCAGTTCCTACCAGGCCAATCACACCCAGGCCATTGAGTAGGACTTGGTGCAATGAGAGCAGCCCAGGACTGACCATTTTCTGCCCTCTCTGCTGCAGGTTTCCACGTGTGTGCTGCTGGCTGGATGGCCAAGGGCAGAGTTGGCTACCCCATAGTAAAAGCTGGAGCCAACTGCGGCTTTGGCAAGACTGGGATTGTCGATTATGGGATTCGCCTCAACAGGAGCGAGAGGTGGGACGCCTACTGCTACAACCCCAACGGTGAGGAGCAACCACAACCATAGGGCTGTCCTTCTGTCCTCTTTTGTCCTCTTCTGTTTTTCTCCTCCTTCATGTCTTTTCCTTTGCCCAAAATTTATCTGAATAATCTGAGGGCTTTCTGTCCCTAATCTGGAGGTATTTTCTCCTCCTTAAGGTTAAACCTTTTTTTTTGGTCTGAGATTTAGCTCTGAAAGTGAATTTGCCTGGGACTGGCATTCTTAAGGATTGAGGGCGGGGCTGTCCTTTTGTCCTCTTCTGTCCTCTTTTCCTCCAGTCCCTTTTTACATTTACCCCAAAATTTAAATAACCTAGGGCTTTTTTGGTCTGCAACAGGGTAAATGGTTAAACTTTATTTTTTGGTCTGAGATGGAACAGCTCTGAAAATGAATGCCCTGCCTGGGACTGGCATTCTTAGGAGGATTGTCCTAGGGGGGAACTGGGAGGAATTCCTAAGGAGGAATTCTTCCCTGGGAGGGTGGGAGGGCCTGGCACAGGGTGCCCCTGGATCCCTGGCAGTGCCCAAGCCAGGCTGGATGGGGCTTGGAGCAGCCTGGGACAGTGGGAGATGTCCCTGCCATGGCGGGGCTGGATGGGATGGGCTTTAATGTCCCTTTCCATCCACACAATCCTGTAATTCTGTGATTCCCTGAGTGAAACTCGCACCAGATCAGAGCTCCAGCAGGACTGACAAGAACCCCAGCAGAGCCATCTCCCCATCCCCTGCACGCTGCACTGCAGCACCCACGCGGGCGCTGGTGGCTTGGTGTCCCTACAGGCAGAGGTGGCACCAGGCAGGGCAGCAGAGCTCAGCCTGGCCCTGCTGCTGCTGCCCGGCCTGGCAGAGCCGGGCTCCGGCTGGGCCATGACGTCTGCACAGCTGCGCACATTTTGTTTGTGCTCCCAGGGCTGGGGCTTGTTTGTGTTCATCAAATAGCTCTGTGGGGTGGGGGCCCTGCCAGATGTTCCACACAGAGGCTCCTGCCCTCGGAATTTCGGCGTGGGACCGTTCCTTTGTCTGCTCCGGGCCACAGGGAGTTGCTGTCCAGTTTGGTCAGAGTTCCAAAGGAAACCAGGGCTGCCAAAAGTGCAGAGCCACGAGCCTGCAGCACTGCAGGGATTGGTGTCCAGGGGCTGTGGAGCCTGGCTGGGCTGTCAGCAGGCAGGACACGAGCAGCTGGGGGGACAGGGACAAATCCCTGACAGAACTGAGCCTGTGCTCTGCTCCGGGAGGCCAAAGAGGGCAGGAGGAGCTTGTGGAAGTGTGGGGGTGTTTGAAGTGTTCATCCCACCTAGCAGTGATCATGGAATCATGGAATGGGCTGGGTTGAAAGGGGCTTTAAAGCCCATCCACTGCCACCCTTGCCATGACAGGGACACCTCCCACTGTCCCAGGCTGCTCCAACCTTGGGCACTGCCAGGGATCCAGGGGCAGCCCCAGCTGCTCTGGCAATCCCAGCCCAGCCAGGAATTCCCAATGTCCCATCCATCCCTGCCCTCTGGCAGTGGGAGCCATTCCCTGGCTCCTGTCCCTCCATCCCTTGTCCCCAGACCCTCTCCAGCTCTCCTGGAGCCCCTTCAGGCCCTGCCAGGGGCTCTGAGCTCTGCCTGGAGCCTTCCCTGCTCCAGGGGAACATTCCCAGCTCTCCCAGCCTGGCTCCAGAGGGGCTCCAGCCCTGGAGCAGCTCCTGGCTCCTCTGGACTCTCCCCAGCAGCTCCAGGTCCTTCCTGTGTTGCAGCCCCTGAGCTCTCCAGGTGCTGGGGTGGAGCTGAGCTGGGAAGTTCTGATGGACACGGTATAAACTCAGGGGGTTAATGGGAATAATCCATTTTATTGCTCCTAATTCCTGTGCCCTGAATCCCCTGACACAGCACCTCCCTCTCCCCACCTCTAAACTGGGATAAATCCTAAATTCAGGCTGGAATTCCCACTTTGGTCAGCCCCACTGGCAGGGAGCTGGCAAAGTCCAAATGGCCACTGCATCAAAGCAGGAGAGGTTTTATCCCAAAGGGAATGTGGAGCAGCAGGAACAGCAGGAGTACAACAGCAGGGCTGTGATCACGAGCTGCTTTTTGTTTGAGACACGCTTGGAAGGGGTTTTTGAAGAAGAAAGGATGAATCTGAGTGTCTGTGTGACTTGTAAGTACAGCTGTAAAGCTGGAGACAGCCAGAAATCCCAAATGCGTCTCACATAAAGCACAGCTCTGGCCCCAAACTCACTGAAGGCAATGAAAGCTTTTCCTGTGAATTCAGTGAGGTTTGGATCACGCCTCTTGCTTCCAAACTATCTCCTTCCAAAATCAGGTGTCTAGGTTTGAAAAGCCAGGTGTCTGCTAAGGAAGGCAGAGGCTCCCCTGAAATGGGGAATGTAACCCCCCCGAATTATTGTAATTTTGAAATTAAGGGGCTCTCAGGCAAAGATATGGGAACAGGAATGACAGTTCTTTACTAGGAAAATTAAAAATATAAATACAAATAGTACAAAAAAGAAAACAAACCACTGCCAGAGTCAGAACATGCCCTGCCCCCTGTGTGTCAGGGTGGGGGCACAGCCCCATCCCATGGGGGCTCAGCCCTCCTGCAGTGCCAGCTGTGGCTCTGCTGCAGCAGGGATCCTGCACAAGGCAGGAGTTTTCCTCTGCAGCTCCAGGGCTGCTGCAGATGGGCCTGGGCTCCTCTGGGCATGCAGGGCAGCAGAAAGCTGCTCCTGTGGGCATGCAGGGCAGCAGAAAGCTGCTCCTGTGGGAATGCAGGGCAGCAGAAAGCTGCTCCTGTGGGCATGCAGGGCAGCAGAAAGCTGCTCCTGTGGGAATGCAGGGCAGCAGAAAGCTGCTCCTGTGGGAATGCAGGGCAGCAGAAAGCTGCTCCTGTGGGCATGCAGGGCAGCAGAAAGCTGCTCCTGTGGGAATGCAGGGAACAGAAAGCTGCTCCTGTGGGCATGCAGGGCAGCAGCTGCTCCTGTGGGAGTGCAGGGCAGCAGAAAGCTGCTCCTCTGGGAATGCAGGGGGCAAAGCTGCTGCATGCTGTCCCAAAGCTCAGATGGGTATCCAGGTAGGAATGCTCCTTGGAACAGAAAGCTGCTCCTGTGGGAATGCAGGGAGCATCTCCCCTGTGGGGATGATGGAATTTGGGAATGCCATGCAGGGCTGCTCACTGCCATGAACAGAAGATAATTAATAATTAATGACCCATGAACAGAAGATAATTAATAATTAATGGCCCATGGACAGCAGAGATCTCCTGGAGGGAGGATTGGCTGTGGGAGAGATAAAGAAAAACTGCCCCATGAACAGAGGATAACTGCCCCACCTCTGACAGATGGTGGTAGGATACACCACATCATTAGTTACATCAAAACAGCTCATTATATTCATTGGACAAAGCAATAGCTTATTGTGTTTTATTGGTACAAAATTAATGTCAATAATTAATTGGCAGGAGTTTATAAAATTTTTAGGGCACAAATGCTGCTCACTAAGGCTGCAAATATCCCTTATGCGTCTATTTTATCAGTTTCCATGCTAACGTCCTTGCTTTCTTCCTTGCTGTGGATAAATTCATATTTTATCAATTTCTTCTTCTGATAACTCAGTTCTTTGGATGCAGAGCAGCTGCTAAGCCTGTCCACAAGAATCTTTGTCACTCTGGATGTCCCTCTGTGATTCCCTAGAGATCTCCACCTCCAAGTGCCTGAAGATTCAAACCACGGCCAGAATTAAAACTCCAACTCTCCCTACTTTTACCTCCCTCTTAGGTAAAGAGTGTGGTGGAGTCTTCACGGATTCCAAACACGTTTTCAAGTCTCCAGGCTACCCAAATGAGTACGAGAATGACCAGGTGTGCTACTGGCACATCCGGGTCAGGTATGGGCAGAGGATCCACCTGCAGTTCCTGGAGTTCGACGTGGAGGATGACACTGCCTGCCTGGCTGACTTCCTGGAGGTCTACGACAGCTACGATGATATCAATGGATTTGTGGGCAGGTAAAGCACATTTGATATGCAAATTTATGGTAAATTTGTACCCCCTTTCAGAAGAATGCTGATTATTAAATATAAATTTTAACATTTATGTGATAAACGTAAAATATATATAATATAATACATAATATAGTATATAGTATATAGTATATAGTATATGGCATATAGTATATAGTATATATTGCCTATTATATATATGGTATAAAGAATATAGTATATTTATACCATATATACTAAAGTACATATAAATATATACTATAGTATATATGCCATATACTAAATAAAATATAGTATATTATAAAATATATTATATTATAACATACTATATATTATATATACTGTATACTATATATTATATTATACAATAATTAATACTATATTAATAGCATTATATTGTTATTACTATATTATTTAATATACTATATATGTAAAAAATAATATATAGTATAAAAACTGTATATTTAATATATAATATATTATATATGCTATTATATATATATACTATAGATATATATATATGCTATAATATATACTATAGATATATATATATATATTATAAATATATACTATATATTACAATATGCATTAATTAATAATACTATATTAATGGGATTATATTATTATTAATTATGCAATATAGTATACTATATATTATAATATATATTACATGGCATATATAATATAGTATACCATATATTATATATACTATAGTATATTACATACTATTTATTATACATATTATATATATACTATAGTATATTATATACTATGTATTATAGCATGTTACATACTATATATATTATATATACTATAGTGTATATTATATATGATACATACTATAGTATATTACATCCTTTAATCATCAGCATTTCCTTTTTTTCCAGGTTTTGTGGAGATGAGTTGCCAGATGACATCATTAGCACAGGTAAATTATTTGCAGTCTTTGTGGGAACTGATAAAACTTAAAACTCAAAATATATGTGACAAAAATTAAATCCCCAAAATACATCTGGAAAAAAAAAAAACAGAAATTAATTAAATTTTTAAAAATTGTAAAAAAAAAAATTAATTATTTAAATAAAGAAAATTAAAACTGCCCAAAAATATTTCTGAAAAAAACAAAATAGATGTGAAAGCAATTTAAAAAACCCCAAAATGCATGTGAAACTCCCCCGTTTTTCTGCCCCCCAGCCCCATAAAATTTGATTTTTCCTGGCACAGGGAATGTGATGACGCTGAAGTTCCTGACGGACGCCTCAGTGACCGCTGGGGGGTTCCAGATCCGCTACTCCACCCTGGACACACCTGCTCCAGCCAAAAATGCCTCAGCCCAGGGCAAAAACACCTTCCTGGCTGGAAAATTTGGGATTATGTGAGCAGAACCCCAGGCACAGAAAGGGGCTTTACACTGAACACAATCCAGATTTTTTAAGACTTTTTTTCATCTCTTTCTGAGATTTTTTCATTTCTTTCTGAAGTTTTCTCTTTGGCTGTTCTATGTTTTGGTAATAAACTACACTAGGGAATAAATTATAAAATATATTTACATGGATAATAGAGAATTATTTTTAGAATACAAGTACTGTAAAAATTGGAAGAATTCATTGCTACCAAAGACTTTAAATTTTTATTTTCTGTATAAACTGCTCCTTCTCCTCATTTCTTGCATCACTTGAACAAACTTTTTGTGTGTCTGTCCTGATTATTTTTAAACCTAACAATCTCTCTTTATTTCCCTTGATTTCCCCATATTTATTGTTTAGACTGTTGCTTTTTTTCCTGTTCTCTGCACATTATTATTTTTTAAATTAACTGATCTTCTTGAACTGGAAGGGCCTTCAGTGTCAGGTTATTTTTAAGACAAAAATTCATCTTGTGGATGGCCTGGCAGCCACCAGGTGAAGATTGGGAAGCAGCACAGAGAGCACAGGATCAGCTGGATCCATATTTCCATTTTCCTGTCAGATCCATGGATTCTGTCAGGGCTTCCTCATCCAGAGAATGAAGTCCTTTCAAAAGAATTAAAGGAATGACTTGGTAAAGAGAATAAAAGTGGTGAGAGGAAGCAGCAGGAGGAACTTCTCACCAGGCACGTTCAGAAGACTCCACCGAGGTGCTGGACCTTGTTTACATGGCTTTGAGACTGCTCTAGTTGAAATTGCTGAATTTAAATCCTTTCAGACTGTTCCAGTTGAAATTGCTGAGTTTAAATCCTTTCAGACTGTTCTAGTTGAAATTGCTGAACTTAAATCCTTCCAGACTGTTCTAGTTGAAATTGCTGAATTTAAAATCCTTTAAGACTGTTCCATGAATTTAAAATCCTTTCAGACTTTGAGTTGAAATTGCTGAATTTAAAATCCTTTAAGATTTTGAGTTGAAATTGCTGAATTTAAAATCTTTTAAGACTGTTCTATCTAAAATTGCTGAATTTAAATCCTTTCAGACTGTTCTATTTGAAATTGCTGAACTTAAAATCCTTTAAGACTGTTCCATGAATTTAAAATCCTTTCAGACTTTGAGTTGAAATTGCTGAATTTAAAATCTTTTAAGAGTGTTCTATCTGAAATTGCTGAATTTAAATCCTTTCAGACTGTTCCAGTTGAAATTGCTGAGTTTAAAATCCTTCCAGACTGTTCTAGTTGAAATTGCTGAATTTAAATCCTTTAAGACTGCTCTATGAATTTAAAATCCTTTAAGACTGTTCTAGTTGAAATTGCTGAACTTAAATCCTTTACGACTGTCCTAGTTGAATTTGCTGAATTTAAAATCTTTTCAGACTGTTCTATGAATTTAAAATAATTTCAGACTGTTCTAGTTTAAATTACTGAATTTAAAGTCTTTTTAAGACTGTTCTAGTTGAAGTGGCTGAACTGAAATATTTTAAGACTGTTCTAGTTGAAATTGCTGAATTTAAATCCTTTTGGACTGTTCTATGAATTTAAAATCCTTTCAGACTGTTGAAATAGCTGATTTTAAATCCTTCTCCAAATTTTTTTTACCTGAAGCAGCATTAAAGCTACCTCTGGTCTAATCCCACCAAGCTTGCCGTGAGTTATTTTTGTTTCTGGCCCATGTAATTAATTGTAATAATTTAAAGGAGTAAATAAGTTTTGCTTCTGAGTGTTTTCTTGACTCCAGCTCTGCTGAAATCTGATGCCCACTAAGAATTTTCCCGTGAATTCCATTTTGTTTGCAGCATTTGTATTCCTCATCACCTGAATTCATCAGGAATGGTTTTGTGTTGGAATCTGAAGTGCAGGGAACTCCCAGAACTTTGGGTCTGGAAGCCAAAGTTCAGAATTAAACCCAGGGTTTGATCTGAGACCTTGGAAAAGGCTCCCAAACTCAGGTGCTAGAAGTGAGAATGTGCATTTATAGCTTAAAGCAGAGACATGTTAAGGTAGGAAGAGGAAAGTTTAGAGTTTTAGAGTTTAAGATCTAGAGAAAATAAAAGTAGTTCCAAAGATGAACAAGGAGTTTAGGATGCAGCACTGTGGGTCTGTGTGCCATAACATGATTGGCTAAGAAAGCTCACACATGAGTCCATAAGATGAAATATTTAAGGATTGGGTCAAACCCATAAACATCCTTGTTGGCAGTGCTTTATTGGTCAATAGATCCTTAAAAAGTCTTGTGACTGAGGGTCTTGTGACCTCCTGAGCCATGCAGTGAAGGTGTGAGCCCAACTCACCCTTCCACTGTGCAGAAGAAAAATAAACCACAGCATCTAAAAACTCAGAGGTCCCATCTCCAACTGATTCAAAATTCTTTCACAAATCCCCATAGTTTTGCACAAGGAAGATCTTAAGCTAATCAGCCCCATTTTTGCTTTATTTCTTCTAATTTATTTCATTTCTGAACTTTTATTGTCATTTCACTGTGAACATAATTTGGCTGTACTGAAGAACAACATTGCAGCTCTTCTCCTGGTTATTTCCAACACTTTACTCGTGCTCCACGAAACGAGTTTGGCATCACCACATTTCTGGGATGTAACCGTATTTAAAATGTGCTTTTTAATCCTGCCACCTTGTGTTCACAGCGCCTGTTGTACAGCAGCATTCCCATTCTCCAGGATCAGCCACAGCGCTCGTCCATAGGGAAGAGAATAAGGAAAAGCATGGGGAGGATGTCAATATTTTATTTATGACCGCGGGGTGGGGTTTTTGTTGTTGTTGTTTATTTACCTGGGAAGAGACAGGTCTTGGATGGATAGGCATGAGAGCCAGGGAACACCTGGAATCCCCGTGAATATTTTCTGGGGGGAAGAAACCCAGGAGAGCCAGTCCCGCTGGGCATGTGCGGCGGCACAGGGAAGCCCTGGAGGTGACACAGCCTCAGCCATGCCCGGCTCCGTCCCGGAGCTCCAGGGCTTTCCAACGCTTTGGGGTTCGGGATTTCCTATTTTACCCCAGGGGGCTCAGGGAATTCTGGCTTGTGCTCCCACGGAGCTGGAGTTCATTTCCAGTCATTAATTATGGATTTGACCTCACGTGCTTCCTCCCGAGGGTCACCTCCGGCCTCGTGACCGGCGACAGGAGCCCGGGACCGGCCGGAGCTGTGGCGGGGCGTGTCTAGCTGGGAAATTAGGGAGAGGCTCTTCCAGCACAGCGTGGGCTGGCACTGACCAGGCTCTCCGCGGAATGATCACGGCCCCGAGGCCGCCAGAGCTCCGGGAGCGTTTGGACAGCGCTCTCAGGATGGGATTGTCGGGCAGGGCCGGGAGGCGGCCATGGATGATCGCCCTGTTCCGCCGTTGCTCCCAGATCCCAGCACTCGCGGGCCGCGCCGCCCGCTCCGACCGCCCTCCCTCAGCGCCGGCCCGGCCCCGCCCCCCGCGCGCCCCGCCCTCACCCCGCTCCTCCTCCAATCAGCGGCGAGGGGCAGGGCTGCCGCGGGGCGCGGGAACCTCCGGGCCGCGCTCCCATTGGCCGGGGCCCGCGCGCCGCCGGGCCCGCGCGCGCCGCCATCTTAGCGCGGGAGGCGCGCGGCGCGGAGGGGCGGCCGCGCCGGGGGGAGGCGGCGGTGGCGGTGGCGGTGGCGTCAGTGGTGTCGGTGTCGCCATGAGCGCTCCCGGCCCCCATCCCGAGCCCGCCGCGCCCGGCCCCGAGCCCGAACCCGCCGCTCCCCAGCCCGCTGCCCGCTCCAGCCTCGGCCCGCTGCTCCACACGCTGGAGGACCCCGGCGCGCCGCCGGGAGAGCTGACGGACGCGCACCTCACCATCGTCAGGTGAGCGCGGGGGACGCGCACGCTGCCCGGGCGGAGCGGGCGGCCTGAGGGACCGGGCCGGGTGTGGGGAGCGAGAGAGCCGGGAGGAAGCGGGACCTGCCGGCCTGGCTGGGGCAGCGTGGCCGCGGGGGGACAGCGGGAGACATGCGGGGCTGGGGGGAGGGAGAGGAGGGAAGGGAGAGAGGGAGGAGTGAGGGGAGGAAGAGGAGGGAGGAAGGAGCGCATCTCCACGGGCTCTGCGCATCGCGGATCCTCCCGACCCCCTTGGATTCCTGGGGGATCGTCAGAGCTACGTTGGGAAATAAGAACTTTATTGTAACGATAAAGCTGTACAGCTTTATGATTGTAAGGATGAAGTTTTATTTGGCATTTGCCGTGTTTCCGTTGCATTTCTTTTTGGGAGGTGCTTCTTGCCCACGAGGCCTTTACCTCCATCTGTCCGGTTTTACCATGTGCAGAGGCACGATCTCTCTCTCTCAGTGTCTCCCTTCGGTCCTGCAGTGAATTTAAAACTGTAGCTACTCACAAAGCAGATTTTACAGGTTTCTAGAAATAACTGATAGCAAAAAACCCGTCCTGATGTAAGTATTAAGCACCAACAGGTTTCTCAGGTTGTCCCTCGGTGACTGAACTCAGCCCGGTTTGGGTTTTGCAGTGAGAAGCTGATGATGACCGTTTTATGGGATAATTGCAGCTTTTCTGCAAGAACGTTCCTCACATATGTGCAAAGTCGTCCTTGCTTGTCAGACCAGGATTTTCCTGCATTCTGGGACTGCTCGTGAGGAAAGTGCTTTTTCAGCTCCTGTATCTCCGTTTTTCCTAATTTGCAGCAGGCCATTTAAAGTTTGCATGCCAAATTTTAATGTTTTTATAGGAGCTGACCAACAAAGTGAAAGCCCTTAATGTTTTAGGAGTGTTCTTTAGGCAGAAGATTGCTCACTTTGCACTGTAACTCACTTTGTACTGTAACACAGGATTTTGCTGCTGGGTCAGACCTTGTGCTGGCATTTCTGCTCTAGCTCCTTCAGTGTTCTCTTGTCTCCCTTCAAGAAAGTACGCAATTGTGTGTCAGAAGTTAAAAGTTGAGTCAGTTACAAAGTATTTAACCTGAAAATAATGTTTGTTTTCCCTCTTGCTCCTTGCAGTCGCTTGAGTGGTGAAGGAGGCAAAGCATTCATTGCAGATTTCAGGAAACACTTCCCTCAGCTCTGCAAGGTGTTCAAGGTATGGTTCTCCCACTCAGCTCTCTTACATTTCAGTGAACAAAGATTTATTTTGGTGGGCAAGGTCAGTGGGCATTGAAAGACTCGAATTTCAGTTCATTTATAGAGTCACAGAATCATTTAGACTAGAAAAAACTTCTGAGTCATGGAATCCAACCTTTAATGGGAATGCAGGTAGTGGCACAGCAGGAAAGAATTTTTTTGGCAAAATAGATCTTTCTTGTGATGAGGAATTACTGCATTAAAAACCAAAATGCTGGGACTTGGATGTGTTCAGGCAGCATCCCACAGTCAAATCTAATCTTCCAGCCAGGAGAGAGATGTGTTCTGGCTGCCTTAGAAACATTTCAGAATTCAGAATATGTAGAAAACATCAAGGGTTTTGAAGCAGTAATGTAAAGGTTGTTCTTAGCCATTTTTTCCTTCTCTTTCAGAAGCCTAAGAACAATTGGAGAGTCAAGTGAGAGAACATAACATACCTAGCCAAAGTGAAAAATTTGGGATTTATTTCATTAAAGGTGTTTTTGTTACAGAGAGCAAAAATGCCTTCAGCACCTCCGATTATTTTACTGATTTGGTGTGTACAGAATTCAGAGAGGGTTTCCTGCCTGGGTGGGTTTTTCACCAAGTCTTTGTTTTTCCCAGCAGTGTTGGTATTCAGACAATAAACTCAATATTTCTCAGTTACTTTTCTAACCTGACATTTCTGTGGATTTGGGTTGTGGTTTTTTTCCAGGCACACATTTCCAGTCCGAACTTGGAGCTCAGCAATGCAGCACTGCAGGCCTTGGGCTTCTGCACTTTTAATTCAGACAACACAGCTGAATTATCTGGTAAGCAAACAAACTGTGACTATAAATATACACATCAGAGCTCTTCCTTGATGTTTTTCTTAGCATTTGTTTTCATTTTGAGCAGGATTTGTCTGTAGTGTGAGCAGTGGGATCAGTTCATTAATGACATCTTGTACACCAGTGTGGTGATGATTTTTCATGCTGTTACACTAATTCTGTTTTACAAACTTCTAGTTTCATTAAATGCTTTGGTAGCAATTAGTACAGTAATTAGTTGTGTAGAATTAGGGATGAAAAAAAGATATTCTTGTGGAAAAAGAGTGAAGAACCTGTTTGTAGGATCTGGGAGTGCACAGTAGAGCTTTTCCACATTTTCCAGCTTTTTTCTTGAAGATTTCTTTCTTCCATCAAATCATGGAGTGGTGTGAGTTGGAAGGGACCCTTAAAGGCCATCTAGTCCAGCCCCAAATTATTTCAAATTAATCCAAAATCTTCTGATCTGCATTCCTAGAAAGTGCTAAATCCCTTTCACAAAAGGTTTTGCTTTTGAGAACTTGAGGCTTTGCCTCAAGGTAAAACCACAGGTTTTTGGTACCAGGGGCGAGGGAGATTTTTCCTGTTTGAAATGAGTTTTTTTGGTTCTTCTCCTCCTTTTTTCCCAGTGTCTTCTGCTTTCCTATTGTGCAAAATTCCCCCTGATTTCCTGTGAGAACGAGGCATTTCTAATAATGTCTGTGTGCTATCTTTCTTTCCTCTCATTTTTTCGAACCAGTTGAGAAATGACAATTTTATCACAGAATGTCAGGCTCCAGAAGTCACAAAGCCCTGGGAACAATGGGGACTTGAACAGGGAGGGAGGACAAGCAGCTCCTGTACCCTTGAGTTTACTTTTGACTGGGGGAGAGGAGTGAAAGTGTCCTTCCATTTCTCCGATTGTGGGATCCTTCACCCACGAGGTGCAGATTTGCAATAAATCAGACTTTTTACCCTTGAATTTTAAAGGAACGCATGATTTCTCCATCTAATTCCTGTATTAACCTTATTAATTTCTAGGTAATGAGCTACAATTTTACCACCTTCAGTAACAAAAAGCTCTTGTAGACCCTAAAATAAATTTGTGTCGAGTTATAACCAAAATGCTGCCAAATTCACTTAAAATCTGAGAAGTTTTGAATAATTAAATATTCATCTTTAGCTCAGGTGTATTTAACTAAAGCTGTCTTCTAATTTTATGGATTTTTATAAAGGTAATACAGATGCACTGCATTATTATGTTAATTTTATTATTATTTTATATATTTAAATCTATATTATTTATATAATATATTTTTATATATTATATAAATTTTAATAGATTTTAATATATTTAAAATATATTTTAAATATATCTATATATATTTATATATTATCTATATATATTTATTTGTATTAATAGATAAATATAAAGATTATAGATAAAGATAATATATAGATATTATATAGATATATATCTATATATTTATATATTATATCTAGATATAATATATAAATATGAAGATATTATATAGATATATAAAAATAAATATATATGTATATATATTTTTATATATTATCTATATATATTATCTATATATATATAATATATATTTATTTTTATATTATTTATATTAATTGATTATATTAATATTTTATTACTATTTTAATATTTTTATTACTATTTTAATATTAGTAAATAATATTTGTGTATTATTTTGTAGATGATTAATGTTAATTAATAACATTTTCAGCTTTCTGGCTACTTTGGTAGTGGAGGAACTGCTCCAAAGTGATGTTTAAGGCAGTAAATCCTTGGGGACTTGCAGCTGAATGGGTTCTGGGCACATTAAAGTGAGCAGAATGACCTGGAATGTGTTGCAGAGGGTTGGTGAGGGTTTGTGTGCTTTCAGGCACTGACATGCAGGAGTTGCTGGCAGCCGTGAACAGCGTGGCTCTGAAATGCTCAGACAAGAACACTCGCACTCGGGCACTTTGGGTCATCTCCAAGCAGGCGTTTCCTCCTGAAATCGTTAGAAAGGAGGTGAGTTTCTACTCTGTTCTTGTGGTGGCCTCATTTCTCACACAGAGGAGGCTTCAGAAATTGTTTGAAAGAAGGTGAGATTGTTCATTTCTCATTTTGGTGCTGTCCTTTCCCAGGGAGAGGAGCAAATTGTTTCTCACTCTCCACTCAGTAGCTTTTGAATCCAAAGGTTGTTTCCCATCCCATTTGACAGCCAAGTATCAATTCTTGCAAAACCTGAGCCAGAAATGGCTGCTCTCCTTGAGGGGAAAGCTGCAATGTGAGCAGTTCTATCAGAAAGCAATGAAATATCACAGGGGAGAAGAAATATGAATATTCCAGTTTAAAACAAGACCTGGCACAATCCAGACACAGTCCTGGAAACTGAAATGTCACAATTCAGCTCCTCCTGGGATTATTTGTATCCAGGTGCTCACTGTGCTGTTCTCTTGTTTCCTCAGGTGTCCAATATTCTCTCTACCCTGGAAACAATCCTGACGAAAGGAGAAGTTCAGTCTGTTGTGGTTGAGTATGAAGCACTTAATGTCATTATACGGTGAGTGCTCTGCAATATTCCGTTGTCAGCCTTCATTTAAGGAGGGAAACTCTTCAACAAAACCCAGGTGGCACTAAATGTTCTAAAGAAAAAAACTCCAAAGCTCCTTGCGTTGTTTATTCTGTTCAGGATCGTTTGTCTCCAGTGCTGCCCTGGTTGCTGAGTGCTGTGTGTGGGATTTGGGATGGGAATGGTGCTGATAACACCAGGGATGTTTTAGTTAGTGCTGAGCAGAGTTTGTCCTCTGAGCCAAGGACAAGGGGACACAGCTGGCACAGCTGATCCCAGCTGACCAGGGGGTATTCCATGGAATTGTGCCCAGGATGAACTGGGGAGCTGCTGGGCTGTGCACCACTTGTTTTGTGTATTATAGTTAATTAAAATATTGCCTTAATAATAATGCCATCATTCTGAAGCAGAAATTAGGCAATATTGCTTTCATTTTTAGTTGCTCTTTGGGATTTATTTCCCACCTCTCACCTGTGCTTCTCAAGTCATGTTCTTACATTTTGTTTCCAGAACCTGCTTGCTTGAGAAATAGAAATTCTCTGCCATTATTTGAGGGTTTATTTAAAAACAGCTTATTTAGAAATAACCCCTTGGCAACACATTTCAGTGCAATGTTTCCCATAACACTGTTGAAATTCCTGTCTAATTCCAAAAGTGACTTTTTAGGACCATCACTGTGAGCACATTGTTCTGGTCAGCAGAACTGAACTACTCAAATTTTATCTTTGGTTAGTGCTAATTTAATTTTTGTACTAGTAAATACATTGAGCTTGTATCTTTACTATTTTTTAAGTTTTCTCTGAAACTTTTGGCCTTGGGTTTGAGCTGCAAATCCATTTAAAATACTTCTTTTAAATAGTTCTTGTCCTCTGGCTTTAATGAAATGACTTGAAAGGCAGAACTGTAGTGCAGAGAATTCTCCATAATCTCTAGGGATGAGGATTTGACTTTAAAAAAGGGGGACTTTAAAAAAGTCCAGGATTTCTGTTCAGGCTAGTTTGAATATATGCCAGATATTCCCATTTTTGCACATTTTTTGGTGTGGGTGTGCTGGTGGAAATGTGTGGAATTTCGTCATGCTGTGCTCTAACACTTTGGGAATGAAGATAAAATCAGAGCTGTGACCAGGCCAGTGTTCATGGAGTCTGTCCAGACCTGGCTGGGGTTTGTCCAGAAGCTGCTGGGAGTTGTTCCCAGCTGTGTGGGAGCTGCCTGGGCTCCCAGGGATGCTTCATGGCCAAACCTTCCTTGGGCATTGTGCACTCCTGGCAGGCTCTCAGCTCCTCTGCCCAAATTGTTGGGATGAAATGGAAAGCACAGCTCTCAGTCAGGCCATTTCTTTTGGAGAAGTTTCTCTGAAATTACACTTGAACTTTGCACTTCTAGAACAATCTCAAAATACAATTGATTTCAAAAATTTGGGATGGTTTCCTATAAAACCTGGATTGAATTAGAACATTTATTGATGATGCAAAGATAACTTGAGTGCCTGAGCTGTTGGAGATTTGTAATCCCGATTTCTTTGGGTTTTTTTGGATCCAGCTTGATGGAGCAAGCTCCAGCCCAGATGGGAGAAGAGGCTGTGAGGTGGGCAAAGCTGATCATCCCCCTGGTTGTCCACTCAGCTCACAAAGTGCAGTTAAGAGGTGCCACTGCCCTGGAGATGGGGATGCCACTGCTCCTGAAGAAGCAGCAGGAGGTGGCAGCTGTCACCGAGCACCTGATGACCACAGTGAGTGACACTTCTGGGCAGCAGGGGCACTTGGGCCATTAATTTCATTTTCTGTGTGTTGATAGCAACTTCTTGATGCCCGTGGTTTTGATGGGAAAAAAACGGAAATGTAAATATTCACTGCAAAAAAGTGCCCAGCATCAAAGGGGATGGGAGACAGGATTTGGAGGCCTGAGGGTGGAGAGGAAGGCAGGAAAGCAGAGGATGCTCAGCATTTTCCATGTCCTTTAAGAGTCCCCATCCTGTGCAGCAGCAGCCCCTGGGTGTCTTTGATGGAGCTTTTCATGTTCCCCTTCACTTCTAGCACTGGCTCACTTGGCTCATTTATTTTCTGCTAAAAAACCCAACCAAACAAGGTGATGTTTGGGGGCAGGGCGTGTTTTGACTTCAGAGTTGGAGGAAATGCAAATATTTGAAGACTTGAATTTTACTTTGTTGGTTGCCACTGTCAATAAGAGCCATAAATCTCAATTAAAAACAGAATCAGGTGGTAGCAGATGCTGTGTGGTACAGAATGAAATCCTGATGTACAAACATCAGAAATGCTGCTCCACTTCCTCACGGCACCAAAAGCTGTGGGTTTTGTTGAGCAAAACAAACTTGTGCTTAGTTTAGGTATATAAGTTACATATATTTAATTGTAAAAAATATACTTGCATAATCTCAAATATTGTCTGATGGTTGTGTCCCCAGACATTGGTATGAGTGTGTAGTTTTTAGAATATTTTAAATCCATTTCGTGTAGAAATTTTGTTTCTTTCTGCCTGCAGAAATTAATTTCCGAACTTCAGAAATTGTTTTCTTCCAAAAACGAGACCTTCGTGTTAAAACTGTGGCCCCTGTTTGTCAGATTGCTTGGAAAGGTGAGCAGAAAAGCCATAAATCTTTAGGAGAGGAGTTTTGAAGAGCAGAAATGTCTTTTAATGGTGCATTTCTTCCTGCTCAGACCCTGCATCGCAGCGGCAGCTTCATCAACTCCCTGCTGCAGCTGGAGGAGCTGGGCTTCCGCAGCGGCTCCCCTGTGGTGAAGAAAATTGCCTTCATTGCATGGAAGAGCCTCATTGATAACTTTGCTCTAAATCCAGGTCGGTCTAAATAAAAGATTTAACCTGATTTGTTTTCGTACAAGTCGTACCTAACCGGAAAAATATACATACATTTAATGCATAACTTTAATGCATAAATAAATAAATATGTGTTAATACGTAACTGGAAAAAAATTATCTGTTAGTGGTCAGTGCATTATTTGTATACCACTGGATATCCACACAATGGTGCAGAAAAATTCATTGTGTGCATAGCTAAAATTCAAGGTTTTGTTGGTTTTTTCCTTGTTTTGTTTTCTTTTTTGAGGCAAGGTGATGGTTCGATCATTTGTTCTATCCTAGGTTTTGTGCTGGGAATGCTAGAAATAGAATAAAATTGTAAATTGTGTTTTGTAGTGCTATAAATGATCCAAAGAGCAGTGAAATAGAGAATAAAACATTCTGTATATTTTGTTTTGGATGGTGTGGTCTAACTGGAGAAAGGCAACACTTCAGGATTCCAGAGGTGTTGAAAATAAGTTGTTCTAAAGGTGTAACCTGAATCTGGACAAGCTTTTAGTCTACCTTGTGTCAAAATACAATATTTTTTACCTTGATTGTGCTTCTCTGTGCTCTGAAGAGAAAACTCAGTGTTTGATTTTCCTGTCCCTGGAGCAGATGGGACCTAACAGAGAAAGCAGGGGGGAATTTCTTGTGTTTGTCACAGAGTCCCAACATGGGTCAGGCTGGGTCCAGCCTCCCTTCTCGAGTGGGGCAGCTTGGAATGCAGAAAATTTCATTTCAGTCTTTGTATTGAAAAGAAATATTTGATTTTTTCAGAGTTGTTTTAAGCATTAATTAGAGCAGTAAGAGAACTTTAAAGGTTGGTGGGGTTGAGTTTTGCAAATTACTGTTAATTGAATTTGAAGCTAAAAGGTATTGGGAAAAAACCCAACAGTTTAATCAAATTTTGCTGAGCTGTGGTTCAGTAATCTGTGTTGTTTAAAATGCACCTTTTGGATCCCCCAGACATCCTGTGCAGTGCTAAGAGGCTGAAGCTGCTGATGCAGCCCCTGAGCTCCATCCACGTGAGGACAGAGGCTCTGGCCCTGACCAAGCTGGAGGTCTGGTGGTATTTGCTGATGAGACTGGGGCCTCACCTGCCCTCCAACTTTGAGCAGGTAACTCAGGGGAACGAGAATCCTGATCCCTGTGCAGCAGAATGTAAAATATTCCTGCTTCATCCCTTTCTGCTGTGTTCCTGGAATCAAACTCCCTCAAGGAACCGATTTGTCCTTGTGTGTGGCTTTGATTGTGTAGAGGGGATATTTGGGATTCACAACCCCAAAATATTGGAGAGTCTGTGGTAATGTCCTTTAGCATCTCTGAAAACCTGCCCTGAGTGCAGTCATGGATTAGAAATGTGTTAAATAAAGGTTCTTTACTCCTTTCACCAAGGAAGTGTGGGCTTGGAAAAGGCTGCCATAGGAAAACTGGTGAAAAGGCCATAAACATTTAGGAAGATAGAAAGAAAAATGATGCAGGTGTTTGATTTCTAGTCACACTGTAAGTGGAATGGACCTGTTTCTATTCAACACCTGGATTCCATTAAATTAATCTTCAAGACGGGAGTTAAGGGAGGGAACAGTATTTTCTTAGGCTTATTAAAATATACTGCATCCACCAGGAATTTTTGTTTGATTAGACATTCTAATTCATTCTAAATACCCAGATTTGTGAGCAGCAGCCCAGTCTGTGCTGATTGAAATGAGTTTTTTGTGGCTTGCTCGTGTTGTAGCTGTTGCTGGGGTCCCTTTGCAGGTTTGTGTCCCTCTGATCCAAAGTACCCTGAGTGTGGATCCTGCTGCTGCCTTCCCAGGAGCGCCCTCACGGCCAAACAACCCCAGCCTGGGCTCAGCAGCCCCTGGGCAGAAACCAGGTACTGAAACATCGACCTGCGGAAACTTCAGCTCCATTTCACGTGCAAAGACTCCTCTCTTCTGTTTGTCGTGTTCTGTTTTCCATTTCTCATTCTTGTTCTTCACAACAGTGAGTTTTCTGCATGGTCACTGCATGGTGTATATGGGGGAAAGTGAGGTTGTTGCAGTCATTATTTAAAGTTTCAGAAGTTGTGCCAATCACAGTTGAGGGCTCAGCAACCCCTGGGCAGAAACCAGGTACTGAAACATCAACATGTGGGAATTTCCAGCTCCATTTCACGTGCAGAGACTCTTCTGTTTGTCTGCTTTCCATTTCTCATTCTTGTTCTTCACAACAGTGAGTTTTCTGCATGGTCACTGCATGGTGTATATGGGGGAAAGTGAGGCTGTTGCAGTCATTATTTAAAGTTTCAAAAGTTGTGCCAATCACAGTTTGAGGACCAGTTTTAATGGCCTGAATTGTGTTCTCTGCTACAAGGGAACTTTGGTTTGAAATCTTATTTTCTGATCTATGAGTATATGTGTTATTTATATGTGCCCTTTTATTTCTGTAGCACTTTTCATTTCTGCCTGAATTGTAGAGACCCTTGGAATGGTTTGGGTTGGAAGGGACCTTAAAGCTCATCCAGGGACACCTCCCACTATGCCAGGCCCTGGCCAGCCTGGCCTTGGGCACCTCCAGGGATGGGCATCCCCCTCTGCCAGCCAGGAATGCCTTCCCAGCATCCCACCTAACCCTGCCCAGGGACGGTGATCCATCAGGAATTTTAATGATTTAACCACATGTAAAACCACCTCTGGTTTGCATTATTAAATATATTCTGGACTTTCCTTGGATAAAGGACGTTATCCAAGAAAAGTCCACAATATACTTAATAATGCAAACTTTTTTATTGAGAATCAAAATACCACCTCTAAATATCCAATAAGGAACTCCTGGTTTTCCTTCCTTTTCTGGAAGCCTGGCATCACTGGCTTGTGCCATTCTGTTCTGCTGTAATCAGGAGCCTCAGGGGTCCTGGATTTGGGGAGTTTCCTGTTTTCCCTTCTTAAAAATTCATCTTAGTCCTGGGACATCACAGCTGAGTTGGTCAGAATATTTTGCCAAGACTTCTTAAATTTGTGTTTCAGGTCACAGAGTTGGCCAAAATATTTTGCCAAGACCTCTTAAATTTCTGTTCCAGGTGACCATTTCCAATGGCAACTGTTTTGTAGCAGCAGATTTATACAAGTGTTCAGTGGCTGCATGGCCGCAGCTTCCATGGAGATTTCTACGGCCAAAAAAAAATTTGGTGTCCTAGAATTGACAATTTTGGGGCAGATATTTAAAAAACTGGGAATAATCCAGCTGTGATAGCAAATCCCACTTACCTGGCTGTCAGAGGTGCCTTTCAGCCAGCAGCACTCCATGATTTGTCCTTTTCCTGGGGATTGGGGAATTTTTCCCTGGAATTTCTGTGATGTTCCCTGTTTGTGGGCCCTCCCTCAGGTCCTTTGCTGTTGGGGAGCCCAGGTACACCCAGGATGGGCCTGAACAGCCCAGCAGGAGCGCAGCTCTTCCCTTCCATCCAGCTCCTGGGCGTTGAAATGCTGCTCCACTTCCTCATGGGACCGCAAGTTGTGGATTTTGCCAAGCACAACAAACTCGTGCTTAGTTTAGGTATGTGAGTTCTATGTTTATAAATAGATAATTCACAATGACATTTATATTTATAAATGCATCATTCATAATTATATATTTATAAGTATATAATTTGTAATCATATAACTATATAATTTATATATTTGTATGTTTAACTGTAAAAAATATATTTGTGTCATCTCAAATCTTGTCTGTTAGAATGAAATTATTTAAACTTTGAACTGTTGTCAGTTTTAAGATATCATTACGTTAAAAATGCTGTAAAAACACAAATACTTGATTATTTTTAAGGTTTATTTTCCCAGTAAACTGCAAAGTAAGAGGTTTATGGAATGTGTTTTTTTGTTCTTGTAGAGCCTCTCCAGTACCCACTGATCAGTAGCCCTTCTTTTTTTTGTAAGCATGCCAGCACTCTGATAAATGCTGTTCAGGATGGCTTTATTGCAATTGGAAAAGAAGTTCCTGGTAAGAATTCAGTGGTGAAATTGAAATATTTTTTGGGAAATCAAGTGGGCAAGGGAAACACAAGAAATCAACCCTTTGTGTGCTGTCCTGATGTTATAAAAAGTAGAACTGGTCTGACTTGCATTGAAATTTGAGTTGTGGCTTAAATCCAAATCTGTCCTTTAACACAATTTGGATTTTAGATGCAGTTTTGTTGAATATTTTCATTACAAACGGAATAACCCCATTGTTACCTTGCAGATTGTTTGCTGAGTGTTATCTGGAAGGACATAAATGGATATGTAAAAACAGCAATTGAAGCAGGTAAAAAGGGTCATTTTCTTGAATTTGGCATTGCTCACCAGTCACGCATGGTTTATTTTTAAACTAGGCCAGAAATTGTTGATTGTTCATTACTTGGGTTTAGTCTGAATCAATAATTCTGCTCTATTTTAAAGCAATTTCAAAGAAAAACAACCCCTCCTCAAGTCTTTGCTATTGAGGAATGGAGACAAAAATTAAAGTTTAACCTCTTTTTTTCTTCATTGAAACTCTGTTTCATAGTAAAGTCTGCAGATGTACAAAAGTTGTTTCCTATTTTAAAAATAGGAAAAAGTTTGCATTATTAAGTATATTCTGGACTTGCCTTGGATAAAGGACATTATCCACAGAAAGTCCAGAATATACTTAATAATGCAGACTTTTTTATTGAGAATCAAACAGAACATGAAGAACCATTCTTTGGATGAATACAAAATTCCACAACTTCAATGTATCAAAATTCAAATCCTTAATGAAACAAAGGTGTTTCCATTTCCTAATTCAACTTCAAAGGAATTTTTATTGTATTTATTTAATCCTTAAAAGGATTTTTATTTAAACTCTGGAATTTCATTTCTCTAATGAGCAGAATTGCTGCCTGAATCTCTGAAGGATTTGATGAATTTTTACAAATTCACACAGAATTTTTTTGCTTTTTCACTCCAAGTTTGGATGATGCTGAGAGTGACCGTTGTGCTTTGACTGGAAATGTTCTTTATTTTAGGAAATAAGAAAGAGAAGGGAGGCTCAGAAATCCTGACCATGTTACTGCAGGCCCTGAAGAACATTGTGAGATCCAATGCTCTGCCCGTGCAGAAAGTCCTGGTGAGTTCTGCCTGAAAATCATTTCCAGCTCTAGCAGCAGAGTTCGGTACAGGGTTCTTCAGAAAATATCTTGGAGAACTTCATGATGGAATTTTTGTTGCTTTTTAGCTGAAGGGAATTGTTTCAGCCTTGCTTTTTTCTGGGTTTTTGTAATTTTTTGGTAATTTTTTTTGTATTTTTGTAAATTTTTGGGGTTTTTTTTTTGTAATTTTTTTGGTATTTTTTGTAAATTTTTTGGGGGTTTTTTGTAAATTCTTGGGGGTTTTTTTGTAAATTTTTTTGGTTTTTTGTAAAATTTTTGGGTGTTTTTTTTGTAATTTTTTGTAATTTTTTTGGTATTTTTTGTAATTTTTTGTAATTTTTTGGTATTTTTTTGTAAATTTTTGAGGGTTTTTTTTGTAAATTTTTTGGTATTTTTTGTAAAATTTTGGGGGGTTTTTAAAATTTTTTTGTATTTTTTGTAAATTTTTTTGTATTTTTTGTAAATATTTCTGTATTTTTTGTAATTTTGGGGGGTTGTATTTTTTGTAATTGGATTTTTTGTGGATTTTTTTGTATTTTGTGTTTCTGGAGGGGGTTTGGCTTTTTTTGGCGTGGGTTTTGAATTTTACTTGTGTTTTGTTTGTATTTTTGTGTTTTATTTCTTTTTGTATTTTGGGGGCTTTTTGTATTTTTTGGGGTTTTTTTGGTTTTTTGTAATTTTTGTGGGGTTTTTTTTGTGGGTTTTTTGTGTGGGGTTTTGAGAAACCCATTTTTGTGGGTTTTTTTTTGTTTTTTGTATTTTTGGGGGTAGCTTGTTTGGTTTTTTGTTGTTATTTTTGGGGGGAGTTATTTTGTATTTTTATTTTGGGTGGGTTTTTTTCCATTTTATTTGTATTTATTATATTTTGCTTAAAAGATTTGAACCCTCAGCAAAAATCCATTTAAATGTATTATTTTTCTCTTCCCCTACTCAGTCTCTCATTGACATCACTGTCAAGGAGTTGCCTCCAAAAGTTTTGGGATCCCCAGCTTATCAGGTTGCTGATATGGATCTTCTAAATGTAAGCCTGAATTAATTCTGGGACCAAATTCATGCTGAAAAGTTTTGGGAAATCCAATTATTTCATGTTCCACAGTGCAGACTTTTTGTTTGCAGGCCTCACTGATATAACTGTGTCTAATTAATGAAATTACTGCGCAAGAAGGGCTGATACTGATTAGTGAATGTTGTGTTCTGTGTGCTGCATCAAAGGTTAAGGAAATATTTCGACAATAATCACAAAAAGCTTTGAAAAAAGGCTGAAATTCTGCTGAATTCTGGTGGTTTTTCTTTAGGGAGGAGCAGACTGGGAAGGAAGGAATCTGCCCCTCATTAAAGTTTTAATTAGCAGATATCAAATACATTTTGTTAAATACTCTCAATATTGGCAAACCTGAAATATTTGTGCTGGATTTGAGCAGAAGTTGCCCAAAAAATCTCTTGCTGTAAGCTGGAAATGAGCAAATCCCAGCAGCTGGCAGCGCCTTTGGTTTCCACTTTTCCCTCTTATTTTTATGTGCAAGTGTTAGAATTGACAATTTTGGGCAACTTTTTTTAATAATTGTGAATTTCTGGCTAATAACAATAATAATTGTGAATTTCTGGCTAATAACAATAATAATTGTGAATTTCTGGCTAATAACAATAACAATAGTGAATTTCTGGCTAATAACAATAGTGAATTTCTGGCTAATAATAACAATAACAATAGTGAATTTCTGGCTAATAACAATAATAATTGTGAAGTTCTGGCTAATAACAATAACAATAGTGAAGTTCTGGCTAATAATAACAATAACAGTAGTGAATTTCTGGCTAATAACAATAATAATTGTGAATTTCTGGCTAATAACAATAATAATTGTGAATTTCTGGCTAATAACAATAATAATTGTGAATTTCTGGCTAATAACAATAACAATAGTAAATTTCTGGCTAATAACAATAACAATAGTGAATTTCTGGCTAATAACAATAACAATAGTGAATTTCTGGCTAATAATAACAATAACAGTAGTGAATTTCTGGCTAATAACAATAACAATAGTGAATTTCTGGCTAATAATAACAATAACAGTAGTGAATTTCTGGCTAATAACAATAATAATTGTGAAGTTCTGGCTAATAACAATAACAATAGTGAATTTCTGGCTAATAATAACAATAACAGTAGTGAATTTCTGGCTAATAACAATAATAATTGTGAATTTCTGGCTAATAACAATAACAATTGTGAATTTCTGGCTAATGATAACAATAACAATTGTGAGTTTCTGGCTAATGATAACAATTGTGAGTTTCTGGCTAATGATAATAATAATAGTAGTGAATTTCTGGCCAGTGATAATAACAATTATAGTAGTGATTTTCTGGCTAATGATAATAACAATAATAGTAGTGAATTTCTGGCTAATGATAATAACAATTATAGTAGTGATTTTCTGGCTAATGATAATAACAATTATAGTAGTGAATTTCTGGCTAAGTGTAATAACAATAATTGCAAATTTCTGGCTAATGACAATAATGGTGAGCCCTGTCTCAGAGTTGAAGGCAGCACAGAAATCCTGGTGGAAGTGAGGCAGCCCCTTCATTTGCTCAGTGCTGTTGAACCTCTTCCATTTCTGTTCCAAGGGCACTCCAGCTCTGTTCCTGATCCAGCTGCCTTTCCATAACAATCTCTTGGAATGCTGTGTGACAGACGAGAGGTACCTGCAGCTTTGAGCATCCCTTAGCAAACACCTCACCATTCTTATTTCCCCTCTCATTTCAGCTGGGGAAGAGCCCAGCTCTGACCTGTGGCGTTTCCTCCCGCAGGTTCTTCGGGATCCTGGAGGCTCTGGTGGGGTTCGCCCTGTCTGGGCCCACCTCTGCCCTGGCTTTCAGTGAGTCTGTGCTCTGTGTCATTGACCAGAGTGCAGGGCAGGTGGGCAACAAGGAGCACGTCTGGAGGATGTGGAGCCTTGTTGTTAATCCCCTCACTGAGTGGATCAATCAGGTAATTCATTCTTTCATCGCTGAATCTCGTTCTCCAGAGCCCCACACTTTGCTGAGCATTTAGCTGAATTTTTTAAGGAATTCCATGTCTTGAAGTGATGCTGGAGTTGCATAGCTTGGCATAATCCTGCTGGTGAAAACCACGGAAAGGTTCCCCCAGGAAATGTTAACTTTTAAATACCGTGGGTTGGTTTGCTTGGTGTGAAAACCGAATGAATCCCAGATTGGGATGTTCAGGATGTCATAGAGCAGAGTTTTACTCATGTTAGACATCTTCAGTGTAATAAAAGCCTTATAATGATAATAGTTGAGAGATTTAGCACCTTATTTACTAGAAATAAGCTGACTGTAATGTAGGAGTTGCTGAATTAGTTAATCCTCATTAATCATTAAATGTAAAAATCATAGAATTGATGAAGAAGGTTTTAGGTGCTGTGACTATTTCCAGCAGCGTGGGCACAGGGAATGGCTTCCCACTGCTGGGGCAGGGATATTGGGAATTCTTGCCTGGGAGGGTGGGGAGGGGCTGGGGTGGAATTCCCAGAGGAACTTTGCCTTCCTGAAATCTGTGTTATTGACCAGCAATAACCAACACAAAATTTGGAGTCCAGAAAGTAAAATGTCCATGAAGATGATTCCTGCTTCAAGTTCTTTTTCCAGTTCTCCAGAGCCAGGACACTTTGCTGAGCATTTAGTTGAAGAACTTTTTCCATGTCTTGAAAATTAACCAGGTTTTGTTAAAAATACCAGGATTCCAGTGGAATCCCAGATGGGATGTTCTGGCATAGAGCAGAACTCATGTTAGACATCTTGATCCATGAATTTTTAGCACCTTATTTGATAAGCTGAACAAGGACTGAATGTTAGAACATTGTGACTCCTGAGGAATGGCTTCCCACTGCTGGGGCAGGGCCTCATGGGGTGGACAGGATGTTGAAATCTGTGTTATTGACCAGCAATAACCAACACAAAATTTGGAGTCCAGAAAGTAAAATGTCCATGAAGATGATTCCTGCTTCAAGTTCTGCTTCATGTTAGACATCTTGGAAGTTCTCCACATTTTCAGGGTGTGCAGTGAGGGAATGCTGTGGCCAAGTCAGAGCCTGATCCCAAACTGCAGCAACAAGGACTGAATAAAAAATTAATTACAGCCTCATTACCAACAGCCAGGACACTGATTAACAACCATTTCCTTATGGTCCTTGGCTGTGGGACCTTTTTTTTCCATGCCGTGAGTGCCCAAGGGCAGGCTGGAGCAGCCTGGGATGGGATGGGATGGGATGGGATGGATGGGATGGGATGGTGGGAGGTGTGGGGTGAGATGAGATTTAAAGCCCCTTCCGAGCCAGCCCATCCCAGGATTCTCTGGGGTGGTCATCACTTCCTGCAGCTGGAATAAGTGAGGAGCACCAGACATTTCCTAGATTGCTTTTCTTGGAATGTATCTTGCTTTTAAAAACAGAATTTTGTACCCTTTGCTAGCAGGATCCACCTGAGCTCTTGAAAGAGCAGAATATCTGATTTCAAACTGTATTTAATCAGGAACAGCCTTATTTGTCAGCCCCATTGTGCAGCTTTAGCTTTGCTAAACATAATTTTGGCAGATCTCTTTTAAATTAGATACCAAAACGTGTTGTAAATTCTAATGTGGTGATTTCTGTAGCATGGAGTGGTTTGGGTGAGAGTTGAAGCTTTAAGAATTGTTTTTGTTGACAGGAGTTGGTAGAGAAATTAAAGAAGGGAGCGAAAATAAGAATAAAGTTTAAATATTTAAGTGTCCTAGTTGGAGACAAAATTTGGGAGGTGACTTCCCCAAGGGTTCTCTTCTTAAAAAGCAGATTTTAGCAGCTTCTCTCCCAGAAAATAAACTGGGAGATAAGGATGTTTGGGAGATAATCTCCTTGGAGAAGAGTGGAAAAAACTGTTTATTTAACAAGCAAAGTATTCACAAGTCTGAAGAAATTAATCCTATTAAACCATAAAATTCTTTTCTCGTTGCAGAATAACGAGGTGAACCAGGGGGATGCCCTGGAACACAACTTCAGTGCTGTGTACAGTGCTTTGTTGCTGCCTGTATCCCACATTTTCCCCACCCAGGGATTCCCACAGGTAACAGCAAATCAATCAAATCAATCAAATTAATTAAAACAATGTTGGATTTATCAAATCTCTGAACTCTCAGAGCTGACTTTGGGTTCAGCCAGCTGGGTTTGGGGTTCAGTACAACACCATGGATTTAAAACACTAAACCTCCAACTTAAAACCCTAGGTTTTTTTAATTTTTAATTTTTAACCCCCTAGCTTTTGACAGCAGAAGCAAACCCAAAGCAAGTTTTTCTCTGCACAGATATTGATATTTCCCCCTTTTTCTCTCTGTTCAAGCCCACTCTGAAATCCTTGCTGCGCTCCTGGTCTGACCTGTACCGAGCTTTTGCTCGCTGTGCTGCTCTGGTGGCCACAGCAGAAGAAAACCTGTGCTGTGAGGAGCTTTGTGCCAAAATAATAGCTGGGCTAGAAGGTGAAACTCCAGTAGTGAGTATAAAACTGATCATTTAGCAGATCCCTTTTTAATTTGATCTGAGAATGTGTGTGTAAATTGTGATGTGGTGATTCCTGCAGCGTGGAGGGGCCTGGGGAGACTGAAGCTTTAATTGTTTTTGTTGACAGGAGTTGGTAGAGAAATGAAAGAAGGGGGTGAAAATAAATGTAAAGGTTAAATATTCAAATAGTTCAGCAGATTTTAGATTTGTCTTCTAATTAGTAAGAATGATTAATGAGTGTCATGGTGGTGGTAAGTGGGGTTTGTCCAGGTGAAATGTGTTTATAAATAGCACAAACCCAGGCACTGCAGTTAGGAAGGAGGAACATGGAACCATCAGCCTTGTACACTAAAATTTAAGGATTTTATTCCTAAAGCTGTATAAAAAAGAAAGATTTTGAAAGAATCAGTGGTTTTGTTGCCTAAATTGCCTATTCCCAAATTCACACCACATTTAGTGTGGGATATAAAATCTTCATGCATAAAGTTCACTTTGGAAAAATACTGTGAAAACCACAAAAAAATGGGATTTAAAAACCTGAAATTGAGAGGATTGCATCATTGTAACCTACTTTGGGTACTGCTGTACCCTGATAGATAAATAAGTGATAAATACCACTTTTAAAAATCAGTAATTACTAAACAAGACAAACAATTTTAAAGTTCATTGGGAAGTTACATTGCAACTTCTTTTAGCTCACAATATCAGTGTTCCTTTTAAAGCAAGTTTGGACTTATTTAGGAAAATTTGGATGGATTGAGAGGTTAAAAAAAAAACTTTGCTCATTTTTTTTGCTGCACTAAAAATTATTTGTGCTTTGACTGTTAATGGCAACTTAATTGTTGTGCCTGTAATGACTTTTGTGGCAACCAGGCTTTGTCCTTGAACACACAATGAGCCTTGAATTTAATTTTATTGATTGATCCTAAATGTGGATAAATTATTTAATTGATAAATGATAAATTGATAAATTTCAAACATTGATAAATGATAAAGGATTTTTAATTGATTTATCCTACATGTGACCCCTTCTCCCAGCTGCCTGCCACTGCTAGCTGCTTTAGACACTGTTTATCTTAATTATTAGAAATAATAATCCCATCATCAGTGTAAATGTGTATTTAAAATGGAATTTTATCAGTCTCACCTGATCATGCAGAACAGCTTCACCCACCTTTAATTAAAAGTTGTTTCTTTGCTGTCCTGAACACAAGGCTGGGTTTTTCTGTCATTGTTGCTCTTTTGAGGATTGATTTTTGGCTTTGCTGCTTGACTCCTGGTTTTGCTGGTTGGTTTTTGGTTTTGCTGATTGATTTCTCTTTCTCCTGATTGATTTTTGTTTCTCCTGGTTGATTTCTGGTTTTGCTGCTTGATTTTTGTTTTTTTCTCATTGATTTTTCTTTTTGCTGATTGGTTGTTGTTTCCTGCTTCCTCCTCAGGTGTTTTCCATGCTGGAAGGTCTCACCCACCTTGTGTCAGTCATGGTTGACTGCATCAACTTTGCCCCTTATGGCACTAAATTCCAGCCCAAAACCAGATGTAAGGAAATAACTTAAATTTTGGGGGTTTTGTGTGTGGCTTCAAGAGTTGGTTCAAAATTAGAGTTTAACAGAAGACAAAGGGTCATTGGGTATAAAATATTCTTTGGTTTGTTTCCTATTCCCACTTAAACTGTTAAAACTGAAGAAATAATTTCCAAAAAAGCATAATTCAGTAAAAAATGAGTTAAAATTTACCTGCCTCATGGGAATTGTTTAAATAGTCAAATGCAGTGTTGGGCTTCTGAAGGAGGGAAATGCTGTAATTGGAAATGTTGATGAGGGAATAACATAATGTAAACTTCACTTCAAAAAAAAAAATTAATAAGGAATTATATTTCTCCTTCCCTCCTATTCAGTATTCCAGAATTTGTGTGTCAGGTGCTATCTGAGGAGTGGTTTTTTATTTTCAAGTAGGCATTCGAACCTTAAAAATTTCAAGTTCATTAAAACCTTAAAAATTTCAAGTAGGCATTAAAACCTGCAGAGTCTGAGCAGCCAGAAATATAAATAAGAAGACTAGAAATCAGATAAAATTACTCAGTAAAATTGTGTTTAAATTGTTACATCAATTTTTAAACTATTTATATGCAGATCTAGTTTGGGAATCAGAGTTCTTCCTCTCATGTAGACTCAACGTTCAGCTGTCTTTTAAGGAAAAAATGCAGTTTTTAATTGCATTTTTGACCCTCAGCTCCGCAGACCCCCACGGACTGGGCTAGGAAGAAGAAGGAGCCCCTTGGCAAGCTGAGCTCTCTGGTGAAGCTGCTGCTGCTGCTGCTGAACTCCTTCCACGGGCTGAGCAGCGCGGAGCAGCCGCCAGAGCCCCTGCTGGCCCTGGGGCTGGCGCTGCTGGCCGCGCTGCACGGCATCGTCAGCCGCATCGCCCTGCCCTCCCTCCTGGGCACCGCCCTGGGCACCTGCTCCAAACCCCTGGCGCTCTTCTACGAGAAAACCAGGTCAGGCCTTGAGGGGAAACCCTGCAGTTGTGTGGGATGGATGGAGTGGGTGCTGTTCACAGGGGTCCCGTGGCGAGGGAAGAGACGAGGATCTGACTCCATGTTTCAGAAGGCTGATTATTTTATGATAGATATATATATATAAACATATATATATATATGTATATATATGTATATATATATATATATATATATATATATATATATATATATATATATGTATATATATATGTGTGTATATATATATATATATATATGTGTGTATATATATATATATATATGTGTATATATATATATATATATATATATATATATGTGTATATATATATGTATATATGTGTGTATATATGTATATATATGTATATATATATATATATGTATATATATATATATATATATATGTATAAAAATATATATAATGTCATAAAAATATATAATATATAAATTATATAAAATATTATATAAATAATATAATTCTAATTATATAATATAATAGATAAATATAGTATAATAAATATAATGATAAATATAAAGATAAATATAACCTATAGATTATATATTATATACAAAATATATACTACTTAATACATATAATATGAAACTTTTTAATGTATGTATGTATATATATATATATGTAATATTAAAATCCTATATTAAAACCATACTAAAAGAATAGAAGAAAGGATTCCATCAGAAGGCTGGCTAAGAATAGAAAAGAATGATAATAAAATCTTGTGACTGACCAGAGTCTGAGCCAGCTGGACTGTGATTGGCCATTAATTAGAAACAACCCCATGAGCCAAATCCCAGATGCACCTGTTGCATCCCACAGCAGCAGATAACCATGGTTTGCATTTTGTTCCTGAGGCCTCTCAGCTTCCCAGGAGAACAAATCCTAAGGAAAGGATTTTCCATAAAAATGTCTGTGACAGTGGAGCTCAGGGTTTGCAGGGCTTGAAAAAATCTCCGTATTTGAAGTTTTAATCTCTTCAGAGCGACTCTGTTTGCATCTCTGCACGGCTCAAAAGTTTACTTTCCACCTGCTGGTAATTTACCCTGCAGTAAAGATATTTATTGATAGAAAGAAATAAAATGTTTTAGGAAAAAATAAAAATTTTTGCATTAAATTTTCTAGGAATTGAATGATAATTTCTTTATGTACATTGAATTCCTGGAAATTTTTAAGCAAAAGGAAATACTGGGGAAAACTTTGCTTGGTGCTTTTTTTCCTGAGCATCGTTTTCCTTGCATTTATTAATAAAAGTGGAAAATTTTAGTTTCTGAGCATCATTTTTTTAAAGATTTATTCCTGAAAAAGGAGAAGTTGAATAAATATTTTTGAAGAAAGACATGTGCAAGCAAATAAAATTTGGGAACTTCTTCAGCTTAGAGTTCACAGGCTTTAAAATGAGTTACAAATGCAGTTTGCTCACGTTTTTCTGGTTAATTGTACCTAAGGATTTTTTGTACATGGAATATATTTATTTACATGGAATATATTGATATATTTATTTATTTATTTATGTGGAATTGTTTAGTTGTGGAATTGCTTAGCGGTACTTCAGCTTTTTGATGCCACTATTTCAGCTTTTCAATGCAAATGTGTTTAAGGAGAGCATTTGGACTCCAATTACAAGTTCATTTATAAGAAAAGCCTTAATTTCAAATTTGTGCTGATTACCACCGACTTTTCCATTAATTCCTCCTGAAGTCAGCATATCAGTATCCATGGAATTCAAAGGATGATCTGGGAAACTCCATCAGGAAATTGTTTAATCCTCAGCTGAGGCTCATTTCACAAAGCAATTCCATCAAGTTACCCACTAAAACCAGGGTGCAGTGCTGGAATTGATTGTCTGTTACATTTTGGTGCTCGGGATAAATGAAACAGCAAAACAGAAATGAATTGGATTTGTTTTGGCAGGCTCCCTGAGGTACCCAAAGTCTACAGCAATCTGAACAACAAGGTAAGTGTGCTACAGAAATCCCCGTGGGCTTGGGGCAGATGTGGCACAGCAGAGTTCTGCCATTTCTTCTCTAATAAAATAAAAGAAAAATGTGATGAGGGTAGAGATTTAATTTTAAAATTCTTTTAAATTTAAAAAAAAATCAAAAATTTGGGGGATGGGGGTAGAAGCCATTTTTTTTAATTTTAAAATTCTTTTAAATTTAAAAAATTGAAAATTTAAATTGTAGAGAAAAGGATTTGGGGAGATAGAGGGAAAATTCTTTTAAATTTAAAAAATTTAAATGGTAGAAGTAAGGATTTGGGGGGATGGGGGAACAGCAGAATTCTGCCATTTCTTCTGTAATAAAATAAAAAATGGGATGAGAGTAGGGATTTAATTTTAAAATTCTTGTAAATTTAATTGAAATTTAAATTCTTTTAAATTAAAAAAATTGAAAATTTAAATTCTAGAAGTGAGGAGCCCTCACCCCTGGGACTTTCATGTGATGCGACACTTCGGGCAATAAAAATAAAGTCGAAAATAAACTTAGGATTCAAATATTGGAGCTTTGAGTTGAAAGTTTCCATTAAACCCGGTGTGTTTTGTTCTCCTGAGCTGGAGAAGCTGCTGGCAGAGATCCTGCAGTGCCTGCAGTGCCACTGCCCGGGCTCCTGTGACTCGGAGCTCCTGCAGCAGCTGAGCCCCGTGCTGTGCGCGGCCCTCCAGCACCGGAACAAGCAGATCCGCCAGCAGGGCGCCCAGCTCTGGAACTGCACCTTCGCCAAGGCCTCCTCCCTCACCTACCCCGAGGAGCTCAAGTAAGGAACAGCTTTGGGTTATTCACACCCTCCCAGGGAGAGCCCAGCAGTGCTGCTGGGCCAGCCTGATGCCCTGGGCAAGCTGGGGGATGTTTCTATTGCCAGCTGCTGCTCTTCTTCTGCACCTTTCCCCCTCCCATAAATCTAAAATGATTTTTTGGTTTTTGTTGTTGAGCAGGTCTGTGTTAAGCCAAGCCAAAAAGAAAATCCCTCTGCTGCTGCCTGGTTTTGAAAGCATTGAGGTGTCTGAGGAGTGCAGTGGCCCCTTCTCTGACCTGGTAAATGTTTTGTTGGGAATTGTTCAGCAGGGAGTGAAAGGTCAGCTGGGATTTTAGATCTGATTGACCTGCGCTGGTTTCATGTTTAAGGATGATAAACTCTGCTGGGTGAGCACTCTAAAAAGACTCAGCTTGTTTTTGCCACTTCCTGCATTGTAAATTTAGAGTTCTAAGAATTTCTTTGAAATAATCAAATGTTTAAGTTGTCCTCTATGTAGTTCAGAGGAAATTTGTGAGTGTGGGATGGTTTTAATCTAGAAATTACCACAGGGTGGGTTTGTGAGCTTGCAGTTCCTTCCCACAGTGCATTCAGTGTGGCTTTGTGTGAACAGATGGAGAACTCCCAGCTGGATGCTAAGGTCAGTGGATTGGAGGTGAAGGTGGGACAGAAACGAGATTCAATCTTGGCGCAGACGAGTGAAGCCAAAAGTGATGGCAAGGACAAGCCCAGCAACGTGCAAGCAACACCTGCCAAGGTAAATGTTCCCAGAGAGGGGTCCTGCAGTCAAATCCAGGCTCTTCAGGACAAAATCAGCACTTTGGGGATGCTGAAGGATTTTTCTTTCCAGCTTGGGCTGCCCAGCAGAGTCAGAGTTAATATTCCTGTCAGAATTCTCTGCTGAACTTTGGGGAGGGTGGCAGGAAAGAACCTCAGTCCTCGCTCTGGAGGTTGTGACAGATTTGGGTTTTGGTGGGCTTTGGGGATGACAGATCCCTCACAGAGATAGGTCATGTCCTTCAGAAATTCCTTATTTCCAGTTCCTCTCCTGTTCCTAACCCAGGATCTGGGATTTTTTATCTTTCTGCAGTTAAGACTGGAATTTCCATCTCCTAAGACAACAAGTGAGACGCTGGAAGAGGAGAAATCTGTTGATTTTGTGTTTATTCCTCCAGAAACAAAACCAAGAATATTGACAGAACATCAGAAGGAAGTGCTCAGGTCAAAGAGGTCTGTCATTTATTGTTTTAAACTTCATGTGAAATGTCTTTCCTTGAGTAGCTGAGCTTGATTTAACCTCAGTTCCTGTTTCTCACACCACCACAGGCCATTGAGTCTTGCTCTTCCATACAAGTTATGAAGTTTAAAGCTAAGAGAGTTCCTTGCTTTGATGTTTTAAAGCAACCAAATTATTCCTGCAATGGCAATTCATCTTCTGATTAAACACACTCTCTCTAGTCTCTTTGGAGTTTGGGAATCTGGAGTTCAGATTTTTACTTGGGGACTCAGAGTGTGAAATAAAAGATGTCATTTTTCATAAATCATGGAAATGAAAGGATTGGGTAAAACAATTTGAGAAAGGATTTCTTGAGTCAGCAGCAGGTCAAGAATTAGGGTATTCCCAAGACTCATCCTAATTGCAGAGGAATCTTTAGAATGATCTCTTTTAATGAGAGAAGACAATATTGGTGTGTTTCTGTGCTGGGGCAGTGTAAGCAGGACCTGAGGCAGGAGCTCCTCTGGGCTGTGGTGAAGTCTGTGCAGAGTGGGATCCCAATCGCAGCTTTTAGTCCCCAGAAACAAAGATTTCATACAGCTGACAAGAATGGCCTTGAAATAAGGAGATAACAAATTCCAGAGGGGGGTCTGACTCCCATTGCTGGTGTTGTTCCAGAGCTGACATTCCTGCCATGTACAACAACTTGGATGCTTCCCAGGACACCAGCTCATTTTCCCAGTACAGCCAGAGCCAGGAGGATTCGTTGTGAGTACCAGTGCCCAGCTGTGGGGGTTGAAGGGTTCTCCTTTGGCAGCAGCACTGATTTCAGTCATTCTCTTCCAGGGAAATGCCACCTGCAGTAGAAAATGCCAAAGAAGCCCCTGCAAACCAACCTCAGGTAATTCCCATTGTCTGATGGTCACTAAAATCAGTTTCTACCAAATGTGAGAGGTTTTGTGATTTGTTTTCCATTCTCAACACCAAGTGAGAGAAAATTTAACACCACTGCAGTGCTGTGTTCTGCTTTATGTCATTTATTCCTTTAGGATTAACTAGAGTATCATTTAGGCCAAGTCACTGGATATTTTATGTCAGAATGGGAGGATTTGTGTGAGCAGTTTCTGATCACCCACGTGCCTGTGCTGCCGCAGCATTTTATTGGGGTAAAGGTTGTAAATACTGAATTCTTTAGGGGAGGAATTGCCTGAACAGCTGCTGGGCTTACAGCCAATCAGACCAGGTGAAATACAGCAAAACTTCAAGCATTTGTGGAGTTATTTGTTTTGGGATTAAATGGTTTTAAAAAGTGTCTTTTATAGCTATCAAAATACAGATAATAAATCATTTGGTGGTTAGAAAAACCTCGTGGGTGTGGTGTTTTCTATTGCACCAGAACTGCAGTTGATTATTGTCAGTATAATATTCACAGGGCAAGTTCCATTTGATTCCTAGGACAAACCTTTTGCTGTTGATGTTTTTGGGACAGGAGGAGAACGTGGGGAGTGAAGGATGTCGCTCAGAGGAGAGCCCAGCCTGCACCAGCGAGGAGGAGACCAAAAATGAGACAGCTGAGATGACCCCAGAGGAAACCTCCACTGGAGAGGGCTTGGAGAGAAGCTCTGTGGAAGCAGCTTCCCAGGAGGCCTCAGCAGGGAAGGAGGACACTGCAGATGTCACCAGCATTCCAGCAGGGAAGGAGGACACCTCAGATGTCACCAGGATTCCAGCAGGGAAGGAGGACACCTCAGATGTCACCAGCATTCCAGCAGGGAAGGAGGACACTGCAGATGTGACCAGGAGCCCAGCAGGGAAGGAGGACACCTCAGATGTGACCAGGAGCCCAGCAGGGAAGGAGGACACCTCAGATGTGACCAGGAGCCCAGCAGGGAAGGAGGACACCTCAGATGTCACCAGCAGCTCAGCCTCCAGTGACACCTCATGTGACCAGCAGCCCAGCAGGGAAGGAGGACACCTCAGATGTCACCAGCAGCTCAGCCTCCAGTGACATCATCTCTGGCACGCCGCAGCCCGTGAGCCGGCGCCAGTCCTTCATCACCCTGGAGAAATTCGGGGCTGCAGAGAGCAGGCCCTTCAGCCCAGCCCCTCTGGGCTCTGTGCCAGAGCTGCCTGCGACCCCTCCTGGGGCAGGCGTGCAGGAGAGCAGCAGTGACAGCAAGGCTGCTGCCAGAGCAGAGAAGTGTGGGGAGGAGGACAAGAACGCTCCGAAGGCCGAGGCCACGCGCAGGGTGACGCGCCGGCAGAGCAGGATGGAGCTGCAGGGCAGTAAAGCCAAGCTGCAGGGCAGGCCAGAGGAGCCCCTGGCCCCCAGAGCCTGGAGAGCAGTGCTGAGCTGGGCTCTGCCGTGCAGGACATGGAGCACATCCTGCTCAGCCACTCCCAGGCGCTGCTCTCCACGGAAGCAGACATCCAGAGAGCCGAGGATGCCATCACTGAAATGGAGAAGGCCCAGGGGCTGGACACGGACTCGAAAGAAAACACCCCCCCAGAGAGCAGCAGCTGCTCCGAGCAGGCCCCAGGGGAGGACAGCCAGGTGCCACAGGCGTCCCCTCAGCAGAAGCAGCTGAGACGTTCCTCCAGGAGACGCTCGGAGCCTGCGGAGAGCTCCTCGGGCAGCCAGGAGAAGGAGGATGGGCTCCCAAAGAGAGACAGGAGGAAAGAGGAGGAGAAAGCTGGGCAGAAGAAGCTGTCCCAGGGGAAAGGTGATGGATCCCAAAAGCAGAAAGGAATTCCTGGGAAAACCACAGAGAACACAAAAGAGGGCAGCCAGCCTGAGAGAGTGGCGGAGGAGTGGGGCTCCAGGGACTCTCCTGCTCTCAGGGGCCCGGAGGAGGAGGGCAGCAGAGCTGGCAGGAGGGCAGAGGATGCCCCCAGGGCAGAGGGGGAAGGCCAGGGCAGCCTCAGCACAGCAGGGCAGAAGGTGGAGCGCCCACGGTACCACACCAGGAGATCTTCCCAAGGGTTGCTGTCCAGCATAGAAAACTCTGAGGCTGACAGCTCTGAGGGCAAGGAGGAGAGCACAAAGAAGAAAAAAACTGTGAAAGTGAGGAGCAGAAGCAGTTCTCTGGAAGGTAAATTGAAAGAGGGACAGGCAGGGAGCCAGAGCCTCGAGGGAGCTGCCCAGGGAAATGAAACCAAGAGTGCACTGGAGGCCAGTAAAGGTGAGCCTGAGGTTGGCACAGGTGCTGCAGTGCCAGCTGAGCCGGGTGGCCTGGAAGAGCAGGAAATGCCTGCAGTTGCTGCAGAAGCTGTGGGCTCTGACAGCCCTGAGAATCCAGGGGCTCTGCAGGACACCAGCATGGAGCCAAACAGGGGTGAGGCATCCACGGAGTCCCTGGGCAGCCCCTGTGTGCCTGAGCAGCATGGGAGAGCGGCAGGGGACTGTGCCCCAGCAGCAAATGCTCCAGGTGCTGAGCCCTCCTCTTTGCAAAGCCCTGAGTGCCACAACAAGAGAAGCAAAAGGGTGAAAAAAATCAAGAGCTGTGATTGCTGCTTCAAAAAGCCAAAGCAGCAGGTGACTGAATTGAAGCTCACTGAGTCAAAAACGGAGAAAGCTCCTGAGCTGGAGGAGCCTGAGAGCACCCCAGCTCAGACCCCAGCCCAGAATGTCTCTGATCCCTCAGATTTGGAGGAGAGCTTGGCCCTGGCTCCCTGTGCAGTGAGCACTCCATTGGACACTCCCACAGAACCCAACACCTTCACCTTGGACAGGCAGGAGATGGATGTGGAAAACCTGCAGGGAAGCAGTGTGGGGGTGGAGGAGGAGAATCCAGAGGATCCAGAGGGTTCAGCAGCTGAAACCACCGAGTCCATGGAGGAAATAAAGGAACCTGCTGAGCAGAAGGAGCAAACAGAACAGGTTCTGCCTGAGAGCGTTCCTGAAGAGCCTGGGGAGAGCTGCCTGGACTCAGGGGACCAAGGGGAAGAGCCAGCAGCTGCAGAAAAGGAAGAAATAAAGGAAAATGGACAGCTGGAGGAGGTGCCTGAGGAGCTGAGTGTTGGCAGCAAACCTGAGGAAAAAGAGGTGAAGGAGCTAGAAGGAAATCAGGAGGATAAAGGAGAAGCTGAGAACTCTGCTGGGAATACTTACATTGTTGCAGATGAAGAGATGAAGGAGGAATTGGTGGAAACTGAAATCAAAGTGCCTGAGAACGGGGCCTTGGCAGGTCAGAGTGTGGATTCCCCCCTGAAGGTGGACGGGCAGCCCCCAGTGGCGGTGGCTGAAAGCCCCACCAGCCTCCAGGCCCGCTGCACCTGGTCCCCCTCAGCCTCCCCATCCACCAGCATCCTCAAGAGAGGGGTCAAGAGGAGCCAGGAGGACGATTCCCTGTCACCTGCCAACAAGGTACTCCGTGGGAATTGTGTGCTACTCGCTGCAGACTGGGAGGAGGAGCTGAAATCATTGCAAATGTGTTGAATTGCTGGTTCCTGTTGTGAATAATCTTACAGGCACGGTGAGGTTTGGGTTTGGAATGTGCCAGCACTGACAGATTTGCATTGTGAGAGGTTTTATTTTGAAGCAGAGCACCCTGGATCCCTGCACAACCAGGAGCAGCATGCTCAGGGTTGTACACAGAGGTTCCTAAGGGAATCCTCACACTCTGTCCTTGGCTGAAACATTCCCTGGGTTGTTCAGGAACTTCAATGATTCCAAACTGATTTTTTCTGTCTCCTCAGAGTGAACTCCCCCAAGCTGTGCTGGGTTGAGTTCCCGCTCTAAAACCTCCCTCTCTCCTCCTCAGATCCGTCGGGTCTCTTTTGCAAACCCCATTTTCCAGGAGGGCCTGGCAGACGACATCGACAGGAGGAGTCCTGTCATCAGATCCCATTCCTCACCCTCCTCCAGAAGTCTTAAAATCCTCTCTAACATGCAGGTCAGGGTAAAGCCTGGTGTTCAATATTCTGTGTATCCCAAGTATTTGTGCATTTATCATGAATAGCATGGCTTTGGTGCATGTTTGTAGTTGCTTACACACAGTTGTAAGGGCTGAGGAGCAGAAGTGTAAGAAAACAACTGCCTTAGCGTGACTCATTCTGTTACTGTGAACTCCAGTGAACTCTGAGGTTTCAGGGGCTAAAATCTCACTATTAACTGAATTCCTGCTGTTAACTGAATTCCTACCATTGACTAAATTCCTGCCACCCTGAGATGTTTTTTTCCTCTTTTTCTATCCAGCACATTACCACTCCAACCAAAGGATTTCTGTCCCCAGGATCTCGTACCCTTAAATTTAAGAGCTCAAAGAAGTGTTTAGTAAGAAGTGCTTTGGTTCATGTTTCTCTTCTATTTTTTTCCCTGTACTCAGTGGGTGACAGTTAATTTAATACTTTGCCTGTGTTACCCCAGATCACAGAGATGGCCAAGGAATCCCTGCCGTGCCTTTCAGAGTTTGTGTACCCTGCCTTGGCCGGCTGCAAAGCCCCTGTGGATGTCATTTTACCTCAGATCACGTCCAACATCTGGTCAGTGGCTCCTTGCTTTTGGAGGTGACATTTCAGTGGAAACTGAGCTCTTACTGAGCCTACCAAACCACAGCTTTAACCAGAATTCTTTAAAGGGATTTGGGTTGGTTGGGTGAGGAAGAGACGTGAATATTCTGGCATTTTTCAAGCACTTACTTGATGACTGAAAAGCTCCCCAGGGCTGGGGAGTTTGTGCAGGGCTGGGAGTTGGATTGGTGATCCTGTGGGTCCCCTCTAGCTCAGGACATTCCCTGACTGAGTGCCAATAACCCATTTTGCCTCCCCTGCCGCAGTGCCAGGGGCCTGGGGCAGCTCATCCGCGCCAAGAACATCAAGACCGTGGGAGACCTGAGCACTCTGACAGCCCTGGAGATCAAAACTCTGCCCATCCGCTCCCCCAAGGTCTCCAATGTCAAAAGAGCTCTGAAGGGATACCATGAGCAACAGGTACAGTGGAATTTCAGCACCCAGGAAGCCAAAATTGGTCTCATTTACTGCTGCAGGAATGGTGTCTTTTTTCCTTCATTAACAACAGCATGTTGAAACCTAATCCCTGCCTGCCTCAGTACCATGAATTTAAGATACAGGGGACTTGGTTCAACTATTATTATTAACAGGATTTGATTTATTATAATATTTATAATTTATTATTATTTATAATGTATTTATTACTCACCATGTAATTTAATTTTTTTTTAATCTGAAAATGTTTTCTCTTCCCCCAAAAAACGCCCAGGTGAAATCTCGAGTGTTGGAGGAAAGCACAGTGCTTGAAGATGCTGAGAAGCCCGGAAATGATGTGGAGGAGAAATCTCTGACTGGAGATGAGGAAAAACTTGCAGCAGGTACCTGCTGGTGGCTTTTTGCTTTGGATTTGGTGGGTTCTGCTGTCCTGGCTTCATTCTCTCCTGGTGGAGAGAATTATTTTGGGTTTAGTTTTACTCTAAGAAGGGCAGGGTGCCTTGCCTTTCTGGGAATGTTTCCCCTGGAATAAATGCATCGCGGGCTGCTCAGAGATGTGATTTTGCACAAAACCAGCTGGGAATTCTGCTCGGATTTCCCTGCACTTGTCTCCTTTCCCTCCTTCCAGATTTGGTGGACACAGGCGGCGGCGGCGGCAGCAGCGAGCAGCCCCCCGTGGATCTGCTGGGGCAGGTGCGGGCGCTGCAGGCCCAGCTGAGCTCCGAGGCCCTGCGCGGCTGCTCGCCGCGGCAGCGCCTGGAGCTGCACGAGCGGCTGCTGGAGGCGGCGCTGAGCGTGGCCCGGAGCCTGCGCGCAGCCTGGCCCCAGGGCCCCGAGTAGCGGCGCCTGCTCGGGGAGGAGCAGCTCGGTCCAACCCTGCCCCGCTCGCTTCCCTCACTGCTCACTCGCTCCTTCAGGCTGCCTCTGGGCTACCGGATATTTTCTTAACATCTTCATGAATTTATTATCTTTTTTTTTTTTTTTTTTTTTTTTTTTTTTTTTTTTTTTTTTTTTTTCCCTTTTTTTTCCTTTTTTTTCTTTTTCCCTTTTTTTCCTTTTTTTCCCTTTTTCCCCTCTTCTTTTTCCCCTCTTCTTTTTCCCCTCTTCTTTTTCCCCTCTTCTTTTTCCCCTCTTCTTTTTCCCCTCTTCTTTTTCCCCTCTTCTTTTTCCCCTCTTCTTTTTCCCCTCTTCTTTTTCCCCTCTTCTTTTTCCCCTCTTCTTTTTCCCCTCTTCTTTTTCCCCTCTTCTTTTTCCCCTCTTCTTTTTCCCCTCTTCTTTTTCCCCTCTTCTTTTTCCCCTCTTTTTCCTTTTTTCCTTCCTTTTGCCTTTTCCCTTTTGTCCCTTTCTTTGTCCCTTTTTTATTTGCTCTTTTTTTTTTCTTTTGCCTTTTTTTTTTTTTGCCTTTTTTTGCCTTTTTCTTTTGCCTTTATTTTCTGCTGGTTCCTCCCCCTCCCAGAGCTGTGGGCCTGGCTCCTCCCTGGCAGAGGTGTTCCTGTGGGATTGCTATGCATCTTTCTTTCGGGCCGTGAAAGAAAACCTGACAAAGCTGTGCAATAGCAGAGACTGTGAAAAACCAAACCAACAGAGTAATTAAATTATTTTTTTCAAACCCAAAGTGTTCTTACTGCTGCAAACTCTTGCTGAGAGTGGGCTGAGAGCTGCAGCTGCCAGCTCTGCCCCCTCCTGCCCCAGCTGCCTCCTCTGGAGCTCTGGCAGCACGTGTGAGGTAAGCTGGGCTTAATTCCTTCCGGCAGGAGCCTGGGATTTGTACTGGATCTATTTTTCCATGTATTTTTGTACGACTGAAGCTCAGAGGAAATGTGCTTGCACAGGAGAGAGACTGCAGAGCCTCCCAGGCTGTGCCCCCTGGCCTTTGCTGGCAGCAGCTCTCCTGCTGAGAAGACTTTTCCCTGAGGAAATGATGGATTGGACAAGAGTTCTTTGTATATTGTGTACAGACTCACAGCAGATGTTGGGTAATAATTTATGGAGTTTTAATTGCATGGACTGCATTGCTGCTGCTTGGAGACCTTCAGCCAGAATTCACAGGTTTTCCCTCTGGGATTCTGATCTGTATATTTTGTACTGTAGCTGTCCACGTGGGTGTTCATTGAAAGGAACCGCTGCAGGTGGTTTCCCAATTTTCACATGAGCAAATAAAAGAGCTGATAGTTCCCAGACTTGTCGTGGCCTCGTGGTTTGGTGGCGTCTGGGCTTTTCCTCTCTTCAACTTTCCCTCAGGTTTGGATTCCCAAGGCTGGGAGGGGCCTTGGAATGTCACCAGTGCTGGTGGAAGGTGGGAGCAGGTCCTCTCAGGATTTTTTACCCTGTTTGTGTCTCCTGGGGACAAACAGCCTGGAGCTACAAGGGGAGCTCTGTGGGTGTTGGTTGGTTTGGTTCCAGATGTGCCTCCTTAGGAGAGTTCAGCTTTCCAGGTAAGGATGTTCCTGACCCACGGGAAGGGTTTTGATCCCAGCTCCCAGTGCTGGCAGTCCTGGACCTGCCTTGGGGGAAGGACATCTCCCTTCCAGGCTGCCCCTGCTGGGAATTCCCTCTGGACTCTGAATTCCTCAGGGGTGCTGCTACAGCCCCTGCTGTTAACTTGGATTTAATCTATAGGAGTCACAATACCCAGGGGTTTTTATTCCCTCTTTTCCTGTGGAGGTGCAGCAGTAGGTGAAGCAAAAGCTGATGTTCGGGTGTGGAATGAGCCCAGATCTGGGTCCTCCCCTTCCTCAGTAGTTTGTGGGGTGAATTCCCTTTCCCAGCACCACAGCATCCATCCATCCATTCTGCAGAAACCTCAGCTTTATTCATCACTAATTTACAAGAAATCACAGCTTTTGCCCCCAGAACAGTGGGAGGAGAACACATTCATGAGAGCTCAGCAAGCAGGAGAGGGGTGGTTGCTTTTCCCTCCCCAAATAAATTGGGTTGAAATCCAAAGCTTAAATGGAAAACCGAGTGAAGAGATTGAAACATTTTAGAACAGCCCAGAAAAATTCTCTGTGGGACAGTGAATCATACAACATGTGTGTTGGAATTTTGGAGATGTTGTGTAGTGTCTTAGTGTGTTACGAAACGTTTGAAATCCCAGACAACAATTGGGAGCGTTTGGCACTGGGAGAAAGGCAGGCTCTGCTTAGAGGTACCTTTGGAAACGTTGTGAAATATTCCAGGTGTGCTTTGCTCTGCAGTTGTTCCTGTTGTGGCTGAGGGGGCCGGGAGGGCTTGGGGGCAGTGTCCCATCCCTGGGGGCAGTGTCCCATCCCAGGGGTCTGTCCCAGCCCAGGCAGGCCGGGCTCACACGGCCTCCACGTAGTTGGCGGGCAGCATGCCGGTCTTGCCGGTTCTCTGCACGGTGCCGTACATCCAGCCCTCGTCGATGGCCTGCACGTTGACAATGGTGTCCCCGTCCTTGAAGGACACCTCGTCCGCGTCCGCCGCCGTGTAGTCGTACATGGCCCGGAACGTCTTCTGCAGGGACACGAGGGGACAGGGTCAGAGCCTTACAGGGGACACAGGGCACGTGGTCACACCCTGGCATAGCTCAGAACCTTTTCTGAAGGGACACAAGGGACAGGGAACATGGCCACACCCTGACGTGGCCTGGAGCCTCTTGTACAGGGACATGAGGGACATGGTCAGAGCCTTACAGGGGACACAAGGGACATGGTCAGAGCCTGATGTGGCCCAGAATGTCTTCAGAAGGGACAGGGTCACACCCTGACATGGCCCAGAACCTCTCTGCAGGGACACAAAGGGACATGGTGACACCCCAACATGGCCCAGAAGGGATGTGGTTACGCCCTGACATGGCTCAGAACCTTTCTGAAGGGACACAAAGGGACAGAAGGGATGTGGCCAAAGCCCTACCAGGGACAGAAGGGACACGGTCACGTTGTGCAATGACCCAGCCCCTTTTCAGAAGGGACACAAGGGACATGGTTGGAACCTTACAGGGGACAATTTGTCTTCAGGGACACAAAAGGACAGAAGGGACGGGGTCACACCTTGACATGGGACAAAAGGGACATGGTCAAGCCCTGACATAACCTGGAATGTCTTCTGCAGGGACAGAAGGGACATGGTCAGAGCTTTACAGGGGACACAATGTCTTCAGGGACACCAAGGGACATGGTCACACCCCAGGGGTTGGCATTGGTGTCACGGCAGGGTCTGGCTGCTCCTTCAAACCTGGCTGTGGCTCCTCCTCCCTCCCTGAGCCCCTTGGGTACCCGAGTGCCACAACCCCAGGGGCTGCTGGTGACACTGAGCCTGAGCAGGGTCCCCACGGTGGCCTTGGGCACCATCAGCTCCAGGTGTCACTGAAGTTGTTGCCTCCCAGCAGTTTTTGGGGGTGATGCCATTCCCACTGTCCTTTCCTCCAGAGGCAATCCCTGAACGAGCGCTTCCTCCCACCCCTCAGTTTGCAAGGGCTGAGTGGGAAGAGCCCATTCCAGGTCTCCAAATGCCCATTCCAGGTCTCCAAATGCCCATTCCAGGTTTCCAAATGCCCATTCCAGGTCTCCAAATGCCCATTCCAGGCTTCCAGGCACAGGAGAAGCTCTGTCCCACTTAAGTCCCTGTCACACCTGGTTTCATACAGAGCTTCAGCCCCATAGATTGGAATGTCACCAACGTGGTCTTGGATTAAGACTATTAATTAGTGTTAATTAATCATTAATTAGTGGCTGTGAATCCCCAGGAGCCCCAGGGTCACTCACCCCAGCAGTGGAGGGGTGGGAAGGCACCGAGGACACCGTGGTTTGCTGGGTGGCCACTGAGGACGAAGCGTTGCTGTGGCAGCTCAATGGTCTTGACCTGCTTGTAGCCCACTGCAGAGAGAGAGAGGGTGGGGTTATCATGGGATGGACAAAATCATTGTGTGGGGTTATTGTGGGATTGTGATGGAGCTGGTTGGGATAAAGATCATTGTGTGGGGTTATTGTGGGATTGTGATGGAGCTGGTCTGGATAGACATCAATGTGTGGGGTTATTGTGGGATTGTGATGGAGCTGGTCTGGAGAAGGATCATTGTGTGGGGTTATTATGGGATTGTGATGGAGCTGGTCAGGATAAAGATCAGGGATGGGCCACGGGGGTGAGCTAAGGTCAGTTTAAAACACATTTACAGCTGTGGCTTGTGCCCAGCTCGGCATTTTGGACCCGTGTTTTTCCCTGGCTGTGGGGGTTGCTGCACACTCGGCCATGAGCAGTGGGGAGCCCTGTGTCCCCAGGGGTGGCTGTACCTGTGGCCGTGGTGGTGAAGAAGCCCCCGTTGCTGTAGTAGGACAGGCGCTGCTCGGTGCCCTCCGAGGGCTCGGATTTCTCGTCAGCCGCGCCGCTGATGCTCAGGGCGCTGGCGGAGCGCGAGTGCTCGCGGCTGCGGCGCTGCGCCTGGACTGGGGGCACAGCGGGGCCTGTCAGCACCTGGGGCTCAGGGCCACCAACCCCTGGGGCTCTCAGAGCCACCAACCCTGGGGATCTCAGAGTCACCAACCCCTGGGGGGCTCAGAGCCACCAACCCCTGGGGCTCAGAGCCACCAACCCCTGGGGCTCTCAGAGCCACCAAACCCAAGGCTCAGAGCCACCAACCCCTGGGGCTCTCAGAGCCACCAGCCCCAGGGCTCTCAGAGTTACCAGCCCTAGAGCTGAGACCTCATAGAACGCAGCCCTGCTAAGCTCAACTTTTCCACGACCCCAGTGTAGTTTTATAGTTCCATAGTGGGATTTCCCAGTGGTTTTTTTAAGCATTCCATGCTGAAGTCCTGCTCTTCAATATTCTCAGTATTTTATCCTTTCTCCAGCCTCTTTCTCCTTAGTCCTCATTGCTTACAAAATTTTTATTCTAATTATCCTGTGATTTTCTTCCTGACAGCATTGGGCCATCCCCATGATTTTCTACCATCCAGGTATTTTTCCTTTCAGACAGGAGTTAAATAAAAGGTCACTGAGAGCAGCCTGTTCAGTAATTCCAAAAGGAAGCACAGGTTGTACCAATGCACCTGTGGATCATATAAACAATCCTCCTCCTGCCTCTGTTGGATCCTTTTATGATAGGAAAATTAATAATGTGTTTGACCATTAGTTATACTGGTGAGGAGCAGCTACAGCCAATTTCTCCCCTGTCCCCTGTGTCCCCTGGGGTCTCTCAGCTCTGTTTGGCACCCAGACCCATCTTTGCAGGAGTTCAATCCCATTTTCTGCCTGTGCAGCCCCTGGGACACACCTGAGATCATGTGCAGGCTCCGGGACTGGATGTTGTCCTCGGCAGGGTCGTAGTCGAAGACGGAGCCGGGGTTGGTTCTCCACACCCGGAGCCCTGCAGGAAAAAGGAGATTTCCTGAGGAGAGGCTGAGCTGCACAGCCTGGCAGGACAGCAGGACAGGAGCTGTGTCCTCCCCAGCCCTGGGAGTGGCCAGGGCCACGTTGGATGGGGCTTGGAGCACCCTGGCACAGTGGAAGGTGTCCTGCTCATGGCAGGGTGGGACTGGATGAGCTTTAGTGTCCCTGCACCCAAAACCAGCCTGGAATTCTTTGACAAATCACCCCTCTTTTATAATTGAGTGCTTCTCAATTCTATAGCACAAATTTGGCCTTTTTACAATCAATCTGCAGCAATTTCTCTAATAGATAGAGATGGAGTTCAAAATAGAACCATAAATGCAGTGTGACGTTACCAAGGTGGGGACAGCAGGTCACAGGTCATTTACAGCTGCTGGCAGAGAATATTTCCAAAAAGGACTTGGATGAGAACATCCCCAAGTAATGATGAATTGGAATTGATGTGGCTGAGCTTAAATGAAACCCCTCCTGTAGCAGATGTGCCCAGGGCTCCTGACCTGTGAGGTTCTCCTGGTCCTGGTCCACGCGCTTCCGCTCCATCTCCACCACCCTCCTCTGGATGCCCCTGTAGCTGATGTCACTGAAGTCCTGCATGTTCTTCTTCACGCGCTCCGTGATGGGGTCGGTCACCACGGGCGTGAAGCTCCCCTTGCTCTTCTCAAAGTCCTCGTGGTACTTCACCTGCAATTCCAAAGGATTGTGATTCCTGCTTCCCTCGGGGGCATTTCCAGCTCCTGAACTTCGCCCTTCCCAATCCTAATCCCAGACTTGCTTTAGCATTAAAGCCTTGGGTACCCAAACCTGGTAGGACACGTCGTCCTTGCTGCCAGGCAGGGCTATTTTTATACTGAACCCCTCTTATATTGAACTTGATATTGAATTTTTCTATTGAACTCCCAGGGGAAGGCCACCTCTGGCAGAGCTCTTACAGTGGAGATGTGTTTCTGGGTCTCCCGCACGCGCCGCATCTCCGGCGTGTCCAGGACGTAGGCGGCTTTTCCTTGGACTTGCTTGCGGAAACTGTCCGAGTAAAGAACCTGCCAGGGGAGGAGGAGCACAGGAGTCACCTCTGGAGCACCAGGCTGCCAAAGAAGAGCCAGCCCCAGATTTTTATACAATTTTTTATAAGTGACTCTTACTGAAGAACCGTCATTTTATACGTCACACAGTATCACAGCAGTAATTTGAAATTTAAATGTTTAAAAACCCCCAAGAGAACCCAGTTCATCGCAGAAATACTTGATTGCACCAGAAAGCTTTAAAGAATTCCATATCCTTCCAAACCTCCCCTGTCTGAGTGAGGGTTTCAGGGATGAAGTGTTCCTTTCCCTGTGTTTCACCCACCGAGCTGATGTTCTCCTGGTTGCGTTTGGCTCTCTCCATCTCCGGGGTCAGCGGGGTCGGAGTTCCCTTGGCCATGTGCTCCTTGTACAGCACCTGCAGGGCACAAACACAGCTCAGGCTGGAAGAATCCCAGCTTCTCCTGGCAATGGGGTTAATGTTCAAGCAAACTCAGCCCTGCAGAGTGGAAAAGATCTCAGGAAACAAAGCAGCTGAAACGTTATTGGCAAAAGGTAAAATAAATAATTTAAAACATCGAAGGGAAAATAGGCAAAAATAAGGAAAACTGGGAAAATGAAGCTGAATTAGGTGGAGTTTGGCTGAGGATGGTTATTTCGACACAAGGTGCTTGGCTGTGCTTTCAGTACCGAGCTGATTTGTTCTTGGTTCCGCTTGACTCTCTCCATCTCCGGAGTGACCGGGCTGGGAGTGGCCTTCCCTAAACCTTCCCTGTATGCAACCTACAGACCACAGAGGAACCCAGTCACAGGGCAGAACTCCCCACCACGCCTCGGGTGTTACTGGGTTTGCACTCAACACCAGCCGTTAGGAAAGGGGAAAAAAAAAAGGAAAAATCATATTAACAAGTTAAACGACAAAAAAATCCTTTAAAATTAGGAAAGGGGAGGAAAAAAAAGTCAGGAAAAATCGTATTAACAAGTTAAATGGCAAAAAGATCCTTTAGAATTCCAGTACTTAAGGGGTGACTTTTGAAAGAAAAAATTAGAGGGTTAAACAAAACCAGGCAGAGTGAGGTTATTCAGAGGAGCTCTTTGCACGGCAGGGGCAGGTGTTGGGCAGGGTTTTCCTGCAGGAATACCGAGCTAATCTGCTCCTGGTTGCGTCTGGCTCGCTCCATCTCGGGAGTGACGGGCGTGGGGGTCGCCTGCCCCACGTTGTCTTTGTACAACACCTGCGGGACAAACACGAGCCGGGCTCTCAAACAGCCCCAAAACACCGGGGCTCAGCACAAATTATTGCTTTGTTACCAGACCTCAGAACCTCAAACGTTTAGTGAGGAACAGGGAGGGGAGAACTGGGATTTGGGGTTAAGGGCTCTATCCAGGTGGCTCCAGAGGCTCAATAAGTGCCTCTGGCTCTAAAAAGCTGTGTAAGAAATGCTTTATCCTTTTTTAAAATCAAACGTTTAGTTTGAGGAACAAAACCTCAAAGGTTTAGTGAGGAACAGGGAGGGAAAAACTGGGATTTGGGGTTAAGGGCTCTATCCAGGTGGCTCCAGAGGCTCAGGAGGTGCCTCTGGCTCTAAAAAGCTGTGTAAGAAATGCTTTATCTGCTTTTTTTAAATCTACATTTGAAGCAATTCCTGATCTTTTTAGGAGGGAGGTGGAAGTTTTGTTGCCACACTGCCCCAGTAAGGATGTCAGGGATGGGTGTTTTTCCCTGAAGTCAAATCCACCTAAAAATCCAATGGAAGGTGAAACACTGAACACAGAGAGAAGCCTGAATATCCCTGGAAAACCTGGGCTAGTGGAGGTAAGGGAATGAAATGAGCTCCGTGTCCCTTCCAACCCAAACATTCCTTGATCCCCACCAGGGGATCCTGAGATGGTCTGGATAGAACCCACAAATTCACAAACCAAGTTGTAAAAAAGGCCTAAAATTCTGGATCACACCGTTAACACCAAAGTAATTTGAGTTTAGAAGGAGCAATTAATGTGCAAAAAAAAACCAAATCCATTTCTTTTTAAATGAAAACCAGCTCTGAGTGGGAGTTAGGCTGTTACTTGATTAAGTTGAAGCACAAAGGAAAGCAGGAATTTCGGGGAAGGTACCGAGCTAATGATCTCTTGATTGCGTTTGACTCTCTCCATCTCGGGGGTGATGGGGGTCGGGGTCACCTTCCCCACATTTTCCTTGTACAAAACCTACAGGATACAAGGGAGCACCCAAACGTCATTGAAAAGGAAAAGGAAAAAACAACAAAAAAAAAGCCCAAAAAGCAGAACAAAGAGCTTTGGAGCCGTCCCACCGAGTTAGGGCTGGGGCATGGGGAGCAGTTGGAGCTTTGCCATTAATTTATCTGGGATACGGGAAGACGGCAAAACACAGGGGGAGTAAGAAAGGGCTTAAAAAATTCAATCAGGACAACACCATCCATCCCAAAAAAGGGTTTTGCTTTCTTTTTTTCTGTTAAAACCCTGCCTGGGCAGCGTTAAAGGGAAGCCGGTGCGGTCTGTGTGTGAGCACGGCCGGGGCCTCGGGGCAGAGGCATTTCAGGGGTTAATAAGCACAGGGTGCTGGGGCTCCAGCCGGGTTAAACACTCCGATCCGGTTTTTAGGGACTTTTCCTGCCGTCAGTACCGAGCTAATGATCTCCTGGTTGCGTTTGACTCTCTCCATCTCGGGGGTGACGGGCGTGGGGGTGGCTTTCCCTATGTTCTCCTTGTACAACACCTGCGGGATGAGAGGAGCCGGAGAAAGGCACAGTCAGGACCCGCTCTCCCCACACGTCCCCTTTCCCTCGGATTTAGTCCGCAGGTGCCTTTAGAGCAGCTCCTGGGCACTGGTTTAGTAGAGGAGCAGTTTGGCAGCCTGACTTGAACCGCTCCTGATAAATGGGGTAAGTACCAAAGAGCACAAAATCCCCCTGGAGGGGCTGAGCACGGCAGAAAACCCAATTAACTGCTGAAAGAAATTAGCAATTAAACCCAATTAATAGAAATGGCAGCACTGCAGAGAAAAGGAGAGGAGTTTGAGAGGGTTTAGGATTAGAACAGGACATTAAAATCACTCTTAAAACCAAGATCAACTACCCGAGTTAACATTTCAATGGGAGAAAGCCACGAGTGAAGAATGAGCCCTGCTCTGAGCTGCGTTATTTTGGGACAAATCCTTCTCCAAACGGTTAAAAAGGGCTTGGAAAGAGTTAAAAGGTTTCAACTCTGGGTTTAAAGAGTTAAAGGGAAGTTTTGCTCTTGGCAAAGTACCGAGCTGCAAATCTCCTGGTTGCGTTTGACCCTCTCCATCTCGGGGGTGACAGGAGTGGGGGTCCCTGTCCCCACGCTCTCTTTGTACAACACCTGCACAACAAGAAACCATCCAAAGCCATCAGCACTCATCAAATCCAAATTTTCCTGTGGAATGGGGGCTTCTAACCCCCCAATGCAGCCTCCTGAGACATCACACCCTCCCTCTTCCATGGTTAAAACAATGCATGAAGAATTTTAGATATAAAATATATAAAACATATAATGGGAAGATGGAACAGGGAACAAAATGGTTAAAAACGTTAAGAATAACGTAAATATTTGTAAATAAATCCGAGCAATGTAAATATTTGTAAATAATTTCATCAGTGAAGAAGTGGGAGGTCAGTACCACAGTGAGAAAGAGAGGATTGATTATGAGGATGTGTTTGGTGAGGATGTGTTTGTGGGGATGTGTTTGTGGTGTTTGTGGGGATGTGTTTGTGGTGTTTGTAGGGATGTGTTTGTGGTGTTTCTGAGGATTGTTTATGAGGATGTGTTTGTGAGGATGTGTTTGTGGTGTTTGTGGGGATGTTTATGGGGATGTGTTTGTGAGGATTGTTTATGGCGTTTGTGAGGATGTGCTTGTGAGGATGTGTTTATGGTGTTTGTAGGGATGGGTTTGTGTGGACATGTCTGTGGAGTTTGTAGGGATGTGATGGTGGAGATGTATTTATGAGGATGTGTTTCTGTGGATGTGTTTGTGGTGTTTATGAGGATGTGTTTGTGTGGATGTGTTTGTAGGGATGTATTTGTGGTGTTTATGAGGATGTGTTTGTGTGGATGTGTTTGTAGGGATGTGTTTGTGGTGTTTATGAGGATGTGTTTGTGGTGTTTATGAGGATGTGTTTGTGTGGAAGTGTTGATGAGCGGATTATGCAGAAGGAGGAGAGGAGGTGTGTGTTTTAAGGAGGTTAAGGAGCACAGCCAAGGGAGAGCTGCCGCTGCCCACGGTACCGAGCTGAGGTGCTCCTGGTTGCGCCTGACCCGCTCCAGCTCGGGGGTGACCGGGATGGGGGTGCCCGTGCCCAGCTCCTCCCGGTACAGAACCTGCGGGAAAACCGGGACAGAAATCCGGGATGGGAGGAAGAACAGCTGGAATCCTGCTCCAAACAGCAGCGCTGCCCACGCCTGGGCACAAAACCGGGCAGGAAAAGCTGTGAAAGCACCAAACAACCCCAAATAAAGCGGCTCTGGATCCTCTCCCAGCCCAGCCCAGCCCACCCAGGCACGGTTTAGTTCTCCAGGGTAAAATCAGGAAAATGGGGAAAATTCACTCCACGGGAAAAAAATGAACGGGGGATTACAGAAGGAAAAGAGGGTGGGTTTTTAAGAGTAAAAAAAAAAAATTATTGGAGCTAAGGAAAGGGGGCAGGGGTTTTAAGAGTTAAAGAAAGAACTGTGGGGAATAAATTAGGAAAACAGGGTGGGTTTTTAAGAGTTAAAAAAAAAGAATTGCGGGGATGAAATAAGGAAAGAGGGTGGGTTTTTATGAATTTAAAAAACCCAGGATGGTTGGGGCTAAATAAAGGAAACAGGGGGGTTTTAAGAGTTAAAAAAAAAGGATTCTTGAGACTAAATAAGGAAAACATGGTGGGCTTCTAAGAATGAAAATAGAATTGTTGGGACTAAATAAGGAAAACAGGGTGGATTTTAAGAGTTAAAAAAAAGGATTGTTGGAGCTAAATAAGGAAAACGGTGGGTTTTAAAAAATTAATAAAATAAAATAAATAAGGTGGGATTTTAAGAGTTAAAAAAAAAGACTTTTGGGACCAAGTAAGGAAAACAGGATGGGATTTTAAGACTTAAAAAAAGAATTTTTGGGACTAATTAGGGAAAACAGGGGTTTTTTAAAGAGTTTAAAAAAAAAGCAATTACACTACAAAAGGTGGGATTCAATTAATAAAATGATGTAATTAAAAATCAAGGGAATAAGAACAAGGTAAGTAATAATTATGAAGGAAAAAAAACTCTGAAAGGTACCAGGATATTATTTTTTGGGGTAAGTCAATTATAAGGAAAAAGAATATTGTTTTGTTGGTTAAAAAGTCTTTTAAAATCGATTAGGAGGAATTTTTTTGGCTTTTGGAAAACCAAGCTACCGAGCTAATGTGTTCTTGATTGCGTTTGACCCTCTCAATCTCGGGGGTGACAGGGGTGGGGGTTCCTCTCCCCAGCTCCTCCTTGTACAACACCTGTGGGGCAAGGGGCAAAAAACAGAATCAAAGCAGCACCAAAAACACCCAGAGCACCAGAGGGGGGCTTCTGACACATCCTGGGGGGAAAAATCCCTGGGGATAAAAAACTCATTTAAACTCTGCTAGGACTGAGGCTGAAGGAGGCTGGATTTGGGTGGGATATTGGGGAAAAAAATATAAATATATATCAATAATATTCTCTATTATATATTAAAAATAGTTATATATAATATATAAAATGCATGTTAATAAATTAATATAGAATTTTTTATTTTATGTATTTTAAAATACATTACGTATTACACACATCTAATTTGTAGTTCTCTCCTCGTTTCAGTGGCACTTCCCTCACCTTTCCACACATTCCAACACCCCCAGACCACTTCCAGTCCATCCCTGCTACATTTGCTAAAGGAAAAGCCACCAAACCCTGAGGAAAAGTCACCAAACCCAAAGGAAAAGGCACCAAACCCAAAGGAAAAGGCACCAAACCCAAAAGAAATGGTCACCAAACCCAAAGGAAAAGGCTCAAATCCAAAGGAAAAGCACCAAACCCAAAGGAAAAGGCATCAAACCCAAGGCAGGAGCAATGCCGGCACCAATCCCAGCTGATTTCCCATCCCACCCCATCACAGCAGCCTCAGGGATCACAGCCATGGATTTGGGTCAGGAAAGGAATAGTTTGGATTTTATACATGGCAAAAACCAGGGGAAATAAAAAAAAATCAAGGACTGAAGTGATTAATGAAAGGGGAAGCAGATCATAAAAGATATGGCAGGAGAAAGATGGGAAGAAGGGATCTAAACTCATTAGTGATGGGTCTAATCAAAATAAATCAGGGATTACAGAGGAGAAAATGGCAGCACTCAAGGAACGCGATGTTCTGGTGTCAATCAATTATTTTGGGGTTAAGATTATTTTAAAATTGATTAAAGGGGATTTTTTTTTTTTGGTTTTTGGAATTCCAAGCTACCGAGCTAATGTGTTCTTGATTGCGTTTGACCCTCTCAATCTCGGGGGTGACAGGGGTGGGGGTTCCTCTCCCCAGCTCCTCCTTGTACAACACCTGTGGGGCAAGGGGCAAAAAACAGAATCAAAGCAGCACCAAAAACACCCAGAGCACCAGAGAGGGGCTTCTGACACATCCTGGGGGGAAAAATCCCTGGGGATAAAAAACTCATTTAAACTCTGCTACAACTGAGGCTGAAGGAGGGTGGATTTAGGTGGGATATTGGGGAAAAAAGATATATTTATATAGCAAAAAAATTCTATATAATATATTTTAAATAGTTACATATCATATATAAAATGCGTATTAAAGAAGTAATACATAATTTTATATTTTCTATATTTTAAAATGTATTATGAATTATATACGTATAATTTCCAATGCCCTCCTCATTTCAGTGGCACTTCCCTCACCTTTCCACACATTCCAACACCCCCAGACCACTTCCAGTCCATCCCTGCTACATTTGCTAAAGGAATAGGCTCAAACCCAAAGGAAAAGGCACCAAACCCAAAGGAAAAGGCTCAAACCCAAAGGAAAAGGCACCAAACCCAAAAGAAATGGCACCAAACCCAAAGTAAAAGGCACCAAACCCAAAGGAAAAGGCTCAAATCCAAAGGAAAAGGATCAAACCCAAGGCAGGAGCAATGCCGGCACCAATCCCAGCTGATTTCCCATCCCACCTCATCACAGCAGGCTCAGGGATCACAGCCATGGATTTGGGTCAGGAAAGGAATAGTTTGGATTTTATACATGGGAAACCAGGGGAAATCAAAAATTATCAAGGATTGAAGTCATTAATGAAAGGAAAATCAATCATAAAAAATATGGCAGCAGAAAGATGGGAAGAAGGGATTTAAACTCATTAGTGATGGGTCTAATCAAAATAAATCAGGGATTACAGAGGAGAAAATGGCAGCACTCAAGGAACGCGATGTTCTGGTGTCAATCAATTATTTGGGGGTTAAGATTATTTTTAAATTGATTAAGAGGAATGGTTTTTGGTTTTTGGAATTCCAAGCTACCGAGCTAATGTGTTCTTGATTGCGTTTGACCCTCTCAATCTCGGGGGTGACAGGGGTGGGGGTTCCTGTCCCCAGCTCCTCCTTGTACAACACCTGTGGGGCAAGGGGCAAAAACAGAATCAAAGCAGCACCAAAAACACCCAGAGCACCAGAGAGGGGCTTCTGACACATCCTGGGGGGAAAAATCCCTGGGAATAAAAAACTCATTTAAACTCTGCTAGGACTGAGGCTGAAGGAGGGTGGATTTAGGGGGGATATTGGGGAAAAAAAAAAATCAATAATATTCTCTATTATATATTAAAAATAATTATATATAATATATAAAATGCATGTTAATAAATTAATATAGAATTTTATATTTTATGTATTTTAAAATACATTACGTATTACACACATCTAATTTGTAGTTCTCTCCTCATTTCAGTGGCACTTCCCTCACCTTTCCACACATTCCAACACCCCCAGAACACTTCCAATGTATCCCTGTTACATTTGCTAAAGGAAAAGCCACCAAACCCTGAGGCAAAGTCACCAAACCCAAAGGAAAAGGCACCAATCCCAAAGGAAAATGCTCAAACCCAAAGGAAAAGTCACCAAACCCAAAGGAAAAGGCTCAAATCCAAAGGAAAAGGCACAAACCCAAAGGAAAAGGCACCAAACCCAAAGAAGGAGCAATGCCGGTACCAATCCCGAGCTGATTTCCCATCCCACCCCATCACAGCAGGCCTCAGGGAGCCATGGATTTGCATCAGGAAAGGAATAGTTTGGATTTTATACATGGCAAAAACCAGGGAAATAAAAAAAAATCAAGGATTGAAGTGATTAATGAAAGGAAAAGCAAATCATAAAAAATATGGCAGCAGAAAGATGGGAAGAAGGGATCTAAACTCATTAGTGATGGGTCTAATCAAATAAATCAGGGATTACAGAGGGAAAAATGGCAGAACTCAAGGAACTGGATGTTCTTGTGTCAATCAATTATTTTTGGGTTATTTTAAAATTGATTAAGAGGGATTTTTTTTTGGCTTTTGGAATTCCAAGCTACCGAGCTAATGTGTTCTTGATTACGTTTGACCCTCTCAATCTCGGGGGTGACAGGGGTGGGGGTTCCTCTCCCCAGCTCCTCCTTGTACAACACCTGTGGGGCAAGGGGCAAAAAACAGAATCAAAGCAGCACCAAAAACACCCAGAGCACCAGAGAGGGGCTTCTGACACATCCTGGGGAAAAAAATCCCTGGGGATAAAAACTCATTTAAACTCTGCTACAACTGAGGCTGAAGGAGGGTGGATTTGGGTGGGATATTGGGGAAAAAATATATAAATATATATCAATAATATTCTCTATTATATATTAAAAATAGTTATATATAATATATAAAATGCATATTAATCAACTAATATACAATGTTGTAATTTATATATTCAAAGAATATATCATGTATCACATACATATTATTTATAGTGCTCTCCTGGTTTTAGTGGCCCTACCCTCACCTTTCCACACATTCCAACCCCCCAGAACAATTCCAGTCCATCCCTGCCACATTTTCTAAAGGAATAGGCTCAAAACCCAAAGGAAAAGGCACCAAACCCAAAGGAAAAACAAACCCAAAGGAAAAGGCACCAAAGGAAAAGGCACCAAACCCAAAGGAAAAGGCACCAAACCCAAACCCAAAGGAAAAAAAAAGGGATCAAAATGCAGGAGCAATGCCGGCACCAATCCCAGCTGATTTCCCATCCCACCCCCAGCAGGCTCAGGGATCACAGCCATGGATTTGGGTCAGGAAAGGAATAGTTTGGATTTTATACATGGGAAACCAGGGGAAATCAAAAATTATCAAGGATTGAAGTGATTAATGAAAGGAAAATTAATCATAAAAGATATGGCAGCAGAAAGATGGGAAGAAGGGATCTAAACTCATTAGTGATGGGTCTAATCAAATAAATCAGGGATTACAGAGGGAAAAATGGCAGAACACAAGGAATGGGATGTTCTTGTGTCAATCAATTATTTGGGGGTTAAGATTATTTTTAAATTGATTAAGAGGAATTTTTTTTGGTTTTGGAATTCCAAGCTACCGAGCTAATGTGTTCTTGATTGCGTTTGACCCTCTCAATCGGGGGTGACAGGGGTGGGGGTTCCTGTCCCCAGCTCCTCCTTGTACAACACCTGTGGGGCAACAGGCAAAAAACAGAATCAAAGCAGCACCAAAAACACCCAGAGCACCAGAGAGGGGCTTCTGACACATCCTGGGGAAAAATCCTGGGAATAAAAACTCATTTAAACTCTGCTACAACTGAGGCTGAATTAAGGAGGGTGGATTTAGGGGGATATTGGGAAAAAAAAAAATCAATAATATTCTCTATTATATATTAAAATAATTATATATAATATATAAAATGCATATTAATAAATTAATATAGAATTTTATATTTTATATATTTTAAAAAAATATTATGTATTTTTTTAATACATCTAATTTGTAGTTCTCTCCTCATTTCAGTGGCACTTCCCTCACCTTTCCACACATTCCAACACCCCCAGAACACTTCCAATCCATCCCTGTTACATTTGCTAAAGGAAAAGCCACCAAAATAAAAAAGGCAAAAGTCACCAAACCCAAAGGAAAAGGCTAAAATAAATCCCAAAGGAAAATGCTCAAACCCAAAGGAAAAGTCACCAAACCCAAAGGAAAAGGCTCAAATCCAAAGGAAAAGGCACAAACCCAAAGGAAAAGGCACCAAACCCAAAGAAGGAGCAATGCCGGTACCAATCCGAGCTGATTTCCCATCCCACCCCATCACAGCAGGCTCAGGGATCAGACATTTGCATCAGGCAAGGAATAGTTTGGATTTCATACATGGCAAAACCAGGGGAAATCAAAAATTATCAAGGATTGAAGTCATTAATGAAAGGAAAAGCAAATCATAAAAAATATGGCAGCAGAAAGATGGGAAGAAGGGATCTAAACTCATTAGTGATGGGTCTAATCAAAATAAATCAGGGATTACAGAGGGAAAAATGGCAGAACGCAAGGAACTGGATGTTCTTGTGTCAATCAATTATTTTGGGGTTCAGATTATTTTAAAATTGATTAAAGGGGTGGGTTTATTTGGTTTTTGGAATTCCAAGCTACCGAGCTAATGTGTTCTTGATTGCGTTTGACCCTCTCAATCTCGGGGGTGACAGGGGTGGGGGTTCCTCTCCCCAGCTCCTCCTTGTACAACACCTGTGGGGCAAGGGGCAAAAAACAGAATCAAAGCAGCACCAAAAACACCCAGAGCACCAGAGAGAGGCTTCTGACACATCCTGGGGAGAAAAATCCCTGGGGATAAAACTCATTTAAACTCTGCTAGGACTGAGGCTGAAGGAGGCTGGATTTAGGGGGGATATTGGGGAAAAAAAAATCAATAATATTCTCTATTATATATTAAAAATAATTATACATAATATATAAAATGCATGTTAATAAATTAATATAGAATTTTATATTTTATGTATTTTAAAATACATTACGTATTACAGACATCTAATTTGTAGTTCTCTCCTCATTTCAGTGGCACTTCCCTCACCTTTCCACACATTCCAACACCCCCAGACCACTTCCAATCTATCCCTGCTACATTTGCTAAAGGAAAAGCCACCAAACCCTGAGGCAAAGTCACCAAACCCAAAAGAAAAGGCACAAACCCAAAGGAAATGGCACCAAACCCAAAGGAAAAGGATCAAACCCAAGGCAGGAGCAATGCCGGCACCAATCCCAGCTGATTTCCCATCCCACCCCCATCACAGCAGGCTCAGGGATCACAGCCATGGATTTGGGTCAGGAAAGGAATAGTTTGGATTTTATACATGGGAAACCAGGGGAAATCAAAAATTATCAAGGATTGAAGTGATTAATGAAAGGAAAATCAATCATAAAAAATATGGCAGCAGAAAGATGGGAAGAAGGGATCTAAACTCATTAGTGATGGGTCTAATCAAAATAAATCAGGGATTACAGAGGGAAAAATGGCAGAACACAAGGAATGGGATGTTCTGGTGTCAATCAATTATTTGGGGGTTAAGATTATTTTAAAATTGATTAAGAGGGATGGTTTTTTGGCTTTTGGAATTCCAAGCTACCGAGCTAATGTGTTCTTGATTGCGTTTGACCCTCTCAATCTCGGGGGTGACAGGGGTGGGGGTTCCTCTCCCCAGCTCCTCCTTGTACAACACCTGTGGGGCAAGGGGCAAAAAACAGAATCAAAGCAGCACCAAAAACACCCAGAGCACCAGAGAGGGGCTTCTGACATGTCCTGGGGGGAAAAATCCCTTGGGGATAAAAAACTCATTTAAACTCTGCTACAACTGAGGCTGAATGAAGGTGGATTTGGGTGGGAGATTGGGGAAAAAATATATTTATATATAAATAATATTCTCTATCACATACTATAAATAATTATATATAATATATAAAATGCATATTAATCAACTAATATACAATGTTGTAATTTATATATTCAAAGAATATATCATGTATCACATACATATTATTTCTAGTGCTCTCCTGGTTTTAGTGGCCCTACCCTCACCTTTCCACACATTCCAACACCCCCAGAACACTTCCAGTCCATCCCTGCCACATTTTCTAAAGGAATAGGCTCAAACCCAAAGGAAAAGGCTCAAACCCAAATGAAAAGGCACCAATCCCAAAGGAAAAGGCACCAAACCCAAAGGAAAAGGCACCAAACCCAAAGGAAAAGGCACCAAACCCAAGGCAGGAGTAATGCCAGTACCAATCCCAGCTGATTTCCCATCCCACCCCCGTCACAGCCTCGGATTTGTGTTAGGCAAGGAATAGTTTGGATTTTATACATGGGAAACCAGGGGAAATCAAAAATAATCAAGAATTGAAGTCATTAATGAAAGGAAAATTAGATCATAAAAAATATGGCAGGAGAAAGATGGGAAGAAGGGATCTAAACTCATTAGTGATGGGTCTAATCAAATAAATCAGGGATTACAGAGGGAAAAATGGCAGAACACAAGGAATGGGATGTTCTGGTGTCAATCAATTATTTTGGGGTTCAGATTATTTTAAAATTGATTAAAGGGGAGGTTTTTTGGCTTTTAGAATTCAAAGCTACCGAGCTAATGTGTTCTTGATTGCGTTTGACCCTCTCGATCTCGGGGGTGACAGGGGTGGGGGTTCCTGTCCCCAGCTCCTCCTTGTACAACACCTGTGGGGCAACAGGGCAGTCAAAAAGAGGTAAGAACGAAAGTAAAATCTGCATTTGATGAGGGAATTAATGGAATTTTATGCCCACTAAATGTACTAGAAAGCAGGAAAAATTAGGGAGCATAAATCAGTTATTAGTTGTGATAAATTCTTCTGGGAATACAAATCCAACTGCCTGTATAGGCTCCAGCAGAGGAACAAAGTATTACAGGAAGGGAATTCAGCAAATTATTTTAAAAAATAGGTTTAAAAATGCTAAATAGCCTAAACTTTAGGAAAAAATTAACATATATGGAAACATCCAGTGTTAAATTATAATAAAATATTTTTAAAAACACAAGTACATAAAATATGGTGCTAAAAATATAAGAGCAGAAAGGGGATTTTTTTAATGAGTTAATTTGAGGGGGTTTAAAGTTTGCAGGTGTTAAATAGCTACAGAAAACTGAGTTTTTTCCTGTAATGATAAAAAGATACCGAGCTAAAATTCTCCTGGTTGCGTTTGACCCTCTCCATCTCAGGAGTGACAGGAACTGGGGTGCCAACCCCCAGCCCCTCCTTGTACAACACCTGTGGGCAGCAGGGGTGTGGAGATTAATAAAATAAAATAAAATAAATAAAATGAAATAAAATAAAATAAAATAAAATAAAATAAAATAAAATAAAATAAAATAAAATAAAATAAAATAAAATAAAATAAAATGAAAAAATAAAATTAAAAAATAAAATAAATAAAAAATAAAGTAAAATAATAAAATAAAATAAAATAATAAAATAAAATAAAATGAAATAAAATAAAATATTTTTTTTTAAATGGAAGGAAAGGGGAGGACAGGGAGGTCAGGGAGGAGAGAGAGAGAAGAGAAATAATATTATGAACTGCAAAGTGTGGGGACAAAAGAGTTTTGCTTTGGTCAAAGCTCAGCACAAAACCCTCAAGGAAAACAACCAGGTGATGATGCTGTCACCTCAGCCAGGGCCAGAGCTGCTGGAATGTTCCAAGGCACCTGGAAGTTCCCTGGCAAAGGCTTTTCCCTACTCCAGCTCCAGGTGTTCTGCCAGGACTGCAGCCAGGCTGAGGAGCCTGCCCCTGTCCCAGGGATCTCTGCCAGGACTGAATTTCAGGTGGGATTGGGGCAGAATGACCCCAAAAGGTCACAAATTCAACCAGAATGCAGAACAAAGTGGTGGCACGGTGCTCTTGGAAGTGGATGTGTCAGGAGGGGGAATTCCAGACAGGAATTCACTCCTGCAGCACTTTTCCCATCTCTACTGGATGCTCCTGGGGTTCCTTCACTGCCATGAGCTGGGAATGCCACCTGAGCTCCTCACAAAGCTCTGGGGACACAGCAGAGCCCCAGCAGGGCAGGGGAGGGGGGCAGGGACAGGGACAGACCTCTCACTGTTCCAACCCAAACCATTCCCTATCCCGTGACTCGGGAAGGGCTGGGAGTCCATTTCCCGTTGGCAGGAGGTGCTGGCAGGGTGGGCTCTGCTCCTGAGGAGCAGTGACACCATTCCCACGAGGAATATGTCCTCGGGAAGCAAAAGAAGGCCCTGCTCCAGGGCTTTCATTCCTGAGGTTGAAATCTTCCATCTGGAACAACGGCATGAGTTAACTCGTGGGGAAAACGAAAACTTCAGGATCCTGCCAGGGCTTCAGGGGGTTGATAAGGAAGGATTGCCCCCAGCACACCCAAGGATGTGCCATGGAGGAGTTACAGGGCCTGGGTGTGGGTCTGGAAGGGGAGCAGGGGTGCAGATCCCTCAGTACCGAGCTGATGTGCTCCTGGTTCCGTCGGACCCGCTCCATCTCCGGCGTCACCGGCGTGGCAGTGCCAGCCCCTAAACCCTCCTTGTACAACACCTGTGAGGGACAACAGCAGTGCCACAAAAACCCCACTCAGCACAGGCCAGACCCACCAGATCCCACTGTTATGGGATTGTGTTTAGAGTTAGGATCACTTGGGGCTCATCGCACGCTCGTTCCAGAGGCAGGGATTAAGGAAGAGGCTGTGGGGGATTATTCTGTGAATGGGTCACTGCAGAGAGGAGATAAAGGCTCAGGGTAAAACAAACGTGGGGAGAAACACCACAACTCCACAGGGATGTTCTGCTGCCCAGTTTAGCTCAGGAAATGCCAGGATTATTTTCAGGCAGGTTTGTTCTTAGAAGAAAAGCGTGTGAAGGTGTAAATCCCCCGAAAGCACAAACCGTGAAAGATCAATGAGTTAAACCCAGCCAGGACTACACCCCTGAGGAAGAACAAGGTTAGGGTGTTAGGAGCACAGGATTATAACAACAGCCTGTTGTTATAAGTCCTGCAGGGTGGAAATACCGAGCTAATCTGCTCCTGGTTGCGTTTGACCCGCTCCATTTCTGGGGTCACGGGCGTGGGGGTGCCTGTGCCCAGCTCCTCCTTGTACAACACCTGTGGGACACAAGCAGGGTCAGAGCAGCCCTGGGACACCCCTGACCTGCCCACTGCCATTGCAGACTGGGATTGTACACAAATGAAAGCACAGCTCACACCCCTCAGGATCTTTATCAGCACCAGCTCGGAGTAATTTCCCTTCAATTCTTCATTTAAAGAACACAAATTCAAATATTCTGCTGACCCCACCCTGAGAGGGATATTTTACTTCTCATCTTAGTTCAGGAAATATGATAGAATTACTTTTCAGGCAGTCAGCATTTTTTATGGGATTAATAAAGAGCTTAACCTTTTCTGGAATTGTTCAATGTACAAAGATTTCATTGTGGGCTTTATTCATTTTCAGTTCTGTTTGTTTGCACCACTATTTTACTTTGTGTTAAATCTCCAGGAAACAAAAACAACTGAGTGCCACCACTCATGTTATGAGGTTTAATTTAACCTGTAGTTATTTGATTTTTAAAATAGTATTTTTCATGAAAGGAGGTGTTTGTGGAATAACCCAAACCATGTGGGAATACCTGACAAGAGTATTGCCACATTTTGACTCACAGCTCTTTTTGCAAATAGTAAAATCCTTGTACCAAAACAAAACTTGCACCAAAACAAACTAACAAAAAAAATTTCACTTCTTGGTGTCATTGAAACAAATAAATCAATTACAACAAGGGAAAATAATTTGTGGTGAAGGTTAGAAAAAATGAGGAATTATTTGGAAAAACAGCTCAGTTTTCCGTAAGTGAGCTGTGAAATTTACACTTGACTGGATATGGGAAGGTTTTGTTTTCCCTTATAAGGGAATATATATTATATGTTTATCACACAAAAAGGCTTCAAATAGGTTTTTCCCTCAAAGTTCTGTGATCCTGCTCCCTTTTTTCCCAATCAAACAAAAATTACATAACCTGGGTCATTTTTGTTCCTAGCTCTCTATTCAGAAAAGGCCACAGAAGAAACACAGGCAGCGACTGATGGGGATAATTCCTGTAAAACTCAGGTATTTCAATTTCCTGCTGCTGGCCATGGGGATTTGGGAGAGCTGGAGCTTTCCCAAGGGGAAAAGGCCCTGGAGAGGACAGGGAGGAGGGAATTCCTGGGCTGCTGTGCAGGGAACAGGGAATTCCAGGGAACAGGGACGTTCCTGAGCTGATGTGCAAAGAACAGAGACATTAATTCCCGAGCTGATATGCTGGGAACAGGGAATTCCAGGGAACAGGGACATTCCTGAGCTGATGTGCAAAGAACAGAGACATTAATTCCCGAGCCCAGGACATGGATGTTCAGGAACAGGGACATTCCTGAGGGAACAGGGGATTCAGGAAAGCGACAGGGACATTAATTACCGAGCTGATGTGCTTCTGGGTCTCCTTGACGCGCTTCACCTCGGGCAGGTCGGGAATGGGAGTTCCTTTGCCAATGCTCTCCTTGTATTTCACCTGCCAAGGAACAGGAATTAGGGGAGGGAAAAGGATCTGCAGGACAGCTTTCAAAGGTTCATAAAGAGATTTATCCTGATCTGTGCAGAGGGGAAGTTTAAAGGACTTCACCATCTTCCCCTAACCTTCCCAAGGGATTCGTGACAAGGCAATTCAGCTGTTGAGTCACTGGGAATGGCACTGAAAGGGTTTTATAAAACCAGATAAATTCCTTTACACCTGACACTATTTGGCCTTTCCACCAACCAAAGGAGAATTTGGGATGTGTAAGAATCCCTCCAATTTAACAAAGGTGAGAATCATCAAACAACGTTTCAGCAGTGACGGTGCCATTGCATTTCTGCTTTGCTAACAACAAAAAAAGCCTTCCACAAGAACATTTTTAACATTTTAAACACATTCTGCGTGAACAAACTGGCTGCAGTGTTAGTGCATGACACTAAATGACACCATCATTCAAAAAAAGCATGGAGGAAGTTTAGAATCTTTGAAATAAAATCAATAGGTAAAATAGAGGGCTGTGACCTTTTAGGTAACATCCAAGCTTGCCAGGACAAAACAAAGCAAAAAAATTCACCACCAGAAAATTCAGTCTGAGCAGAGTAAAAACGATTTTCCTGGGAGATGGTCCCACCCTGCAACAGGTTGTGGAATCTTCATCCTGTGGGATACTCAAAACTCAACTCATCCTAAAGCTGAGCCACAGCTCAGCTAGGTGGAATAGATTATTTCAACACATCCCTTCCCACCTAAATATTTCTTTTTTTCTGTCCAAACTATAACTGGGATGAGATCAAACTGACAGCAAGAGCTTTCATGATTTAGAAATGGATTGTGAGTAAGAAATAGAATGTTAATCATTAGAGAGGTTACTGTTAAAGTAACAAGAATGGGCAAAAACTTCAAGAAAGTCACCCTTGACTGGGTGGGTTATTGCCAAACCACTGTTAGCAAGATGTAAAGAAAAGAAAAATAGAAAAAAAAAAATTATTTCAAGTTGAATTAGCAGCAGTAGAGTGAGTATTAAAAATCAATCCTTGTGTACCGAGCTGATATTATCCTGGGTTCGTTTAACTCTCTGCATCTCTGGGGTCTTTTCAATTGTGGTTCCAGTTCCAATATCTTCTTTATACAAAATCTTAACATTTAGAATGAAGACAACAAGGTTAAGCATCCAAAACAGAACATTCTTGCTCTCAGACACTGAATTTGGACACAACAGAGCAGCTGAAAGCCCAGAGGATCCACTCTGGTCAATGCCTCTCTGAAGGTGTCCAAAGTGAGCACCATTTGGGGAAAAAAAAGAGCTGATTTTTTATATTTAATGCTTTTTAAGTAGGACATAATTTATACAATAAATCAAAATATCAAATATATTTCAGTAGAATATTCCTGGGCTAGTGGAAGGAGTCCCTGCCCATGGTAGGGTGGAAGAAGATGAGCTTTAGGTCCCTTCCACCTATTCCATAATTTCATAATCAAAACATTTGTAGGCTAATTTTAGGATTGAACATCATTATTTGCTCTTATTTGATTTATACAAATATTTTCCACTTTGTACTTTGCTAATGGTGCTGGAGGCAAAATGCCACAGGAGACTTGATGGCAACAGGAACTGGGCAACAACTCAGGCACACAGAGCACAAGGGCAGCAGGACAGGGAGGGACTGGCATGGGAACAGCACAAAGGAAAGGGACAATAATTATATTCATTTCAGGAGGGATTGTTTAACTCCATCACAGCTGGGCCTGTGAAAGAGGGCAATCCCCTCACAAAAACAGCAGGAAAAAACTTTATAAAGCCCAGCTAAACCTACTGTGCCTGTAGGAAAAGCACAAAAAGGTTATAATTTTACTAAAGACATTAAAGTGTATTTTTTGGGCTGAGGAGTGAAGACAGAGGTGACCATACCGAGCTGAAATTCTTCTGGTTTTCCTTCACCCTCAGGATTTCTGGGGTGTCCTGAACCACTGTGACTTTTCCTTTACTGTTCTGTAGGTCTGACTGGTACTGAAGCTGTGAAAATGGAAAATGGGAAATGTTAATTCTGTGCTGTACAAATTCCCTCACAGTTTTCTTCAAAAATGAGATAAATATGGTTTGGTTTATTTTAACTTATTTCTGGACTTACATTGCTGAAGTTCTTCTGATTCTCTCGGACCCTCTGCATTTCTGGTGTGTCAGCCACAGGCACATAGTAAGGCATGCTCTTCTCTGCATCTTCCTTGTATTTTTTCTGATGGAAAACCCCAAATGGATTAAAATAGAAAACACAAAAGCAGCAAGAAACAAACTGGAGTTATTGATTGTTGAGTAGTGCCCATCTTTGTGGAGATGTGAGTTCTTGTCTGTCTGGTAGAAACTGAGATTATGCCTCTCTGCAAGATTTATTTTAGACAGCAGGTTATTGAGGAGTAGAAAATTAAGAAGAATCTGCTTAAAGAAGAATTAGCTTTGCAAAGCAAGAGAAATTATTGTGTCACTTGACACGGCAGTAAAATTAATTTGATTATTGCTGTAGAATTCCAGAGCTCTGGAAAGATTTCTTCTGAAGGTTGTGGGAGGTGGTTATTTGGGTGTTTCATTAGTATTTCCTGGAGTTCCCACATGAGCAGGATTAATGGCTGCACTCAAGATACCTGGCTGGAAAGGTTCTTGACCTGCTGGGCATGAATAATCTCTGGAGTATCAACAACACTGGTGTAGTTGGCTTTCTCCATTTCTGCCAATTGTTTGTATTTGATCTGTCGGGCAAAGCTCATGTTTAGGGGCCCTCTGCACAACAGCTCACACTGGGTTTACCCAGGAAAATCTTTATTTTCCTTCCTGAGGAGCTCAGAGGGTCAGGGTGGCACAGACCTGGCTGGCAATGTCGGTGGCGTTCCTGGCGCGCACGAAATCCGGCGTCTCCAGCGCCAGCTCGGTCAGGCCCTTCCCGCGGATCTCCTGCTCCAGGGCCCGCTTGTACTCCTTCTGCAGGGAGACAGGGATGGGGAGGGCAAAGGGCTCGCATCCACAGCCACACTCCAGAACAGGGCCAGCCCCAGCCAGGAACAGGGCCAGCCCCAGCCAGGAACAGCGCCCATCCCAAACCAGGAATAGTGCTCATCCCAGACCATGAACTGTGCCCATCCCAAACCAGGAATAGTGCTCATCCCAACCAGGAGCAGTGCCCATCCCAAAGAGGAATAGCACAAATCCCAAACCAGGAACAGTGCCCATCCCAAAGAGGAATAGCACAAATCCCAAACCAGGAGCAGTGCCCATCCCAAATAGTAAGAGTGTTCATCCCAACCAGGAACAGAGCCATTTCCCAACCAGAAACAGAGGCAATCCCAAACCAGGAATACCACCAGTCCCAACCAGGAGCAGTGCCCATCCCAAACCAGGAACAGCGCCCATTCCAACCAGGAACAGTGCCCATCCCAACCAGGAACAGTGCCCAGCCCAACCAGGAACAGTGCCCAGCCCAACCAGGAGCAGTGCCAATCCCAAACCAGGAACAGTGCCCATCCCAACCAGGAACAGTGCCCATCCCAGACCAGGAACAGAGCCAGTCCCAAACCAGGAACAGTGACAATCCTAAAACAGGAATACTTCTAATATCAACTCATAATTATGCACACAAATTATATAATTTCAGACTATTTCAGTTTGTGCTTCATTACTTTAATCTTGGTTTAGTCCCTTGATTAATTAACTAATGAGTCCCTTGAGTGACTGTTGATCCCAGCTCCTGTTTCCCATCTGAATTCCTGACAGTGACTGTGCACCCAGGAAAGAGCTCCCTTAAAAGTCCACTTAGATCCTTTTTCCCTCACCCATGTTCTTCCCTGGCCTCTACTCAAGAGTTTCCAGGGAATGGTGAAGTTTGCACCAGTTGAAAGGCAGGAATGGATGGGAGACTGGGAAAGAATTCCTGGCTGGGCTGGAATTCCCAGAGCAGCTGTGGCTGCCCCTGGATCCCTGGCAGTGCCCCAAGCCAGGCTGGACAGGGCTTGGAGCATCCTGGGATGGTGCAACGTGTCCCTCCCAGGGCAGTTGGATATTCCATCCACTCAGGCATTTTCCAAGCAGCTCTTCCATACCTCGTTCAGGATTTGAGTGGCATTTTTGGCTCTCAGCATGTCTGGAGTCTCCTCCAAGGCTGTCAGTCCTTTCCCTTTGACCCCTTCCTCCAGATCCTTCCTGTACTCTTTCTGCAGGAGAAGGAGAAGGAAAAACACTGCAAAGCCAGAGCAAAGGGAGTTTTACCCGCTACCAACTTTGTTGCAAAAAAAAAAAAAAAAAAAAAAAAAAGAAAATGAAAGAAAAAGGAGTTCCAAAAGCTCCACAAGAAAAGAAGAAAAAAAAAGAGGAAATTTGAAAAACAAGAAAGAATATTGTACAGGGTTATGGAAGAAGTACTCCAACAAAAGATAGGGATTATTGTGGAAGATAAATTGCCAAGGCACACACATATGGACCAGTTAGGCTGAGGGAAGTCAGAGAGGGGCAGCACATGGGAATACGGTTAAGGGACAAGGAAGAAATGTCTGTGGCAAATTAGCTGACAGCACAAAATGGATGTGAACATGCTCAGTGTGGGTGGGCAGGAGAGTGGGGAAGAAGAAGTGGGAATGCTGGAGTGCTGCAGGAGGCAGAGGAAGGAAGCCCAGAGGAGCTGGTACCTCGCTCGCTATTTTGGTGGCGTATTTGACATGCAAGAGGGATGGTGTGACCTCCAGGCCAGTGAGGTTCCTGCCCTTCATGGACTCTTCAAAGTCCTTCTTATATTCTTTCTAATGAGAGCAAGAAGAAGAAGAAGAAGAAAAAAAAAAAAAAAAAGCAAAACAGCAAATATTTATTACAATATTTTCATTATGTGCAAATCTGGGAGGGTGACAAAATCACTGGGTACAGTTGATCCTAAATCCTGTTCCCACTAAAACTTGTGAAGCAGATCATTGCTTTCTATGGAAACAGGACCTGATCCTGCCTTTATTTTTTATATTTGTACTCATTTATCTATGCAGAGAAAGCATTCAAAGGTACCACAAGGACTAATGGCCTTACACAGCTGCTTTGCAGCCTCCATCTGGGCCAGAAAAGGAATAAACTTCAAATAAACACAAAAAAAAACTGCTCAAGAAAAGAAAATGACAGGTCAGGGGAGAACCTGTGACAGCAGAGACACAGAGGGAATAGAAGAGTTTCTCAAAAATGGAGTTTTGAGGTGAAAAACAAAAGAAGCAGAACACTTTCTGTGTCCTGTGATAACATACAAACACTGTGTTGTGTGGTAAAAGTGAAATTAATTTTGTACCACATTTCTTATTCAAAGACTTGTTTAAGCTTCATTTACCAATAAAAATTTACAGATAAACTCATTTCATGACAGGAAAGTGCCATGAATGTTCAATGCAGCATTTAACAACCATCATAAAGAAATATGAAATTACTATAATTTTCAATCTATCAGCCTGCACAAGGTACAAGCAGAATTGCCTGTTAAAACCCTAAGTTTAATATAAAAAAGAAATTTTAAAGCTTTTCACCCTATCAGTATTGATTTTACCTCGCTCTGCATGAGCTGAGACTCCTTTGCAGTCAGGTATGTGGGAGTTTCGAAGTCCAACATGGGCTTTCCTTTTTCCTTCTCATACTTTTCTCTGTATTTCACCTGAGAAGAAAAGACAGAAAGTCACCCTCCTAAATAACCAAAGACCTAATTAACTGAGTAGTATGTGCCTACACTCAACAGTTCTGGGATAAAAATGAAATGTCTAATGCAGTTTGCCTTCCTGAAATCTGTGTTATTGACCAGCAAATGTAAAATTTGGTGTCCAGGAAGTAAAATGTCCATGAAGATGATTCCTGCTTCAAGTTTTGTTCCCCAGATTTTCAGAGTGCTCAGTGAGGGAATGCTCAGTGGCCAAGCCAGAGCCTGATCCCAAACTGCAGCAACAAGGACTGACTTAAAAATTAATTACAGCCTCATTACCAACAGCCTGATTAACATCCATTTCCTTCTGGGACTTGGCTGTGGAGCCTTTTTGCCTTTCCATGCCTTGAGCACCCTGGAAGTGTCCAAGGCCAGGCTGGAGCAGCCTGGGATGGTGGGAGGTGTCCCTGTCCAAGGTAGGGGTGGGTGTGAAAATCCTAAATGTCCCAAACCCTTCTGGAATTCTGTGCCAAGCACCAGAACAATCAGCTGTGGCCCTTGGTGTTCTTGCAGTCATTCCTCTCTTGCTTTACAGCCAATAAATACTGGGAACAGAGAGGGTCAGAGACCAAATCAGACTATGAATTTGTCTGGAGGGATCCACTATTTTATTCCAGAGGGAAAACTCCAGGCATGTTGGTATTTTAGATTAAAGCCATTTTGGATAGAGGAGAGGACAGCAGAGCTCTCCTTTGGATCATGGAATGGATGAAGCAGTTGGAAATCCACTGTCAGCAACAACCCTAATTCCTTCCATTCCCAGTTTCTGTGATTCCCAGGTCCTTTTTTCTCCAGAGATAAATCCCCCTGATAAATGTATTATCCTGTGTAAAAAGATCCATGTACAGGAGTGGTGAGGAGCAGGATTGGCTCTGGAATGAAGGAATCACAGGGAGATTTTATCTGTGCATTCTATGCGTTCTGCACTTGGAAATGGGCAGGGTCTGCTCCCTGGATCCTTCCCAAGGATGCAGTGCTGGTGGGGCAGAGAGGCACAGGGAATGTCCCAGCCTGGAGGATTCACTGGGAGGATTTTGAGGAATTTGGAACTCAGTGAGTTGGGATAAGGACAAACACACGTCCAACTTACGTGGCTCTGGAGCTCTGAGGCCTCCCTGAGATGAACCTGTTCAAGATTATCTGGCACCACATGGTAGTGACCCTTACTCTTCTCATATTGCTTCTTGTACTGGTACTGGAGGGAAGGTGTCAAAAATCATCTCAATCAAAAAAAAAAACCCTCAGCAAATTTACTTCTTAGGTCCAATCAAAGCAACACTTCAATGGAATATCAGAGAGAAATTAGAAATGCAAGAAGTAAAACAAAAACCAAGAAGTTTAGAATTGATATTGGGGGTTAAAGATGTGAGGGAATAGTTATTTTTTACGGTCATTTGGATTGCAACAAAGGTTTTGTCCAAACCAGGATTAAAACAAGAAAAAGAAAGAGAAGAGAGAAAACGCAGTGGGTAATGAAAAGGCTGTACCGGGCAATAAAGGTTTTGCCTTTTCTCATTATCAATTATTTTGTTAGGCATAATTATGTGGATTTACAATAGGGGAGTGTTAAACAAACATCCAGTAAAAATAAAAAAAGTAAAGTTAAAAAAAAACAGATAAAAATAAAAAAATTCAATATAGTAATCAGCAAAGAAAAAAGGAAAAATTAAAAAAAGGTATTTGTTAGTGTAGTGCAATCAGTTAAAAATGGGATCAAGAACCAATCCAGTAAAAATGATCAGAGGATTTAAAAGATGAGCAGTTCTGCAGTCAGTTAAAATGGGATCAAGAACCAGCCCAGTACAGATGATCAGTGTTTACAGTATTAGCAGTGCTACAGGAGATGAGGATTTCCCTTCCCAGGGCACGCGCGGGGCAGCCGCCAGTTAAGGAGGCACCATTGGGAAGCAGAGGAAGAGATCACTACCAGGTGATGCCCATGGAGGTGCCCCAGGGAGCAGCTGTTACAGGAGGAGTTAGCAGGGAATTCCCAAGGGAATTCCCACCCTGGGAAGCTGTGGGATCACCCTGAGCTTACAGCACTGGCGAGCTGGCTCGTGCTCAGCACGTGGTTCATCAGCAGCGACTCCTTCATGTCCGTCACGGGCTTGTGCAGCTTCTTCAGGTCTGCCTTGTACTTCACCTGCAGGGAATAAGGGTCAAACCCATCAGGAGAGGGCCCTGCTGCTCCAGCCTGGCCCGGGGAGGTTCCAACCTCACAAAGGAGGGATTTGGGAAAGCAGGATGGGATCTCCTCCCAGGAAAAGCCAAAGAGAACTTACCTCACTGGCCATGTTGTGGGCATCCTTCAGGGTCTTGTAGATTTTGGCCTCCTTCAAATCATATTTTGGCTTTTTGCCCAACTCTTTGGCAAAGTTCTCCTTGTATTTCACCTAAACAGAGAACAACCAGGTGTCACAGCTGCTCTGCAGGACTCTCTCTGCAGAGGGGCCCTGTGTCGGTGGGGCTGGCTGGCAGAAGAAGGAAAATGCAGGAACTTGAAGGTGTCCATTGGAAAAAGGATTATTTCAAAAACAACCTGACATGGAAAGAAAATCTACATTTACCTGACCTTTACAAGATACCACTTGCAATTTGTCATCGAGTGCAAAGGTCACACCTCCTCGTTGTAAAAATAAAAGAGCCAAGAGAATTATGTTGCCAAAATTCTGACCGTGGAGGTGAAGAGTTTTCACTTGATGGGAACAGTGCGTTGATTTAAGATGTTTCACAGAGACAGATATAATAAGAGTAAAATACAACAAAATTATATATATATTATATAATTATTATATATAATATATAAAATATAATAATGGAAGAGCATATGAAAGAGTGTTAAGAAGAAATTTTTATACACTTCTTGGAGAAATAAGAGCTTTAAAAACCGCAAGACTTTAGAGCACTGAAGATGTCAATATATCAAATATTTTTCTATCCATTGTTATGCACACAGTGTGCTCTGTCTGGATTAAAGGAGGACATTAATCACAAACAGAGCAGTGACACAATTAATTACTAATGATAAATAATTAATTAGATTCTACAGGAGTTTTAGTAACACTTCCAAACCACATTAGCTGTAGCCAAGTAAAACACAGCACCATGAGCCATCAGAATCCAGCAGATCCAGCCTGGAGGCACAGGAATATCATCAGGAATGAGAGCTTTTTAAACCCAAAAGGAGAGCTGCTGGGAGATCAATGCAAAATGAAAAGCAAGCAATCCAGACAGACAAAATCCCACTAAAAAACTCAACTGGAGACACAAAGTGGACATGATGCTTTACAAAGTTTATGAGAAGAGATGTCCAAGAGAAAAAACAACTGCTAAAGGTGATGCCAACCATTCTTTGCTCCCTCACTGCCCCTCCAGCAGCTCACTTTCCCTCAGAACCAAAATTATCCCAGCAAAGAATGTTTGAAAGACCAAGAGTAGAAAAAGAATGGAAAACCAGGATCTCATCACTGAAGTGGAACAAACAGAACTTCTTTTTCTTGTACATCAGTGTAGAATCCTTGGCTCTCCTGAGGAGATGCTTGGTTTTCCTGCAGACACCGTGGTGGACATTCCAACATCCAAACACGGCAGCAGACTCAGACAGACATGGAAAAAACAAAATCTCCTTTCTTTTCACTAGGAAATACATGTGTAAAACTGAAATGGCACAGGCCTGTCTGCTGCCACTTCCAAATGGGCAACCCAGGCTCTGGTTTCCTATTTCCCAAATGTTTTGATGTGGGAAGAAGTCTAAGAAACAATGAGCCTTCACACCAGTACAGGCTGCACTTCTCAGTGGGACTGATTCAGTCACAGCCTGCTCTTCCATTAGGAAATTCCAGCCAATAAAATACTTTAATTAAAGTTTAAATGAAGTTTTAAGAGAATTTTGAAGAGTTAAAATGAAGTTCTGGTGACTGTTCACTGAAAATTATCAGCACCATTGTTCAGGTTGGTCATACATATATATCTACACATGTATTTCCATGTTTTTTAATTTTTGGACAGTAACAGCTCAAATGTTAGGTTTTTGGGTGAAAAAGGTGAGTTTTCACATTATGTGAGTGCACTGAAACCTTCCATAAAACAACCTGGAAGCTCCAAAACCATTACAAAGGGCAGAATGACATGAAAAGCATCACAGGGTGTGCAGAATTGCAAGATAATTATGCCAGCAAGAGACAGATGCACAACAATGGCATTAAATGGCAGTTAATTAAAATTCTCTTACATGACTACTTAGCATATTTGCTTTCTTAAAGGTTCTCATCCAGGGGGTGTCATAGGAAGCAGCTCCATGGCCTCTCATGTGTTGTTTGAGGTACTCTGCCTACAACCAGCAGCAAGAAAGCAAGGTCAGAAAGGCAAAAATCCAGAATTCAAACACAAAGAGGTGAGAAAGAACCAAGAGAGACTGAGGTCCTGGCACAAGATTCTTTAAAGATACAAAGAAAAAAGAAAGTGGCTGAAAGAAACCAAGGGTCCGTTCAAAGGATGGAAAATAAGAGTTGGGTAAAGGCTGGTTCTGGTAAAGCCAATACCCAAAAGAGCTAAAAAAGAACAGGGCAAACACTTCAGCATTTATGGCACAGCATCATCTTAAGAAGGTTTTATATCTCCATTAATAACAGTAGAAAAGTTTAATGAAGAAATACTTTGTACTGGTATTTAATTTTTACTTCCCCACATTCCCATTCCCTTCCTTTCCCTTTTCCCCTAATTTGGAAATAATGTCAATTATAATCATGACATCACTCTGTACATTAAATTAAAGCCTCATTTCTCTCACTGCTTTGAGTTTCACCAAGGTTTCATTTTGCCTTACCTGGCTGGTCAGTTTGGACACCTCCTTGGCCAGCTCAATGTCTGGACGTCCCAGCATGGTCACACCCACACCTGCTGCTCCACGCTTCTTATATTCAATCTAATCAAAGAAATAAATCCTTTAGGAGTCAGGAAAGCCCCTTTTAATTATTCTGCTGGATTTTGTAATTAAATTAATGCTAAAGGATTATACAGAAGGTCTAAAACCACTCACATTGCTGATTAACTTGGCAGCCTGAGTTGCTTTCTTAATATCTGGTCGATCTGCTATAGGTGTGTAGTGGAGTTTGGATTTGGCATCTTTCTTGTATTCAATCTAATCCGTGGAAGAAGACAGGAGAGAAAATTAATGAGAAAATTCAATTTATTCATTGGGAATACACCAATTAAGGGCACAGCAATGTTGCTGAGAAAGCTCATGGGTTTGTTTTGGCAATGAATTCACAAGGCATGGATCTGGAAATCTGATTTTGCAAGTTGTCTACAAATAAAGAAATAAATATGAGAAATTCTGTCTGTGTCTGAAAGGATGAAAAAAAATAGATGTGATTTACATCAGATTACTTGAAATCCTGCAACAGGATTTAAATACAAATCCCTTATTTCAGAGCAATTTTATATTTGTAAATATTTGTACATTTATCTTTAAAAATTACACCAGAACATGGAAGCTGGGAGAAGATTCAGAAATCCACGAACTTGGGGTTTTCCAGCTGAATTTGCTACATAACCTACTAAATTAATGGAAAAAGAGGCAAACTTACTGTGCTCTGGTTTTTAGCCACTTCCATGGCATGTTTCACCTCAGGAGGCTCCAGCATGACAGAATAATTGGATTTGCCTTTCTCCTTCACAAACTTCTTCTTGTAGTTTGTCTGTCAAGAACAACAGGGGCCACGTGTGACTTTTTAATGTCTCACGGAGGGAAATGGTGCAGAAACCTGGGGGAAAAGCTCCTTGAAACTGCTATAGGTGGATAAAGAGGAATCACTTCACTCCCAAAATGTCTTGGCTGCAGCTTTTGGAGCTGGCATCAGAAAAGCTGAGCTCTGGAGATGCTGAGCTGAGTGTGAACTCACCTCGCTGACGTTCTTGGTCACCTCCTTGACGTGGACAGTGTCCCTGGTCTCGGGCAGGGTGGTGAAGGAGCCATGGGGCAGCTGCTTCTTGCTCTGCTCCTTGTACTTGTTCTGCAGCACAGGGGAGAGCCAGGTCAAACCCAGCAGCTCCAGGGTGGAACTCAACTCCATTAAATGAGGGAGTAAATGAATGTTTTACCTCAGACACCAGAGAGCTGACGCTCTTAGCCAGCAGGATCTGAGGGGTGTCTGGAACAACGTGGTAGGTCCCACGGGCTTTGTTGTGCTTCTCTTTGTATTTTATCTAGCAGGAAGGAAAAACAGCAATTTAAATAATGTGCATCTGTCAGAATAAAAAGTAATTACTACAGTCATGTTTGCTTGTTAGTGCAAAATTTTGCAGAAAATCCCATATTTTGATATTTTACAGCCTAGTCAATACATTCCTATGGCTCTCACTTGGATTTTTTTAAAATACTGAAAACTAATATACCATAAGGAATTATGAAAGATATTTTGTGTTATTATTAAAGGTATTTTATGCTATTTTCTCCAGACACTTTCATTTAAATATCCATTAAAATAGGAATGCAGAGATGCACCTGGGCATAAGGTCTAGGGGTGTTCAGGCAATGTTAACTTTGAATATTAATTTAATCCGTGAACAGTGGATTCTACAAGACCAAACTTATTCAGTCAATTTGTTAATTCAGTAAATCAAATAATGAAGTGAGACTGAGAGTAACTGTCCAAAGCTTCGTTGCTAATCCAATTATATTTGCAGTAGAACAGTTCAGTAGTGAGTAAAGTGGTAGTAGTGAATTTGGAGATGGAAAGTGACTTCAGTGCTTACATCACTGGCCAGGATGGCATTATTGAGGGCCAGCACTGTGTTTTTATCATCTGTGACAGAGAGTTTGCACCCCTTGAGGAATTCCCGGTCCAGTTTGTATTCGTACTGCAGGAAGAAAAAAGAAAAGATAAAGTAAGTCTCTGATCTTGTCCAATTTATAAAATATTCTGAATAGGAGAGAGGGGGAAATGGGATATTGAGTGTATTTTGATTTTCTTACATCACTCTGCTGCAGAGAGGACTTGGCTGCTTGGATGAAGTCAGGCCTGTCAGCAATCAGGTGCCAGTGGGCTTTGGCTGCTTCGTATTTCTTCTTATAATCCAGCTGTGTCCAGGGAAAAACAAACAGGGAGAGTTCATGGGAAACTGGGGACTTTGCACACAACATAGAGGCCAGTTCTCTTTGGCCTGTGAGAAGAGGTAAGAAAATGTATCTACACCACATTAGGGCTTTTTTCTGGGTCAGGCACGTCCCAGCCACCGCAGGTTTTCCACTGCTGGGTGGAGAAAGGGATATGAAGGTGGAGAAAAGGATATGAAGGTGGAGAAAGGAATATGAAGGTGGAGAAAGTGATATGAAGGTGGAGAAAGGGATATGAAGGTGGAGAAAGGGATATGAAGGTGGAGAAAGGGATATGAAGGTGGAGAAAGGAACTTGAAGGTGGACACAGGTATATGAAGGTGGAGAAAGGGATATGAAGGACTGAAATGATGTCCTGATTTTGGAGAAGGGGAGAGCTTTCAGATCCTTCCTACTGAAATGGCTGTTGGGCACCAATAACAGAAAGCACAGGTAAATTTTCCATGAAGTTTTGTGTCCAAGAGCATCATCGCATGGAATTCCTGGGACTGTTGTGTCTCTGCCAGAATGGGAAGAATGGGATGTGTGACAGAAAAGAACCTCAAGGACAACTCACCAGAGTGAGCACTTCAGTATGAAATAAATTAAAACACATTTTGTTCCAGCAGCGTATGGATTAGAAGCAATGCCCAAAAAATTCAGTAGAATTTAATTTCTTGTGGAATAATTTCTGGTGGAAATAATTCCTTGTGTCTTCCACTGCCAGTTCCCAGCACCCTCCAGAATAAAATTAAGCCATGATCAGGACAGAACTCACGTTGCTGTTCAGTTTGTAGGCGTGTCTGGGAGTTTTGATGTGAACTGAATCTGCCACGACGTTGCAGCGAGATTTGCTCCTCTCATACATTTCTTTGTATTTCAGCTGAAGAAAGACAAAGATGTAAAAAATGTGTGCAAAGATCACATCAGCATCCACAAGAAAAGCATCCAAATATTAAGAAAATTAAAATTGCTCCTGTCTGGATAAAATCATAATAGGAGAAAATGACTGGAGGTGGCACACAGGGCTCTGGGCTGGTGATGGGCAGGGGTTGGGCACAGCTTTTCTTGAAGGCTTTTCCAACCTAAATAATCCTGGGATTCCATGAAAAATAAATTCTCTTGATACAACTTGGTATCAAGCACCTGCCTGAAGGAGGGTGCTCTCCAGCAGCACTTCTCTTTAAATATAAAATTTGGCAGTTTTAATTCACCGTGAGGCACAGACTAAGATTAAAAATCTATTAATGACCAGTAATTCTGAATACTTCTAGATTTTTGCAGCCAAAAGAAATTCATTGAAGGAACATATTTTCTGATAGTTACACTAACTGAAAACTCATCAGAGAATGTCAGCACTCAGTTTGGAGCTTAAAATATGTCCTTCAATTCCCATCTCTGTCTCTTAATGATCCACTTTAGGATCTGGATAAAAATTATTATTTTTCCTCCTGGATTTACTAATTATGTAGAAATCCATGGAGCATTTCTATGAGATTCATGCTACTTATTTTGACAGCACTACACTGAGTTTTAGAAGTTTCAGTATCCTCATTCATGAATACCTAAGGAACAACGAAACAAAGGACAGAGACAAAGGGTAGGAGAGGAATTAGGAGCAGGCGTCCTAAATTCTTTATTATTCTATCCACTGTCTCCTCCTTTCTCTCTCGTTCTTACTTTTCTATTGCCTCAGAATTAAAACATATTTATTTTAGATCAGAACATTTATTACATATTCACAGTATCCATATAAGAAATTAATAAACCCAGCAATACATGAAATATTTTATTCAAGCCTCAAAAAAAAAAAAAAAAGACACTAGAGGAAGAAAAAACAAAAAAAAAACCCTCACAAAAGTAATGATTTAGAGACCACGTCCAGCTTATGGCTTTTATTTCTAGTGAGGGGTGGTTTGTGCCAGCAAAAAAAAATATTCCAAGAGCTCCAAAAGAAAATTCTATGGGAGGGTTCCTCAAAAACTGGGTTTTGAAAGAGCACTGAATGCAGATAAGATTTTTCCAGGCCAATATGGTTTAAGAAGGTGATGATTTTCCCTGACAGCATTACACAGGAGTTACAAACATTGGCTACCAAGTTAAAAAGTGAATTTTGGGTGTTTTTGATGGCACGGAGGTTTCACTCACGTCACTGATCCTGTCCTTGACCTTGCGCACGTGCAGCAGCATCGGCGTGTCCTGGATGGTGGTGTAGCCTTTGGGCTTGGCTTTGTTGTACTCCAGCTTGTAAATAATCTGAAGGGACAAATTGGGGTTTGGGTTATTTCTTGGAATCCTTGGTGTCAGCTGGGAATTCCCTGGGGGTGACTGTCCCGCTCCAAAGGTCCCACACTTACATCACTGATCTGCTTGTTGACCTTTGTGGTCCGTAAATACTCTGGAGTATCCAGAACTGTGGTGTATTTGTCTTTCTTCTTCTCATAGTCCTTCTTGTACTGAATCTGGAGATGGGGAAAGGCTTTCAGTGAATCACACAGAGCAGGACAAAGCCTCTTCCAGCCATGGGATTATATCCATGGGTAAAATTGCAAAACCCTCCCACAAAGCCAAAGAAAGCAGAGCATGCACCATGAGCTGAATTGCAAACTCCTTCCTCACCCAGGAGGCTGCCTGTTTGTTTGTCTGATTCATTTTATGGTTATTCCAAGCTAAAATCTCCAGGACTGAGCTAAAAAATTCAATCCTTGCAGACCAGAGACTTTTGAATGTCATAATGGACAAAATCTCATTTTTAAATATTCATATCCAGTTGAAATTTGGACTTAGTGATCTTGAAGGTCTTTTCCAACCTTAAGGTTTCTGTGATGAGAGTGAAGAGAAATGTAAATCATCTCACACAGCAGGAGATAAAAACATTACCAAATATATCCCAATGGTAGGATATTTTCAAGGGTTTGGCAGCAGGATTTGTGCCTTGGTAGTGATTTTTTTAAGGATCAGCTTGCCCTGCTCAGGTTTCTAAACCTTTCTTCACAGAGTTCACCAAGTGAGAACAGGTTCAGCAAGGATGGAAATTCATTGCAGGCAGCCTCAAGGCAGCTGGAAAAGGTTAGAATACATTTTTTTAAAAAAGAATTTTCATGCTCTACCCTTTTTCAGAAAATAAACCCATGCATTTGAAATGGGGCTGTGACAGACAAAATATGAAAAATGATAAACAGGTAATCAATGATAACATGGACTGAACTCGGGGGGACATGCAGGTCAGACACTCCTTTTTTGAATTCAAACATACTCAAAGTTACCTGCAAGGAGTTTTTAGTGGAAGAATATAAATCCACAGAAAAATGGAATACAAATGTCTGAAAGACCTTCAGTAGTTCATTACTGAAGAATGTGACTATTGGCACAGGCAATAACAAAGAATTACAATTCCCTCTGACAGAATTGTTTTCCACTGCTGCATTTCCAGTCTATCATTTACATTCCAATTCATGATCAGGGATGATTTTCCCCCTGCAAAGGGTGAGCTGACTGCCAGCAGCTGTAATTGTTCTGTGTCTGTTCTGTGTCTGGGCACAGTGGGAGATAAATGTTGGAATCTCCCTGGCAGATCCATCATGTCCTTCCTGAATTAAGGAACTGGGGTTATCAAAGGTGGCCAGGCCAAGAAATGGTGTCAGAATGAGAACTGGGTTAGGGAAATACCAGGAAGAGCTAACATCCAATATCTGAAATGTATGGAAAAATGCTGTTTTATACAAATATGTGAAATTCATACCAATTGTTTATAATGAAAGGAGAAAAGAGGGACAAGCTCAGCCTGAGCTGAGCCATGTCCAGGTGATAGCAAATACTGTTTCAGATATTCTGTTTTATTTTACCACAGCCAGCATTAAGCACATGGATGAAGCTTTGGGGGTCTGAAGTCCATGGAAATAGAGGGAGCAGTAAATTTGCCAAGTCCAAGCAGCTACAGTGGGATCTAAGGTGTCCTAGAGCAGCAGCTCTGCAGATTACCTGGCTCCACAGGTATGTGTTGTAGAGTGCTGTCAGCATATCTGGCCTCAGAATTTCATTGCATCCGTGCTGCAGGAGCATCTTGGCAAGGGATTTATAGCTTTTCTGTCCATGCAAATGGCAACCAAGGACAAGAGAGACACATGAACAACATGAACAATGACCCAGCTCTAGATCCCTGGCACTTGGAGAGTGGAGAGATTTAGGCAAGGTGCTGTATGTATTCAGCCACATGTGCATACAATTCACATCTGGATATTTAACACTGCCAAGGGGAAATAATAACAAGTTTTTCTGCTCTCCCTTTGAGGAAGTTATGAATTTTTGGGGGGAGATGAGAATAAATTAGAGATTAAGGCAAATACGTCCCTGTTGCTTTATCTAGAAATGAGTAAGAAAAGAGAGGTAATAAAACTATAAATGCTTGATCCTATATTTTTAAGACCTCTCCAGTGGCTTCAGAAGGGATGGGATTCCTGATGTCCATTGATGCACAATAATGGAAGTACATACAGGACAGATGGACACAGCAGCTCACACAAAAAGTGCCTCCTTTTTGGGTGGCAGGATGGAGATGGAATGAAGAGTGAAGAAACATGACAAAACCACAGGGCTGTGACACTGCTGGCAGTGAGGGTGGCACACGGAGCTGCTGCAGTGCCCCCACAGTACCTGACTGCTCAGGGTGCTGCCCCACTTGGCCAGCAGGTTCCTGGGATCATCCACAATAACGCTGTACCTATCTTTGAGCTTCTCATAGGCTGCTTTATATAATTTCTGCTCAGAATAGCACATACAGTGTAACAAGAGAGGGTTAAGATACAGAGAGATCACCGGAATGACCTTTTACAGGCTGGGGTTGAAGGTCACGTTCGAAAGAGAAAAATACATTAAAAAAAAAAAACTAAACAAAAAAACCCTCCAAACAAGCAAACAAACAAATGTTTAAAAAACTCAAAAAAACAACAAAAAACTCAAACCAAAATCCAAACAAAACCCCAAACAAACAAAAAAAACCAAACAAAAACCCAAAAATGCCAAAAACCCCAAACAAAAAAAACCCCACAAAAATAAAAAAAAACAAAACAAAAACCACCCCAAAAATAAACAAAAAACCAACAAAAATCCCCCCAAAACACCAAACAAACAAAAAACTGAAACAAAAAAAAAAAACCAAAAACCAAAACAAAATAAAAACAAACCAAAACAAAAAAGACCAACCATAAAAAAGAGAAGAGGGAGAGAGGGAGAATATTTCCAAATAGTAATTGCATTTCTACATTGCCTCTGGAAGGCCTACAGTTTAAGGATGTCTCTATTCCACCCCTTCACTAAGCAATTTTATGACTGAGTTTCTCCATGAAAAGTAACTGCAGAAGCAACTCTGTGTTGTAGATTCCTGAGTTGAGTCCAAAGAGAAGACAATGAGATGTTATTAAAAAAATCAATTACATAACAGAAGATAGTTGGGTAAGCATTTCAATATATGGAGCTCCTATTGATAAAATTTCACCTGTTTATGTTTCCGATATTATTTATTTTCTTTATTTGCCCTATGAACAATTATAAGACTGAAGAATCTTTATAAAAATTCTGGTATTTGTTCTGAAACAGCTTTTCTTACCTAGAACAGGTAATACAATAAAAAACTTAGTGACAGGTAATGATATAATACAATGGTTGGTGAAAAAAGAATGAAATATTAAGATATAAACCTAAATATTTGCTTCTTTACTGAAAAGCATTAGATTTTGATGGGCTGTTCCAACTCTAAGCTGATGGGAATCACCCTGAACATGATGTTTTCCATGGAATTTGTCCTGGGGTGTAGAGCACTAACCACAAACTCCAGGAGGGATTTGAATTTTAAACCCAGGCGTGTTCATTAATTATTAGGTTGTGTCAATTGTTTCTTTAGCATAACAGGAGGAAAATAAGAAAAAGTTGAGTGCTAGGGTGGAAAAATTCCAGACAAAATCACTGAAATTAAATGAGCTGTGGAAACTTCAGACATAACTCTGTCTTCCTAACACCAATAAAGATTTTATCAATGTTTTAGGAAAGCATTTTGGAATTCTGTCCACATCTTTTTGAGATGGAAACCAAGTCTCAGGGTTACTATACCAGCAGCATTATTTAAGTCAGCAAAGGAAAAGTTCCTTTGCCATGAAAAATTAATGAACAGGGGTGGGCATTTCACTTTCTAGACTCTGCAAAGCTGCTCTGTTCAAACACCCAGAATAACAACAACCTTGTCTTTCATGACTTTAGTCTGATCTTAAAGCATCTTTAAGCCTGATTACAAGGAAGGACAACCTTCAACTCTGTATTTCCTCACAGAGCAACTCCTTAAGGCTGAGCCTACAGAAATCTTTACTTACCATATCCGTCAGCTGAGTTGCATATTTAAAATGTTCATTGCTTGGAGAGTCAGCCACATACTTGAACTTGGACTTGGTCTTCTCAAAGTTCTCCTTGTACTTACACTGCAGCCAAAGAAAATCAAACACACAAAACCCAGCCCACGTTAGCCCAAACAAGGATAAGGCAATGAAAATGTGATTTTAGAGAGAACCTGTGACAAACAAATTGGTGGAATTACTGCATTTGTGAGTTAACTTTTCTAGCAACAACAAATAGTTGGAAATGGACAGAAAATGTCCAAAACCACCAACAATTCAGAGTGTGTCACTCACCCCACTGTAGAGCACTTTATTCTTCTCTGCCAAGACAAAAGTTGGAGTGTCCCACACATAGCAGCCAGTGCCTTTGAGCCATTCCAGGTCTTCCTTGTATTTAACCTTTAGAAAAGAAGTAAAAACCTCAGTTTTAAGTGGATCATCAGGGCTGAAATGAACCTCAGCACAAGGTGTGGCAAAGAGAGTTACATCCATTATAAAATAAATTAGTTTCTCCTATTTTTGTGATGGACTCAGTTTATTCACACACATAATCTATCATTAGCTGTTGCAGCTCCTGTGTGAATTAAAAATAAGGTTCAGGTAAGGGGTTATTGTGCATGTACAGAAATGTACAATTAAATGTTGTTACAGGGCTAAACAAATCCAAGCAAATACAAATGAATTTAATTAAGACTGTCTGTTAATTTGACAAGGGGCTGTGCTGCAGTTTTAGCCATCAGATTCTGTCCGTTCCCAGGACAAATTGTAAATCACTAAAACCTTCAGCTGCTTTCCCTTTGTTGGGATAGAAGGTTTGGGTTCATTCTGGAGACCACTTTGAACTTTCATTCTGGGGCATGCAGGAGCTGCTGGAACTCACATCACTGATGGCATCCGTGACCAGGCGGTGGTGGAAGTGCTCAGGGCGGTCTGGGATGGATCTCCAGATTCCCAGCTGGCTCATGTAATTCTCCTTATACTTCACCTACAGGGAAAGTTGAAGAATTAAGTAAAGCAATTGAAGAGAACACCCCAGACAGCAGAAAATTTTCTTTTTTTTTCCTCCTGAAACAGCAGAACTAAAAAAGTGGAAATGAGATTAACTTGTAACACCAACAGCAATCTGTATTCCAGAGAAAGACAGAAATCAACACTGATAATGCTGATTTCTTCCTAATTATTTGACATACTGAAATGGAACAAAAGGCTAAGTGGCTTATTTTAGGTTATTAAGTGTCAAACACTAATTAGGAATGAAGATGTACATACACTGCTGATGTCATCAGTGACCTTCCTGTGGTAGACAATGTCCAGAGCATCCTTCACAGTGTGGTATTTGCCCTTGGTGTTCTCAAAGGTTTCTTTGTAGCGCAGCTGGGAAGAAGAAAAACGCAAAAGAAGGGATTAATGTGCCAGGAAGTGTTCCAGTTAAATTTCTCACTTCCCAGGAATGATACCCAGGGATATGCTGCTGTCTGACATCCCAGTGCAATCCCTGAGGAATTTTAGGAGGCTGCAATTGCCTACAATCAGCTGTAATTTCAGTGAGACTTGTGGTGAAACTTACAGGGAATTTTACCCAATTCCCTTTCAGACTGGGGAACAAACATCCCTGCATCACAGGAGTGCTCTCCAGAATAGCCCAGGTGCCACTTTTGGTATGAGAATCTTCCCTGCCCTCCTCTAGAAGAAAGCAGGAAGATCATCCCAGACTTTCTCAGAGGAAAAATTCCATGTGCAGAAGAGCTGGGATGCTCCTTGTCAGTATTTAAAAATCACTCTTGGAACCGTAAGACTAAATAAACCCTAGAACAAAGCAACAACCCTGCACATGTCCTTTCACATCCTGCTGGTTCTGAAATATATGGAAAAGCTCTCACAAATGAGCATTTTTAAATTGCCTTAAATCACAAATAACTATTCCACGCTCGAAAAAATCAATTTCACCTTAACAACCTCCTGTGCAGCAGCTCAGGTAATTTTTCTCTCTAATCTACTTCTGAATTTAAAAAATGAACACATTCCCAGTGACAGGGCAGTTTACTTCTAACACAAAACTGAGATGAAAAAGCTGATAAAAGTTATTTTATCCTGGCTCCAGCATCAATCACTTCACTCCAGCCTGCTCTGTTTGGAGACTGGATGCGCAAGCAAATCATTTTCAATCTGGTTTTACTTTGCTGTACAGCCACACTTTGGTGCAATGGGAAATGAAAATGAATTATAAAAATTGGAAGAGAAAAAAGGCATCGCAGCAGAATCAAATCAAAACTTAATAATGTTCCTAATTTCAAATGGAAATGGACATGTAAATAAGGGGACTTCCTATGGGGGACACTGAGATATTGTGTGCTTTGCATGTTTGTTCCCCACTGACTTTTCCTGTTCTTTCCATGGAGAATGCAAGGAAAGCAGCAGGGGGGCGCTCCTGGAGCACTCACATCACTGGCATTCAGGTAGGCTCTCTTGGCTCTGATCAGCACCGGCGTGTCAGGGACAGGGGTGTATTTGTCCTTCATCTTCTCATACTGGGTTTTGTACTTTTTCTAAGAGAGACAGCAAGAGGGAAGAGTCAGCATTGCAATTTTAGAAGCATTTGCCAGCCTGTTAAAAAAGCTTGTCTTATAAAATCCTAAAACGTGTTTTCAGAATGTTTTATTTCACCAGAACTTACAAAGGAAATGTGGAATTTAAGTATAAGAAACTGAAAACTAAATGAAGGCACAGATTTGAACCTTGAAATTACCATTAAAATTAGAAATCAAACTTCTGAAGAGTTCAGCAGAGTGGCAGCAAATTAGAAAACAAGATTTTACCTCACTGATCATGTCCTTGACACTCCTGGCATGTGCAAAGGCTTGAGTCTGACCATCAGCGTGATGGTGGGGTCTCTCCTTTGTGGCAAGTTCCACATACAAGTACTGCAGCAAGAAGAAAATAATCAAAAAAACCCAACACTTTAATAAATTCTACCTTATGTCTCTGAAAAACAGCTGTAAATTCACAATATAAACATGACCACCAGTTTCTAGGAATTCTACATTGCTTGGAAAAGGCTGGAAAGCTTTTGCTGTACTTTAACAATATTTTAAGAAGGATCCCCTGATTGATTTTCATATCAGCACAATTTTTTCACCTGGCTCTGTATTTTTTGTCCAGTCTTGGCTCTTATCAAGTCAGGTGTATCAAGGATGGAAGTGTATTTTGTCTTCAGCTCATTGCCCGCAGCTCTGTAAACCAGCTGGAAAAAGACAGATCCGGGAATTATTTCTTCTGCAATTGTTCAGAAGCTGCACAATCACAGCTTTGCATTTATAACACCTCATCTATCCCAGTAAAAAACACAGGAAGGGGTTAATTACAGCTACACAATTGTGCAGAAATAATGGAATTTACCTCACTCAGATGGGTTTTTAGCTCCTGCACTGCTCTGTACCCAGGAGTATCCAACACCACCTGGACTTTAGGCCACATTTTCTTGGCAGTACTTGTGTAGATATAATTAGACTGGAAAGGAAAAGCAGTATTAATAAAGGAAATTTTACAGCGCAACCCAACAGTGCTCTGAAACAACAAATTGGCTGCACGGCACAAAATTCTCTCATTCTTTGCTCATTTTCATCTGTCTCACTTCCTGCATGCACAGCAATAAATCCATTGCTGTCCTGCTCAGTTCCCAGGGGAATGCTCTTACCCAGAGCTTGCGGAGCTCGCGGGCACGGACCATATCAGGAGTGTCATAGAGGAAGCAGCCCAAGCCCTTCAGCCACCTCAGGTCCTCTTTGTATTTAATCTACAAGAGAAATTAAAACCAATGGTCGACCTTTGGGACCATTTCAACCTCCAGTCCTTACAGGCAGTGAGAAAACATTGTTTTGTTACAGAACAGAAAGGAAGTGAGAGAAACCCAACCCCACTGCCAGCAGAGAGGTTTTGGACCTCGCTGCAGGTGCTGCTTACATCACTGGTGATGTCCCCAGCGTAGCGACAGTGCAGCACGTGAGGGGTGTAGGGCAGGGAGATCAGGTGGCCCTGCATCTTGAAGAAATCTGACTTGTAGATCAGCTGGAAAACAAGGAACAAAGCAGCGTTTCAACTGTTTGGTCAGGGGATAATGTCAGTTTCTTCAGTTGTTCTGTTAGGAAGGCACCTACGTCGCTGACAGCCTCCTGGGTGGCTCTGACTTGGCGGATTTCAGGCGTGTCAGGGGTGGTGTGAATCTTGTCCTTGTTCTTGTGGTAGGTTGCCCTGTACAGCCTCTGTCACAAGAGACAACATTCTGCATTTGAACACAGCTCAAAACCTTGAAATGGCAAAGAAGTTCAGCACCGCGCAAGCACTTCTTACACAAATTACTGTTTTCTCCCCAGGCAAAGATTTCCCATTATTTTCCCATTAAAATTCCCATTTTCCCATTTTAGTTTTCAATAAATTCTGGAAATCTCAGGCTCTAATCCTAAAAACATATAAATACATATACTTAATTTTGTAAAAGCCAATGATCAAAGAAGTGAATAAATATATATAAAACCCAAAACTATTGCGACCCATTTTTATACAGATACAATAATTTCTATTCAGCTTTCATCACAGCTAATGAAATCAGGCTGCAATTTTATATTAGAGTAATAGCTTCAGCCTGGATCAATAATCCCTCACCATTCTTGATAGATACTTCTCTAAATAATTTTAAAAAGCCTCTAAGAAGAGGGATCCTACAACTCAGCAGTCAATGTACTCTCATTATGAATATTTTGGACACTGCAAACACAACTGAAAGCAAATGCATGTATTTACTGTACCTCATTAATGGCTTGATTGACTTTCCTCACATTTTCAAAGCCAACATCTTTAGGTCCCAGAGTGTAGCCCTTGGCTTTCATGTGTTCATAGGCTTCTTTATATTTAAGCTATAAGAAGTGCAAAAACACACAGAAACTAAATTTGATTATGACCCTGGCTACACTGCAGCTCTGACAGCAATTTATGCTGTATAGAGAGACAGATTTTTAGAGATAAACAAGTGAGATGTAGCTGTATCACAGTTAAATACACCACACTTCATCATTATTTCTCCCTTTATCAAATGGCCCCAAATTAAAAATATAATAAATTTTTCTTGCATCTAATAAGGTATTTGCATAATGCTGAGGAAATTTCTATTTGATAGTAAAGGCCCAAGCTGAGAGTCCCTTATCTGGGGCTGCTGATCATTGCCATGGTGTAGAAGGATGCTTTGGAAGGATTTAGACCCTGACTTACATCACTGCCGATGTGCTGGACGTGTTTGGCATGCTGGAAGTTGGGAGTGTCCGTGGGAAGGCTGTACCCTGTGGGCAGAGCATTCACACCAGCCCAGCGATACAAATTCTGCAAAGGAGAGAGAAAGACTTTGTACAACTGTCAGCAATACCTGAGGGGAAAATCCCTCCATCCCAGAAACCTCTCCATCACAACTGGCAAAAGACTTCCCCCATGCCTGGGAAAAAAAGCATTAAAATGCATTTTTATAGCTTGAATGAAGATATTTTCCCACTTTCATTTCAGAGCAGTGAGATGCAGCTTCACCTGAAAAGCTAAAAGCAGACAATTTGGTTTTTCAGTATTACAAACTCTGTGGAGCCCAAAGTTTTGTACTTGCCTCACTCTGTATTTTGTTTGCATTGTACGCCCGCTCCAGATCCACTGTTTTATCAGTGGGGATCATCTTGCCTTGGACATTCTTCTTGTAATCACCACGATAGACAGCCTGGGGAAGAGCAAAAGTCATAACTGTCACATTCTCTTACACTATGTTTTGTTTGCATACAATGGGAATTGTTCCTAAAAACACTGGGTTAAATTTTTTTGGCTTCAGGCAATTAATGATTTTAGTGATTATGTCTACAATGAGGTGTAGATAACAACAATGGTTAAAATTAAATTATTAAAAACATATTTAAAGTCCCATTTCTAAAGATGGTGAGGTAACAGCATTTGGAATATTGGCTGGAAGGTGAGAGAAACACTTACTTCACTTAAATTCAAGGCACTGATCACATTCTGGACATAGACAGGAGTGTCCGTGACCACAGTGAAGTCCTTCTTCATTTTTTCTGCCTTAGATTTGTACTTAATCTGCAGAGAGAAAGCAAGAGCTCTAATTACTAGGGCTATTATTTGTTAATTTAATTTATTGTACTATCATATTTACTATACTTACTATTCATTTCATCGCTGAGCTATTTTATCAGTGAACCAGCATTGAAACAGAAAATATATTGGAACAATGGTTTGTTATTTAATGAATCCTTCAATCAACAAGGATAAAGAACATTTATTCCACTACACCTGGAGTGGAGTAAAGCCACAGTGGAGTGAAAAAGAAGACTAAGAAGCAAACCCAGAGTTATCCACTCACATCACTGCGAAGGTCATAGGCTTGCTTGGCATGGAGGATTTCAGGAGTGTCCCAGACAAAGCAGCCAATGCCTTTCAGCCAGTTCAGATCATCCTTGTAGATCACCTAAAGAAGCAGAGAAGGAACCTGTAAGAATTCCATCAGGATCTAATCCCTTATTTCTAAATCACTCCAAAACACAACTGTCAAATGATGGCAAGGCAGGTTTCTACTACTTAGATTTTTTTTTTTTTTTTTTTTTGTTTGTTTGTTTGAAAAAATCAAAACAATTCCTTCAGGAATTTAAATAATTTTTGTTCAATTTGCTTCAATTTGGGCAATAAATTAAAAATCCAATGATTAAAAAAAAAAAAAAAAAAACCAAACCAAAAACACCTGCTCATCCTACTGGGCTCTGATTTTCTGCTAGATCCTGCTCCTGGGCTGACCTGCTCAAGGCAAGTGTGTAGAAGCTTTGCCCAACCAGGATTTTCTCAGATTTCCAAAGTTTCCACAACTCACGCAAGCAAATAAAGGACAATTTACAGACAGGGCAGAACTGTAATGTTATGACCCAACTGCCTGCACCATTAACACTGAAAGTTTTGAAATTGCTGCACAGAGGTTGTGGATTTGCCATCCCTGGAAGTGTCCAAGGCCAGGCTGGACAGGGCTTGGAGCAACCTGGGTTAGTGGAATGTGTCCCATGGCAGGGAGTGGCACTGGATGAACTTTAAGGTCCTTTCCAACCCAAACCACTCAGTGATTTTCTGATTCTATTCAAATAAGCCCCATCTCAATGACCCATTTATTGCCAAGTGTCACAAAAATGAAGCAAAGTGGCAACCTCAGAGCACTCCAGCGACATTATTGTTAAATCATTTCCTCCAACAGAGCACAAATGAAGGAACATTCTCCAAAGTCAGCCAGGAACAAGTGATTTGGGGACTTACATCACTGACTTGGTCTGTGACTCTTCTCACGTGGGTGTTGACCTGCAGGTCTGGCAGACACAGCCAGTCGTGGAGCCGCGTGCGGTAATCGACCTCGCTGATCTTCTTCTGGGCATCCTTGGCTGAGATGATGTCCATCATGTCTGGGACAATGTGCACCTTGGCTTTGGTCTTCTCATAGGCTTCTTTGTACAGGCGCTGTGGAGATAAGCAATGTTCAATAAAGCTGTGATGATAAATTTGGAGGAAATCATTACTAATTTCATGGGATGTCAGTTGGGAGAGTGATCACTTTGGCCCTTACTAAAATGTACATCTGACCTGCTCTAAAAGTAATTTGCAGAATCTCAGCAAGGGAGGTAAAATGTGATTTGTTCAATTTTCGTTATGCTGATGAATTAAAAGAAGGCAGATGATGATTTAACCCATATTACACTAAAGGTTTGGCCACGGAGGCAATGCAGTAACTGAGTTAAAACTTACATTTATGTTTGTATTCTAGAATTTAACAAATACTGCACATGCCACATGCACATGGGAATGGGATTTGTGGATCAAGGCATGGGGATTCCTTGAGTTCCTGCTTCTGAGATGAGCTTGGCTTTATCAGGAAAACACACATCCAGAACCAACACTCACATCAATGTTGAGCTTCCCAACTCTGAGGCACCTTTCTGTGTTGGGATCATCCTCAACACCTCTGGGGAGGGTGTACAGGGCTTTGAACTTGTCATATTCCTCACGGTACTTGACCTGAGCACAAGCAAAGAAATGCAACAATTAACTGACTCCCATGAGTCACTTGTGGGCTTGGAACAAAATTCATCAGCATTAAGGAAAAAGTTGAGTCCAACAAGTAGAGAAAGATTTTAAACCAGGATTTTAGCTTTCTGTTTTGTCTTAAATGGAGAAGAAAGCACATCATAACAATCACATTGTAAAACAACAGCTGACTAGAGGATTTAAGAATAAATATATGTAGAATAAGGCGCTTATTTATTGTTCTAGCTGTTTCATTTAAAGAGATCTGTGGTCTCTCTTAATTCTAACTTCAGTACAGCATAAGATGTTTTCTATACTTACTAAGCAACATTTAAAGTTTTTTGGTGTTTTTCTGACCTAGATGCTCATGAAACTTAGACTAGAAAAAAAAACTAGAAAAAAACAGACCATAAAAACCTTAACATTTTCAGTTTGGATTACTATAAAAACTGACTTTTTTTCCATGACAAGAAACCACAAAGGACTTTTACCCAAATGACTACCAGAGAAAAATCATTATCTACAGATACATATCATATCTCAAATAAAAAGGGAAGGAAAATTAAAGTTTAAAAAATATTTGTATCTATTGTAGATGCAAGGCAGGAAGCATTTAATTGTTAGAATTTTTTAAATCTCTGCAGTGATTAAAAAATGAAGAATTTAATTCACTTACAATGCTTGCATTGTGCTTCAGTTCTTTGGCACGAGCCAAGGCTACAGTATCCGAGGGCAGTGCATAGCTGGTGGCCTTCACTTTATCCCAGGCCTTCTTGTACAGATTCTGTGAAGAAAGAGAAAGTTTGTGTGAGTGGAAAAATAGTTCTTGTAAATAATTACCAACAAACAATAGAAATCAAAAGCCCTTCTGTTTTTATTTAGACACCATACAATAAAGTATGGAAAAGAAGATATTAAGTGACGCTTAACATCAAGTGCATGTAAAGGGTGATAAAAATCCTTTCTAACTATTCATTTCTGCTGTCATACGAGGTTTTAATTTTGTTCAGGTGCAATTTTATCCAGGAAATCTATTTATTAATCCAGGTGTTTTGCCAAGACTGGCATTACAATTGGAAAATATGGCCCTTGCCTGAAATACAGTATCTCCCCCAAGCTCAAGTAGTGCAGAGGGCCAGCACTGGCTTTGAGAAGCTCCATGGTTTGGATGTTTGTCTTCAAACAGTGAACAAACAAAATAAAACAAGGATCCCACTTTAAAGGTCCTTAAGGGAAAGAAAATTGTGAATAAACACTTACATCACTATAGAGATGTTTCAAACTCTGAACTCTTTCTGAATCCACTGTCTCAGTTACAGTTGTGTACTTGTCCTTAGTTTTGTGGAATTCCTCCTTGTACTTCACCTGGAGGATGAAAGCTGGGTTTAGTGAATTGTTTAAAAGCTCAGCAGGACAATCCTGAGCAGAAAAGGTGGGGATTTACCTCACTGGCATTGGCAGCGCTTTGCAGAGCAGTCACATAGACAGGGGTGTCTGTAACCACACTGAAGTTCTGGAAGTTCTCCTTCCCTGCAGAAGTGTATTTTATCTAAGGACACAAAACCAACAAAACCCTTGTTAGTGCTAGAAATTACCTGGAAATCCCCTGCCAGCTTCCTTTAAAATCACATCTGGACAGCTGAAATCAAAGATTACAGCTCAGTTAAGATCAACTCTGAAAGTGACAGGTCATAAAACAGAAATACTTAATATAATGCCAGTATGGACTAAGGAATTATGAAACTAAAAACCATAGCTGTCTTTACATTCTCCTAAGTTTTCTCCTCCTACAATAACACAGGTGATGTCTCTACAGAAGAAACTCCAAGACTGCATTTTCACAGTTTAAACAAAACATTTCTGATGTAACAGGAATTACTTCATTCAGCTCTGGACGAGGACATGTCAACTCCAGTGAATCACAAATGGAAGAAAAAACACATAAATATTTATCTATTTAAGGAAAACTTACCTGGCTCTGCAGGTCATAAGATTTCTTAGCCTGTAGGATTTGTGGAGTATCCCAGACGTAACATCCAAGTCCCTTCAGCCAGTTTAAGTCATCTTTATACACAGACTACATGGAAGTGAACAGAACATTAGGTTAGGATGAAATTTGCCTTCTGCCAATTAAACCAAGGAATTCTGCATCATACTAAGCCAGGCAATTCACACACCCTCAGATTTTATTGGGAAGGTTGGTTGGCCCAAGCTGGGACACCACTGACTGCAGAATATGAGCACCATCCTCTCACCTGTGGGCTGATACAACCCCAACAAACAAGGGGAATTATTTTCCAGACCCACTGGATCCAGAAGGATTCTGAATGCTGTTCTGGCCCCTGTGCTAATTCCAGCATTCCCAATTACAATAGATAGGGATAACTGCATTGATTGGTACGATCCAAGGACACGGTTATTAATTCATATTAATGAATCAATTAGTTAATAATAATTTAATATGCAAACATGATTTTTTGTGTTCAATTAATATTAAATTTAATATTAATTTAATATAATATTTAAATATTTTGGAAAATACTTGGGAAAAATGATGGGAAAGGCTGCTATAATATCAAATGAATGGGTTCAGTAAGCTCACATAAATTTAGAAGGGTTTGGACAATGCCCTCAGGCTCCTGGTGGGATTTTTGGGGTGGGCTGCACGACCTTGATGGGTCCCTTCCAAGGCAGCCAAATGCATGGCTCTGAATAAATGGCAGACATACATCACTCAGGATCTCCTGGGCTCTCCTGGCGTGGATGACATCGTTCTCCTCGGGGGAGCAGCTCCACTGGTGGAAGTAGGTGCGGTACTCCAGGTCACTGAGGATGTACTGGCACTTCTTGGCCAGGACGTGGTTCATCATGTCAGGGGGGATATGGACATTTTTCTTGGTGTCTTCATAGTTCTTTCTGTAGGCCAGCTGAAAAGCAAAGATTGGGGAAAAGGTGAGAGGAAATCAGAGTGGTTCTCTGTACAATTTTGGATTCTGGACTAAAAGGTGACAGCATAATCTGAGATGTGGTACCTGGATTTAGTAGCTAAGCTGCCATGGGATTCAATAGGATAGAAATCTTAACTTGGATATTAATCATCTTTTATTTTGTCAAATTTCTGGAAGGACTACAATTACATTAATTTGCAGTTTTAACAGCTGATGAGAAAACTAACAAGTCTTCAGGATTAAAAAACTCATGTTCCACACATGGTTTCATCTATCTATAAAGATAGAATATTTGGGATTACCCTGATTTTAGGCCCTGCATGACACATTGTATGTGCAGAGCTAACAACAGCAACACACCAAATGTGCATTTACTTTTCCAGTTCTTAAATTCCTATTTCAACTCAAAATCTACACTTTTATTTGTAAAGGAAATTAATCCCACATGGTATTTTTTACTGCACAGATCCTTAGACTGAAACAGAAAAAGGAGCTTTTTTTCCTTACTGTAGTATTCCTATTAGCTGAACAAATCCCTTCTCAAGCTCCTAGATAATTTTAAATTCAATTATTCAACCCACATATAAAAATAAGCACTCAGGGAACATAAGCATGTTGAAATAATTTTTGATGATATTACTGTGGATTTATGTTAAGGTTGGACTTGATCTTGGAAGTCTTTTCCAAGTCTTAATGATTCTGTGATTCTACAGTTTGATTAAACTTTGCACTATTTATGTTTAAGTAACAAAACAGTGAATTTCATCTGTAAAATAAATGGTGAAATAAATGTAATGGAAAATATTCCAGACTTGTTCATTCCTTACCGCGCTCCTCATTTTCTGGAATTCCCGGGAGTGAATGACACTGGGGAAATCACCAATATCCTTCCCAGCCAGGTAGTGGCCTTTCAGCTTCTCATATATTTCCTTGTATTTAAGCTGAAAAAATATTCATGTGGAAATTTTAATGTTAATTCTAACAACATATTGGGGGGGGAAAGGGAAAGAATGGGAAATCCCTCCTGACCTCACTGTTGATTTGGTTTGCATGTTTGGCTCCCACAAGTGGAACATATTTCTCATCCAGAGAGTATCCAATGGGCTTGCTCAGTTCCCAAGCCTTCTTGTAATGTTTCTAGACAAGAAAAAGCACAGACAGATTTAATTAAAAACAATTATATTTCCCATTTATACACACATGGGATATAACATGAAATACAGAATATTTTTACAGAGTGGTTCCCAATAAATTAAATGGAGAATGTAAATTTTGAACAGTCATTCAGTATAAGGCAAACAGGACAAGTGTTCACTTCAGGAATCTACCTGAGCACAAATTTGAGCTGATTTCTGCTTTCTTTATTACATTTATACCAGAAGGGTAATAAAAGTATCCAAAATATAGATATGAGCTCTGGTATAAAAATGCAGTATAGAATTGAGATTGATAATTTTATAGATTATCAAAATAGTGAAAATTCTTCAAGAAATAGTGGTGTTTATTAAAAGAAACATTAGTGTAAATGACACTTTCCTAATACTTATTTTGTTAAATATTAAATACGTTCACCTTCAGAATAAATTATGAAGTGCCTACTCATATGGATGAGTTTGCACTTATATTTTAAAAAATAGAGGTTTCTCATTAAAATCAATGAGACTACTCAAAAGTAACTGCTTAATTATGTAAATCATCTATAGTTTTCATTTCTTACACAAAAAGTAAATGTAAAATTTATCAGTAGTCTCCAAAGATATTATTGGATGGAATTATATTTGGTTTTGTCACACCATTATGACTTCCAAGCACCACACAGCTGTCCTTTGAGATCACTTCAATAAAGAAAGAAATCATCCTGATTCCAGTGATCCAAACAGGAAAGCTGAAGAAAAAAGGGTTTAAATAACCTCCCTAGTGCCACTGCTGAGAGTAGAACAGTTCCTCGAGTCCACCCCACATTTCAAAGGTTGGTATTTGTGGGATCTCACCTCACTGTGGAGCAAGGCCATGTCTTTGGCATGGTGCAGAGCAGGAGTATCATCAGACCCAATGTACTGGCCTTTCTCCTGGTTAAATGTTTCTTTGTATTTTAGCTACAAAAGACATCAAACACAGTGTTAATTCCACTGGAGAAATACATTATTCCCAACAGTCCATCTATTAGTAATAGACATTAATTTTCTCTTGTGTCTTAATGCAATAATGCTGTGCAGGACATTTCAACCATTGTAACACACAGGCAAATGTTACTGTGTCACCTCAAAATACACATGGTATTCTTGAAAAATTCAAGATACTGCTCAGCAAATACAGTTTAACAACACCAGGAATTCCATGAACTGTTCATCAAGAACAGGATTCAGTTTTCTGTTAGAAAAATCTATGCAAACTCTAAGTCAGTGATGTGCCATATTCTTCTACAGCAAAATGTTAAATTATTTGGACAGCAGTATTGTGTTGTTCTTTCATATCACTTCTTACTAAACTTGTTCACCCCAGGCAAGCCTGTTATTAATGAGGTGCACACACAAATATATAAGGCTAAAACTAGTATAATTAGCAAAAGCAATTAAATCATCTCCTAATTCTTCTATATGAATTTTTATTTTAAAAAAACAGGTACATACATCACTCTGATTGACAGAGTTCATCTTTGCCAAAGTGATCTCAGGAGTGTCAACCACACTGGTGTATTTGGAAAAGTTCTCCAGGGCTTCTTTTGTGTATGCTCTCTGCAAAGAGGTGAAATAATGTCTTAAACACTGCATGAGAAAGAAGTGCCAATTGTGGAACTGCTGAAACATTTTCTCTCACCTTGTTTATCAGTTCTTGTGCATTCTTAACCTTCTTATGCTCCACTGAATCGAGAGGGATCCAACCAATGCCACGGAGCCACTCCAAATCAGATTTGTAGATGTTCTAAACCAGAAAGACAATGCAAAAGGACAGAAATTACTGAGCTCAGGATGGATGATGTACTGTGGGCCCATATCCTTAGGCCAGACCATGTGGAAAGACCTCATAGGGCTGCCCCATCACTCACATCACTCTGCAGGTCGTAGGCCTGCCGTGCGTGGATCACGTCGTTCTGGTCAGGAAGGCAGGTCCACTGGTGCAGGTACTGCCTGTAGTCAACATCACTGACCAAGTTCTGCCCCTCCTTTGCTGCCACAACTGCCATGGCATCTGAAGGTATGTGGATTTTGGACTTGGTTTTGTTGTAGTCTGATTTGTACAGCCTGTCGTTCTGGATCTCGCCCGCGTGCTCGTACCACACCAGCTTGGGGTCATCCCTCATCTTGGCAACTCCCACGTAGTGACCTCTCTGCTTGACATACTCAGCTTTGTATTTCAGCTGGTGGGAGAGGGGAGAAACACAGAGAAAATCAGCACTGGCTGTACCCACTCTGGTTTTAACCTGGGAACAGCTTCAGCTTTGTCAACACAAAGAGCACACAAGACAGGGAGTTGTCAAATGCAGCCTTAGGTTTTCAGTGTATCACCAGATAAAAATCTGGTCACAAACAATATTACCTTGTATAAGCCTTCCAGATAAAAATACAGTGGTTTTTAGTCTAATATACACCCAATTTTCAGTAAAAGGTATTGTTAACACAAGAGGAAAAAACTTGCTAGAAAATGTTTTCTAACAAGCGCATTTAATCTCATTTTGGCAACAAATTATTTGAGATTGTCTGAAGAGTGGATGCTTATTTATGGCATTTACATCACACTGTTTTGACAAAATGTTTATTCCAAATAAGAGTCATGCAATAACTTCAAGATCCATTATGTAAATGTTAAAAATGAAAAGTGTGTATTGGCCTAGAGGTTTTGATATGCCAAAAAGTGAAGTTAGAGCCATATATGTTATACTCATAGTATCACTTCAAATTTTACACTTTTTTTTACTTAGCACTTACAAAATATGGAAGTCCAGCTCAGTTGATTTTGAAAGGACTGTTTCTGGAGAGAGGGGATATGGAAGGAATCTGACCTTCAGCGCTAATACCTCTAAACTCCATAATCACAAAGATAGCTGAATTATTTGGAGGACATCATGGAATTCACAGGCCATGAAAAGTCTGGATGTTACCCCAGATGGAATGCTTTTTAAGTCTGGTTGGGAATTTTCAAAGCCTTTAACATTTCAGGCTTCCAAGCACTCATCTTCCTAATGAGAAGAATCATTACCTCACTTTGGACATCACTCGAGTGCTTGGCATGAGTGATCTGCACCGTGTCAGGAGGCAGGAGGTAACCAGTGGCTTTTTCTTTCTCCCAGCTTTCCTTGTACAAATTCTGTGGGAAATAAAAGTGATGAGTGATGGGAAACAAACGATAATGATTACTGTATGTATGTAATTTATTTAGAAGTATAAGGATAACAAATCCTTCCTTCAGGTTATCAATAAGGCAGGTTTTTTAAATACCTAAAAAATGGGAGTAGAAGCTGTCAAGGAGAGACCACGCACCTGATTTAGAATTCTGGCTGCCTCTCGGGCCATGTCCAGCTGTGGTGTATCTGTGAGAGTATAATTTGTCTTGGCCTCATTCCATTCTTTGTGGTATTTAATCTAGGACACAGAAAGAAATGACTGCCTTGTAGCACCCCCACAGAACTGGGAAAACACCATAATTTACACACAAAATAACAAACCAACCCCTGAGTTGGGAAGGCTAGTAGACAAAGCACATTAAATACAGAATCACAGAAGTCAAATGTAGCCCAGACACTGAGAGCAAACTTACATCACTGAGGATTTCAGTGCTATTCTTTGCTGTGACATAATCAACTCTGTGTGTATCACCAGATAAAAATCTTCACAAACAATATTTGCCTTGTATAAGCCTTCCAGATAAAAATACAGTGTTTTTTAGCCTAATATACACCCAATTTTCAGTAAAAGGTATTGTTAACACAAGAGGAAAAACTTGCTAGATGTTTTCTAACAAGCGCATTTAATCTCATTTTTGGCAACAAATTATTTGAGATTGTCTGAAGAGTGGATGCTTATTTATGGCATTTACATCACACTGTTTTGACAAAATGTTTATTCAAATAAAGTCGTTACAATAACTTCAAGATCCATTATGTAAATGTTAAAATGAAAAGTGTGTATTGGCCTAGAGGTTTTGATATGCCAAAAAGTGCCATTAGAGCCATATATGTTATACTCATAGTATCACTTCAAATTTTACACTTTTTTTACTTAGCACTTACAAAATATGGAAATCCAGCTCAGTTGATTTTGAAAGGACTGTTTCTGGGAGAGGGGATATGGAAGGAATCTGACCTTCAGCGCTAATACCTCTAAACTCCATAATCACAAAGATAGCTGAATTATTTGGAGGACAGTGGAATTCACAGGCCATGAAAAGTCTGGATGTTACCCCAGATGGAATGCTTTTTAAGTCTGGTTGGGAATTTTCAAAGCCTTTAACATTTCAGGCTTCCAAGCACTCATCTTCCTAATGAGAAGAATCATTACCTCACTTTGGACATCACTCGAGTGCTTGGCATGAGTGATCTGCACCGTGTCAGGAGGCAGGAGGTAACCAGTGGCTTTTTCTTTCTCCCAACTTTCTTTGTACAAATTCTGTGGGAAATAAAAGTGATGAGTGATGGGAAACAAACGATAATGATTACTGTATGTATGTAATTTATTTAAAAGCATAAGGATAACAACTCCTTCCTTCAGGTTATCAATAAGGTAGGTTGTTTAAATACCTAAAAAATGGGAGTAGAAGCTGTCAAGGAGAGACCACGCACCTGATTTAGAATTCTGGCTGCCTCTCGGGCCATGTCCAGCTGTGGTGTATCTGTGAGAGTATAATTTGTCTTGGCCTCATTCCATTCTTTGTGGTATTTAATCTAGGACACAGAAAGAAATGACTGCCTTGTAGCACCCCCACAGAACTGGGAAAACACCATAATTTACACACAAAATAACAAACCAACCCCTGAATTGGGAAGGCTAGTAGACAAAGCACATTAAATACAGAATCACAGAAGTCAAATGTAGCCCAGACACTGAGAGCAAACTTACATCACTGAGGATTTCAGTGCTATTCTTTGCTGTGACATAATCAACTCTGTCAGCCACGGGAGTGAACGGGACAGTTTCAGCTTTTGTGCGGTATTTCCTCTGTACAAGAAAGAGAAGAACAGATCACCCTGGAATATTTGATGCCTAATACAGCAATTCTGAATAAGATACACAAGGCAAGGAAGTTCTCATGGAGAAAAACGTCTCCATACACAATGAATGTTGTGAAAATATTGCAGTTGCATTTTTCATTTCAAAAATATCCTAATTGTTTAAACTATTTAAAATACTTTGAGTGACAAATACCCACAGAAGAAAATTTTAGTATTGAAAAACATTTCGTTACCTCACTCAGGAGATCTCCAGCATATTTGACATGCTTGACTCCAAGGGAATCATTTGGCAACCACCCTATTCCCCGCAGCCATTCCAAATCAGCTTTATAAACAGCCTGGAAAAACAAAAGAGGGTCCACGCGCTTAGCTACACTTCCCTGGACAATCCAGCAAGATTCATAAATAACAGAATATAATCCAGTGGTTAAAAGGGGAGCAGTAGTTCCAACATGAGCACTACATCTGAATTTATCACCCTTCAACCATTTCTGAGTGGCTTACACTTTGCAACTCCAACAAAAGAGCAAGGTGGGCTCCCTGAATCCAGGGACAGATTCCCACCCATTAGAGCTGAAGCAGGATGAGAAGAGGCAATACAGGACTAAATTAGGGGGTGTTTTCAGGTGAACTTACATCGCTCTGGAGGTTGTAGGCTTGCCTGGCATGAATGACATCGTTCTGGTCGGGGAGGCAGATCCACTGGTGCAGGTAGTGCCGGTAGTCAGCGTCGCTCACCAGGGCCTGCCCATGCTTGGCTGACACAATGGACATCATGTCCACTGGCAGGTGGCACTGGGTCTTCTGCTTGGCAAAGTGCTTCTTGTACTCTCGTTCGCTCTGAACTTTGGCCACATCCAGGGCAAACTGGATTTTGGAATCTCCCTTTGCGTTCGGCACTCCCACGTAGTGTCCTTTCTGCTTCTCATGCTCCAGCTTGTATTTGTACTGTGGGAAGAGCAGAGGTCACCATCAGTAACAGCTAGAAAGAGCTCTTGGAGCATGGGAGATGACTCTTTTGGCACTTACATCACTGGCAATCTCTCTAGAAGCCTTGGCTGTCTTGATTGGAATTGCATCTGCTCTCAAATCGTAGCTCATCTTCAGCTCATCCCAAGCTCCTTTGTATTGTTTCTGAAGAGACAGATAAAACATCACACACATGCTGAATGCTCTAGCATTTGCCACTACAGAAACAGTTTCCAGCCATTTATTTGCTGAAATACCTTGAAATTTTTTGAGCAGTGCTCCTGCTCCTAAACATAAATGCAGCTGCCTCTGAAACATGCAACAAGAGGTATATAACATATATAGCACAGAAGGGTGTTTGTAAAAGCATAGAAAATATTTATATGTCTTGGATTCTCATCATTTCAATAAAATATTCCCTCAGTGGTGCATGATATTAGTAATTTTTAAATAGCTGAAGAAAAATATTTCTTTTAAAATGGCTGAATATTTTAAGAATATTCAGTAAGGGAAGGGAATGCCACAAGCCCTGTATGAGGATAGATTTCAATGAGGTTCACAGAAATTCAACATCTTAGAATTATATAATCCACATACTATTTTAGAGAAAGCAGAATGATAAACATACCTGGCTGTAATTAACAGCATTAGCCTTGGCTAGGTTGATTTCAGGGGTGTCTGGCATTATGTGGATCATAGTCTTGTCCTTTTCCCAGGCTTCTTTATATTTTTGCTGTTAAAACAGTCATTTAATAATATCATCAGACTTGTGGAATTTCGCTTATCAATAACATAAAATCCCATAAATCTCTCCTGAACTATTATCTCTAAAGAGTAAAATGTTTGGAAAAGCATTGAACTTGAAACACCACTGATCAGTTTTACGTTTTAGCAGTGAGATTTCTCTTTAGCTGTAGTTTCTAGTGTGGAAGCAGCTTTGAGGAGGTTGGAACGTACAGTGCTGATCTGCTCAGCGTTGGTTTTGGCCAGAACTACATCTGGGGAATCCACAATGCTGGTGTACTTCACACTGTCAATGGGGGTCCGATAGACGTTGTCACTCAGGAGATCCTGGGCATTCTTCACCCTCTTAATTTCTGGAGAGTCGTTGGGCAACCACCCAATTCCACGGAGCCACTCTAGGTCTGACCTGTACACAGCCTGGGTGAGATGGCCAGAAAACAAAAACATTGCTTAAAATGATTGTCTTAAGCTATGCAAAGCATATTATGTTATATAAACCTAGCTAGAGTCAGATGAATCCTTTTTATAGACAGGAGATGTTCAGTGTCATAAGTAAAATTAAATCTGGCCACAAATTTTTAAGTAGTTCAGTTCTTAAACAACACATTCTAAACCTTATAAGGAGAAAAAACTTAAAAGAGTTGCAGTCAAAGATGATTAATATTAAAAGCTTGGAAGAGTCTTCCTGTTCACTCCAAAACACTTCTTCCTCTAGTCATTTCAACAATTTACAAGTCCTAACAAAACCCCAAGCTGCCTACCAGGAAAACTGACAAACAACAAGCAACAGGAACCTCATCTCCTAAAGCTTGTAATTGAAACAGTGGAAGAGGAAGTGATAAGCAGCAAAGCCAGGTCAGGAAATCAGCTGCACTGACTCCTGCTTTGCATTCAGCCACTAAAACATCTCACTGGCTACCTCACAGAATTTTCTTCCAATTAAAGAAATTTCCAAGCTTGCTCAAGCAAACAGAAGTAAAAAAAGCCACCTGATTCCAAGGCAGCAAACAGCTTTTACTCCTAAGTCCCATCACAGCAAGAAAGACAAATCCTTCAGCCTCTCCAAATCAAGTCTGTCCAAAAGCATTATGTAACACATTATCAACTGAAGTTTTACAATATTCAGAGATAAAACCAATGCTTTTTAAGGGTGCAAAAGAGCACATAATAGCAGTAACAAAAAATTGAAGAAAACAATCTCAACATAAATCTGTTGAACAATCAGAACAAGGCTATAATCCATTGAATAATAAAACTACACATCTCTGTGGGTACTCACATCGCTCTGCAGGTCGTAGGCCTGCCGTGCGTGGATCACGTCGTTCTGGTCAGGAAGGCAGGTCCACTGGTGCAGGTACTGCCTGTAGTCAACATCACTGACCAAGTTCTGGCACTCCTTGGCTGCCTGCACTGACAGGGCATCCACAGGGATGTGGATCTGGGTTTTGGAATCGTTGTAGCCCTTCTTGTAGAGGCGGTCGTTCTGCAGGGCCATGGCGCGCGCGGCATGCGCCAGCTTGGGGTCATCCTTGGCACTGGGGCACCCGATGTAGTGGCCTTTCTGCTTCTCGTGGGTTTCTTTGTACTTGTACTGGAAATGCAGAGAGAACAGAAGGTGTGTTGCTCACCTGGACACAGCCACCAGACTCAGGCTGCCAGCCTGAGCTCCACTCAGCTCTGCTGAGACACAAGCAGCACACAAAGAGAAGGCTGTACCTCACTGGCAATGTCTCTGGAGGCCTTGGCTTGTTTGATGGGAATGGCATCTGCTCTTAGGTCGTAGCCTTTCGCCTTGACCTCATCCCAGGCTTTCTGATAATGTTTCTGTAAAGAAAATTAATCACCTTTGTTAAACATAGTGAAATGCCTTCTCTAAAAACCTGCTAGCTGGGAATGACCTGGTTGGGAGCCCTGTTTGTTTCAGATAGCTGGCAGAGTTACAATAATGATCCTGGCAAGTGTCTCAACAGAAAACTCATGACAAAGTAGGTGCAAGATTAAAACTCAAAGAGGCAGCAGAAACATTCCTGAAGACAGACCACTATGTCTGCATACTCCAACAACTCCCCCATGGAACGTATTTGGCAGGTTTTGCCAAAGGGAGCAGAAGTTGTGTGGAACTGCACACTGAGCTTGGGAGTTTGTTCATGAATACACAACTTGTTGATAGGCTGAAAGGTGATAAAAAGCCTCTGGATGCAATTTCCTGTTTGCAAGCACATTAGAAGGTGAGTTTGTGCACCACTATTTTCAGCAAAAACTGGAAGAACAATTGCCAGCCTTAATTTTCCAACAGTTCACAAATATTTCATGTTATTCTCTTACATTGCTGATGTTGAGAGCATTGACTTTGGACTGCAGCATGACAGGAGTGTCTGAAGGGACGGAAATTTGGGTCTTGTCTTTGTCCCAGGCCTCACGATACAGACGCTGAGGAGAAAGGAAGAACAATGGCAATTCAGTATGGTGAGAAAAAACACCAGGAGGAATTCTTCAGTAATTCCAATTTGCAAAACTTGCAAAAATTCCCACCATAGAAATTCTACTCTCCACCAGGAAGAAATGAAATGTGACAGGGGAGCTTACATCACTGAGCTGCATGGCGTTGGTCTTGGCCAGGACAACGTCTGGGGAGTCGGTGATGCTGGTGAACTTCAGCTGCTCCGGCCGCGTGCGGTACAGGCGGTCGTTGAGGATCTCTTGGGCCTTCTTGGCTTTGACCACATCCACAGACCCTTCTGTCAGCCAGCCAATGCCTCTCAGCCATTCCAGGTCAGACTTGTACACGTTCTACAAACAAACCAAGGGTTACTGGCACTGCAGAGGTAACTCTTAGCCCAGAGAGCTGGTGGGTTCTCAGCTTCTGGAGATGTTCAAGACCAGTCTGGATGAGGCTCTGAATAACCAGGTCTACTGGAAGGTGTCCCTTGCCCATGGCAGGGGGTTGGAATAAAATGGTCTTTTCCAACCCAAACCATTTTGGGATTCTACAGCTGTAACTCTAAATGCAAGATTTTTTATAAGCCTTTCCCCAACTTATTCTCGTACTCTTTACACAACAAGCAGCCAGTGATGCTCTGTTGTATCAGGTCCTTTCTAGACACAGCACCCTGATTTGCACAGAAGCAATGATACTTTTAAGACACTGCATTCAAACCAGGGGCATGACTTGCAAGGAGTCTGAAAGCAAACATTCCAGAGCAGACCAAGAAAATATGGCTTCCTTATGAACTGCCCCAAATATTTCTGGCACCCAGGCTGAAATCCATTGGAAAGGATAAAATAAACATACCAGGACTGACTGCAGGCCCAAGAACATGCATTTGAAAGTATATTTGCCAGTCATAACAAACAGAGCCTCACACAGCTGCCCTAAAGCTTTCCTACAGTGATTGTCACTCACATCGCTCTGGAGGTCGTAGGCCTGCCGTGCGTGGATCACGTCGTTCTGGTCAGGAAGGCAGGTCCACTGGTGCAGGTACTGCCTGTAGTCAACATCACTGACCAAGTTCTGGCACTCCTTGGCTGCCTGCACTGACAGGGCATCCACAGGGATGTGGATCTGGGTTTTGGAATCGTTGTAGCCCTTCTTGTAGAGGCGGTCGTTCTGCAGGGCCATGGCGCGCGCGGCATGCGCCAGCTTGGGGTCATCCTTGGCACTGGGGCACCCGATGTAGTGGCCTTTCTGCTTCTCGTGGGTTTCTTTGTACTTGTACTGGAAATACAAAAAGAAGTGAACCTGGGATGGAGGTCCCATAGTTTCCTGTTGCTACTGATCACAAAAATGCATATTCTTGTTTTTAAGGGAACTGAAAATAAATATAAAGGAAGAACATACATCACTCGCAATATCTCTTGATGCTTTTGCAGTTTTGATTGGAATTGCATCAGCTCTCATGTCATAACCCTTCTTTTTGGCCTCTTCCCAGGCTTGTATATAAAGTTTCTACACAAGAGAAGACAGAAAATGGCTTATGAATATTCTGAAAGATGGGATTTCTACATTCCATAATTGTCTCTTCAAATTTTTCATGAATGTGTATTTCAGAACATCTTTATGATTAAAGAAATGCTGACTTAACTCTGAATTTCAGTAAATGTTGAAATGTCCTTACCTTGCTAACATTGGCTGCGTTGGCCTTTGCTAACAGAATGTCTGGTGTGTCAGGCATGACATGGATGGACTTCTTGTCTGCATCCCAGGCTTCTGTGTACAAGCGCTGCAAGAGAGGGAAACAGCCCTTTACAAACAGTTCTTCATGAAATTATTTTATAATCACAATTATTTTATAAACTGCTAGGGGTAGTTCCAGTAAGCTCTAATACCCTGACACAGCAAAGTTTCTCTCTGAACAGTTCAAGAAGGAAAACTTTGTCCCTCCTCATTTTTTCTCAGGTTAAGCGGGTGCAGCAATTGACAGATTTTGGGTTGTGGAGAAACAGGAGGAAAAGTGTATTATTTATTTCAGTATAATTTGTTTGATTATGTTTGTTACAAAAGACAAGGTACTTAGTGACTTTCATCCTCCAGATCTGAGATATGTTGCAGAAGTTTCACATCCAGAGAACTTCAGGTATTTCCTCATCACTTGTTCATCATGAAGTATTACTCTTGGAAAAATTTGTGATTTAAGGGACTTTCATCTGTGGATTTTTGCCAATTGCTCACTTCAGACTGAACCCTGAGAGAACAGCTTTCCTGTACAATGGCTGACTTTGGACATTAATTTTCTCTTAAATCCACAAATTTTTTGTTTTACTTTGTATTTTGAATTTTTCACCTCATGAACAAGTTCTACTAACTGCCAGTACCACCCTCACCTTGTTCATGATCTCAGCATTTTGCTTGGCTAAGACCATGGCCAAGGAATCGGTCACGCTGGTAAATTTGATTTTGTCTGCAGGCTGCCGATACTTCCTGTCACTGAGGATTTCTCCAGCTTTCTTGGCTTTCTCAACCTCCAAGGAGCCAATAGGAACCCATCCAATGCCTCTCAGCCATTCCAGGTCTGATTTGTAAACAGCCTGAAAAAATTTGAAAGTTTGTTATATATGGGCAAGTGGATCAAATATTAAAATTAATATAAGCAAGCACATACAATATGAACAACTGGGTATGTTTCTGAGGATATGGTTCTGAAAATAATTGGTTTTGAAGATTAAGTAAAATTATTATTAAATAAGAGAAATAAAAGAGGTATTGGAGCACAATGCTAGTATCAGAGTAACACACAAATTATACCTCAGATTAAGGACTGCAAAAATAGGATTGAACATAATTTTGATGAAAGAATTGAAAGAATGAAAGAATGAAAACATTTCAACAAGTCTGATGCAAGCAACTAGAGGCTTATTATCTGTATTTTAAAAATTAGATTGTGCAAGACTTAATTCTGTATTATAGAATTACAGTATTAGAGAAATACTGTGTTACAGAAATACTGCGCTACAGAAATGCTGTGTTACAAATTTAAGGATTTGCTCACATCACTCTGCAGGTCATAGGCTTGCTTGGCATGGATCACGTCGTTCTGGTCGGGCAGACAGATCCACTGGTGCAGGTAGTGCCGGTAGTCAGCGTCGCTCACCAGCTGCTGGCACTTCTTGGCCAACACCACTCCCAGCATGTCCACAGGGCTGCTGAACCTTGTCTTGGACTTCTCAAAGTCCTTCTTGTACTCCCTGTCACTCTGGATCTTGGCCACGTGCATCGACCACATCATCTTGGGGTCGTCCTCAATGTTCCGGGCCCCAATGTGGTGGCCCAGCTGCTTCCGATATCCTTCCTTGTACTTGTACTGCAGGAAAAAAAAATCCATATATATGTATTCATCTATTTTATCCTTTTCTAAGACAAAGCATTTAAATAGATTTCTTGGTAGAAAAACAAAGAGCACAAAAATCTGTTATCCTCTGTATCTTAGTTCTATTGCCTAATCCTTCAAACAAAATCTGTCCCAGTCATTCCAGAGTTTTTTTCCTGGTTTTGTGTTTTGCGTTTCAATGTGACACTGAAACAGAATTATTTCTTTCCTCCAGAAAAGATAAGTATTTAAACTTTTAGAATTTATTTACTTACATATCTCTTTTGGGGACAGATTTTAAAGGACCCCTTATTTTGAATCAGAAATTATCTTGACAAACTCTAGCATTAACTCCTACATTTTTTTGTTCATCCTACTTTAACATCCATGGATAGCAATGGGGGGGAGTGTAAATAATTTTCATGTTATTATATTTATTCATTACTGTGATACATAACTCAAACAAAAAATACTGGGTATCCATTATTTTTTGTGCACTTAAGGCATGTGGTAGAATCACTATGAAAACAGATTTCTGTATTATCTATTTTGTGAAATGTGACATTAGCAAATGAGTGAACAAAGATTCTGATTCTCTTCCATTATCAAATCCATAGAGAAATGAGTACAAAGCCTGCTCACCTCACTGGCAATCTCCCTGGAGGCTTTGGCAGACTGAATGGGAATGGCATCAAAACGCAAATCATAGCCCTTCTTCTTTGACTCCTCCAAGGCCAGTTTGTACATTTTCTGTGAGAAAAAAAAATCACAATCTAGTTTCAAAAAACAAAATTCAAAATTGCATTTTAGTTCAACATAACAGTGCAGTAAAACAAATGAAGTTTCTAAACAATATTGTTCATCTTCAGAAAATTTAAATACTGTTCTGTAGAAAAAAAAAAACAGGTTTCAAAGACCTTGTAATTTTATTCTAGATGTTTGGAAAATGGAAATAATTTAGGGAACGCAAAGACAGCAATATTAAAAAAGCTAAACTGCCTATTTCCACAACTTGCTGTAGAAATGATTTCTCATTTATGAGGGATAATATATTTTAAAAGAAAAAATATTTTTGTGGAAGAACAACTCTGATTTCAGAACTGGAACTGGCCATATATGAAAATAACTAACATGACAATATTTTAAAACTAATAAAAAATCCAAGGTGACAAAAGTGTACTTATGAAAACTTATGAGAAACTGTCTCAGCTGTCCAGCTGCACTCACCTCACTGTAGTTCACTCGGTTCTGTTTGGCCAGCAGGATTTCTGGGGTGTCAGGCATGACATGAATCGAGGTCTTGTCTTTGTTCCACGCTTCAGTGTACAAACGCTAAAAAAGAAAACAGGAAGAGATGTATAGGGCATTCCAAACCAGGTTAATATCTCAATAAACATAGAAAACATATTAATTAAAATGATAGGAACCTGGTCTAGGGGAAATTGTCCCTTCCCATGGCAGGAGGTTGGAACAAAATGATCTTTAATGTCCCTTCTAACCCAAACCATATTATGACACTCTAAAATATAGCATGGATATACAGTTATGTGTTAATCTGGTAAAAGTAACATCAACAAAAGGACAATTTATAGGAGGGAGTTAAAAACATTAAGGAAACTGCCACATTGCTTCAGAATAATGAATAAACCAAAGAATTATTAGTGCCCATTGCACACACACACCAAGGAAAATATTTTAATGCAAAATGCAGAATATTACACAAATTTGAGTCTTCCATTACTGGACCTTAGAGTTTTGAGTGAAATAACAAGAGCACAATGACTGAAAATACATCATGCTTGAACTGCAGCACTGCTTGTGCTCAGATCATTCCCAGTCCTGCCTGCAGAGCTGAGGCAGACACCTCTGATATGTCACCAGGAGGGATCAGGACTCACCTTGTTCATGATGTCTGCATTCTGCTTGGCCAACACCATCTCCAGGGAATCCGTGACACTGGTGAACTTGATGGTGTCCGGATGCTGGCGGTAAATTTTGTCACTCAGGATCTCCCCTGCTCTCTTGGCTTTCTCAACTTCCAAGGAACCAATTGGGACCCAGCCAATGCCCCGCAGCCATTCCAGGTCAGATTTGTAGCAGTTCTGTTACAAGAAAAAAATTACACAAGTTATCTTAACAAAATAATCATCATAATGTATGTTACACAGTGCATCTTTCCAAAGGAAAAACAGCTTCCTATCAGCTCTTCATTCAAACAGATTCAAAGCTGTAAAGAAAATTGTGGAAAAAATAACAGCATTTCACCTACATTAAGGGTGAAACCATTATCCAGCTTTCACAGAATGATAAATGATAGATAGTCCAAATCCTGGTATTACAGATTTTCATTTAAATATCAGTTAGTATAACCTCTAGGAGATCTGAGCATCAATTAACCGTGAAATTTAAAAATAAATCTCAAAATGTTAGTGCTACCACATCAGAACAAGATGGCCTGATTCAATTATGTACAACATCAAAAACTCATTCCTCAGCAAAAATCAAATGCCAGAGAACTCACATCACTCTGGAGCTCGTAGGCTTGCTTGGCATGGATCACGTCGTTCTGGTCGGGCAGACAGATCCACTGGTGCAGGTAGTGCCGGTAGTCAGCGTCGCTCACCAGCTGCTGGCACTTCTTGGCCAACACCACTCCCAGCATGTCCACAGGGCTGCTGAACCTTGTCTTGGACTTCTCAAAGTCCTTCTTGTACTCCCTGTCACTCTGGATCTTGGCCACGTGCATCGACCACATCATCTTGGGGTCATCCTCAATGTTGCCTGGCCCCAATGTGGTGGCCCAGCTGTTTGCGATATCCTTCCTTGTACTTGTACTGAAACAAAAGAGATTTAAAGTTACTTGGTGTATTGAAAAATTAATAAATCATTCTAACAGTTTAACATACTCATTATTTTGTAAAGATAAAAATATTATATAAGTTTTTCTATCCTGGGAATAATTTTCACATAAGATGCTTTTTTATTAGATATAATTACCTAAGACTTTTATACAAAATGCTTTCAATTCACTAAATGTTTAATGTCACATTCTAACAAGTTTGGTTCTTCACATTCTTTTACTATCAAGATTAAATTGTAATTATTAGCTTACTTAACAAACTTTTTATAAAACTACTTGATTGAGACCATATGATTTTCTCTGTATACAAAGAGTTGAAATATCCAACTTGTGAGTAAACAAGGAACATAAAAATCTGTTATTCCACATCTCCATGTGATGCTGCCTTACCAGAAGCAAAAGCTATCATAGTCATTGCATACTTTATCCCTGAATTTATGTTCAGACATCTTGAATTTCAGTATGACACGTGAACAGAAATATTGTTTGAATCAGAAATTACCCTGACAAACTCTGTTATTGGTTCATACACCTTTTTGATCATGCTGCTTGAATATCCATGGACATCAATAGAAGTATTTCTGTGGGCATATTAATAATCTTCACATTATTATATTTATTTATTACAGTGATATATTCCTCATGGCAAAAATACTGGCTTCCCCTTTCTTCCATGCACTAAAGGCAAATGGTGGAATCACTACAAAGAATCACTATGAAAATATATTTCAATATTATCTATTCTATGAAGTATGACAGTAGCAAACATTATGCTTATTTTCCATTATCAAATCCATAGAGAAATGAGTACAAAGCCTGCTCACCTCACTGGCAATCTCCCTGGAGGCTTTGGCAGACTGAATGGGAATGGCATCAAAACGCAAATCATAGCCCTTCTTCTTTGACTCCTCCAAGGCCAGTTTGTACATTTTCTGTGAGAAAAAAAAATCACAATCTAGTTTCAAAACCAAAATTGCGTTTCAGTTGAGCACATCAGAGTATTCAATTCCCTAAACAATATTGTTGATTTTCAGGCAACTTAAACATCTTCAGTCCAGCTCTACATTCACTAAAAAATAAAAAACTGCAGATTTCAAAAACCTTGTAATTTTATTCTAGATGCTTGGAAAATGGAAATCATTTAGGGAAAGCTAAGCAAGACTAGTTATTTCCATACACTGCTGTAGAAATTATTTCTAATTTATGGGGGATAAGATATTTCAATAGCCCAATTAGATATCCAGGAGTTCAATTTCTGGAACAACTCTGATTTCAGCATGGGAACAGACCACTTGTGAAAATAAACAACCTGGTAATATTTTAATATTACCTAAAAGTCAGGGATGACAAAAGTGTACTTGTCAGAAGTACAAGTTAATTGTCTCAGATTTCAGCTGCACTCACCTCACTGTAGTTCACTCGGTTCTGTTTGGCCAGCAGGATTTCTGGGGTGTCAGGCATGACATGAATTGTGGTCTTGTCTTTGTTCCACGCTTCAGTGTACAAACGCTAAAAAGAAAAGAGGAAGAGATTGATATGGCATTCCAAACCTGGTTAATATTTCAATAATCAGGGAAAACATAGACCACAACAAATGAAAATATAGGAAATGTAACAGGGATAATCACTTAAGAAGTTAGGAAGAGATAGTATTAAAAAAAGGAGGATTGACTTGTGGAAATGTAACAACAGTTAAAAAACACCACATTGATTAGGGAGAAGGAATAAACCAATGAGCTTTGCTTGTGCTCAGATCATTCCCAGTCCTGCCTGCAGGGCTGAGGCAGAGACCTGTGATGTGTCACCAGGAGGGATCAGGACTCACCTTGTTCATGATGTCTGCGTTCTGCTTGGCCAACACCATCTCCAGGGAATCCGTGACACTGGTGAACTTGATGGTGTCTGGATGCTGGCGGTAAATTTTGTCACTCAGGATCTCCCCTGCTCTCTTGGCTTTCTCAACTTCCAAGGAACCAATTGGGACCCAGCCAATGCCCCGCAGCCATTCCAGGTCAGATTTGTAGCAGTTCTGTTAAAAAATAGAAAAAAATCACCCACACAAGTTATTCTATCAATAACAATAATGCAACTTACATGGTGAATAATCCACCAGTAAGTAACCTCACCATCAAAATTAATTTAAATAAATTCAAAGCACAGGAGAAAATATAGAAAAAACAAGTGCATTCCCACTACATTGAAGGTGAAACCGTTATCCAGCTTTACAGAATGGTAAATGGCAGATAGCAATTCTGGAGTTAGAGGATTTCATTGAAGCATCAATTAGCTAACACATCCTGTTGGAGAGCTCAGTTTCAATCAGCCACAAAATTTAAAAATAAACCTCAAAATGTTGGTTCTACCACATCAGAACAAAGTATTGATCCAATTATGTAAAATATCAAACTCATTCCTCAGCAAAAATCAAATGCCAGAGAACTCACATCACTCTGGAGCTCATAGGCTTGCTTGGCATGGATCACGTCGTTCTGGTCGGGCAGACAGATCCACTGGTGCAGGTAGTGCCGGTAGTCAGCGCGGCTCACCAGCTGCTGGCACTTCTTGGCCAACACCACTCCCAGCATGTCCACAGGGCTGCTGAACCTTGTCTTGGACTTCTCAAAGTCCTTCTTGTACTCCCTGTCACTCTGGATCTTGGCCACGTGCATCGACCACATCATCTTGGGGTCATCCTCAATGTTCTGGGCCCCAATGTGGTGGCCCAGCTGTTTCCGATATCCTTCTTTTTGTACTTGTACTGAAACACAAACCAAAATATTACATTTCTTTTATAAGATATAAATTTAATCAGTTACTCATAGTAAATATTTTTAACAAAAATCTGTTTCCCAAACTTAGTTTATAACCTAACCATTAAAAAAAAGCCCCAGTCAACAAGTTTTTTCCTGGTTTTGTGTTTTAATATTCAATGGACTAAAGAATTTTTTGCTTTCCTCCAGAAAAAGTTAGAACCCAAAACTTTTAGATTTATTTTTTATCATTTTCCTTTTTGAAGACAGCTTTTAAAGGACCCTAATTTTAGTGAGAAATAATCCTGGTCTTATTGAATCCTACATTTTTTTGTTCATCTTACTTTAACATATAATAATACAAATATTTTCTAAATATTTATCTACACATATAGGATCAAAACAAGCTATACAGCTATCATGAAAGCAGCATTATATTGTTCTTGATAATTATCAACATTTATTTTTTAAACATCCATGATAATTTACTTGCAAATGAGTGAACAAAGATTCTGATTCTCTTCCAGTCAAATCCTGAAATGAGCAAAAGCCTATAGGATCCTCACTGGCAATTTTCAGGAGGCTTTGGGAGATGAATGGGAATGGCATCAAAACGCAAATCATAGCCCTTCTTCACTGCTCCTCCAAGGCCTGTTTGTACATTTTCTGTGAGAAAAAAATGGCATCTAGTTTCAAAAACAAAATTCAAAATTGCATTTCTTTCAAATAACTTCCAAATGGCCTTTCTAAATAATATTGTTTCTTCAGAAAATTTAAAACTGTTGTAGAAAAGAAAAAAAAAAAAACAGGTTTCAAAGACCTACTAATTTTATTCAAGATGTTTGGAAAAGAAATAATTAATTGTGTTTAGATTTATTAAAAAAGTTAAACTGCCTATTTCCACAACTTGCTGTAAAACCTCAGATCATTTATGAGGATAATACAATTTTATGTCAAAAAAATATTTTTGTGGAAGAACAACTCTGATTTCAGAACTGGAATTTGGCCATATGTTTAAAATAATGTAACACTGACAATATTTTAAAATTAATAAAAATACAAATGACAAAAAGTGTTTTAAAAAAAACTTATGAGAAACTGTCTCAGCTGTGAACTTGTTCACCTCAAAAGTTCACTCGGTTCTGTTTGGCTTTTTCAGGATTTCTGGGGTGTCAGGCATGACATGAATCGAGGTCTTTTTGCCTTCCCAACATTAGTGTACAAACGCAAAAAAAACAACCAAAAGAGATGTACAAAACATTCCAAACCAGGATTTAATATCTCAATAAACATAGAAAAACATATTAATTAAAATATAGAAACAATGGTTTAAAGAAATTGTTTTTTGGATGGCAGGAGGTTGGAACAAAATGATCTTTAATGTCCAGAAGGTTTCTAACATTCCAAACCATATTATGACACTCTAAAATATTACATGGATATACAGTTATGACTTAATTTTTCTTGTAACATCAACAAAAGGACAATTTATAGAGGGATGTTTGGATTTGTGTCTTGAAACTCCCAGGCCTTCAGAATAATGAATAAACCAAGGAATTATTAGTGCCCATTGGACACACACACCAAGGAAAATATTTTAATTGTGAAAATGCAGAATATTTTCACACAAATTTTAGTCTTCCATTGTGGACCTTAAGTTTTGAGTGAAATAAAAAGAGAACAATATTTTTACAAAATACATGTGCTTGAACTGCAGCACTGCTTGTGCTCAGATCATTCCAAGTCCTGCCTCAGGGCTGAGGCAGAGACCTCTGATATGTCAACAGGAGGATCAGGACTCACCTTGTTCATGGTGTCTGCATTCTGCTTGGCCAACACCATCTCCAGGAATCCTGGGACACTGGTGAACTTGATGGTGTCTGGATGCTGGCGGTAAATTTTGTCACTCAGGATCTCCCCTGCCTTCTTGGCTTTCTCAACTTCCAAGGAACCAATTGGGACCCAGCCAATGCCCCGCAGCCATTCCAGGTCAGATTTGTAGCAGTTCTGTTACAAAAAAAAATTACACAGTTTAAAATTTATCTTAACAAAATAATCATTTAAATATGTTCAAATTCCATCTTTGAAGGATGAAAACAGCTTCCTATGTTCAGCTCTTCATTCAAACAGATTCAAATGCCTTAAAGAAAATTGTGGAAAAAATAACAGCATTTATAATACATTTGCTTGAAACATTATCCAAAACCACAGAATGATAAATGATAGATAGTCCAAATCCTGGTATTACAGATTTTCATTTAAATATCAGAGCTTTAGGTATAACCTCTAGGAGATCTGAGCATGGATTAATCATTTTGGTCGGGCAGAAAAATAAATCTCAAAATGTTATGTGGTAACCACATCAGAACAAGATGGCCTGGATTCAATTATGTACAACATCAAAACTCATTCCTCAGCAAAATCAAATGCCAGAAACTCACATCACTCCCTGGAGCTCGTGGCTTCTTGGCATGGATCACATCATCTTGGGGTCGGGCAGACAGATCCACTGGTGCCAGCTGTTTGCGGTACCCTTCCTTGTACTTGTACTCACCAGCTGCTGAGTGTTAGTTTTGGGTTTTAACGAACCAGCAGTTCCTGGGACAGCATGAAAACAGGGCTGCTGAACCTTGATTTTAAACTTAAAGTCCTTCTCATCCCCATTGTCACTCTGGATCAAGGGCCTGCGTGCATCGACATCACTGGCAATTGGGGTCATCCTCAATGTTGGCATCTGCCCCATGTCATAGCCCAGCTTCTTCTCGATATCCTTCCTTGTACTTTTCTGAAACAGAAACCAGGCCATTTAAAGTTGCTTGGTGTATTGAAAAATTAATAAATCATTCTAACAGTTTACCTCATAGTTCACTTTGTTTTTGTAAAGATAAAAAATATTATATGAATGTTTTTCTATCCTGGGAATAATTTTCACATAAGATGCTTTTTAGGAAAGATATAACAGGTTTAAGAAAACAAATTTTATACAAAATGCTCTATTTCAATTCAGGCCTCTAAATGTTTAATGTCACTGCTTTCCCAAACTAAGTTTGGTTTTTCCACATTCTTTTTACTATCAAGATTAAATTTTAATTATTAACTTAAATCCTTAACAAACTTTTTATAAAACTACTTGATTGAGACCATATGATTTTCTCTGTATACAAGGAAGTTGAAATATCCAACTTGGATGTAAACAAGGAACATAAAATCTGTTATTCCACATCTCCATGTGATGCTGAGTTAGGAACCAGAAGCAAAAGCTATCATAGTCATTGCATACTTTATCCCTGAATTTATGTTCAGACATCTTGAATTTCAGTATGACACGTGAACAGAAATATTGTTTGAATCAGAAATTACCCTGACAAACTCTGTTATTGGTTCATACACCTTTTTGATCATGCTGCTTGAATATCCATGGACATCAATAGAAGTATTTCTGTGGGCATATTAATAATCTTCACATTATTATATTTATTTATTACAGTGATATATTCCTCATGGCAAAAATACTGGCTTCCCCTTTCTTCCATGCACTAAAGGCAATGTAGTGGAATCATTACAAAGAATCACTATGAAAATATATTTCAATATTATCTATTCTATGAAGTATGACAGTAGCAAACATTATGCTTATTTTCCATTATCAAATCCATAGAGAAATGAGTACAAAGCCTGCTCACCTCACTGGCAATCTCCCTGGAGGCTTTGGCAGACTGAATGGGAATGGCATCAAAACGCAAATCATAGCCCTTCTTCTTTGACTCCTCCAAGGCCAGTTTGTACATTTTCTGTGAGAAAAAAAATCACAATCTAGTTTCAAAACCAAAATTGCATTTCAGTTGAGCACATCAGAGTATTCAATTCCCTAAACAATATTGTTGATTTTCAGGGTGGGGTGTTTAAACATCTTCAGTCCAGCTCTACATTCACTAAAAAAAAAAAACTGCAGATTTCAAAAACCTTGTAATTTTATTCTAGATGCTTGGAAAATGGAAATCATTTAGGAAAGCAAAAAAGCAAGACTAGTTATTTCCATACACTGCTGTAGAAATTATTTCTAATTTATGGGGGATAAGATATTTCAATAGCCCAATTAGATATCCAGGAGTTCAATTTCTGGAACAACTCTGATTTCAGCATGGGAACAGACCACTTGTGAAAATAAACAACCTGGTAATATTTTAATATTACCTAAAAGTCAGGGATGACAAAAGTGTACTTGTCAGAAGTACAAGTTAATTGTCTCAGATTTCAGCTGCACTCACCCTCACTGTAGTTCACTCGGTTCTGTTTGGCCAGCAGGATTTCTGGGGTGTCAGGCATGACATGAATTGTGGTCTTGTCTTTGTTCCACGCTTCAGTGTACAAACGCTAAAAAAGAAAAGAGGAAGAGATTGATATGGCATTCCAAACCAGGTTAATATTTCAATAATCAGGGAAAACATAGACCACAACAAATGAAAATATAGGAAATGTAACAGGGATAATCACTTAAGAAGTTAGGAAGAGATAGTATTAAAAAAAGGAGGATTGACTTGTGGAAATGTAACAACAGTTAAAAAACACCACATTGATTAGGGAGAAGGAATAAACCAATGAGCTTTGCTTGTGCTCAGATCATTCCCAGTCCTGCCTGCAGAGCTGAGGCAGACACCTCTGATATGTCACCAGGAGGGATCAGGACTCACCTTGTTCATGATGTCTGCGTTCTGCTTGGCCAACACCATCTCCAGGGAATCCGTGACACTGGTGAACTTGATGGTGTCCGGATGCTGGCGGTAAATTTTGTCACTCAGGATCTCCCCTGCTCTCTTGGCTTTCTCAACATCCAAGGAACCAATTGGGACCAGCCAATGCCCCTGGAACAGCCATTCCAGGTCAGATTTGTAGCAGTTCTGTTAAAAATAGAAAAAAAATCACCCACACAAGTTATTCTATCAATAAAAAACAACTTACATGGTGAATAATCCACCAGTAAGTAACCTCACCATCAACAATTAATTTAAATAAATTCAAAGCACAGGAGAAAATATAGAAAAAACAAGTGCATTTCCCACTACATTGAAGGTGAAACCGTTATCCAGCTTTACAGAATGGTAAATGGCAGATAGCAATTCTGGAGTTAGAGGATTTCATTGAAGCATCAATTAGCTAACACATCCTGTTGGAGAGCTCAGTTTCAATCAGCCACAAAATTTAAAAATAAACCTCAAAATGTTGGTTCTACCACATCAGAACAAAGTGGCCTGATCCAATTATGTAAAATATCAAACTCATTCCTCAGCAAAAATCAAATGCCAGAGAACTCACATCACTCTGGAGCTCATAGGCTTGCTTGGCATGGATCACGTCGTTCTGGTCGGGCAGACAGATCCACTGGTGCAGGTAGTGCCGGTAGTCAGCGTCGCTCACCAGCTGCTGGCACTTCTTGGCCAACACCACTCCCAGCATGTCCACAGGGCTGCTGAACCTTGTCTTGGACTTCTCAAAGTCCTTCTTGTACTCCCTGTCACTCTGGATCTTGGCCACGTGCATCGACCACATCATCTTGGGGTCATCCTCAATGTTGCGGGCCCCAATGTGGTGGCCCAGCTGTTTGCGATATCCTTCTTTGTACTTGTACTGAAACACAAACCAAAATATTACATTTCTGTATCACATATAAATATCAGTTACTCATAGTAAATATTTTTAACAATATCCTTTCCAAACTTATTTATAACCTACCATTAAAAAAAGCCCCAAACAACTAAAATGAATTCTCATGCTAATAATATTCTAGGACTAAAGATTTTTGCTATTTGAGTTAGAACCCAAAACAGATTTTTTTTTATCATTTTCCTTTTTGAAGAAATGTGCTTTACTAATATTAGTGAGAAATAATCCTGGTCTTATTGAATGCATTTAATCCTTATTACATATAATAATACACATACTCTAAATATTTATCTACACATATAGGATTATGAGCTATACAGCTATCATGAAAGCAGCATTATATTGTTCTTGATAATTATCAACATTTATTTTTTTAAACATCCATGATAATTTACTTGCAAAAATGTATTACTTAAGGCCACAGTCTAACTGCAGCGCCTTTTATAGGATCCAGCTGATAATTTTCAGGTTGCAGAGGAGAGATGCTAACATAGAAAGAAACAAAAACTTAGATACTTACATCACTGGCAATTTGCCTGGATGCTTTGGCTGCTTGGATGGGGATGGCATCAGCTCTCAAATCATAGCCTTTCTTCTTTGAATCTTCCATGGCCTGTCTGTATTGTTTCTAGAGGAAGAATTAAACAATGGGACTCATGTAAGTTCCATATGTTCTATACTATGCAAAACAAATTGCGTGGAAGTAGATCTAATAATTGTGTTTAGATTTATTACAGCCAGTTTTATCTACCTTTAACTCAAAACCTCAGATCAGTAGCTGATACAATTTCATGTCAAAGGAAGACCTTTGCTAAATACATTTCTTACTTAATTTTTATTTTACTGTTTAAAATAATGTAACACTGCAATTTAGAGCAAAACTTTTCTTCTATACAAATGGAGTAAAACTTTTTAAAACCACTGATATGGCTTATGATGTGAACTTGTTTGCCTAAAATAATATTGAGCACTGGCATCACACCTTTTCAGAATTATGCTAGTAAGTACATTTCTGGTATTAATTTTTGCCTTCCCAACATTATGCACACTGGCAGAAATGACTCCCCAAAAATTCAGTGGAAACACAAAACTTGTGTGGAATTTATGGATTTCTTCTCACCAGTGCTCACTGCTCTATGCATGCACTACTACAAATATACAAACAATGTTTTTAAAGTCACAATTTTTTGGATAAATACGGAAGTTATTTAAGGAAACTGACAGTGTCATCTCCAGAAGGTTTCCCAGAACATTCCTGATCCAGCCATGACACTGAGCAGTTACATTTGGAGAGCTCCCACACTCACCAGACTGTAGTTTTTCTTGTTCTCTCTTGCCAGTGTGATTTCAGGCGTGTCAGGCATGATGTGGATTTGTGTCTTGTCTTTATCCCAGGCCTCAGTATACAAACGCTGCAGGAGAAACACAGCAGAGTATTTGGAGACATTCACAATTGATAATTGTGACAAATTAACTTATTATTTTTCAAGGAAGATATTATTAAATCAGCTCTTGTGGAAAACAAGTTTCCCACCGATAACCAAAACTGGAACTTATATTTTTACAGCCTTACTGTGCTGAAATCTCATAGCACAAGCACAGGTCTGTGGCCCAAGTCCTGTCTCAGGGGTCTAGGCAGAGACTGTTGATGAGTTACGTGATCAAATCCAGACTCACCTTGTTCATGGTGTCTGCATTCTGCTTGGCCAACACCATTGGGAGAGAATCTGGGATGCTGGTGAACTTGATGGTGTCTGGATGCTGGCGGTAAATTTTGTCACTCAGGATCTCCCCTGCCTTCTTGGCCTTCTCAACTTCCAAGGAACCAATTGGGACCCAGCCAATGCCCCGCAGCCACTCGAGGTCAGATTTGTAGCAGTTCTGTTACAAAATATAAAGGCAGCAGTTTAAAATTTCCCCCTTTATATGTTAATAAATATTTAAATATACTCAAATTCCCTATTATGAAGGATGATATGAAGCTAATTCTGATGTTTGGCTGTACATAAACCTTCATAATGCCCTTCCATTCAGATTAATTAATTCCTCAAAATATAATGGCTTTGCTTGGAACAGGGAAATAAAACCACAAAGTGAAAAGATACCATATGAGAGCAACTACTCTAGTTTATATTCCAAGGAAATTACAAACATTTCAGTAGTCCAGAGCTTATCAGCAGGTACTCACATCACTCTGGAGCTCGTAGGCTTGCTTAGCATGGATCACATCATTTTGGTCGGGCAGACAAGTCCACTCATGGAGGTAATGCCGGTAATCAGCATCACTGACCAGCTCCTGGCATTTCTTGGCCAACACCACTCCCAGCATGTCCACAGGGCTACTGAACCTTGTCTTGAACTTCTCAAAGTCCTTCTTGTACTCCCTGTCACTCTGGATCTTGGCCACATGCATCGACCACATCATCTTGGGGTCGTCCTCAATGTTCCTGGCCCCAATGTGGTGGCCCAGCTGTTTGCGATACCCTTCCTTGTACTTGTACTGTGGACAAAAGAATGTTCACTGAGTGTTAGTTTTGGGTTTTTATACGAACCAGCAGTTCCTGGGACAGCACCTCCAGAAAACAAAGCAGCTGAAGCCACAAAGATTTTAAAGAGAGAAAAGACTCATCCCCATTGTGTGCCACAAGGGCTGCTGTGCACTCACATCACTGGCAATGTCCCGGGAAGCTTTGGCAGACTTGATGGGAATGGCATCTGCCCGCATGTCATAGCCCTTCTTCTTCTCCTCCTCCATCGCCTGCTTGTACAGTTTCTGCAACAGACACCACCAGGCCATCAGACAACACTGCTGCTGCCCAGGCATGGCAGCACCCGGGCACACACACTGCACCCCCAACAACCACCCACCTCGCTGAAGTTCACTTTGTTCTGCTGGGCCAGCAGGATCCCAGGGGTGTCCGGCATGATGTGAATGCTGGTTTTGTCCTTCTCCCAGGCTGAGATGTATGAGCGCTGGGAAAGGAGGATAAGAGGAAACAAGAACACACAGGTTTAGGAAAACAAATTCAATGAGAACATCAGCTCTATGAACCAAAGCAAGAGGCCTCTACTTTGAATTGACTCAGAAACTCCTACCGTTTCCCCAAACCTTTCTAATGCTTCACCCTTTTCTTTTCCACACTGCACCCCATTACTACTCCAACTAGGAAAACAAAAATTTAATGTCATACAAGGAATATAAATCCCTGAGGCAAGAGGGATTTTTCCCCTTGCACAACCTGGGCATTGAAAGGACATAGAACAACACCCTGAGAAAGGAAGGTGCTCATTGCCTTCAGGATGCAAACATAAAGAAATCTCACTTGGTCCATGATTTTGGAGTTGTGCTTTGCCAGCACCATGGGCATCGAGTCAGGAAGGCTGGTGAATTTGATGGTGTCCGGGTGCTGACGATACTTCTTGTCACTCAGGATCTCGCTCGCCCTCTTGTTCTTCTCAGCATCCAGTGATCCAATTGGGGACCAGCCAATGCCCCTCAGCCACTGCAGGTCAGACTTGTACACGTTCTGGAAGGACAGGAGAGGAAATGATACAACTTACCAAATTCCTCACTTCAAGCAACCTCATCTCCTACCACAGGAAGCTCCATTTAATGGAACATGTTCCACTAGGTCAACCCATCAGCTTGTGCCACAAAGTGACCCTGGATAAGTTGAGCTCCCAGAAACCTGTCTCTCTGCCCCGGCAACATCACAAGAGGCTATCAAGCAATCCACAAATCTTCTCTCTATATCTTCTAGGTATTGCCAGCAAAGACCTACATCATTTCTAAATCTGCATCTGGCAGAGACATTGGAGAAGCCTTTTATATCGTATCCTAAGGCTCTTCACACCATTCTCAGCTGCACAATTTTTTACCTCCACCAACTCTTGGTTCTCCAGAAAAAAAATATTTTAATTCCTTTGACCTTCCCACACCACACAGACTTCCTCAAAAAGAACAGACAACCCAAGGCTGTGACACAGCCAGTAAAGAACAACTCACATCACTCTGCAGGTCGTACACTGTCTTGGCATGGACAACATCGTTCTGGTCCGGCAGGCACGTCCAGCGGTGCAGAGGGTGCCGGTAATCAGCATCACTGACCAGCTCCTGGCATTTCTTGGCCAGCACCACTCCCAGCATGTCCACAGGGCTGCTGAAGTGGGTTTTGGACTTCTCAAAGGCTTTCTTGTACTCCCTGTCACTCTGGATCTTGGCCACGTGCATCGACCACATCATCTTGGGGTCGTCCTCAATGTTCCTGGCCCCAATGTGGTGGCCCAGCTGTTTGCGATACCCTTCCTTGTACTTGTACTGTGGACAAAAGAATGTTCACTGAGTGTTAGTTTTGGATATTTTATGTTGCCAAGACACCACCAGCACCACCTCCAGAAAACACAAAGACTCATCCCCATTGTGTGCCACAAGGGCTGCTGTGCACTCACATCACTGGCAATGTCCCGGGAAGCTTTGGCAGACTTGATGGGAATGGCATCTGCCCGCATGTCATAGCCCTTCTTCTTCTCCTCCTCCATCGCCTGCTTGTACAGTTTCTGCAACAGACACCACCACGCCCTCAGACAACGCTGCTGCCCAGGCATGGCAGCACCCGGGCACACACACTGCACCACCAACAACCACCCACCTCGCTGAAGTTCACTTTGTTCTGCTGGGCCAGCAGGATCCCAGGGGTGTCCGGCATGATGTGAATGCTGGTTTTGTCCTTCTCCCAGGCTGAGATGTACGAGCGCTGGGAAATGAGGATAAGAGGAAACAAGAACACACAGGTTTAGGAAAACAAATTCAATGAGAACATCAGCTCTATGAACCAAAGCAAGAGGCCTCTACTTTGAATTGACTCAGGAACTCCTGCCCTTTCCCCAAACCTTTCTAATGCTTCAACCTTTTCCACAGTGTACCTGTTCACTGCTTCAACCACAAAAAAATAGTGTTTTATCTCAAACAAGGAACATAAATCCCTGAGGCAAGAGGGATTTTTCCCCTTGCACAACCTGGGCGTTGAAAGGACATAGAACAACACCCTGAGAAAGGAAGGTGCTCATTGCCTTCAGGATGCAAACATAAAGAAATCTCACTTGGTCCATGATTTTGGAGTTGTGCTTTGCCAGCACCATGGGCATCGAGTCAGGAAGGCTGGTGAATTTGATGGTGTCCGGGTGCTGACGATACTTCTTGTCACTCAGGATCTCGCTCGCCCTCTTGTTCTTCTCAGCATCCAGTGATCCAATTGGGGACCAGCCAATGCCCCTCAGCCACTGCAGGTCAGACTTGTACACATTCTGGAAGGACAGGAAAGGAAACAAAGCAAACGTAGCAGCCTTCTCACTCTAAGCAACCTCATCTCCTACCACAGTATGCTCTACCAAATGGAATATGTTTCCCTGGGTCCACCTCCAGACACCAGGACTGGGACTCCCATGAAGATCAGCTCCCCACACCTGGCTCCCCACACCTGGCTCCCCAACACGACAAGTACCTGCCAAAGAATTCACGACCCTCCCTCTCCATCTTCTCAGTATCCCCAGCAAAGACCTTCTCCATTTGACATTCTGCCGGTGGCAGAGGCATGAGAGGCGCCTTACGTCACCCAAGACCCTCTCTACCATGTAGCTCACCCAGAGCTTGCCACTATCACTGTTGGTCTTCCAAAGACAAATATTTTACCCTGTTGCCCTTCCCCTGCCTTACTGTAGTGAAGGTCTCAGCAACAACCCGCCCCATATAATGTTCATGGCAAGAAAGGATTCTTCTGTGGCCATAAAGAATAACCCCACACAAACATCACTGACTGTCCATGTCAAGAAGTGCCACAACACAATCTCAGTCCCACAGAATCAGCCAAGAATTATTATCCCCACAAGATCCTCTTCCAGCAGAGGAACAGAACACAAGAGAGACTTGTGATTGCAACACAACCAGTAAGGAACAACTCACATCACTCTGCAGGTCATACACTGTCTTGGCATGGACCACATCGTTCTGGTCCGGCAGGCACGTCCAGCGGTGCAGAGGGTGCCGGTAATCAGCATCACTGACCAGCTCCTGGCATTTCTTGGCCAACACCACTCCCAGCATGTCCACAGGGCTGCTGAAGTGGGTTTTGGACTTCTCAAAGGCTTTCTTGTACTCCCTGTCACTCTGGATCTTGGCCACGTGCATTGACCACATCATCTTGGGGTCGTCCTCAATGTTCCTGGCCCCAATGTGGTGGCCCAGCTGTTTGCGATATCCTTCCTTGTACTTGTACTGTGGACAAAAGAATGTTCACTGAGTGTTAGTTTTGGATTTTTTATGTTGCCAAGACACCACCAGCACCACCTCCAGAAAGCACAAAGACTCATCCCCATTGTGTGCCACAAGGGCTGCTGTGTACTCACATCACTGGCAATGTCCCGGGAAGCTTTGGCAGACTTGATGGGAATGGCATCTGCCCGCATGTCGTAGCCCTTCTTCTTCTCCTCCTCCATCGCCTGCTTGTACAGTTTCTGCAACAGACACCACCACGCCCTCAGACAACGCTGCTGCCCAGGCATGGCAGCACCCGGGCACACACACTGCACCACCAACAACCACCCACCTCGCTGAAGTTCACTTTGTTCTGCTGGGCCAGCAGGATCCCAGGGGTGTCCGGCATGATGTGAATGCTGGTTTTGTCCTTCTCCCAGGCTGAGATGTATGAGCGCTGGAAACAACAGGGAACAAGAGCATGCAGGTTTAGGAAAACAAATTCAATGAGAACATCAGCTCTATGAACCAAAGCAAGGGGTCTCTACTTTGCACTGACTCAGGAACTCCTGCCCTTTCCCCAAACCTTTCCAATGCTTCACCCTTTTCCATATTGCACCCCATTACTGCTTCAACCACAAAAAATAGTGTTTTATCTCAAATAAGGAACATAAATCCCTGAGGCAAGAGGATGCAGCATGCCCTCTGAAGAACCCAGGCCATGGAAGGGCATAGAACAACATCTAGGGAAAGGAAGGTGCTCATTGCATTCAGGATGCAAACATAAGGAAATCTCACTTGGTCCATGATTTTGGAGTTGTGCTTTGCCAGCACCATGGGCATCGAGTCAGGAAGGCTGGTGAATTTGATGGTGTCCGGGTGCTGACGATACTTCTTGTCACTCAGGATCTCGCTCGCCCTCTTGTTCTTCTCCACGTCCAGTGATCCAATTGGGGACCAGCCAATGCCCCTCAGCCACTGCAGGTCAGACTTGTACACGTTCTGGAAGGACAGGAGAGGAAAAAAACAGCTCAGCAACCTCCTATCTCCAAGCAACCTCATCTCCTACCATGGGAAGCTCCACTTCATGGAGCACGTTCCATTGGGTCAGCCCACCAGCCTCCCATTCAACGTTTGGACCCATCGCTTAGGGCTCTTCATACCATTTTCATCTGCACCCAAGACTTGCCAACTCTCGGTTCTCCAGAAGATAAGGATTTCAGTCTGTTCCCCATCCCCTGACACATAGACCCCCTCCTTCAAAACTAGAACAGAACCCAGGACAGACAACCCAAGGCTGTGACACAGCCAGTAAAGAACAACTCACATCACTCTGCAGGTCGTACACTGTCTTGGCATGGACAACATCGTTCTGGTCTGGCAGGCATGTCCAGCGGTGCAGAGGGTGCCGGTAATCGGCATCACTGACCAGCTCCTGACACTTCTTGGCCAACACCACTCCCAGCATGTCCACAGGGCTGCTGAACCTTGTCTTGGACTTCTCAAAGTCCTTCTTGTACTCCCTGTCACTCTGGATCTTGGCCACGTGCATCGACCACATCATCTTGGGGTCGTCCTCAATGTTGCGGGCCCCAATGTGGTGGCCCAGCTGTTTGCGATACCCTTCCTTGTACTTGTACTACAGGAAAAAACAGTATTCACTGAGAATTATTTTCATTTTTTTCACGTTCCTAGCAACCCCAATGGCATCACCTCCAGCCAATTTATCAGCTGAAACCACAGAGAGTTTAGAGATTGAAGGTGTTCAGCTGATGACCTACAGTACAGCTAGAAAAGAATCCACATGCTATCCTTCTGATCAAACTCACATTTTCCAAGACTCTCCCTGGACTATATATTTTGAGGTACTAGTCATTAACTGAGTGGAAGAAAAGTCTCTAAATCATGAAAGCTATACCAAAGACCTGAAGTTCAATACCCCATACATAATGAATTATTTACTGATCTTCACGCTCAATAGCCAAATCAAGTCTTACTCAAACTACTGAGGGAATAAAATGTAACTACATAGAGACATCTGGGAAGACTAAATAAAGACAGCAAACACATACAGCAATGCAATTTTGTATTAATACCTAAGAACACAAAACACTGGGCTTTTTTATGCAGTTTTAATTTTTAAATGAAAACTTGGTTTGGGTTTTCTTTCCTCATGCACAGCTCAGCTGTGTACCTGCAGAGTCAGGGCCACACAACAGCCCAAACACCTCAGAACTCCAGGCTGTTGCAAAAGGACATGCACTCACAAGCCCAGGAGGGACCCTGCTTTGAGCTATGGCCATCACACAACTCCCACAGCTACTGTTCCACATGACCTAGACCTTCCCTTGCAACAGTGCACATCCATAACTTGCAGGGACAGCTACAGGTGGACCATGAGAACAAAAACTTTGATGGACAACTGAAGGGCAGAGACAGGCAATGGATTTGTTGCCTCCATTTGGCTCAGTTGCAAACCCTGAGTTCAACTGCTAGCATGTGGCACCCGTGTGACAGTGTGTGCCACAAGGGCTGCTGTGTACTCACATCACTGGCAATGTCCCGGGAAGCTTTGGCAGACTTGATGGGAATGGCATCTGCCCGCATGTCGTAGCCCTTCTTCTTCTCCTCCTCCATCGCCTGCTTGTACAGTTTCTGCAACAGACACCACCACGCCCTCAGACAACGCTGCTGCCCAGGCATGGCAGCACCCGGGCACACACACTGCACCACCAACAACCACCCACCTCGCTGAAGTTCACTTTGTTCTGCTGGGCCAGCAGGATCCCAGGGGTGTCCGGCATGATGTGAATGCTGGTTTTGTCCTTCTCCCAGGCTGAGATGTACGAGCGCTGGAAACAACAGGGAACAAGAGCATGCAGGTTTAGGGAAACAAACTCAAGGAGAACATCAGCTCCATGAACCAAAGCAAGGGGTCTCTACTTTGCACTGACTCAGGAACTCCTGCCCTTTCCCCAAACCTTTCCAATGCTTCACCCTTTTCCATATTGCACCCCATTACTGCTTCAACCACAAAAAATAGTGTTTTATCTCAAACAAGAGACATAAATCCCTGAGGCAAGAGGATGCAGCATGCCCTCTGAAGAAGCCCGGCCATGAAAGGGCATAGAACAACATCTAGGGAAAGGAAGATGCTGATTGCCTTCAGGATGCAAACATAAAGAAATCTCACTTGGTCCATGATTTTGGAGTTGTGCTTTGCCAGCACCATGGGCATCGAGTCAGGAAGGCTGGTGAATTTGATGGTGTCTGGGTGCTGACGATACTTCTTGTCACTCAGGATCTCACTCGCCCTCTTGTTCTTCTCCACGTCCAGTGATCCAATTGGGGACCAGCCAATGCCCCTCAGCCACTGCAGGTCAGACTTGTACACATTCTGGAAGGACAGGAGAGGAAAAAACCAGCTCAGCAACCTCCTCACTCCAAGCAACCTCATCTCCTACCATGGGAAGCTCCACTTCATGGAGCACGTTCCATTGGGTCAACCCACCAGCCACCCATTAAGTGTCTGTACCCATCTCCTAGGGCTCTCTCTCCACTGCTCTCAGTGTTTGTCATTCCCAACTGCTAGTGCTCCATAAGAAACAACTTGACTCCATTGCCCTTTCCCTGCCACACAGACCCCCTCCTTCAAAACTAGAACAGAACCCAGGACAGACAATCCAAGGCTGTGACACAGCCAGTAAAGAACAACTCACATCACTCTGCAGGTCGTACACTGTCTTGGCATGGACAACATCGTTCTGGTCCGGCAGGCATGTCCAGCGGTGCAGAGGGTGCCGGTAATCAGCATCACTGACCAGCTCCTGGCATTTCTTGGCCAACACCACTCCCAGCATGTCCACAGGGCTGCTGAACCTTGTCTTGGACTTCTCAAAGTCCTTCTTGTACTCCCTGTCACTCTGGATCTTGGCCGCATGCATTGACCACATCATCTTGGGGTCGTCCTCAATGTTCCTGGCCCCAATGTGGTGGCCCAGCTGTTTTCTGTATGCGGTTTTGTATTTGTACTAATTGAACACAGAAACAACAATTACCACACCTCTTTCCAAGCTGCCATTTCAGTTTCTCCGTTGTTAATACAGTAGTTAATAATTTTGAATTGAACACATTTTAACTTGCTTCTGTTTTTTCCCAAAGTTTTTAGCATTTGTGATAACATCCAGGAGATATTATGGAATTTCTCATAGCTATATACTATCATCTTTATATTATTTTATTTTATTAGCTTTACACGATTAAGAATTATATAAGCTTTGAGGTGGGCAACAACACAACAGTGTTAAAATTTTACATATCTCCTCCTATTTAATAGAAACTATTTTTCTCCAAGATTATGTGCCCCCTCTGTGCCCCACTCTGCTTTTCCCTCTGCAGACCCACCTCGCTGGCTATGTCTCGGGATGCCTTGGCTGCCTGGAGAGGGATGGCATCAGGAGGGAGGTCATAGCCCTTCTTCTTCAGCTCTTCATATCCTACCTTGTAACGTTTCTGTTAGAGAAAGATTCAAAGGAATTAATGCAGATAAAACTCTCTTGAGAGTTTTTCAATGCTACAGCTTTGCACTTCTGACTATTGAAAAGAAAGCACGTGTTTCCAAACACAGTTTACTTAATTAAATTAAAATCCATACCTTGTTATTAATGACAGGTGTTGTGCCCTTGGATATAAAATATTTTAAATTTACAATTTAAATGTTTTCTGATTATTTTATTGAAGATCAACATTTTCTTTTAGCAAATATATTAATCTGAATTATTCCCAGAGCTTTCTGTATAGGTGAGTAATACAACCCTGTGATTCTCTATACCCAGTTTCAAATGCAAACTTACATCACTTGTGTTAATCAAGTTTGATTTAGCCAACAAAATTTCAGGCGTATCAGGCATGATGTGAACCTTAGTCTTGTCCTTGTTCCAAGCTTCCCTGTAGAGTATCTGAAAGAGACACAAACAAAAACCTGGTGTGATCCAAGATTCACCTGCACAGCAGTAATTTCAGTTCACCTTTTCTCTAAATTAGCAAGGAAAAGATATACTGAGCAAGAATTAGGGATGTAAACAAAATAAGATAGTAAAATCAAATAATATAATGACTTCTTACTGAAATACAACCTTTTTTTCTTCTTTACATCCATGTAATGCCATGGAAACAGCATTAAAACAATGTATTTACATACTGCTCACTAAAGGTCCTATTTGAAGTTATAATGAATAAATTATCAGTGCTCAAGACCTTCATTTTCTGAACAAGGCCCAAAGAGCAGTGAGGCCATGACTATAAACCTGCTATCTGGATATTTTAAGTGCATGTTCTGAACCAGAGATCCTTTTTAAAATGTATATTAATGTATTTATTTATTGAATCCCACGTTCTGTCTCTAGAGGCAACTTACATCACTCCTATTTTTGGCATTGGATTTTGCCAAAACAACATCCATGGCATCTGGGATACTTGTGAACTTAATCGTGTCTGGGTGCTGCCTGTACTTCTTGTCACTCAGTATTTCAGAAGCTTTCTTGTTCTTTTCAGCTTCCAGGGATCCCAAAGGACTCCATCCAATACCTCTGAGCCACTGCAGATCTGACTTATACAGGTTCTGTTAAGGGTGAAAATCAAAACCATAGCAGATTATTTCACTGTTCATTGATTAAACCCCACAAAAAGTCCAACTGGCAGTATAGCTCCAATCTGATCTATACTGATATCCAAAGCGAGTCATCAAAGATACCTTCCAATCAGCAGTAATTATTTTACATGGAAATAAGTGAATTAAACCCAGAGGGAGCTTACATCACTCTGCAGCTCGTTGACTCTCTTTGCCTCGGTGACATCGACCTGGTCTGGCAGACAAGTCCAGCGGTGCAGTATGTGTTTGTAGTCCACATCACTGACCAGCTCCTGACACTTCTTGGCCAGAAGGAAGCCCAGCATATCCACAGGCATATTGAACTTGGTCTTCCACTTTTCAAAGTCTTTCTTGTACTCCCTCTCACTCTGCATTTTAGCTACTTGCATGGACCATAACATCTTGGGGTCATCCTGCAGGCTGCGGAACCCGATGTGATGTCCCTGCTGCTTGCGGTATCCTTCTTTGTACTTGAACTGCAACGGCAAAGGTGGCACCACTCAAACCACAGTGACAAACATGTAAGTGACAAAACACCAATGTACTCCCTCATCTTAATGTTCCTCATGGAATTACCCCTGGAAGTGTCCAAGGCCAGGTTGGGTGGGACTTGGAGCAACCTGGGATACTGGAGTGTGGCCCTGCCCACAGAAAGGGTGGAACTGAATAATCCTTAACGTCCCTTCCAACCCAAACCATTTTGTGATTCTATGATTCCACAAATAAGCAACTTGTTATGGCATCTCATGTGAAGTTTTAGCAGCTCCTTGACTAATGTGCATGACTTGGTGTCAGTGAATGCTCTCCCTGGGAAAGAAAGAGTCCTTGCAAAGGGAGAGAGCATGACAATAGGAATAGTGTCCAGTGCCATCTGACTCAGAACTCCCTGATACTGACACACTGAAATATTTTGATTAATAACATCATCAACAATGAAAAATTATGAAATACAAAGATACTTAAGCACAGTAAACATTTCCCAGTGATTAATAAAATCTCTTCTTTATTATATAGAGAATTAATAAATTCTCTATCCATAAAAATAAAACAAATGCAGGAGTTGTATTTGTACCAAGTTATGGTAACAGCAGTCCATGTGTCACATCTGTTTCAGAGTTGTAATGAGGATTTCCCTGGGTAGGAACTGGGCTCAGCTAACTGGACCAAATTTGCTGCTGCTCTGAAAATGAAGCAGCCCAAAGAGCAGAAAACTCCTCCCTTTTTATGACCAGCCATGAATGGACCAAACTTTGGACTTGTTAAGATGCCATTAACCCTTGTTAAACTGGACAAAAACAGCTCAGGAAGGAGTTTTGTCAGTAATGTTGGCTTTGACTCCAAGCCACATCTTAGCAGGGAGGTTTATCTCAATTTACTGTGACTCTGTAGGTTATAATCACCAGGTCAGAGCATGTCACAGTGAGTTAAAATGCCACTTACATCACTTGCAATGTCCCTTGAAGCTTTGGCAGCTTTCACTGATATGGCTTCAGGTGTGAGGTCATAGCCTTTCTTTATCATTTCCTCCCAGCCAAGCTTGTAGAGTTTCTAAAATTGAAAACAATATTAATTAAAACCAGTAATATGCATGTCACCTGCTACTTAGATACACTAATGATCCAAATTCTGGTCACCTCACAGGCTTCAGTTATGAGAGCAGGGCTGCTAGAATGGGAACTGAGAAATGGGAAACATAAACAAGAAATGCTCATCTTCCAAAGCTTAGGAGAGGGACTAAATAGTTTTTCACTATTCAGCAGATTCCTACTATAGCTTATCTTGAATTGAAACATGTCTGGAGAATTTAAAACACATTCATCTAAGATAACCAAACAGCTTTTTGATTGCCTTAGCAAAATTTTAATAAGGTTTTCATGAAGTAATTTAACAGTCAAGTCAGCTTGTGCACAGTTGATTTTAAGTACAGTATTTTAAGTAAGGCATTCTTAAATCAAAGATTTGCCTCTGAGCAATGATGCAAAGCAAAACCTGAGTGTTTTCTACTGGCACAATTGTTACTTTCCCCTATCTGAAAGCTGAGAGAAAAGCTGGAATCACTGCATTTACTTCTTCCCATAGGTTAGGTTAAAAACATACAAAATTAACTTGTAATTTTATAGTAAAAAATTTTAACATGACTGAATTCTATGCAAAGCATAGAGTATGGACTATGTACTTCCATACTTCAAAAGCAGGACTTATATTTTCCACAAATTATAATGCAATTTAGTCTGTTAGTGTGCTAGCCTGAAGCTGGTACTTATTTAACTCTGAAAATATTACCCACATAAAATTCTTGCTTGTGTTCTTAAATCTCCAGTAGATATTAATTTAAAATGTTGATAAGATGAATCAAAATACTCTACCTGGCTGTAGTTTGTCTTGTTCTGTTTGGCCTGTAGAATATCTGGTGTGTCTGGCATCACATGGACCTGAGTTTTATCCTTCTCCCAGGCTTCAGTATAAGCATGCTATGGACAGAAAGTTACATCAGATGTGTTAATATAAATGACAAAAGATGGTTCTTCCAGGGTTTTCACCTTTCTGTTTGGATATGGATGAGTAAAAAGGTGAAGGTGCTGACTCAGATTTATTTTATGAATTAATGATCCAATCCAAAATCAGCTGAATTATTGTCCAGTCTTGCTTCTAATGAAACCAAACTATCAAGATTTTCAGGACCAGTAATTTCTATGTAAGAATGGGATGAATAGAAGTTGGAGAAAAATGAGAAAAGATTTCTTTAAGCAATGCTGTTTCATTGAGAAAAAAAGGTGAAAAAAGAGGAGCCTGTGACAGTTGTTTTTCCCAGGGGAACACTGCCACATGAAGGTGTGACAGAGATTTACAGAGTGGTTATTGGGATGGATGAGATGTGAATGCCTGCCTGGTTTTTCCTCTAAATGCTCACCTTGTTCATGATATTTGCATTCTGCTTGGCAAGGACCAGGTCCATGGCATCGTTCTGTTTGGTGAAGCGGAACATGCTGGGGTGCTGGCGGTACTTCCGATCGCTCGCAATCTCCTGTGGCTTTCTTCGATTTCTCCACATCCAGAGAACCAATGGGACTCCAACCAATCCCCCTGAACCACTCCTTGTAATCCTGCTTGTACTCATTCTGCCAAACAGGACACAAAAGCAAGGTTGATAATGTACAAACAGCTCATACAGAATAAACCAGTTCTTTCCAAAATGCTGCCATGATGTGAAAACAAAAGCCACAAAAAGAAGACAGCTCATAAAAAATAATCCTGTCGTTTCCAAACTGCAGCCACAATGTGAAAACAAAAGTCACAAGAAGAAAACTTACATCACTTTGGATCTGATTCATGTTTCTGTACAGCTCCAGACTCATTGCATCTGGCAGGAGCATGTACTGGTGGATCAGGCGTTTGTAGTTGGTGTTGGTGACCCGGTCCTGGGCTTCCTTGGCTGCCACCACGCTGAGGGCATCAGAAGGTGTCTGGTAATGAGTCTTGCTGGCCTCATAGGCCTTCTTGTACTCCCTGTCTGACTGCATCTTGGCCACTTGCATGCAGTGGACGAGTTTGGGATCATCCTGGAGGCTGCGGAAGCCGACGAGTTTCCCTTTGTCTTTTTCATACCCTAATTTGTATTTATACTGGAAGAGAACAGAAACAGAGACTTTGATTCACTTAGATTTCAAATTAAGGAAAAAATTCTTCCTCATGAGGGTGGGGAGGCCCTGGCACAGGTTGCCCAGAGAAGCTGTGGCTGCCCCTGGATCCCTGGAAGTGACCAAGGTCAGCTGGAGCACCCTGGGACAGTGGAAGCTGTCCCTGCCCATTTTTTCTCCCAAGAACTTACATCACTGGCAATATCCCTGGAAGCTTTGGCAGCTTTGACAGGAATAGCATCAGCCCTGAGATCATATCCTTTCTTCCTGGTTTCTTCAAATGAAGATCTGTACATTTTCTGCAAAAGGAAAATAAGCATCTTTTAAAAAAGCAAAAATTTAAGTGTTTCCCACATGCATAAATATTGGTGAAAAGTTACACTTATAAGGATGTCTTCTTAAAAAATAGAGATAAAAATGTCTATTTCTGCCCACATTGCAGATGTGCATAATTACAAGCAATACTTTATTTAGCATATGCAGATTTAACAAGTGTTTACCAATACCAGTCCATAATGTCATCTTTTACCCAAAAAAACATGTGCTACCTACATTTTGAACCCTATACAAAACCTTGAGCATGGGGAAATAAAATAATCAATAATAAAATAATAAATACATGAACAGTACTCAAAGTCTGCTGTATTTTGTTAGCAACTTTTAAATTTTAATGGTCTGCATGAACACTTTACAACCTGACTGTAAACATGGCTTTTTGTTGGCAATTCTGGGTATCTAACTTTGGGAAAGGAAAATTAATAGGTTTTGTAAAATTACTACAGGTTAGCAAGGTGAGACTTTTGCATGCTCTAATCAAACTTATTCCTAATCAAAAAATAAGAGCAAGGTCACTGCCCTACAAACAATACTCACTTCACTTAAATTGAATGCATTTGCTTTTGCTAAAGCAATCTGTGGAATATCTGGGGTGATGTGAATTTTCTTTTTGTCTTCTTCCCAGGCTTGTTTGTACTTGTGCTGGAAGGATAAAAATAAATTAGAGACCTCAACACCTGTTGTTATTATTAAATAAAACAATTTACAATACTATTTTCCACTTGAAATCCAAACTGCTTTGACAATGATGTGTTACTACCACCAGAGCAACATTTATCTTTTTATTTTAGCACTTAAAGAACATTCATTAACTACAAAATAAAATCATAAAATACTGTAAACATGGCTTTTTGTTGGCAATTCTGGGTATCTAACTTTGGGAAAGGAAAATTAATAGGTTTTGTAAAATTGCTACAGGTTAGCAAGGTGAGACTTTTGCATGCTCTAATCAAACTTATTTCTAATCAAAAATAAGAGCAAGGTCACTGCCCTTACTCACTTCACTTAAATTGAATGCATTTGCTTTTGCTAAAAGCAATCTGTGGGATATCTGGGGTGATGTGAATTTTCTTTTTGTCTTCTTCCCAGGCTTGTTTGTACTTGTGCTGGAAGGATAAAAATAAATTAGAGACCTCAACACCTGTTGTTATTATTAAATAAAACAATTTAAAATACTATTTTCCACTTGAAATCCAAACTGCCTTGACAATGATATGTTACTACCACCAGAGCAACATTTATCTTTTTATTTTAGCACTTAAAGAACATCCACTAGCTACAAAATAAAATCATGTTTTCTAAAGCTCTGCATACAACAGGGTTGACTATTAAATCAGATATAGACTGTTGCCCACTTCTGAAATGAATTCTGATGAGCACTTTCTTACCTCATCCATGATTTTGGCATTATTTAAAGCCAAGACCATGTTCATGGAATCCATAGGAACAGAGTACTTCAACTGGTCTGGATGCTGCCGGTATTTCTTCTCACTCACGATTTCCATGGCTTTTTTGTTCTTCTCAGCTTCCAGGGAGCCCAGTGGGAGCCACCCAACACCCTTCATAGTTTCATCATAATCTGCTTTGTATTGATTCTGGAGGCAGAAAGTAGATAAAAAACAATATGAAACATAAAATAGTTCATCAATTTGGAAGTACAAGATAAAATGTTTTAAGGAAAAGTGAAGCTTTTCCTCTCTTGGTCTATACATAACTATTGTTCCTGAAGAGCCTGATGGAGAAAATATTCATTAAATTGCTTATTTCTAAGCTCAAATTCATTAATGAAATATTTCAGAGTCTAGGAAAAATAAAACTGCTGTAATTGTTGAAAAACTTGTATAATTTACTACATTTTCATAGACACCTGGCCTAATTCCACTAACAAAATAATACTGTTTATCTTACCGTGTTTTTCATAAACTAAGCATCTTTCTACACAACGCAGAGGCTGAAGAACCTCTTACTTACATCACTTTGTAACTGCATCATGTTTTTGGCCAATTCAATGCTCATAGCATCCGGCAGGACGTTGTAGGTGTGGATTAAGTTCTTGTAGTTTGCATTTGTAGCCACTTCCTGAGCTTTCTTGGCTGCCACCACACTGACCATGTCAACTGGAGTGTGGAAGTTAGTCTTGGCCTTCTCATAACCCTTTTTGTATTCCCTGTCAGACTGCATCTTGGCCACTTGCATGAAGTGCACCAGCTTGGGGTCGTCCTCCAGGCTGCGGAAGCCGATGTGCTTCCCTTTGGCCTTCTCGTAGGCCAGTTTGTATTTATACTGAGAGAGGAAAGAGAAAGAACAGCAAAAACCTCAGTGAAAAATGCAATATTAAGTTCTGCTTTATCACTGAAAAAGCAGATCACAAGATCTCAGGTTCAGCCATTAAATTTAAATAAAGTCATGGAATGGTATGACACAACCAGACTCACATCGCTGGCAATGTCCCTGGAGCTCTTGGCTGCTTTTATTGGAATTGCATCTGGCTGCAAGTCATAACCCTTCTTCTTGTCCTCCTCCCATCCAGCTTTGTAAAGTTTCTAAGTTCAGATGTGAAAGAGAACAGGTGTCATGAAGGCAGAACTCTGAAGTTAAACAATTTCAAACAAGACATTAAAATGACAGCGAGGCACTGGAGGCCCACAGTGAGCACAGCAACTCACATCACTCATGGTCATCTGGTTCACTTTGCACTGCAGGATTTCTGGGGTGTCTGGCATCACATGAATGCTGGTCTTCTCTTTGTTCCACTTATCTGTGTACAGCCTCTGCAATTACAAAGGAATTGTTAGCACTGAAAAGGTACTGAACTCATAAAATAAGAGTTTGCTTTTGTTCTGCTTGTTTGCAACAAATAGAATTTCCTAGAAATATTATTAGCACCAGAAACAGCCTTCGCAGAGCTGCTGAGGAGCAACATTATCTTCCTCCTTTCTTTAGTATTGTAAGAAATTTGCAAAGTATGTTTTGATAATTAACAAATATTGAAAACTGGAAGTTTCCAGTCTGTGTTCTTCCCTGCATTAATGGGAGGCAGAATTTATTTTCCCAGACGTTCTTTCCATGGAAAACAAGGAATAAGGATCAGTGGTGTCCTGGATAACTAGAGACAAGTGTAAAGAACTCCACTTTACAGGACATCTGTACAAAACTGACAGAATTCCAGGTTTTCTGCAGTTCACTTATAGTGAACACGTCCTACAGAAAAAGGATTATCAAAGCACTATAAATATGGAGAAGAATTCTTTAATCTTTAGAAACAGAAAATGAAACTCCATTAATTATGAGCAGTCAGAGGCTTACCACGACCCCTCAGTGCCCAGTCTTAACCAAGGAACTACCACACCCACTGAAAATTTTAATAATTCCAGTGGGAATGCACCTGCCCCACAACTTTACAGGACAAAGACCCAAACTTTGGGTGAATCCAACCACTTCCCACCTTGTTCATGGTCTTGGCATTTTGCTTTGCCAGCACTTGTTCCATGGCATCCGTGGGGATGGAGAACTTGAGCTGGTCGGGATGCTGGCGGTATTTCTTCTCACTGAGAATCTCCGTGGCTTTCTTGGCCTTTTCTACATCCAGTGACTGAATTGGGACCCAGCCAACTCCTCTCAGCCAGTTATTGAAGTCAGATTTGTACAGATTCTTTTCAAACAAAAACAAGAAAAACACAGTGAGGCAAGAAAAATGAGTGTCTATACACATAAAAAATGTAAAGCCTTAAAACTTCCCCTGGACATTCGTTTTGAGGGGCAATTTAGATTTAATTAAAATTTAAGTATGATAGAGTCAGTATTTAGGAGAAATAAAATCGCAGTAATTAAAATTTTACTACAAAAATACATCAGTTAGTAAAACATACTTATTTTCTGGGAATATGCCAAATATGGAAAGATATTAAAAAAGTGATTACTTGCTAGGTAAGTTTCCTAGAACTTAATAGCTGCACGTAATTTGGATAATGTTTGGAAAATAAATGGCTCTAGATCAGTCACTTACATGCCAACCTACTGTTAATCCAATATAATGTATATTGGATTGTATAAATTAATTATTTAGCCTTAAAACATTAATGATCTCACACAGTCATGACAAGCATTAAAAATGGAGCTGGTTCTTGATGACATACATCGCTCTGAAGCTGCATCACATTCTTGGAGAGCTCCAGGCTCACAGCATCAGGGAGGAGAGTGTAATTGTGAATTGGCTGCTTGTAGCCAGTGTTTGTCACCACTTCCTGGGCTTTCTTGGCAGCTGTCACGCTGAACATATCCAGAGGAGCGTGGTATTTGGTCTTGGTGACTTCATAATCCTTCTTGTATTCCCGATCCGACTGGATTTTGGCCACGTTCATGTAGTGAACAAGTTTGGGATCATCGTGCAGGCTCCGGTACCCAACCTGTTTGCCTTTGTCTTTCTCGTAGGATTCCTTGTACTTGTACTAGAGACAAAGGATAAACAGCTTTACCCACTTGGGAAAGAGAAAACACATTCTGGATGGGTTTAGAACACTGAGTTTCAAAGTATGAATGCTGCAGTGTGTTCTGGAACCTCATAAATGGTTTCTACATCAGCGTAGGATTACTTAGGTCAAAAAAAGAAGAGGATTATTGGATTTTTCAGCTTGTCTTGACAGCTGGTACATATCTCAACCCACACCTGCAGCTACAAGCCCTCCCTCACCATTGTCATTGATGTAGGCTTGCAAGTCCCAGGGACATTCAGCTTGTAATTAAGACTATGATAATAAGAAATTACTGAACAGCCTCACCAAACAATCCAATATCCCAATATTCAACTGGTGATGTTTGAGAGGAATGAAGAGTCCTTGTCTCCAGCACAGGTAAATAATAATAAATAATGAAATGAGGAAGGGTATGTGTTCCACTGGATGTAAATCCTACTTACATCACTTGCAATATTCCGAGAAGCTTTAGCAGCAATAATTGGAATGGCATCTGGTTTCAGATCATAGCCTTTGGCAAGGGTTTTCTTCCAGTCTGCTTTGTAGTTAGCCTTGGAGGGAAAAAAGGGAAGAGTTTGCAGTGTCAGGAGTAGCAATTCTAATAAAGAGTTTAAGCCCATGTTCTTATTACAGGAGATTTTATTACAGGAATTAAAACACCCATATAATCTCAAGGAAAAAATGTTAACCTGTAAACAAACTATTACAATTATTGTTCTATTACAATAAATAAATATTATTGTTCTATTACAATAAATAAATCTACTACAAAGATGATCATGAATGGCACAAGCATTTTTACACTTTTTATTTAGAACAATGCTATCAGTGGCATTTTTGGCCTTTCTTAAGCAAAACCCTTTTTCATTTGACTGAACCTTCAGAAATTTTTTCCTGTTAGCTTCAAACTCAGCCTTTGTGCTCTAAAGGAACTGGAGAAAACAGCCTGGCTGTTTTTTCCTTTTTCTTTTAATCAGTCTGGCCAGAATGTTAAAATTCCAAGGCTATTATGGGAGATGTTGGTTTTTATCTCATTCCTGGAAAGCTGATAATACCACCAAAAATTTAACATCACAAAGGCAATAAAAGTGATACCATCAGTGGAGAACTTCATGGTGTTGAAATTCAAAATGTACTCACATCACTGATGTTGTAGGCATTAACTCTAGCTTGGATGAACTGGGGCACATCAGGAGGGAGGTGGTACTTGTGAATAATTTCTTCCCCTTTGGATTTATACAATATCTGCAAAGAAAAATAAAGGAAGATATTTAGCAGCTGAATTTATAGACTGTGATTTAAAAAACTATTTTAAAAATCTGATTTCCAGGCGACGTTCTGCTGGAATAAAATTGTGAATATACACGGCCACCTACACAATTATTTCAGGAGTGCTCTTTAAGCTGGAGGATGAAGTGAAGGTGGGCACAGGGCAGAAATTGGGAATGTCAGATTGTTTCCAAAGTTTACTTACATCACTCAGCTGTTTGCTGTTGATCTCTGCTTGCTTCTGTACTGGAGAGTCAGTCACTGAAGTGAATTTGGTTTGATCAGGATGCTTTTTATAGGTGTACTGAAAGAAGATAAAAAAAGTTTGTAGAAAACACATATAAAGTATTTTCCAAGTATTGATAAAACAAATAAAATTATTAATAAATTAACTTAAGTACTTTTGAAGTATTAATTTGAAAAAAATATTGATTTAAGCAGGTGAATGTTTGAGGTTCATTCTTCATTTTGGTACTACTGCTCTCATTTTATGGGTTTACTTGTTACAAAAAGGATTGTGCTATATCTGTTTTGATCACTAGATGTCACAAAAGGCCCTAAAATAGAGATGAAGATTTAAAAAAAAAAAAAAATCACATACGGCAATGAGGCCAAACTCAGAATCATTGATGCTACCAGGGATCACTCAGTTAATTTTTCTGTGGTGAACAAACTGCTGCCCTGTACTCACATCTTTACATTGCTCCAACTTCTTGATTGCTTCATACTCTTGAGTTATGGTCTGAGGGAAGTAGCACTTTGTCTTTTCCTCCTCATAATCTGCTTTGTAATTTTTCTAGGAACAAGAGCAACATTCAGTAAGGAGCCACAACTGAGCTTTGTCTGAGCTGCCAGAGCGATGGGGAAAACAGAACAATTGCCACACTTACATCACTTTTCATAGCTTCAACCTTCATGCAGTGGATTTGATGCGGGTCCTCAAAGCTGCCCAAGTAGTGCCCCAAAATATTCTTCTGATATGCATCTTTATATTTAACCTGCCAAAATAGCCATGAGTTGAGAGGTAAAAGGAACCAAGAGGGTCAGTACTGAAGGATAAGCCCCAAGTGAAACACCTACATCACTAAAGTTCTTCAGAGCAGCATCAGTCTGGAACTTGGGTGTCTCACAGTAATTCATCTTGTTTCCTCTGGACTGTTCATAGGCTTCTTTGTATAATTTCTGCAAATCAAACAATACCAGGTCAAGCAGGAGATTTCATTGCAAGTCACCCCTACCATGTCAAAAATGACAAGAGTAAAACAGAGAAATGGTTCCAAAGAAAAGCTTTCTCACAGGACTGAGAAACAGATGGCACTGCTTTCCCAATGGTTTTTAAAAATAACTTTTTTTAGGTTTGTAAGGGAAGACAGAAAGGTCTGGCTAATGGTTTTGTCTTCTGACACTGAGAAATATTCAATCTCTTTTCATACAAGCAAAAGAGGAACTGAGATTACCGTTACAGTGATAACAGAATATAATATAAAATATTATATAAAAGCCCCCCCCATAAATTATCATTATTAGCTGAAATTCCTTAAACAGTAAGGGAAGAACTGTCCTCTTGTGATTCATTATCCACAAAGATCAAAGTGAACTATCCACTAATTAGCCACTGCTGTTGCTACACCCATCTGTGGTGAATTCATTCTTTACCTGAATTGTTCTGGCTGGTGCTATCTCATTACAAATATGCATCTACAAAACTAAGAACACTACAAAGGAGAAGCCTTGGGAAGAAATGGTGAGTGTGGTTTCTGGTACATGACTGAAAATGATGTAGCTGCACATTGATAATACTCACATCACTCAGAATATTTCCTGCAGTTTTTAATTGCTTCAGCAATGGGTTCTCTGTAGCAGGGAGCACATTATAATCTGCAATAGCTTTTTTCTTTTCATAGTCTGCTCTGTATTTGAACTTGAAAGAACAAAAATTTAAAAAGAGGTTTTAAAAATCAGTATTGAAAGCCAAATGCTCACTAACCTGTGTGATTGTCCAGAGCAGCTGTGGCTGCCCCATCCCTGGAAGTGTCCCAGGCCAGGTTGGATGGGACTTGGAAAACCCTGGGACAGTGGAAGTTGTCCCTGCCCATGCCAGGGGTGCCACTGGGTGGTCTTTAAGGTCCCTTCCCACCCAAACCATGAATGGATTCATATCCATTCTGTAATTTAATCTTCAACTTTCCATGAAAAATGTCCCTGTTATTTAACTTATGGTGGCCAAGGACCATGAGAGGTCTTGCCAAAACAATGTCAGCACAAACTTGGGTGAGTTCAGAACTGTTCCCAAGCTGAGCAGGGGGCACTCAGCTCCCTCACCTTGCTGATGTTTTCTGAAGCTCGTTTGTTTGCTTCATATTCTGGAGTTTCAGTCTGCATGAAGTAGATTTGGTCTTTCATGTTTTCAAAGTCTTCCTGGTATTTCCTCTGTTGGGAACAGAGACAGACAGAAAAGAACACATTAATTCCATTTAATTGCAAATCAGACACCTCTAACAGGGATTGTTAGGAAATAAGCAATGCCACAAATGGAGCCTCAATATTTTCCAAATGAACATAAACAGGGATAAAGCTGTTTAATATTTTCTGCAGGATTCACTCACCATACTTAGATTTTCTGCATTCATTTTTGCAACTGCCACGTCATAGCATGGAGTTTGACTCCACTTGCCTTTGATTTTGTTTTTATAGTCCTCATGGTAAATAACCTATAAGGAAACAAAACAATAAAATTGAATCTCCAAGACACAGCTCCATTTTCACCTGACAGATTCATTTTCCAAAGCTGTCTTTTTAAAGCTGCTTCATATTTGATGCCTGCCTTATAACTATTTTAGGAGGCATGGTAAAAAACACCTTAAATATAATTTAGCCAAACCATTTCAGTGTTATTTCTCTTAGTACCTTCCCTGACCTAAAAAGGATAAATAAATCATCTCTAACATATTCCTTTAGTTCTGTTTTCTCCCTGGTCACATAATATCAGGATATTGCTCATTAAGTCAGAATTTACTGGGATTGCTGCTGGAAGTGTTTATTATCAAACCCTTTTAATTACCTGGCATTTGTGATTTCCATTATTAATCCAAGCTCATAGAAATCAAGTATTAAAAGGTTAAAGAGTTTTTCTAACAACAAAATACCCATTTAGTTAGTTAGTTTTTAGTTAGTTTTGACTCAGTGTTCCAGGGGCATTTTCAGCCACAAGTGCATTACTTACCAAAAAAAAAAAAAAACAACTCCTCCAATGCTTTTTTAACATTGCTGAAGAACATATCTGCCATAAATAATCTTTTTAAAAGTCAATATTTTATAGCTTTGGAGATACTTACAAAGCTTATTATTTTATTAATTTCAAAGAATTATGGTACTGATCTTTTTTTTACATGTTACAAAATTTTCTTGATGACAATTTAGGTTTTAAGCTATGGAAATATAAGATTAAAGAAATTTTCTCTAAGTTAATTATTTTACCTTACGAAGAGGTTCAGTGTAATTTTCTTAATGGTTTCTCCACCATGAGTGAATACTGCAATTCCTCTAATCTTAAAATGTAGATAATTTTCAATACCCAATGAAATATTTTTTTAAAAAAATAATAATAGTTAAATTCTGAATGGAATTAAAACCTGACATCTGCATTACAAGATTATGCAACTTGGTCCCAATTTCTCCAGCAAAAATTGGTCTTCCTGTGTGTTTTTCCTTTTCCTGAGGTCCCTTTTTGGCTCTCTCCCTGCAGGAGTGGGGTTTGGCCAGAGGTTCTACTCACATCACTGAGCTGCCGTGACACCTTCTTGGCTTGTTCCACATCAGGGGGGTCTGGCAGAGAGGTGAATTTTGCTTTCCTTTCATCGTGCCCCTTTTTGTAGACAATCTGAAAGGATGGAAGAAATAAACATTTATTTGAGGATCACAGCATTGAACTCTGCTACCACCACATCAATAAAAGGAGCTCTGCCCACAACCCCTGCAGCAGGAATTCTTTAATCTGTGTGTTACCAGGGAACTTCTGAACCTCTGCAAAATTCACTGAAATATTCACGTGAGAGCTGCAACCCCCTGTTGAAGAGTTCTGTGTGTCTAAATATCAGCAAATCCCAGTCCCACCAATCCCTGACTTTTCTTATCACTGTTTGTGGCACATTTACAGACCCACAAGTGTGAACTGGACTTAGAGACAACCCTGAGAGTTTCTACATTTGGGGAGTTACCCAAGGTCTTCTTGCTGATTTAATAAATTGATATTTCATTGATTCCTAACCCAGCATCATATTGCCAATGGATTCATACTCCAATATTCTCTACTTTGTACTCTAGTATCAAGTACATATTTTTCTATGAAGTACCACTACTATCAGAGCTTACTTAACACACTTTTATTTTCTGTTCCACTGTGAAGCTTTTATATCTAATCAAAGTCCGTGGCAAGTCCCAGGTTACACCAGAACCCAGCAGCCTTTGGTACCCACATGCAAATCCCTGCTTTGACACTCACATCACTCAGAGTCTTCTGAGCCTGTGCCACCCTTCTGAGCTCTGGACTGTCATTGTAGGGATAAAACAATGTTTTGTCTGCATCCCAGTCTTCAGTATAGAGTTTCTACAAGAAAAATGTCAGAATGCTCATTATTAATTAATTTCTGGCTTTGAAAGCTCATTTTACTTCAGCTGCTTAGATCTGTGGTTAGCTTTTCTTACCTTGCTGAACAATGCTGTGTTTTTTATTGCGTTCACAAGCTCTGGAGCATCAGGGGGAAGCAGGTACTTGTCCTTATTCTCCTCCCAGTTCTGTTTATATAATACCTAGAAGGAAAGATCAGCAAGTTGGACACTCTATCACTAAAAAAAAATTTACTTCTGTGAATAAACTGCTTGCTTTAAAGATTTTTTTTTTTTTGATTAAAGTCTCAGAGCAGTAACATCTGAAGAGAGCAACTGGAAATATTTAACATTATACTTATATCTGCCTTACCAACTTCTCTGCTATCCCTCCCGTGCTTCTAACCTGTTGCATAAATGTTGCTTTGGCACCCTGAGCTCAAAACTTTGTTCTTATCAGTAACCTCAGGTTCCACCAGTGTTGGAAAGTCAGCAGTCACTCACCTTGCTCACTTGCTGTGACACTTTCTTTGCATGTTCTATATCCATGGCCTTTTTCATCCACGTGGCAAATGGTTCTGGCAACTCCCCCAGCCATGCGGTATTTAACCTGCAGCACAGCAAAACTCATTGATTCTACAGCAAAACTGACTGATCTTTTTAAAAAACCCAGAATAATGACATTTTTATCCTTCACATAAACACCCAGAACCTGGATGAGCCTAAAAATGCAGTTGTCACCCACCTCACTGAGCTGGTCCTGCACTTTCTTGATCCTCCGGATTTCTGGGGTATCGACTGTGGAAGCATATGGCTTTCCTTTTTCCTTTCTGAATTTTTCCTTGTACTTGTTCTGGAAGAAAATAATGATAAAAAATAATTAAGACATATCCCCACGCTCTGGCAGAACTGTTTTAGCAATTATTGCCGTATTTATCTGGTTAGGACAGGAATTTGGGACAGATTATTCAATAACATGAACTAAAATCATTCAACCACAATTGCACTTCTGCTTATTTTAGCCAAATGAGTTTATTCCATCTGACACAACAGGAAAAAAAACCATCTCTAACTTGGATCACATCTAATTTATCATATTCTCCCCATGAGCTTAGTATTGATAAACCCAGTTATTTGCAATATAACTATCAAACAACCCCTGTAAAACATTTTTAAAGCTGGTGTTCCTCATGAAATAAGAGACATGGGACAACCTACCTCACTGAATAAGTCCTTCATTTTATTGCTGTGTTCCAGGTAAGGCGTCAGAAACTTGGATGGGTCCACTTTTGTCCGGATTGTCTTCTTCCTGATGGGAGGAGCTGCATCCTCCACGGGGGCTGGGTGTGCTCAGCTGTGTAGGTGGTGGTTGTGGTGGTCTCAGGGACTGAGTAGTCCGTGCTGATGGTCTCAGTGATCTCAGTGACCACCTGGGGATCAAAAAAATTCAAAAATCACTTGTCTTATAGCTGTAAAAATTTGTTATCTTAAGTGGTTTTCACTGCCCTGAGCTGCGTGCGCTCAGCTGAGAATGTGGTCTCAAGGCCTGAGTAGTCTGTGCTGATGGTCTCAGTGACCACCTGGATATTTAAAAAAAAATTAATAACACTTGTTTTATAGCTGTAAAAGTTCATTAGGAGAAGAGTTTTCAGCATCCTGAGCTGGGTGTGCTCAGGTGTGTAGGTGGTGGTTGTGGTGGCCTCAGCGACTGAGTAGTCTGTGCTGATGGACTCAGTGACCACCTGGAGATTTAAAAATTTTAATAACACTTGTTTTATATCTCTAAAAGTTCATTAGGATAAGGGTTTCCACCACCCTGAGCTGGGTGTGCTCAGCTGTGTAGGTGGTTGTGGTGGTCTCAAGGCCGGAGTAGTCTGTGCTGATGGTCTCAGTGACCACCTGGAGATTTTAAAAATTCAATAACACTTGTTTTATAGCTGTAAAAGTTCATTAGGATGCATGTTTTCCACCCCCCTGAGATGGTGAAAGGGTGCTCTGCTCTCATCCAGATCCACAAGGAGACAGAAAATCAGGGACACTTTTCCTACTGGGATTACCATTGTGCTCCCCACATATCACCCACCCTAAAAAAACCCACAAGGAATGAACTCCCTGGCTGGTTCCTGCATCAAACTCATGGAATTATTCTCCAGAGGGTCTGGGAGAGTGGGGCTCCAGCTGCCTCTGCTCTACTTGCATTAATTTCCAATCAGTTTAAATGCTTCATACACTTTCTTATCAACAGTCATGCTGCAAGCAGTCATTTTAATACTAAGATTCTAATGAAAAGCATCTAAAAAGAATTATCACAACTAAAAAAGGTGCTCCAAAACCACCCAAATAAGTGTCAGGTTTTATTTTGTAACAATTAGCTTTATTAAAAATTGCCTTTATAAAGGAATTCATGAAGGTCAGAGTTCTGTGTGTTATTTGCATCAGTGAGACAGAGCTGAAAATGCACCAAGAATTAAGAAATTCTGTTTCTGCAGAAGCCCATGCCATGAAGAATATTCATGATAACACAGCAGAAGAGTTGGGTAATAGCTGTTTCAGAGGTAGAATTTCAAATTATGGCAACCACTCCTTGGTGACCCAAGTATTTGTTACCAGTGACATGATGAAAAATTGGCAAAACTGTAATTTTTCAGTGAAATTACACAAGGTGAAGGAAACAGAACAGGTACATGTAAACTGATCTTAGATCATCACACAGCAGGGACTTGAAGCAAAAATTAAATATTAAGCAGCAATTGTTCACTGATATTTGTGTGTTTAACATGAAAAATTAAACCTCAGAATACAAAAGGCTGCTAATTTAGTGTTTCATGTTAATTACATGCATTTATGTGCTACATGCAGCACAGCAAGGACCTTTACCTCATGTGGCTCACCCTCCTCAATAACTGTCTCCTCAATGTAGTACTTTGAAAAAAAAAGAGAAAAAACATCAATGTTAGGCCAGATCAGCAAGCTGTAGCTTTGGTGAAACTGTTTTAAAACACATTTCTAGAGAAACAGGATTTTAGTTCACAGGTGCTTATGGAGTCATTTGGTTAACTCTGAATATCTGTTCAAATTTTGCATTAATGACTGGATTTTTATTCCATACATTCCCCAACTAATAATCGTCCAAATAATCAATGAAAGATTGTTATCTAATTTTACCCACAAGAGGGTTTGCTGCCTCTTGTGGGTAAAATTAGATAACAGGGAAGACATTGATGGCCACATTAAAAGAATCAGCATTTAAACACCAGGATTTCCTGGTTTTTTATTTGGTGACACTCATGACTGTTGTCCTCAGGGCTGCTCCTACAAGGACACCAATAATTTCTGGCTGCCAGTTAAACTTTGTTGCTGATCACAACTCTGAGCCTGCTGTTTTTTCACCCATTTTACTGCCCATTGTCCCCCCATAATTTATAATCTCATAAATTTGGGGATAAAATCACAATGGGAGGTGTCCCTAAAGCAGACCAGGTGCACAACCTTCACTGGTCTCCCCTTGTCCAGCAGCTGTGAACTCGTTATAAAAATTAATGAGGTTTATCAGCCATAGATTGCTCTTGATAACTCATTGTTCACTTCTCCACATGACCTTCATGTGTTTAAAAATAGCTTCTCAAAGGATTTCATCCACAGCCTTGCCAAAGAACAAAATGAGGTTGACCAGTTTGTAGCTCCCTGGATCTTCCTTCTTGCCTTTTTTGAAGACCAAATCCTGCTGAACATTGCCCATGGATGTAGGAATGGAGTTTGTAAGGTTTTAAATCTTTACATTTCTGCCAAGTTTTCTGCTCCTGCTTCCACCTTCAGTATATCTATTTTTTTGTGTCACTTTCCTCAGTCAAGAGCTCTGTGTTCCTCCACTCCACCCTTCTGCTGTTTGATTTCTGCACTTTGGGCTGAGCTGTGTGCTCAGGGAAAATCATGAGGATCACCCAACGACCCTGGCTGCCTTTGCTGTTTCCCATGGGATTTTCCCCAAGCAGCCCCAATTCTGCTCTTCCAAACTCTGGGATAATTCCATTTATTTTGCTCACTGCTCCCTGTATCTTCAGCTCCATTGTCCCATGGTCACTGCAGCGTGTGATCTTTGCATTTTCCACCAGGTCTGCCTTGTTTGTGAGCACCACATCCAGTGGAGCATCTTTTCCAGCCGAGAAAAGGTTCCAACAGAACTGGGAAAGGATCTGGAGCCCCAGGAGCGCCTGAGGGAGCTGGGAATGGGCTCAGCCTGGAGGAAAGGAGGCTCAGGGAGGCCCTTCCAGCTCTGCACAACTCCTGACAGGAGGTGCAGCCAGACCGGGCTTTGCTGCCAGGGAATAATCGACAGGACAATGGGAAACAGCCCCAGGTTGTGCCAGGGGAGGTTTTTGTTGAAAAATTTTTTTTAAAAATTTATTTCCCGGCCGCCACTTCCCGGCCGCGGCCGCGCGGTGGCGCCGTCCCTCAGAAATGGCGGCCGCGCTGAGGGGGCCGCGGGGCCTGTGCCTGCCGCACCTGCCCCGCTCAGAAATTACGGGAAAAAAACTTTAAAAAACATTGCTGCACTAACAGCATCCGCTGTCTGCGGGGCGTGCTTCACCTGAACTGAGAGTAAATGGAAAAATGCGAGATTTGTGTTGGAAAGTCTCCTCCGAGCGGTAACTGCTTGGGGTCGCTTGCCACAGCTGTGGGAATGGAAAACCCTTTGAACCTAAAAAAATTGTCGTTAAAATTTAAGCCCCTTTCTGAGAGCTTTTCCTCAAAGTTAGTTCAAGGGACAGCCTTACTTGTCAAGCTGTGACACACCAAGCTGTTTTGAGATGGTTTCCATGCTGGACCCACCTCGACAACACCTTCCACAAACCTCCCACAAAACCTTCCACAAAGGCTTCCTCAAACTTTCTACAAAACCTTTCACAAACTTCCTACAAAATCTTCCACAAAAAGCCTTCCACAAACTTTCTACAAAACCTTCCACAAAGTCCTCTGCAAGATCTTCCACGCGCTTTCCACAAAACCTTCTACAAACCCCCCTGCAAAATCTTCCACAAATTTTCTACAAAATATTCGTCAAAATCCTCTGCAACACCTTCCACAAACTTTCCATAAAACATTCCGCAAACTCCCCTGCGAAATCTTCCACAAACTTCCTACAAAACCTTCCAAAAAACTTCAAGTAACTTGGCAGCAATCGTTCGTGATTTTTGCACATCCCAAGAGAGCTACAACATCAAGTAATGGCTCGTAATTCCAGAGAAAGTTTAAAAATAGCATTTTAAAAGCCTTGGTGATGCCTTAGCCACTCAATATTCAATGATCACGTCCTTCTCTTTCAGAAGGTGAATTTCTGATAGGTTTAAAATCTTGGATTGATACAGGAATTAAGAAAATTCTGGAAAGGCTTAAAATGGTACCAGATGCTGTTGTTCCCATCTTATTTAGCATGTCACCACGAATATCCCAAGGGAAGTGACTAAAGCAGCGTCCCCTCAGCCCAAGGGATGTGGTTACAGCAAGGTGGCCATTGAAAATTAAAAACAAAGGATGAAATGGGGCTGTGTGAACAAAAAGCCCAAAATACCATAACTCCTGCTGGAATAAATAAACAATGAGAGCAAATAAATATCCATTACAGAGAGCACACAATGCACAGGAAACATAAAGGTGATTACAAGTAACATGGGAATAAGGAATTTAATGAAGGGCTGGTGTCATTGTAGCTAGGTAGTAAAATGTCTTTAAAATCAACTTTATGAGTGCTGACATCTATTTTGCAAAATGCATTTAACTACTCGGACTGGCAAATCATTTGGCTTTACTTCATTCACCATTTGAAATATATAAAGCTGGCAGTGCCCTCACACCACCTGAAATCGACAGTCCACTGAACACAGTGTGGTGGCAATGAGTTGTAGGATGTTTACATTTATAACCTTCTTTCCTCAAACACTGAGTGACTTTTCACAAGACTTTGTATATTTCCTAACACGTAAATTAATTTCAGAGTAGTAGCAATGCAACAAGTAAGACCACACTGTTAATTTCGTGTACTGTTTCAATAGCAGAGTTGTTCCTGTGGTCCCAGCTGTAGGTTACCCAGTTTCTCAGGAATTTTTATTCAGTTTCCTGAGTTTAAATGACCTACTGGCAAATTAATGGAGGTAGAATCATGGAATCACAGAATGCCCTGGGTTGGAAGGGGCCTTAAAGGTTCTCTATTCCACCCCCTGCCATGGGCAGGGACACCTCCCGCTATCCCAGATTGCTCCAGCCTGGCCTTGGACGCTTCCAGGGATCCAGGGCCAGCCACAGCTTCTCTGGGAGCCTGTGCCAGGGCCTCACCACCTTCACAGGGAAGGATTTCTTCCTGATAGCTAATTTAAATCTACCCTCTGTCAGTTTAAAGTCCTCCCCCCTTGTCCTGTCACTTAAGCCTGACTCCATCTCTGCAATGTCTCAGGTTAAATTGGTTTGTGGTGGCCCAAAGCTGCTGCCTTTCTGCAGAGGCAGGGCTAGAAAGGGACTTCCAAAGCCATCTTCTCCAGATGGATTGGGTGACAGAGGGCAAGCCAGCAGGGAAAAGAGCTGGCCCAGTGCATCTATAATTATGCAGGGAGTAATCAGAAAACCTCGCACTGTGAGTGTGGGATGATTCCAGTCCTTATTTAAACTGAGAAACTATGACAGGAACCGGGAGACTTTGCTCCTCCGAGAGCAACTGTTGTTGTTGTTGTTGTTGTTTTAGTGATGAAACCATTTAATAGATATCTAATCATCCCTAATCTTCAGAGAGCAAACAGCAACCTCTGCTCCTGAGCAGCATCTCAGTAAGGTGATTAATGCATTCAGTCACAAGGCAGGAAACAAACATTTCTACTCTCACATTTTCTTCTTCTTACCTCCACAACTTCCTCGTATTCTTCTTCCTCCATTCTGAGGGTTTGCTTCTGTCTCTCCCCCACTCACTGGTCACACAGCAGGTGAAAATGTGAATAAAGAGTATTAGCCCATGACTGAAAGTACCATGAGAAGGTACAAGTCAAGCTCATAAAGCACTTGGGGTAATGGTTAGTAACTAGTCAGACCCTAAATAAAGTTGGGATCCGGCATTACTTGGACTGTCATGGAAAAACATTGGATTAAGTTTCAAACATACTGATATAAATTACAGTTCTGGACAAATATCTCATTCCAGCTATAACACCAACACTGGATTCAATGAAAATAAGATAAAAGTGATAAATAAAATAAAAGAGATAAGAGATCTCTTGAAACGTGATATTTTCATTACAACAAAATTATTTGAAGCATTTTTCTTCTCTCTGTGACTATTCTACTCTATTTCATTATATCGTTCAAGCTCCTGTTTGAGTGGGAGATTTATATTCTACTAATTTCATTCATAAGTAAGAGCATAATGTAGAAAAATATTGTAAATATTTTTTAAAGTGACCTTAGGTTAATGAGGCAATTTCTGTCTTCCCAGCATCAGCCTACAGAGATGCTCTGGGCTTGGTTTTTTTTTAAGCTCTTGTGGGTTTTCTCTCTCTGTTTCTTCAGACCTGAAAAAGATGAAAATCCATAGAGTTGGCTGAAGTACAAAGCACAGATTAGTGTCAGACCCTTTGAACTAATTAATTAACACACTGATTTCGCTGTGAGGCAAAGCTACAATTTTCCACCAGAGTCTGCAGCCCTGTTTCTAATGTTGGGAGGGGATGAGGCTTTGGAACAGCTGCTCCTGAGTCCAGGGATATTTGCCGTGTAAGCTAATCCTGCCAACTGACGGGGCACTTGGGTTGAGCTGGCTAAACTGCAATTCCTTCTGAGGCAAGGGAAGTCAAATCATGCAGGTTAAATATAGGAACACAGAATACTGGCCCTTTTTAGTCCCAACGGGCTGAGAAAAATGGTCAAAAATTAATCAGGAAAAGCATGTTGTTAACTATTAAAATAAGTTAAGAATAACTCAAATAATGAGGAACAAGTCTCGTGAAGCAGTAGGCAGAGGTGTATGAATAAACTCAAGCAGTGGGGTTTGCATATAAACACAACCTCTTCAACCTGTCACTGTTACAACCTTCAGCCACACTTCCAAACCCCATTCCAGGTCTTTTCCTCCTCCTCCAACCCGCAGCCAGTTATTCAGACAGAAAAACTGACTTCCATGGGCCAAGCACAACAAGTATTCCCAAAAAACTACAGACTGGGCAAACAGCTCAAGATCCTCTTCTAAGGAAAAGAAGTGAAATGCATTTAAAATGTCCTTACCAGCGACATCCAGTAAATATCCTTTGGAGCAAAGGCTCTCCAGTCTTCCCTCCTGAGCAGCACTGGCGAGAGCGAGGGGCTTTGGTGGCTCCTGGTGACGTGTGCGGCCCACGCAGCCAATCTGGCTCCAGCCCGCTCGAGTTTCAGCCCTAAATATACCCGGTGACCCCGAGGGAGGGCACCTGTTCCCAGCAGCAGCATCAGGGACAGGGAGCTGGGCACCTCCGCGCTCCTCAGGAAACCCAAAACACACAAGAGCTTGGCTGGAGCTCGGTGAGATGGAGCCCCAGGCAAACCCAAGGGGGTGCTCCAATGGAAAAAACATAATCATCAGAGTTGATAATCACATTGAATTTCAGTTGGTGGAGGCAATTTCATTCCTATGATGTGCCAGAATAAACACCATCCAAATTCAAGAATCTCTGAGCTTGAGGAGTCCACACTGCAAGCTAAACTTTAGTATAAACATGTCTTTAGTTTCACCCCATAAGGATACCTGAAGTGCTTTTTCACCTTGATGCAAATCGTGTGTCAATGTTTTTATCACTTATGAAATGTTTCCCAGCTGATCACACAGACCCAAGAACATGTGAAAAGCGACTGTTTGCAGGGAAGGAACCCAACAAAGAGCCAACATCCCTGGTGAAGGAAGTCCAAGAAGAGTTGATAAACAGATTAAGTGACAGGGGAGCAACCCTGGTGTTTTGGAAGGTCAGGAATGCCGTGATGTATGGAGCAGAAGCAGGGTGATGATAACAGACGTGACTTCTTAGGGGATGACTCGGCTGACGAATAGAGTTGACTTTGGTTCTTCAAGGAGGTGCATTCAGAAGCCAATATCAACAATGATCCCTTTCCATGTGCTAGATCACATTATTCAATAAGTGGTTCTCAGGAGCCCTTGAGAGACATCTTTTTCTTTAACTCTTTCCAGAAGTTCATATTTATATCCAGATGAAATATCATATCTCATTCACTTCTGCCAAGTATTTTAGACTCTGCCCAGAGCTGCAGACCCCTCCCTGTCTCCTTTGGCCAAGCCATTTTCAATTACTCTGCATTTTGCTTTACTAGGCAGTCCTTCCCCTTTTAATCCTTATTTCTGTTTATTTAACTTTCTTAACCTCTTCTGAAATTGTCTAGAAATTAGCACAGCGTGTTGTTGGAGCCTCTGGAGAGCAACCTCAGCGTAACCTGCTGCTCTCTGCTCCTGATCCTCCGTGTGTGCACTCCAGAAATAACTCTCAGGCCCCTTTTCCTCCCAAGAGCTGCTTCTCAATAGATTGGATGGCAAACGTGACAACTTCATCATCAATAACAAACCTTAATGGAGTGAAGGGCCAGCTTTCCTTATTGAACATGTAATTCATTATTGTCATTCCAGCTCAATCCTGGAAGTTCCTGCAAAGAGTTTCTCCCTCAGGGATACTGTGCAAGCCCTGTGTTACTGGAACACACCTTCAGATTTTACACTGCTCTTTGACATCTTGTTTACAAAGACACTAAACAAGGCTGAAATTACACGCAGGACAGCAGCACCACTTTTTCTGCCATTGAAATGCAGCTGTCTTTAGTGTGGCAGATCTTCAGCAGCACAGCTCAGGGCTGGAAAAAGCATGGAAGAGCCCATGGAAATTACAGAAGGGGGCTGAGAACAAAAAGATTATTGGTGAAATGAAAAGTTAGGCTGAACGTAAGAGTTTTGTTCTGCCATCAGAGCAGGAAGAGGGGAGGAGGGTGCTCTTGGGTCCCTTGAGAAAATATTTCAATTCCTGCATTTTGTGGCTTTGCTCCTTCACCTCCAAATCTCAAGGAACAGCTGTGAGAAAACTGTGGCCATTGTGTGGGCAGGGAGAATCCCGGGATCTCTGAGGCTGGAAAAGCCCTCTCAGCCTTCTGAGTCCCAGCTGTGCCCAATGCCCACCTTGTCACCAGCCCAGAGCTCTGAGTGCCACCTCCAGGGACGGGCACTGCAGACCTCCCTGTTCCTAGCATGTATGAGGTAAAGGGAATACCAATGGGTAATATTCCTCTTTTCTTTTAAATTGCTTTGTTGTGAAAATTTATGTCTGACACTGATTTCTGATGGGATAGTCACAAAACCATAGAATCATTAATGCTGGAAAAGGCCTCCAAGGTCATCAAGTCCAGCTTTTGACTTTGTTGTGAAAATACTTGACTTTCTGGGGGACAAATATTTCAAAAGCATTAACTGTGCCCTAGGTGGAGCCTGGCAGCTCTGCCCCAGGTTAACACCCCAGGCCAGATTTATCCATGGCACGTAAATGAGCACGTGCTCAGCAGTTCTGAGCTAAAGACAGCAACCTGCAAAACTACTCAGGCAGCAAAAGAGGTTGTTTTGCATTTCAATCACAAAGATTTAAAGCAAAAAGTATTTTCTTGCACTTAACATGTTTAAATATTGAGTTCAGTCAGTCCTGCTTATCCAACAGGAGCCACTCAGGACACGATGGATAAATGTCCTGACATCCCAGGTGCTATATTTAACCTCCTGACATACCTGGACTTAACAAGCACTGTATCATTGGAAAAGGACATTTAAATACATATTTATGCCACCGTGTCTATTGTTAACCTACCACCAGTGAGTTCCTTCTCATTCTTTTCACCATTCCCCACAGCAAGGCTCCTCTGCCCCAGCACCTTTTGGTTTAATGCATGGAAATACTGTGGAGAGCATTTTTACAAAAAAAAAAAAAAAAAAAGAAAAGGGTTTGGTTGGACAAATGCAAAGGATTGTCTCCAAATTAAATGTCCATCTATTTCTCCGAGCCCTCCATTTTTACAGCTGGCCAATCTTTTTTCTTCTGGATGAAACCAGTCTGGGAGCGCAGGCCTTGTCAGGGATTGGCTCTTGCCATACAAACAAAAAGGTTTTTAGGAAAGGATACATGCTCTAACTAGAATTCCACCTTTGCTAAAGAGCTGCTCATCCTGTTTCTCAGAGTATTAATAGAAAGTATTAGATCATACCAAATAATATTCCTGGGGGCAGTGAATCTGGGTGCTGTGAGTAGATCTCCTCCAGTGTCTTGTCTCCAGGTTTATTTTTTGATGCTGATGTGCTGATTTGGGGCCAGCAGCAGTACCAGGCAGTGGCTGTGTGGTGTGTAAACCAACCACTCACTGTGCTGCTGTGACTCAAAAGGACTGGGCTGGAAGAGGAGGAATAAAGGAATATTGATATGATTGATATGGAACCAAAATTCATTTCATGCTTCCCAACGCTCCTGGACAGAGAAGGAACCGTGGCCTCACCCATCACATTGTTTGGGTATAGGCCCAACGTTTTAGTATTGAAAGTGTCCCCCCAGAATACTTCAAAGACTGAATCAAAAGATGATTCAAAGTGGGGGAAAAATACAAACAAACCCAAACTTAAAAGAAGAAGAACAAGGAGCCAAATATTGGTTGACTTTTTTCATGGTAAGATTTGATAAAGCAAAGAGAAATGACATGAACAAATGCTCCTACAGCTGGTAGCAGAGACTTAAAAATTAGGTTAATATTTAAACCCCTAACACTGAGGATATGAAATCAGAGTGTAGAAGATCCTGTGTATCAACACAAGATATTCACTGGGACCATTGGCACAAGGAGAGTTCTCCTGACATGACAGCATCTGTCACAGCCTCCCCTGTTCTTTACTTGGGGCCTTTGAGAATCCTAAAAGAAAATATTTATCCACGAGATGATGTCAAACAGCCCAATTTATCTCCCCTGCTAATGTTCCCAAGACTGCCACAGGGTCTTAGACACGGGTGCTCATCAGAAAGAAGATACAGCAAAGGCAAAGGTCCTCAAGAATTCAAAGCCAGCTCTGACTGTATTGATCAGATTTCTGAACGGGACGTGGTGTGAGAAGCTGAGATTCAGCACCCAACTCAACATATCCAGGTTTTGGAATATTAATATCAGTTACTACAAACTAGGAAAGGAAGATGAGGTTCTTCTCAAACCTTTTCTTCTTCCTGCTGTTTCTAAGGCAAATAAACTTTTATATTTTTAGAACAGAGGTACAAATATCAGCTGCAAATGCCAGTGAAAAGCCCTGATTGGCAGCCAGAGTTTCAGCTCTTACCCTGCCTTCCACACTTGTCCCTTCGGACAAGCTTCTGCCTCACTGCCCTTCAGTAAAATAACACAGCTCTTTTAAAGACAAACTTTTTCATTATTAGCACATTTTGCAGATCATTGCAGCACTACAGTGAGAGCTGTTACTGTACAAGCAGATTGATCTGCTTAGGGCTGTCCCATCCCTGGGGTGTCAAGGCCAGGTTGGATGGGGCTGGGAGCAGCCTGGTTTGCTGCACCTGCTGCACTGAAGGTGCTTTCCCCTCCCCAGGGCGGGATACTGCTGAGGAAATGCAATTCCTTCTTGGAGTGTTCCTTCTTGGAAGAAATCCCTTCTGGGTGCTCCCCTCAGGTGCCCGCACACGACTGTCCCACCTCAGCACCTGAGGGCTGCTGCCATGGGGGCACATTCCAGTTTTCTCACAGAGTGCCAGCCTCGGATTTCAAACCCACTGGTTTCCATCTCCTGCCTCCTTCCCCTGGCTCCTCACTGAACTCCCTGCACTGAATTTAGGGCAGAGTTGTTGTTTCTCACAGAACCAAGCTGAAACAATTTATGGAGAGCCATAACCCAGGCCAGGTTCATTTCTATCCCAGAGCACACTCAGATAATTTCATGAGTCTTCACATTTCTACCAAAGCAGGGAGGTTTCACGTGGGGTTGTGCAGCCCTGCCAACTTTCCACATCACCAACAAAGGGGTGGATTAACACAGAGGCATTTCCTGCTGTAAATCCTCTGGGTGGAGAGACAGGGCTGAGCACTCCCTTTGAAACCATGAGCAGAGCATCACCTTCATTCTGCAGTCACATCTGCTGCTTTTGCAGTTCAACCACTGCCCTGACACTGCTGACAGACGTTCGTGCCCTGTGTGAGAGCAGAGGGAAGAAATTCAGTATTTACTCCCTTGGCCTCCATGCCTTTTTTCACCCAGGACATCTTTCATTCAGAGAGGGAACAAACTCAGAACACAAAGGTGTGATTGAGGTGAAATTGTGACTGAGTCCTTTTCACCTTTTTTTTCCTTGGGCAAAAGAAGGAAAAATGTTACTATCCCTCTTCCCCATTCCAAGGGTTTTCCAGCTAGTGCAGGGTTCCTTTGTGGAGTTTCCAGTGAAATGGCCTCATGACCCTCCCTGCCTGGCTCCCTCTCTCTCTGAGCCCCTCTGACTCCCCTCTACACTGCAGAGCAGCTCCCACAGCTGTGGAAAATCAAATGTGCAATCCATGGGCTGTGACAGGAATTGTCCAGAGATCACAGAAGCTGCTGCAAGAGAAGGTCGAGATTTAGATCAAAGCTCAATGAATCTACCCAAGAAACCCCAGAATAACCAAATCTTCCCACTAGATAGACAATCCATGCACCTTGAGTCTCCTCACTCTGAAGGATGCTGAACCAGAGCTCACATCCCCAATGTCACAGCCTTTTGCAAACTGCAACCCGTGCCTGAGACTTTTTTTTAAAATATTCTCTTTAACCCTGCTGATTTAAAAGGGACATATTTATATGAAAGGTTCAAACACCTCTGACTGTAAAATGAGGGGGGAAAGGCAACGTGCTTCACATTCCTGGCTGGCATTGCTGGGGTGGTGTCTCATACCCTGAAATACAACCTGCAGCAGTCCATAAAATATTAAGACTGCTGGCTGGCCGTGGCCAGGAATACTCTGCAGCAGCAGTTCCCAGGGCCAGAATGCTCTGTGAAAGGTCACTAACACAGCACTGAGGTCACCAGCACAACAGCCACCAGGAGTAATTCTTCTCTGCACTATTATTAACAGCACTGAGCGGCCACCAGGAATCTGCTGGGCTCCCACTGCTCTGCAACGGCTCCAGGCAATACAGCCCAGAAAATACAACTTTGTCACTGCACCAATAAAGGGACATTTAATCTCAGTAAGGAATGGTAACATCACAAATTACCTCCCCTCACTCACTTGGCACTGGGCCACGCTCTCCTAGGGGGCATCTCCTCAGTGGGGCAACCTGCAGGAGCTCCTGAGCCAGCAGAAACTTCTGCAAACTGAACTGACCCTGCTGACATCCCAGCAGTGACATGAACAGGGATCTCACCGGAATAACTCACACCAGGACAGCTGCAGCCAGGCTGGGAGAGCTGGGAATGTTCCCCTGGAGCAGGGAAGGCTCCAGGCAGAGCTCAGAGCCCCTGGCAGGGCCTGAGGGGGCTCCAGGAGAGCTGGGGACAGACTGGGGATAAGGGATGGAGGGACAGGAGCCAGGGAATGGCTCCCAGTGCCAGAGGGCAGGGATGGATGGGACATTGGGAACTGGGAATTCCTGCCTGGGCTGGGATTGCCAGAGCAGCTGGGGCTGCCCCTGGATCCCTGGCAGTGCCCAAGGCCAGGCTGGAGCAGCCTGGGGCAGTGGGAGGGGTCCCTGCCCGGGGATGTGGAAGCTGGGAATCTTCAGGTCCCTGTGAACCATTGTGCGATTCCATGGTTCTGAGAGGAACTGCAGACCTTGGCTAAGGAACGCTGTGCTCCTGCCCTCCCCTGCCCTCCCCACACCTCTGTGCCTCCCCGGTGCCACACCCAGCTGCTCATCTCGGTCTCCTCCATCTGTCCAAAGGGATCCAGGCTTCTTAACGCACTTTATCTCTGCAAGGAGGGGTCAAGGGGGGAGAAACCTTTATTGATGGAATAGTTTTCATTTCCAAGGGTCTGGCAGACTTTCAGCTCTTTGAAAGCCATTCCTGATGACTTCATGGGGCTTTTTATAACGTGAGATAATGGCAGTGGAGGGACAGAAGCAGCTGCACAATTCCCTGGCCGGGGCAGAGATGGCCCAAGCACCACAGCCCTCAGCAAATCCATGGATGCCAGGAGCGAGATGCTCACGGACACGCCGGTCCCCAGGGCAGGAGCCCACTCACCTTCCATGTGGGAATGTCCTGTGACAGATCTCCAGCACATCCTCTGTGTCTGCTCATCAGGGCTGCTGAAGGGTGGGATGGTTTAACGCAATATTTCCCTTCACAGCCCAAAAATTCAGTGTTCATCTAACACAGGTTACACCACGTGGAGCCTTTTCAGTGCTAGAGATTCCCTGGCAAGAACAGCTTTGCTGAAAAGCACAATAAAGATTAAAACACAATCTAACTCTTGCTGAAGTGTTGTCAATCCACAGATTTCTGAGCCACAAACATGGAACAAATATTTTTGTGTACTGAATTTTTTTGGCTGTGACACTGCAAATCAAGTAAATAATTTTCAGGTTTGAATGGAGTTGTTCCTACAATGACACAATTTTCCTGCTGTTGACAGCCAGCAAAACAATCTGTGTAAAAACAACCCATCCCTTCACTGTGGAGAAATACCAGAAAACACAAAAATGTCAAATTTACTGAGGAAGGATTTTTTTAAAAAAGCAGAAACAGGATAGACTACGGCAAGACTAAAGCTAGATTGTCCCAGGCACGGCAGGAGCCCAGTGAAACAGCACAAAATTGCTGTGACTGTCTGTGATAAAAGCTCATCCTGAGAGATAAGAACTCACTTCAGGGGTTTACTGGTCTGTGAACAGATGATTAAATTCGGGCTCAGAGGGGGCTGAGGTGTAGCAGCACGTTCAGCTGCTGGGGCAGAGGGAGGATGATGCTCACAAAACCACCCAGCACCGGAGAGATGGAACAGGGATAAGCCCACAGCAAGGGAGCAGCGGGATGAGGGAATGGCCTCGAGCTGTGCCCGGGGAGGGTCAGGCTGGAGACTGGGAAAATTCCTTCATTGGAATTCCTGTCCAGCCCAGACAGTGATGGAGGCCCCATCCCTGCAGGGGATTTCACAGCCCTGTGGAGGTGGCACTGGGGACATGGGGCGGTGCTGGCCTGGGCAGTGCTGGCGTGGTTGGACTCGGTGATCTTGGAGGGTTTTCCCAACGCCGGTGATCCTGTGATTCCTTGCTCCACATTTCCCTTGTTTACCTTGTGTGACAGCAGTTCCAGGCAACGATTTCTCCAAGCCCCTCCCAAGTGATTGTGATACTGCAGCGAAGAAAGGGGGCACGGGATTTCTTTTGGTGGCTGCACTGGCCTGAAGAATTTCATTCCTTTGGATAAAAGCACAATAAAACTCTTCATTTGAAGTATTTGCTATAAAAAGGAGGATCCTGCCCCCATCTGGCCTCCCTGGAAGGGAACAGCTGGAGCAAGAAATCCCAGATTCACAGAGCTGCAAATCCTGCTTTGGAAGGGACTCTCAGGGATCTTCCAAGCCAGCTCCTGGCCCTGCACAGGACAGCCACAGGAACCCTTCCCAGCGTCTCTGGGAAGTGCTGGATGGGAACTGAGTGCCCAGCCACTCTCTGAGCCCACAAACAGACAGCGACTCCAGCTTTGGGTGCAGGTGGGTGGCAGGGAAGCGGAGATCATGAGAACCTTCCTGGAGCAGCTCCAGCCCTGCCATCGCTCGTTTGGGATGCAGGTGGGTCCCACTGTGCTGTGTCCTGGGAATATCCACCCTGCCATGTGCCAGGGCATGCCAAGGGAGCACGGGGCGCTCAGCGAAGCTGTGCCCACCCCCAGGAAACACAACAACGATGGCTTAGCTGCCTTTGCCTCCCTAAATCCCTGCCACACCACAGGTTCCCTGTCTCTGCCAGGCAGAGACACCTTCTGGCAAAATGACCCAGCCTCAGAGCTGGGCTGTCCCCTCCCCAGGGCTGTGAGGAGGAAAGGGGAGGAAAAACCCAATGGTCAAAATCCTGAGGGGCCTCTTGCTCACAGAGAAGCAGAAATAAGGTTCCATTTTACATCTCCAAGGAGCTGAAGCCCAGATCTCCCCCAAGCCCTTCCCCTGTCCCTGCTCCTGCCACCCTCTCATTCCTTCAGTGGGCTCAGCATGGAACAGTGCTGCTGCTGCTGCTCCTAGCAGCAAAATCCTGCAGGAATGGGATTTTCCCACCTTATCTCAGTTAAAAGAGATAAGGTGGGATTTATGCATTATCCCCGTGTTCTCTTGGAAACAGCAGGAATGAACGGTCTCAACACGTGGTGGGAAAATTGTGCCTGGATTCAGGCTGCCCTTGCCCACAGGATGGCAAAGAGGGGCTCTCCCCCCCGTCCCTGTCCCCAGGGAACAGCCCACACCGCTGAACTCTGCCAGCGCTCCAGGATTCCATCCTGGAGAAAAGGAAGCTCAGCAGAGACCTCATTTTTACCTACACCTTACCTGCAAGGAGGGGGCAGCTGGGGGGGCTCAGGGCCTGCTCCCAGGGAACCAGGGATGAGCTGTGCCGGGGCAGGGTTACATTGGATATTAGGGAAAATTTCTTCTTGGAAAATTATACAGCCCTGGCACAGGTGGAGTGCCCATCCCTGTAGGACAATCCAGACCTTGGGATTTCTCAGGAAGATTTGCACAGCAAGGAAAATTCAGGACTCTCCTCCTTTCATCACCTAAAATGCAGGACTTTCCTCCTTTTATCACCTAAACCTGTTCACTGCAGCACCTTTGGCATCCCAGGCACGGTGGATCCCAAGAAATTCCCTGGCCAGCTCCACACAGACAGTTTGGTTTATTTGTTGCTTACACAGCTCTGATTTCACCCATTAACCCAGGTTTCAAAGCCAAACACACAAAAATGACACAACATCCGTGAGGATCCCACAGCACAAGGCCCTCCCTCAGAACTCTTCGACATTTACACTAAATCTTTATTTCTGTACAAAAAATTAGACGATTTTCATTGTTCCCAAGGAAATTTGCATGACCTTTTTGCATGACCCCATGACTTGCCTACATATATATACACACATATATTTGAAACAGGAAAAAACCCTGCCAGTTCTGAAGAATGAAGGTAAAAACCATCAGAACTGAAAAATTAATGACAAGAATTAACTGTATTTATTGTCAATATTGTTGACTGTTCTGTAGCTTTACATGTAGTTCATCCCCATATTATAATAAAAACATTCAGAATAACTCAATACAGACTGTGCAACAAGAGAGGAGCGACACAACCTGTAATTTAAAAAGTGGTAATAGCATAAAGAAAGTATTAATTATTAAATTAATTTAAAATGTATATTAAAAAAAATAACAGTGAAGGAGAACTCAGCAGTCTTAACTTTCATACACTGAAAAAAAAAGCCAAAAAGCAACAGTTTCTGTTCAAAAGCCTTTTCACAGTTCCATACACCAGGCACAAAGGCCTAAGGAACGCACAGTTGGGCTAAACCAGACAAAAATAAAGTGTGAGAATGGTGGCTTCTCTTTTAATCACCTAATATTCAACTGGATTCCAAGGAAAACTAAAAGCCATTTTCAGAAGTTGTATCAAAGTCAAGGAATGATTGAGTTAAGAGGGACAGGCAGGAAACGACCTGGCTTTAACGCAGCTCAGCATTCCTTCACCCGCCACAAAAATGTCCCAGGAGAACCACGGGATCCCAGACTGGTTTGGGTTGGAAGGGACCTTAAAGATCACTAAATCCCAGCTCCCTGCCATGGCAGGGACACCTCCCACTGCCCCAGGTGCTCCCAGCTCAGAGCCCAGCCTGGGCACTGCCAGGGCAGGGCAGCCCGGCCGCTCGGGGCAGCAGCACCAGGGGGGAACTGCAGAGCCCACCCTGCTGGGAAAGCGTGTCCCAAAGGAAACAGCTCCAGCCAGCACGGCCAACAGCGGAGCTGGGAGGATAAGGAATGTGCAGAGGCATTCTGGCATCTCCTACACCATCCCAACAGGGGGGTTTGCTGCAATTCCTTATTCCCCAGAACCCCGAGAACTCTGTGTGTTATTTACAGGGAGGTCATTCCATGGGATCACCCCATGGAGGCTGCTGGAAAGGCTCTAAAGAGATCGTTTCATGGGATCACCCCATGGATGCAGCAGGAAGGGCACAAGGAGGTCATTCCATGGGATCACCCCATGGGATCACCCCATGGGTGCAGCTGGAAGGGGCACAAGGAGGTCATTCCATGGGGTCATTCCATGGGATCACCCCATGGGTGCAGCTGGAAGGGGCACAAGGAGGTCATTCCATGGGATCATTCCATGGGATCACCCCATGGGTGCAGCTGCTGCAGTGGAAGGGACCCAAGGAGCCCCAGATGCCCACCCAGGGCTGGTGGAGCTGCAGAGCTGGGCAGGAATTCCCTTTACACAGCCCTGGGATCACCAAGGCTGGAAGAGCCCTGGATCCAAGGTCACCGAGTCCAACCTGTGCCCGACCCCCCCTTGGCACCCAGCCCCAAGCACTGAGTGCCACATCCAGCCCATGAATGTAAACCTGGGAATTTCATCTCCTAACTCAGCTTTGGCTCCATCTCTTTTGCTTTTTAAGAAGTTTCCTGCAGCCCCCAGCACTCACAGGTACCTGTGTGTGATCTGTGGGTAGGGAAGAGGGGCACAGCCCTGGGATTTCTGACAGGAAAACCACATTTCACACTCATTTTAATTCCCATTCTTGACACCAACCAGCACAGACTTATCACCAAACTTGTCCCAAACAAACCACCCCCATCACAGGCTGGGCAGAACAGCACATTTCACCCCAAAAACACCTTAACAGCCCCCAAAAGCAGATCAGAAATCACATATTTGCTTGAAAACTTTCACTGCAACTCCCACACACAAAGTTTAATGCAAACAGGCACATTTTTACAAGTCTTTTCAATTTAAAATCATAAATACTGTTAGGTTTTAAAGAATTAGCAATTGACATAATCTATAAATGCATAAATATGATGGTACAGAGCTCCCCAGCCCAAATCTGTATTTGCTCCACTTCAACAAGAATTAAGAGAACAGAATGAGTTCCCTTCAGCTGCATGAAAAACAGAATCTGAAAGTGGCAAAGGGGAAACAATCCAAGGAATGCTCTGATCAAATTTCAGTGGGGAAAACAAAGTTGCTTAATAGAATCCTGCTTTTCCTTTACTACAATAAACAGCTCTATGCAATGTTTGGGCTAAATGACTCCAATACCCATGGGTGAGTGCAGCCACAGGGGCGCTGCAGCTGGGTGGGAGCTGCCAGCCCTCCCGAGGCTCGGCATTACTGCCAAGCCATCATTTCATACATTCTGATCGCACGTTTTCCCGCAGCCGCAGCGTTAGCCACGTCCTGGCCGCGTTTCCCTGGGGAGGATGACACAGCCTGGAGGGAGAGGGGCACAAAGGAGGGGAGAGGAAAGGCGGCCCCGCTGCGGGGATGGCGGCTCCTCCTCTGCAGCACCTGCCCGGAGCCGGTGTTACCCGAGCACCGCTGGCTACAAACCTGCTCCAAGCCCAGCCCTGCACGCTGAGGCAGCTCCGAGGGCTGGAGCAGAGAACCGAGGGCGCTGAAGCACGCAGGGACACTGGGCACGGACACAGTGACGCTCCCGGGGCACACAGCCCCATCCCACACCAGAGCTGGGTCTGGGTTTCAGCCTCTCCACGGAATCCAGCGTTTCTTGGCCCCCTCCCCAGTCAGACAAGGAGAGCACGGAGCTGAAGATGTCCAAGGGAGGATTCCCAGCCTCCCAGGTAAAGCAGCATTTTCTGGCTTCCTCCACTCTCAGAGTTTTGTACATTTACAAACAGGAAAAGCTTAAAAACCCCACCCAGCTCTGTCCTTACCCAAAGTCTGGCTTAAAAGGCTCAGGGTGGTAAAGTGACTCCACTGTGGATAAAGCTACAACAGAAAAATTCACTGCTAAGGCCCTCTTAAGGCAAGGAGAGAATTCCTGCTCATGATTCTCACACATGAAATAAAAAGCTACAGAGGCAGCCCCTTACAATTCATCACTTTTGACCATTGAATGTATTCACCACTACAATATATTCAAGTCACATCTGGATTTATAACCAGGCCACATCTGGATTATCCCAGGAGTGCAAAGACATTTTCCTTCCTCAGTGCCACTCCTGGTGCCACGGGATCAGCCCTGCCCTGCCCAGGGCTGCTCAGCACATTCATCTGAATTAGCTGAAAATTACTTTTCAGACCTAATTAATCTGACAGTGACAAACTTCGTGTTCCACCAGCCAGCACGGAAGGAAGCACTGCCACCAGGAGCTTCCCAAGGCCACGGATTCCTGGATTGAGCTATTTGAAGTCCCTCGACAGGAATTCCAGCCACTCACCCTGACACAGGGACAAATTCAGTATTTCCTGTCCCAAACTCAGGGATGCCTGATACATGGAAAAGTGCTTGGAATGGCAGGGATAGGAGAACTGTAACAAATTTACCACAAATCCTGTTAAAACTTGGGTGTGGGGAGGGGAAACCCACTCGTTTCCACACATTGGGAGGATTTTCTAGATATGTATCTCTATTCTAAGGGAATGGGAAATAAAGCTGATTATGGAATTAGATTTAGGCACTTGAGCTGCAGAGATGTGGAAGGCACTGGTCAGGTGCATTTACCACTCACACACCTACACAGTGCTCAGCAGAGCAGCTGCTCAGCCTCCCAAAAAGAAAAGATATTAAAAAATGAAGCTGTTCACATTCCCCAGGTTTGTTTTCCAACTCTCCTCACAATTAAAAACCTGTATAATTCCCAGATGCCAGAAGCAGCATATTCCAGAGATAATTTACCAAACTGATGATCTTCTGAACCAAAAGAAACATTTGAAATATCAGATTATTGAAATATGACCTTTTTTTTTTTTGCTACTAAAATGCCATTTTGCAGCATTACTTTAATAACAATTTTTAAGGCCCCTCCCTTTTGCTAAGAATGAATTTCATGGAGAACAAAGGCAAAGCTTGAGCTGCAGCTGGAAGCCAAGGCAGCAGAACCCCGAGGGTGACACAGCATCACACACCAAGGTCACAGCCAGCCTGAGGAGCCCATGCCCAGCAATCCCCCAGTGGGAGCAGCACTGACACAAAGCTCCCTGGATTGTCTATGGACAGAGCTGGGGGAAAAATGGGAATTCCCCCACAGGGAAAAGAAAAAAGCTGTCAACAAGGAGCACTTACACAGAACACAAAGGGGGTGAGAGATCAAAAGTCTGGCTGCTCCTCTCAGTGACTACATTTAGAACATTTCTGAGTTCACACACGTGCACTTCAAAGCACCATCACAGCAAATATTCCAGGTGGGAGTCTAGAAATGATCACAGAGGCTGGAATTGATCACAGCAACCACTCCAGGTGAGTCTGGAAATGATCACAGAGGCTGGAATTGATCACAGCAACCATTCCAGGTGAGTCTGGAATTGTTAGCTCTGATTTTCAGTCTGCTACAGACTGAAAATCAGCATTTAAACCCCAAAAGCCCTGACAACACCACAGTGTGTCAGGAAACATCAGCCACCACTGAATCCTGGCTACGTTTGCCCTGAAGAACACAAAATACACAGAAAGCTCACAGCGACCCATGAGATGTTTGCAGTCAGGTTAACACTGGGCTGTTCACTGACCAGCACACAGAGAACAATTGGATGTTGGCATTTTAAACCCCTGAGGGCACAGAAAACCCTGACAGCCACTCCTGAGGTGTGCAGGCACTCCCAGGCCCTGCTGTGGTCACTGGGGAAACCAAGACAAGGTGAACCTCAGAGGCCACAGCAAGGGAAGTGGCACGGGGACGGAAAGAGAAAAACCAGCCTAAGTGATGTGTAAACACAGAGTATCTGCTGTAACACAACCCACACCTGCATCACCTGACAGAGCTCCTGCAAATGCACAACCAAGCAGCAGAAACCCCAACAGCTCCTTTTCTTACCAACCAGCCCCCAGCTCACCCAGCCTGTGTGCATTCAGCCCAGGGAAGACATAAGACTCAAAAACCAAACACTTGGGTTTAGAAGCAAGTCTGCTTTTTCTTTTTTTAGACTAGAAAATGTACAATTCCATTTCATATGCAAGTGTGCACAGAGCTCATTGCTTGTATACTGCCAGAGAAACTGAGAGAGTCTTTGCATTAAATTGTTAATTCTTCAAACATTGATACATTTTGCAATACACCAGTTAAATACCAAGATCTATGTGCATGCACTAGAGATATATGCATGTACACCTTAATGTTTAACAAAGACAGCAGATCCCCCAGCCAGGGAGCGTTGGAGATACCAAAAATAGATTAAAAAGTTAAATTCTTTACCTGCCTTTGTTAAATACAGACTTAGAGATTGCCTCCCCTCCTTTCCCCAGGATTCCCATGCTCCCAGGGAGGCAGGTGGGCAGGAAGGCAGGAGCTGACCAGATTATCCCAGAACCAAAGAGAAGCACCTTAAAAAGTTCAAACTAAGCTTTAAAATGTCTTTAAAATGCCTTTTCCACCCTTACCAGAAACGGGGGCTGAGAAAGGGAAGAACACTTTAAACACAGTTTTGTTTCATTTTGCTGAACTCCCAATGCATCTCCCACAGAAGAGCCTGACATTTCCGACCATCCCACTGCCTTCCCAACTGCCTGGATCCTCTAAAATGGGAACTGTGCCCCCCTTCTGCCTGGGACAGCCATCCCAGCAGGAGCTGCAGCAGGGAAAGGTGATCCTAGTGTTCCCACACTGCCTGGGGACCATGCAACGGGGCTCTGCTTTCAAGAAGTTCTGCCCTGGAACTCGTGTGGGTCACTTGGAGCTTTTCAAGTAGTGTCATCTGCTTTGTCCCATCCAGTCCCCTCCACTGCATATTGACACATCTGCACATTTTAGTATCAGTATCTGCACATTTTATGTAGCAAAGAGAGTTTTTCCTCTGAAAAGCACTTCATTAGAGTCTGACTTGTACAATTCCAGTGACACTTTCAAACATACTTTTGTGCCTCTTCTTTGGTAAAGAAAAAGAAAAGATACTTTTCCCTTTTTGACAGCCAAAGGTATTTCTGCCAGACCTGAACCAACCAGCACAGCAGAGAAGGAAAGCAGTGGACAGGACCTGCAGCATCACCCAATCCAATGATGACCACAATGAAAGAGGAAAACCCATTTCATCTGCAACTCTTTGGCAAATTTGTTCCATTTGCCAACCCTGGAATCCAAAGCTCAATCTGTGTGCCTCAAACCATTCCAGCCTCCTCCCTAATCCAAAAATCATGTGGAAAACCAAGCAATGGGCTGAAGAGAGAGTTTGTTGACCAGGTTGTGGAGAGCCAAGGTGTGATTGACGTTACAGCCAGGCTGTGGAGAGGCCGGGGTGAACCAACCAGCACAGCAGAGAGAAAGACAGTGGACAGGACCTGCATCACGGATTGAGGATGCACTTTGCCAACATACGGATGGAGGGACGGGACAGATTGCAGTGTCACGGGGATGTGGCGTGTCACTAGCACTACTGCCAACATACTGATTCAGCTTTGCACTGGTCTGAGCAGATTGCAATTAACCTAGGATTGAGGTATAAATATACACAAATATGTACAGTACACATACAGGAAAAGAGTTCTGCATTTGTAACATCGGCCACCTCAGAAATGCTGGAGAGTCGATACCTACGCCAGTGATTCGCTCGCTGCTTTCCTGGGACAATGAACCAACACCTCCCACTGCAGAGGGCTACAATGGCATCAGAAAACTCGACATTAAAAGCTCCTTCCCCTCTCTCCATCCTCCCCAGCCCGAGGCCGGGCTGTTCCGAGGGGCAGCTTGGAAAGAAGGTTGGTCACAGCTCTGAGCGCATCCTCCGAGGAGCCTGACCCAGCCTGGAGCCCCGAGTGCTCCTGTGCTCTGTGCCTGCTCCCAGCTCCTGTCCGTGTGTCTGTCTGTCTGTCTGTGTGTGTGTGTGTGTGCAGCTACGTAGAAAATACAGTTGCCATCAGTTCAGTATAAATACATCCACCCCACCAATCTGCCACTGGAACAGCTCTGCTGCAGCAATGTCTGTGCAAAGAGGTCATTAAAAATCATCTGATCTTCAGCCGGGACATCATCCACTCCAGTCCTTGGCACAGCCTGGGGACACAAGAGACAGCATTTAGGGAACGCTGGCACTTCTCGGGGTAACTCCAAAGGTAACTCCACAGCAATAATTTAAACTCTTCCCAAGAACTCTCAATCATTTCTGGAAACTCCTCACTCCCTGTATGGCACTTGCTCAATCTTATTGCATCATCTATGGCCAGAGAATTCAGATCCCAGATCTTCAAGACATGAAGTTCTCCCTAATTAGGATTATTCTTAATAAACCAGATTTCAGTTTGCCCCCAGCTCATCCCACCCTCATTATACCCAAATCATATCAAGTCTTATTTCTGTGAGGTGACACTGGGTTTGATGTAGAAGTTGCTGCTCTGACCCCAAAAATCTTCTAAGTTTCAAGATTATGAAGCTGTGATGCCCTGGCACAGGGTGCCCAGAGCAGCTGTGGCTGCCCCTGGATCCCTGGCAGTGCCCAAGGCCAGGCTGGACAGGGTTTGGAGCAGCCTGGGACAGTGGGAGGTGTCCCTTCCAAGGCAGGGCTGGGATGGGATGATTTTAAGGTCCTTTCCAACCCAAACCATTCTGGGATTCTGGACAGGGCAGGAATGTGTGTTAAACCCAAATACCACAACACAACCCCCAGAGAAATTCCAACTTCCCCTCCTGTGGACACAAATCCCTCTTACCCCTCTCCAGTGAGAGCACAGCAGGCCTGAATGTGCCACTGGTGATCCTTAATTGAAGTCAGCTTCAGGAACTGGGAGATCTCAGCTACTGTCATGCACTCCTTCACATCCTGCTTGTTAGCAAAGATCAGCAGCCCTGCTTTCTTCAAGTCCTGGGGAGAAAGGAGAGGAGGTCATGACAGAGCAGAGCAGAGCAGCCCTTGGAGGCAGAGGAGGGGACACCAGAGCCCCAGCCAACAGTGCTCCAGAGCAAAGAGCTGCAGGCTGGCAGGGGCTGCAGGAAATCCTCTGGTCCAGCTCAGCAAACAGCCAACTCTTGCTATGGATGAGGAGTCAAATTCTCAGCACAAGGTTCTGCTCTGCTCCATGAGGATCAGAGCCCTGTGCACCCCTGTACCTGAGTGTCACGGACACATTCTATGGAAAATCCTTTCCTTAGGATTTGTTCTCCTGAAAAGCTGAGAGGCCTCAGGAACAAAATGCAAACAATGGTTATCTGCTGCTGTGGGATGCAACAGGTGCATCTGGGATTGGGCTCATGGGGTTGTTTCTAATTAATGGCCAATCACAGCCCAGCTGTCCAGACTCTCTGGTCAGTCACAAACCTTTGTTATCATTATTTTTTTATTCTTAGCCAGCCTTCTGATGAAATCCTTTCTTCTATTCTTTTAGTATAGTTTTAATGTAATATATATCATAAAATAATCAATCAGCCTTCTGAAACACGGAGTCAGACCCCCATCTCTTCCCTCATCCTGGGACCCCTGTGAACAGCAGCACACCTGAGCAGCACTGACAATATGGAACAGTGACTCCAGGGATAAGCTTATTTTACCTCAAACTGCCTGGAATTACATGAAGACATGGATATATTATTGCAAATCTTTCCCTTGGAAAGCAAAAAGGTGTTCCCAGGCAGCCAGGCCAGCTCAAGCATGAGCTGCCTATCAGGCACACTCCTGTTTGCAAGCAGCCAAATTAATGCCCAAATAATCAACTGCACCAGAAAACAGCTGGAACCGAGCTGGACAACTCAATTTTGCCTTAACAGCAACTCCGTGGAACCAGCTAGGAGAAAGAAAAGGTTTTCAAGGAGCAAAGAAAAGCGATTTAAAATCAATATTTGACTTTCATTGCTGCTCTCTCCCAACGTCACAGGCACGTCTGGAGAGGGAGCCTGGGAACATCCTGCAGGGACACAAAGGGCACATTCACTGCTCCCAAATCGCTGCACTCTGCCTGGAATTCCAGACCTTCCCTGCGGCAAAATCAGCTCGTTAACAACTTCATCTTCCTTGAGAGAGCAGGAAACACAAGATGCAGGTTTTTGCAACAGCCTGAAGAGTCCAGCTCTGAAATCCCAATCCTGGACAGCAGCACCAAACCCCCGTGCCACATTTAACACCCCACAGCCTGACCTGCTCTATTAGAATTTACTTCATTAAAAACAACTTAAATTAAACATTAAACATTTAAAACAAAAAATAAAACAAAACAAATAAAAACCAACAAAAAATTAAAATTTCAAAGATCCTATGCAGAGCCCTTGTTTTTCCTCAAAGGAAATCCATAGGAGGCTGTGTCCTTCCTGCAGGCTCCCAAACTGTGGCTATAGGTTAAATATAGATGGAATATTTTAGGCTATAATTCCATCATTTTTATGCATATTTTTTTATCCTGACACTTAAATTTGGAACCTTGGTGTCAGCTCACACACCCTGATCCAGTTTGCATTCAGGTCATGCCACAGATGCTGCCTGGCTTTTACATCAGCCCAGCTCAGGTTTAGACTAGACCCAAGGCTCAGGTTTAAGGAGGGTCTGTACAATTCAGCAATTTCCACTCTGGAATTCCAAATACCCCCAGAGCAGTGGCTGCTGCAGCCACCATGGGCTGGAGTTCCTTCAGTTTTAGAGCTGGGTGCTCTAACACACATTGTAAAGTGTTCTAAAACCTCAGGCAACCATGAAGGTATCAAAAATAACTATTAAATTATTGCAGGAAACCATGGGGTTTTAAAGGCTCTAATTCAGATATTAACACGGATTGAAGTACAAAACTCACAGATGTCCCTGACAGGTCCCAGCTGCTGTTTCACTGGAGCACTCTGACAGGCTACTTCTGTAATTCAGCATTAATTAACAGCTTTGCTGGGACTTTCACAGAACACAGTGCACCAGGGACAAGGCATTTCAGAGTGCAAATCTGGTTCCCTTGGCATCTATCAGCCAGATCACTAAAATAAATATTAAAATAAATATTAAAATAAATATTAAAGACACAGGGTGCACTCACCTCGTGTGCTAACATTTTATACAGCTCTTCTTTCGTCACAGAAATTCTCTCTCTGTCTGTGCTGTCCACCACAACTATCACAAACTGCAAAAAGGGAGAGTTATTAGCAGAGATACTCCTGCTGTTCCCACTCCCAGCCCTTTATCCAGCTGGATTATCAGATCCCATCCCTGTTCCCAACTTCCCTCCAGCCCCATTAATCCCACGGGCCTGGGGTTATTCACTCTTGTGCTGTGCTCTGGGGACAAGGCAGCTCTGCCACAACTTTTTACTTTCTGTTCTCCATTTTTCAGTGAAAAATTCAAACTGAAAGCAAGAGAATTCTCTGTAATCCCAGATCTGGTTTTGTTCTTTGCTTGGTGTAGCTGAGGCACCACACAGATCCCTCAAATTTGCTGCAGTCTTTAAAACAAAGTGCATCATTTTTCTTTGTCTGGGTGAAGAACTAACATGCAAACAGTTATTTGCATGGGATTTAAAAAGTCCTGAAGCTCCAAACTCCAAGAACACCCTCCCAGCTTCATTCAGGCTGGAAAAGAACTTTAAGCAGTCACAGCACCTCATAGGGATGAACTGGAGAACAAAGGTAATTATTGTGATAATTGTATTTAACCATACAAAATGTAATTTGTATAATATAAATATTTAAATATCAATTAAATATTTAAATATTTATAATATTTATTAATATATTTAATTTTTATTTGATAACATATAGGAAGCAAGACACAGCAAGGTGGGATGTGCCACTCCCAGACACAGCAAGGGGCATGTGCCACTCCCAGACACACCAAGGTGGGATGTGCCACTCCCAGACACAGCAAGGTGGATGTGCCACTCCCAGACACAGCAAGGGGCATGTGCCATTCCCAGACACACCAAGGTGGGATGTGCCACTCCCAGACACAGCAAGGTGGATGTGCCACTCCCAGATACAGCAAGGGGCATGTGACATTCCCAGCAAGGTGGGATGTGTGCAAGGTGGATGTGCCATTCCCAGATACAGCAAGGGGCATGTGCCATTCCCAGACACAGCAAGGGGCATGTGCCACTCCCAGACACACCAAGGTGGGATGTGCCACTCCCAGACACAGCAAGGGGCATGTGCCATTCCCAGAGAAGCGAGGGCACAGAAGCAGCCCCAGAGGAGGGCAGAGTGCCCGTGGCAGGGAGGCAGGGCTGTCACCTCGGTGTTGGTGTAGTAGGTGTTCCAGGAGGAGCGCAGGGACTCCTGCCCCCCGATGTCCCACATCAGGAAGCGCGTGTTGTTCACCACGATCTCCTCCACGTTGCTGCCGATGGTGGGAGAGGTGTGAACCACCTCGTTCATGGAGCTGCACAGGGAACAGGGAAAGGGACAGGACAGTCACCCAGAGGCACCCCTGGAACTGCACCCCAGGGAGAGAACCTCAGCAAACACCCCCTGGGCAGCCAAGGCATGGGCTGGTCGTGGAGGGTGCAGAAACATAAATAAAAACAGCAATAAAAAGGACTCAGTGAACTATGTAATAATCAAATTATAGAGCTGAGAGAGCACTTGTGAACAAAATGTGTTATAATTAATTAAACCATGGAGCTGAGAGCATTTTTGCTTCAGAAGCTTTTGGGAGCACTCAGCTCTTCTTCCTCCAGGCCCATTTTGGTTCACATGGGACAGAGCAGTTGTTTTGCTTCAAGAATGTGGTTAAGCCACAGGATTTCCAAGGTTTCAGAAAAACAACAGCTCATCCTCCAGCTCCAGCAGAAACACTTCACCCACTCCATCCCGCTCTCCTCCCAGGGCAGGCCACTAAAACCAGACTCTTCGCAATGCTTCATGTCCTAACTTCCTCCTCTTCTCCCCTCAGCACAGTCCATACACAACTTTATGGAGACTAAAGCGGCCATTAAATATTTCAAATGCATTGTTTAGTGATACTGAGTGTGACTTTGTCACTGAGAACACCAGTTTCACATCAAACAACCAAATGTGTGCTCTGGATTCTCCAAAAGTTCAGACTATTTAAACTCTACTGCAACAGGCAAAAAAATTAACAGTAGCTCCAAGGCAAGCCATCTGTGTTCAAAAGAACTTAATTATTTTTTCTTCTGATCATCTTGATATAGCTTTTCATTTTGTATGAACCTTTTTGAAGTTGCAGCAGAGCTTTTAGTTACAGTGACAGCAATTTGAGACTTGTAATGGTGCTGGGGTATTTCCTGAAGAGGATACAGAGCCAAGGAGATAAAGGGATGGTGCAGTGCTCTGAAAAACAATCCCACTTACCCTGGGCCAGTGCAAGGAGAGCTGAGTATGAGGATGGGAGAAAAGAAAGTGTCTGCAAGAGGAAAAATGGGATCTGCAAAGATGGGCTAGGGTCAAGGAGGAGTAGGGCAGGAGAATAAGGGAGCTGGGAAAGTCCTGTGGAGTCAAAGTGGGTACAAAGAAAAAGGAGACAGAGATCTGTATGAGAGAGAAAAGAAAGCACTGAAACTGCAGAAATAAGGGGAAGAACTGCGAGACATTTGTGGAGGAAGTGGATTAAAAACCACCAAGGACAGCCCTCAGCTGCAGCAGTTTCCAGTCTTTAGAAATACCCTTCACTCTGTTTGTGCTTTTTAACATCTCTCACTCCCTCTATAAATCACCATCACCTCCACCTTCCACTCTCCCTGCAGCATGGCAGGGCACCAGCAGCCAGAAACGTTTGGGGAAAGGCAAAGCAGGTTGGGATGTGACAATTCCCAACCACTTCCAGAAAGCCAACTGGAAACGTGGGCTTGGAGCAGCATGGCCACATCATTTAACAGGAATTATTTCTGACTCAGGAACACTCCTCAGTGCCACACACTGCACGTGGGAAAGGGCCAATCTGTCCCCAGCACAAACAGACCTTGAGCTGCTTCTGAGCCTGGGGACAGATTGGTGTCCTCTATCAAACTGCAGCTGGGGAACTGAGATATGAAACTCATTGGAGCTCCACGTAAACCGGGAGCAAGGTTAATGCAAAGCAAACACAAATCAATGCTGCTGTGGAAGGCAGAGGGTGCAGGACAGCACCGGGGTGTTGTTCTGGGATTGTCCTGGTCCAGCCTTCCTCCTTCATGCCATCCCACAAACGACACCAAACCGATCCCAGCGCTGGGGACACAAGTCAGGGCAGGCAGAGGTGCTTTGCCACTCACAGAGTGATCTGTCTGCTGTTCAAATCTGCTGCGTGGATCAGTTTTGCAACAGTGTCCCGTGGCCAGCACTCACTCCAATCATATTTTATGGGGCTGGCAGAGAGCCAAGGCCGAGACACCAAGGGTGGCTGGGAGAGCGTGGTAACAGCAGGTGATGTGATCCAAACTCCCTGAACAAAACCTCATTCATCCAGCAGAGCCCTTCCCAAACTCCAGGCACCCTCTGGCACCTGGGCAAGCTCTGAGTGACAGCACCAGGGCCACGGAGCACACCTGGAAATGCCCCGAGTGTCCCCACAGGAGCTACTTACAATTGGTACAGAATGGTCGTTTTCCCTGCATTGTCCAGGCCCACAATGATCACCTTGTGCTCTGCAATGAAAACAGCACTGGTAAGTCACAGCTGCTGGGGCTGGATCAAAGTTAGTGCCACGTTTGCCTCTGGTTTCCGGAGCCAACGGTGCCCAGCTCCAGGTGCCGTTGGCCAGGTGTGTTTGTGGGCCAGCCCAGGAAGTTTGTGTGGGCAGGGAAGGGACTGGCAACTTCTCCCCCTCCACAGAACCATTCCTGAGAGATCTCAGAAGGATGTTTTCCATCTCTGAGTGCCACTGTCACGCTGGGATCCTCTCCCAAGCTCCTGCAGGCTTTTGCAGCCTGTATCACGCTGCATCTCCCCAGCCACAACAGCTCTCAACTCCACTTTCAAATTTTCAGCTCTCAACTCCACTTTCCCTTCACCCAGGCAATCTCTTGATGTCTCTGCAAAGAACAGGTAAAACCCAACCAGGCTGCTGTGATCCCTGTGCCCCCCTGGGCAGCAGACGTGCCCTCCAACATTTCACAGGACACATTCACCCAGTCTGCCCTTGGACAAGTCACCAGGTGCTCCACAACCCACCCCTGACATTTTGGAGCTCAATCACTTCTTGCCCCCCTTCAGCACCTCCCCTCCTGTGCATCACAACAGGGGATGGGAACCCTACAACTGGTGGTGTCAAGCACTTCCAGACGGATGATTTCCAGTTTGGGAGAGCACAGCCAGCTCTCAGCTCTGTTTCACAACTTTCACTTGCACAACCAAGCAGGAGCAGTCAAGTAAAAGCTTGGTGAGAAGGGGGTTTCTCCCCTCCTTCCCCGTGTTCCGCGAGGGCAACAAAAAGCATTAAAAACATGCCCAAGCTTCAGACACTGAGATCAATCCCTGCCAGCAAACTGATTTATCCCACAGGAGAGGAAGGGGACAGGGGTCAGGTAAGTGGGGCTTTCTGGGGTTTCATTTTACCAATATTGTGTGGTTTTGCAGAGTTGTCTTTTATGCCCTCCAATACAAATTCCAGCTTTAATAACTTTGCACAACTGCACAATATTGTAAAAGTGTCTGCTTACCTGACCCCACATAACTAGGAACTTTTGTTTCAGATGGGATGCTGCCAGCATAGTGGATGTTAGGAAATCAGGTGGAACAGAAGGTCTGAGGTGGGGCTGGACGCTACAAGACAAAAATATTTTGCTGTATTTGCACTACACGTTAACGGGGACATAACTGGGACATTCAACCAGCAGATGTGAGAGTACTGAGCTTCACTCAAACCAAATTCCAAGGACTTCAGAAACATGGAAAGAGCATCGGGAGGTGTTTTGTAGTTAAAGTTACAATTCTCATCAACCTTGCTGTAAGGGGACAGGTGTTAAAAATCCCCAAACCCCGGGATGGTTTGGGTTGGAAGAGAAACCAAGGATCATCCAGTGCCACCCCCCTGCCATGGCAGGGACACCTTCCACTGTCCCAGGCTGCTCCAAGCCCCAGTGTCCAACCTGGCCCGGGACACTTCCAGGGATCCAGGGGCAGCCACAACTGAAGCTATAAATAACATTTACTCCGTGAACGAGCCACTTATCGAGCACTGCCACTTAAACCCGCACTCTGCCCACAGCAGGACGAACCCACCCGCCACGGCGCGCCACGGCCGTGCTCCTCTGAGGAGCACACGTTAATAATTTAACAGGCGGCTGTCAGGAAATGAGCACTCCAGTAATTGAAAGAATGTGGAAAAAAAAAAGGTTAAAGCCCCCGACTTCCAGGAGCCCGTGCGGCCGCCCCGGAGCGGGTATGGGTCCCTCCCGGATCCCCCCGGGCCTCACCCTGGTGGTTGAAGAGCCTCCATATCCTGGTGAAGAGGATCCCCATCCTCGGCCGGGCGCTCCGGGCCTCGCCGGCCGCGGCTCTGCGGGGCCGCGGGCGCTCAGGGCCCGGCGCAGCGCCCCGAGTGCCGGCTGGGGCCGCGCCGGGGCCGCTGCCGCTCGGACATCGCCGCAGGGTCGGGACGGGGCTCGGGACGGGGCTTGGGAGTGCAAGCGGAGCGGCGGAGGCTGCACCGGGAGCGGAGCAGCGCCCGCGGCCGCCTCACGGACGGGCCGGGCCAGGCCGGGCCGGGCGCGCTGCGCTGACGCGCGGGGGCGGCACCGCGGCCGCCATTACACGGCACCGCCTCAGCGCGCCGGGCTGAGCGGTGCCCGAGCGCCGGGCTCCCTCAGACCCGCTGCCCGCGGTGCCAGAGCGCCGGGCTGCCTCAGACCCGCTGCCCGCGGTGCCAGAGCGCCGGGCTGCCGCACACCCGCTGCCCTCGGAGCCTCTGCGGGGCGACAGTGCCGGGCTCCCGCACACCCGCTGCCCGCGGTGCCTCTGCGGGTCCCGCAGCCGGCCCTGCCACGGGCACCTCCCGCTTCTCAGCTGATCCCGGTAACCGTGCCGGGCTCTCGCCACCCTCACAGCCAGGGATTTCTCCTCGGTACCGCACTGAAATCACCCCGTCCCTTCAGGTTCAAACCGTTCCTCCGTGTGCTGTCCCTCCATCCCTTGTCCCCAGTCCCTCTGCAGCTCTCCTGGAGCCCTTCAGGCCCTGCCAGGGGCTCTGAGCTCTGCCTGGAGCCTTCCCTTCTCCAGGGGAACATTCCCAGCTCTCCCAGCCTCGCTGCAGTTTATGAAGAAACCACATTCACTTTGCCCTATTAAAACTTGGTGTTCTGAGGAAAACTCGGGAATAACGTGGGTGAAGCTGCTCCTCAGGAGCTGTGGGTGAGTTTGCATGAGGGCACTTTTGGCACTGGAATGGGCTCCAAGATCTGCCAAGAGCCTTCTCTTCCTTGAGATAAATTTCTCAGCGTTCTCTTCCCTGAGATAAATTCCTCTGCCCAAAGCCTCCACTGAGTTTAAATCCTGACGGATTTGGAAATCCCAGGCAATAATAATTCGGTTGTGCACAGCTGTGTTGCTGCCTGAAACAAGACACGGAGTATTTGTGCTCTCACTTGTCCTGGCCCTGACCGTAATAATTTGTGATGTGGGTAATGAATAGAGTAAGTTTTACATCTCTTGTGTCTCACTAATAATAGAATAAAATCTTTTAAAACCTCTCAGTTACCCCATCTCTGTAAAAACTAAGAAAACCAACACCTGACACCAAACTCCTTTCCCTGCCATGGTAGGGACACCTTCCACTGGGCCAGGCTGCTCCAAGCCCCAGTGTCCAACCTGGCCTGGGACACTTCCAGGGATGGGACATGAAATCTCCTTTCTTATTCCAGAGGTTTTTCATCTTTCTTCCCAGCAGCTTTTATTCCCACATCAGTTTCTCGTGTTTAATTTTCCCTGCTGGTCCGGAACCAAATCAGCAAGGCCAGAGTAATCTCCAATTTTCTGTGTCCAGAGACTTGTGTGTCTCCTGTTGCTCTGGAGGGGAATTCATGGCCCTGAAGAGTTTTAAGAAGAGAAATATCCTGGTAGCCCACTGTGCCAGTCCATCCCGGTGCCGCAGCTCTGGGTCCTGGCACCGCGGGTGAGCTCCACCGGTGTAAAACATTCCACAAGTTCAGCATCCAGCCTGCAATGGCGTTAATTATTCATTAGCTGGCAATTATCCCCCTTTCTGCCGTCCTCGGCTTGGAATTTCAGAAGCGCTCGGCGTTCTTCTCTGTTCTCAGCTCTCCGGGGCTCGGGGCAGGCTTCGGTGGCTGCACAGCTGTGGGAGAGCTACCAAAGCTCAATTAAACCGTTTATTCGGATTATTTAAATAAAAAACTCTGAGGATTCCCTCCCCGTGCCATTTGTTTGGGTTTTTTCCTAGGGCAGCCTGGCTGGGCCTGGATCGTACTGCTGGTTTTTATGGGCTAAGCTGGGCTTCCCAGTGCTGCTGGAAGCTTTCTAGGAAAGCATTCCAGTGGGCAGGGCTGGTACAGCCTCGCAATTCCCTCCTGGAAGTCTGGGAGGGCTTTTTCGGGTCGTGGACGTTTTGTTCCAGCTGTAGCACAGACAGGGTCAGGGAGTCTGTGCTGGGGAAGTGCTTAGAATGCCGACAGAAGGATTTCACCATGGAAATGCTTCTGTGCAGGAAAAAAACCCAAACGGAGAGAAGATGGGATGCCTGAGGCTGGAAAAGGCCTCCAAGATATTTGAGTCCAACCATTCCCAGCACCGCTCCATGTCCCCGAGTGCCACATCCACTTTGAAATCCCTGCAGGGATGGGGACTCCGCCTGAGCACCTTTTCCTGAAGGAATTGCCCCAAAATCCACCCCGAGCTGTTCCTGGGGTTCCCTTCCCCAGGACACAGACAACTTAAGCAGTTTAAGAAATGTTAACCCCTAGGATCATATGAAAGCACACAAAAGGCATTTTTTTGCTCAGTTACATTTATTTGAAGACCCTCCTGCTTTTCATCAACAGCTTAGATGAAAGCTCACGTCCTGAGATCTGATTTTGAACACACAGCCAAGAAAGTCTATTAAACTGAATTTTAAGAGCTTTAGATGTGCCTGAGGGTGCAGCTCACCTGGCCAACGTGCTCCTGTCCCTCCACGGCAAGGTTTGGGTGCTCACAGCATCTCCGGGAGGTTGCTGGTTCCTGTTTCTCCTTTCTGGGAAGAGGAGGCTGGAATCTTCCAATGCTTCTTCCAAGATTCCAATGGAATCTTCCAGAGACAGCATCTTCCAATGCTTTCAGTTTCCCAAGATACCACAAATGGCTGGAGGTGGCACCCAGGTGGGGATCAGTCACAGTTGGACTCTATGGCCTTAGAGGTCCCTTCCAACCCTCAGTGATAAACTATTAATTATCTTGTAATTATCCAATGCTTAATCCCTCCCATCATTCTGCCCCTTGTTCCTGCCTAGGAACCAGTCCAGGAGATCCCACCAAGGGCCAGCTCCAAACCCCTGAACATTCCCGAGAATCCTTCAAAGGAGCAGTTGGCTGCCAGTACCTCGTTCCCTGCTGGATCAGCAGGAATTAATTTTATTTTTGTACTTCTGGGTCACAGCTATTTAAGCTCGTTACAAAAATAAACATCATTTAACATAGAGCAGATGCATCTCCTTCTTCAGAACCTCATGGAAGCTGGGAGAGCTACCAAAGCTCAATTAAACCGTTTATTCGGAATATTTAAATAAAAAAGTCTGAGGATTCCCTCCCCGTGCCATTTGTTTGGGTTTTTTCCTAGGGCAGTCTGGCTGGGCCTGGATCGTACTGCTGGTTTTTATGGGCTAAGCTGGGCTTCCCAGTGCTGCTGGAAGCTTTCTAGGAAAGCATTCCAGTGGGCAGGGCTGGTACAGCCTCGCAATTCCCTCCTGGAAGTCTGGGAGGGCTTTTTCGGGTCGTGAACGTTTTGTTCCAGCTGTAGCACAGACAGGGTCAGGGAGTCTGTGCTGGGGAAGTGCTTGGAATGCCGACAGAAGGATTTCACCATGGAAATGCTTCTGTGCAGGAAAAAAACCCAAACGGAGAGAAGATGGGATGCCTGAGGCTGGAAAAGGCCTCCAAGATATTTGAGTCCAACCATTCCGAGCACCGCTCCATGTCCCCGAGTGCCACATCCACTTTGAAATCCCTGCAGGGATGGGGACTCCACCAGAGCACCTTTTCCTGAAGGAATTGCCCCAAAATCCACCCCGAGCTGTTCCTGGGGTTCCCTTCCCCAGGACACAGACAACTTAAGCAGTTTAAGAAATGTTAACCCCTAGGATCATATGAAAGCACACAAAAGGCATTTTTTTGCTCAGTTATATTTATTTGAAGACCCTCCTGCTTTTCATCAACAGCTTAGATGAAAGCTCATGTCCTGAGATCTGATTTTGAACACACAGCCAAGAAAGTCTATTAAACTGAATTTTAAGAGCTTTAGATGTGCCTGAAGGTGCAGCTCACCTGGCCAACGTGCTCCTGTTCCTCCACAGCAAGGTTTGGGTGCTCACAGCATCTCCGGGAGGCTGCTGGTTCCTGTTTCTCCTTTCTGGGAAGAGGAGGCTGGAATCTTCCAATGCTTCTTCCAAGATTCCAATGGAATCTTCCAGAGACAGCATCTTCCAATGCTTTCAGTTTCCCAAGATACCACAAATGGCTGGAGGTGGCACCCAGGTGGGGATCAGTCACAGTTGGACTCTATGGCCTTAGAGGTCCCTTCCAACCCTCACCATTCTGTGATAAACTATTAATTATCTTGTAATTATCCAATGCTTAATCCCTCCCATCATTCTGCCCCTTGTTCCTGCCTAGGAACCAGTCCAGGAGATCCCACCAAGGACCAGCTCCAAACCCCTGAACATTCCCGAGAATCCTTCAAAGGAGCAGTTGGCTGCCAGTACCTCATTCCCTGCTGGATCAGCAGGAATTAATTTGTATTTTTGTACTTCTGGGTCACAGCTATTTAAGCTCGTTACAAAAATAAACATCATTTATTTCACAGAGCAGATGCATCTCCTTCTTCAGAACCTCATTAAATTTTCCTAAAAACGCAACACGTGAGGCTGCTGCCAAAAACTATTGGCAAACAGCAGAAATGCCACAGGACTCTGGGTTCCTCCTGATCAAATTCCCAATCTTAGTGCAGGACACAAAGACACTGGACAGACTTTTAAACGCTTGGTAGTTTTGTTCATTTATTGTAGAAAAGTTATTGTAATGCAGTTCATCTTTGTACATCTAAATTCCAGAAAACGAATCCATAGAAATGAGGATACTATAGGCATGCAGTCTGCATGATCCTGGTCACAAAAATAACACCACTTTTTTTTTTATTCTTTTTTTTTTTTCCAATTTTTGTAGTTTTCTTTGAAAGCCACTAAAAGCAGAGGGAGAGCAGAGCATGCACCACTGTACACATTGCATAGTATATGGTACCCACATGCCTGGTCAGGTGCTACACACACGGGGTCTAGAGGGCAAAACAAAGGGAAAATCAGCAGAAAACACAAATTTGGGGTGGCTCTGTCCCAGTAAAGGCAGTAATGTCTTCACCAGGGTGGCTCTGAACTGGCTCCCAGCGAGGCAGCGCTGCCAGGCTCTCCCTGGGAACCAGTTTGGCTGAGAAACAGAGATTTGCCAGGATGTGAGAAGCCCGAGGTCTGGAGTGTGCAGCTGGAATGGCAGATCCCAAGGTTCTCCCCGCTCTGCTTGCACACAATCTGCATTTTGCTGGCCTGACTCTCCCTGTCTGCCCCGGGAGGGAATTGGTCACGTGTGCCCCAATCCCAAACACACCTGGGCCCACACACACTTCCTCAACCTCACCTCCCTTCAGGTTTGCAGGGAATTCTTGGAATTTGGGGTGCTGTTACTCTTCCCATCCCCTCTCCAAGCTCTGTATCCCCAAAAACATTTCCTGGGAGCATTTCATTCCCGACCTTAGGCTGCCGCTGGGTTCACCAGTCACATCCCAGACCTACACATTGGCCAAAATTAAAGTTATTCATGTGATTTCAGCTTCCAGGAGGAAATCAGCAGAAATGAATGCAGTGGGCTTTGTGATTTGAAAAGGTTCTTTTTGTTGTCATTCATTAATTAATATGGAAGGGATACAAGTTATTGAAAAATCAATCCCATGTGCAAAATGCCAAAATCAACTGCTGAAGTATCAGGCAGCGAGTAAACAGATCAAAAATGCAATAAATCCACTGATGCTGGATCAGAAATCTCCCCCTTGGCTCCAAAACCCCAATGCCAGATGCAGGAGTGGAATTATTGTAAATTTGTGCTATTACAAATGTGCTTCTTTTGCCTTGCTCTGTTTTCACACCGCTGGCAGAAGGAGAGCTCTGAGCTCTGTGGGTTCCCTGCTGCAGAGCAGATCCACCACGGGCATGTCCCAGTTCATCACAGCTCGGTTTTCAGGCAGTGTTGGTGAGGCAGGGGAGGATCCGGAGGTGCAGACCTTGCTCTTGGACCAGACAGGAGCTGGTGTCACTGCCAAGGAATTTGGGTTCCCAAATTCCCGAGGCAGGTCCATAAACCATCCTGGGACCAAGGCAAGGCTGCTCCTTCCAAAGGAGTAAAGGAGTGACACTCGATAACATCTGAAATGATTCCACCTCCTCCCCAAATTCTCTGGATGGATCTAATCACAATATTTCTCCTGACTTCTTGAGTGGATTCCACACACACTGAAAGAAATCTGAACTTTCACTCCTAAGTAGCATTTTCACTTCTTTCTCTGAGTTAATTCCTTACATATATTTTTCAACTTTATTAAAATTTGTGGTTTTTTTTAAGATAAGCCTTTTTTTATATATATAAAATAAACTGGGCTTGGTAACAACCTCACCAAGGTTATTCAAATGCCTCTTAAAGTGACACCACACTCTCTTTTAGGATCATTTAAACTCCATTTCCCCAGAGTTAAGCTTGGCTGCATTACAGGATCCTGCAGCCTTTGTAGGACTAATATTTGAAGGAATGAGAGGCAACTCCAACAAAATACACGGCAGCAGAATCCCATGGATCCAAACCTGGACTGGCACCAACAGGGGTAACAGAACCTGATGTTAAAATGCACATTTTTAGGAGCAAACCCAGGTTTGTATAAATGGCATTTTATAAAATATGCATCTGATTTTGTCGTGTGTAGTCTCCAATTATTTTGCCTTAAAAAAATCAGGAATGTGGGATCAAGGGCAAGTTTCAGAAGTACTGAACCTGTGAAAGAAAATACAGCAGAGGACACATTTAATGGATTATTAAAGAAAAAAGGAGCGTCAGAACCCCTGACTTACCCAATTCAGTGTGCTGTGAACAACAGGAATAACAATATTGTTTTAGAATGGTGAAGTCAGTAAAGACAGGAGAGTCTGGATGCTCCAGGGAATTCTGTGGTGTTGAGACCAAACTGAATTCAGAAGATTTGGCATCAAACTGAAGTTACAAATATCAGCAGCTGTGAGTTGCACATCCCATGGGAGAAGTGTTTGGCATCAGGAAAAGAATCTGTACATGTTAAATACAACTCCAGGGAGAAAGTATTTGAAGGTTAACAATTAAAAGAATTGATTCTCAAACATAAGAATGTGCTGAATTTTCTCTGTAGAGATTGTTGTTATCACCTTGATTGGTTAAATCCTTGTTAATCCCAAAATGTCTGAATGAGAAACTCAGATAACAACAAAACTTAAAAAAACTCCCTGTTTTATAAACATTTGTAAACCCTCTGTCCCTGCCAGAGCTCCCAACAGAGCTCTGGTGTTTAGTATTATTTTAACAACAAGAAATTATGTGAGGACTGGAGAATGAGGCTGGATTGCTTCACTCAGGAACACATGAACTCCTCAACTTCAGCTAAACCACAAGAGAGCTGCTGAGCAGGGCTGGAATCCCACCAGGAGTTACCAATCCTGATCCCCAGCACAGCTCTCACTCCTTACTGTGTCCTGAACAGAAATCCCCTCTTCTAACAAACACTGCCCATAGGATCTGCAATAAATGAAGAGTCTGCCAGCCTGGCTGCTGTCTCTGTACTTCAGGAACATCTCTTTTCACAGAGTTCAGCACCCCAGCAAGGAGGGAGACCTGCAGGGCTCCTTTGGTGACAATGGAATGGGCTCTGGGAGAAACTCAGGACAGCCAGGAGTCAAGGCAGCTTAACCCCAGGGAATGAAGGACCTCAGGCCCATCCCTGGCTTCCCTCACGAGTTTGTTTTTGTCAAACCCAAGTTTTGGCACTTGAGACGTTCAGGTGATGGATTGTGCAGAGTGGGGTGGCTGGGGATCCTTCCCTGGCCTGGGGTGACATGGAAGACTGAAAACAAGGCTCCAAAAGGCTCTAGGAAATATATCTGCAAATATGCAAATATGCAAATCTCCTCAAGCAGTTAACGAGCTGATCCCTAATCTAGTGCAGAATAAAGAGAAGCAGCTGCTGCCCAGGGTTCTACAGCTCCCCTGCAATCAGGACTTCAATGCACAAACAAGGAAAGCTCAGGGAAGAAGGGGCTGCCCAAGGCCTCCTTTGTCCTTTCTGTGTGCTGGACATGGAAGAAGGGCCGGAGGAGTTCCTGGAGGATGCTGCCCTGCGCTGCAGCACAGAATCCTGCAGGAGCTGCCACAGCCAGGTCCTGCCACGCTCCCTCAGCCTCAGAGCTCCTCTGGCACCTGCAGCCAGAGGGAACGGGGCAGGGTCAGGTCTGGCAGATCCATCCACAACCCTGGGACTCCAGTGGATGCACAGATTTCCACATTTCCCTTGGTAACTGCTCCACTGGGATCACCCAGTGGTGCTGCAGCTGCCTGTTAGGCAGTGGGGTCATTAAAATGATTAATTAATCAGGCGTCTGCCACCTCTTAATGCTGCTGGGGATGGTTTGGGTTTGGGTGCCCCACAAAGGACATGGATTGCTTTTCCCAGCAACTTCAAGAGGACAATCAGACTCCAGGATGCTGGAAACACCAGTGGTCTTTGCCAGCTGGTCCAGGATGTAGAAGAAACCAGAATATTCCAGAAATTCCTGTAGTGCTACATGCTTTCAAAGCCTGGGTTCAGCAGGCTTTGGGAGGAAAACAAGCAAAAAAAAAAAGTTATTGATCCTTATTTTGGGAAAAACACAGTTGTGACGTGAACCTGCACAAACAAATAAATGCACGTTCAGCATCATAACTGTGTCAGTTCCAGGGAATGCGTGCGGTGGGAATTTCGGGAGGCTCTGCTGGAAGATGTCAGTGGTTGTACAAAATGGGCAATGGGGCTCAATTTTCAATCCCATGGGATCTAAGGCTTCACAGATGGTGTAAAACACAAGGTCCAACCACAGAAATTCATCTCTTGGAAGGAACTCAAGACTCAGCAGGTGAAAGAAATGATTGGTAGGAAGTAAGGCAGCAGTGTCTCTAAGGATTTATCATAGCTCTTGGAATCCAAAGCTTGGAATCAGCTCCACGACTTCCCTGGGAGCAGGTTTTTGTCTGATGTTCCCTTTTTATTGCAATTCTGACCGAGATGTTGTTTGAAATGTTTGTCACTGATGGCTGGTGAAGCCCACTCCCTCCCCTTGGGTTTCATGGCTGGAATGGATCTTCTGGAGGGTTCTTGTGCGCTGCTGGAATGGTCAGACATGGTCAGACATTCCCAGGTGGGCTTGGGAAGATGGAACATGTGGGCAGCTACTGGAGGTACTGGGATGTAGGGACTTCACACACGGGGTCAGAGGAGGGGATTGCTTTCCATTCAAAAAGCAGGATAAAAATGGGAGAAAAATCGGATGTCTCTATACTCCTGTTCCATTTTGGGACTTCTAGCTGTATTCAGGTAAAAGAGTGGGAAAAAATAAAGACTATTCCCGACCCCCAAGCACACAAACGACGGAGTTTGTTCCTTTTCCTGTCCCTACTTCCCGTCTCCTGTCGCAGCTCCTCCCTGCTGGTCCCAACAAAACTGTCAGGACTGGCTGAACTCAAGAATCATTTGGCTGCAACATTCATGCCAGGTCTAAAAATAATTTGGAACTGGAAAGTGTTTTGTAACTGCTGCAATAATTTGGGATATTTGGCACTCTCGAGAGTTTACATTTGGTTTGTCTGAAAAAGCCATTCTGGAAAGAAATCGTTAGAATAAATCCTTTTACTCCAACCTGAAATGGAAATTGAGCTCCCAGCAAACAAATATTGGAGCTGACTTTCTGACTTGCAGTGGTTTGTAATTTTCAGATTTTTCTTCATGTTTGTTTTTTTTTCCCAACATGCTCACGTCGACTTTCCAGTCAATTCACCCAAATTCCAACAGGAATTGGTTTATAAATTGGTTCCAACTGGAACTGGTCATTTGGAATTTCCAGCACAGGAAATTATTTTATAAGTGCCTCGATAAGTACCCAAAATTACAAACGGATGTGTCTAATACCTAAGGACGAGAAAAATAAATATGGCTATAAATGCGAACGCTGTATTAAACCCAAAAATAATCCCAAAAACAACCTCTATGATCGGGCAGAAACGGAAGGGCCGGGCTGGGTTTTGCTGCCCCCTAATTAAACATCAATGACAGCAGGGTGCAACTGCGGTGTCACGGTCACACCTGCCGAATGAAGGTGGTGTAACTGCTATTCCTAGCTACGTTATGGCGAGGTACCGGCGGCTGGAGGCCGCTCCTCCCCAGTCCCAGCGCTCAGAGCCGGTGCCGTGAGTCGTGGCTGTAGCCGCCGGGGGAGCCGCGGGGGCGGTGGGGTTTGTACGAGTCCTGGTAGGGGTCGGGGAACTCCTCTTCCACCAGGGGGTAATGCTCTCGGCTGTGCTGGGAACTGGAAGACAGGCGGTTCCTGCTCTTGCGGGCCCTCTCGTTGTGGTAGTTCTCGTCGGAGCTCATGAGGCTGCGCCGCTCGAGGGGAGAGCTCTCGGCGGAGTGCGCGCCGTGCCGGCCGCGCTGGCTCTGCGGGGCCAGAGAAGCAGAGTTAGAGAGTGCCCGGAGCCCGGCCCTGCCCAGCCCGGCCCGGCCCTCCAGCAGCTCCGTTCCAGCAGGGCCCGGCTGCTGCAGGGCCGGCAGCGGGCCGGCTCTGCCTCCTGGAGCTCCTCGCCCTGCTGAGTATTACACCGAGCATGAAAAGTGAGCTGATGTAGTCAGCATTTATCACTTTTCTCTGATCAGGAACAGAACATTCACGCTGCTACTCTGCTTAGGGAATGCCTAAGCGTCCATTTCTGTGGTTCTGGAAAACATCTGAAGATGTTTGGGTTGTTTTTAAAGGTGCAGCTCTGGGCCTCATTTAAAACCCTTCCTATGACCCAACCATTGATGGTTAGCCAAGGGGAGGCTAAATTCATTGGATAATAAATTCAACTGAAGCACAGTATTTAAATATGTGGACAGAAAATCCCTTCCTGAGATAATTTATTAATTAGAAGCCTTAGCTCTCCTCACGTTCCCATAATGACAATGCCCATCGTTTTCCTGAGATAATTTATTAATTAGAAGCCCTGGCTCTCCTCACATTCCCATAATGACAATGCCCATCATTTGTCACATGAACAAAATTAGTTCATGGTTTTTTTGCCAGTTAATGGCACAGTGAAGAAATAGCCTAAAACAAGCACTTTGTTTGCTTTCACCACACATTAAAGCTCTCAGGAGCATCAGCACCCATCTCTCAGGACAAACTCCGTGCTGAAACTCCAGCCCCTGCTCTCTGGGATATAAAACCTTCCTCCTGCTGCTACAGCCTCTGCCTGGCGACTGTGTCCTGAATAATTGATACCCAAGGCTGCTGTGGCCGGGGCAGGGATGGAGCAGGGGTGTGTGCTCACAGCTCGGGGCTGCTGCTGCCAGGGACACTCCTGGAGAGGAGAGAGGGGCCCTGCACCAGGGACCCCTCTGCAACCTCAGCCCAGATCCTGGGGAGGGCTCCTGCAGGGGATCCCCATTCACAGCACCAGGTTTTAGTGGGGATTATGGCAAAGGGCTTCAGAAATTGAAGGCAGGCTGGGAGAGATGGGGGTGTTCCCCTGGAGAAGGCTTCAGGCAGAGCTCAGAGCCCCTGGCAGGGCCTGGAGGGCTCCAGGAGAGCTGGAGAGGGACTGGGGACAAGGGATGGAGGGACAGGAGCCAGGGAATGGCTCCCACTGCCAGAGGGCAGGGATGGATGGGACATTGGGAACTGGGAATTCCTGCCTGGGCTGGGATTGCCAGAGCAGCTGGGGCTGCCCCTGGATCCCTGGCAGTGCCCAAGGCCAGGCTGGAGCAGCCTGGGACAGTGGGAGGTCTCCCTGCCCATGGATGGGCTTTAAGGTCCTGTCCAACCCAAACCATCCTGGGGTTCCTTGATTCCATGACGAATTATCCTTGTGTTTCTCTGACACAAATGCAGTTTGGATGTGTAATCCCCTCATCAATCATAGCTTTATCTCTGTGCTCACCCCTCTGCCTTCCCTGTGGGAATTCACCTTTGGGGCTGCATCCTGCTGCTCTCCTGGAACCTTCCTGCTTCCCTGGCTGTGTGCTCATCCCAGGGCTGCTGCTGAGCTCCCAGGGTGTCAGCATGGGACACGCCTGGGCTGGATACACATGGCTCTGATGGCCCAGGTAACTTTGATCCTGCTGTGTGATTGGGATGATTGCTTGCAGGAATGGACCTGAACCCCAATCCCCTGGAGCCTAAGGAACACATCTCCCCAAAACCTGAGCTACAGGAGTTGAATCCAGGCACTGAAATTAGGCTAGAGGTGTAACCAGTCAGAGGGAAATGACTGGTGCCCAGGAGTTAGAGAATCCCAGGATGGTTTGGGTTGGAAGGGAAATTGAGGATCACCGAATTCCACACCTTCCACTGTCCCAGGCTGCTCCAAGCCCCATCCAGCCTGGCCTGGGACACTTCCAGGGATCCAGGGGCAGCCACAGCTTCTCAGAGCAATAAATATTTTTCTAGGCAAAGATCAAATTTACTCTTCCCCCTCAGCTCAGCATCGAGCTCTTCCTTTAAGGAAGGCAATTCCCAAGGATCAGGTGTGGCAGAGCCAGCACTGCCACCTGTGCCCTCTCTGACTGCTCTGGATCTGTGCCACAGAATGTGACCCTCACGACCTCCATGAGTCAGGAGTTCAGGCAGAACTTTCAGTTCTCAGCAAGCCAAAGTCCAGGCCATGGCCAGGTGGAAATGGGAGTCTCCCAAAAGTGGATTTGGTGAAGCAGGGACAGCCTGTCCCAGCACACCTCTGTCAGGCTCATTGCTATGTAGCCTTTGGGCTTTTGCTTTTCAGTCCCCGAGGTACCAAGGGCAGAAGGAATATAAAATCTTCCTGCACCACAAGCACCTTTGCTAGTTTAATTTGCCTGAGTGCCTTTTAATTACCACACACATCATCACAGTGAAAGCTGATGCAAATCCTTCGCAGGTTTGAATGAGCATAAAACCTCCTGGTGGGCAGCAGGGATGGTGGAGGTCCTTACTGTGAGACACCCATGGAAAACAGCAGGGCCTGAACCCTGGTGGCACGGAAAACCTGCAGCTCTGGTTGGGCATGGATCACTCCGGGAGAAATTTACCCCTCTGCAGAGCACCAGCACCATTGATCCCACCGAAACCCTTTGGAATTCGGGTGAAGTGGGGATTAAGTGATGCATACCTTCAGCCAGCCCACTGCACAGGGGTGATTTTCATCTTCAGTGTGAGTTTTCCCTAAGTAAATGGAGCAACATTTCACAGTTATTGCTGGTGTCCATTGATCAGAGAGAAATAAATGCCTGAAAAAAATTCTGTGGATACACCCAGTTCTCAAAATGAAACTGAAGAGGTGAAAGTTCTGCAGATGGTATTTTATTGGCATGAAGGGATGGAAAACTGAAATTTTAAGGCAAGTGGAAAATGGAAACAACAGTTTACATGTGCATGTTATTATTAGTAACAGAACAGTGCTTGTGCATTCAGCCACTCGGGAGACAGTGACTTGCTGGTCCCAATAAAACCAAGCAGGGCTTTAGAAAGGTGAGTGCAGGAATTAAGCACCTTCGGGGAAGTGCAGCTCACTCACAGCAAAGCCAGCTGGATGTTAACTGAAAACACCAAACAACAGTCATTTCCTCCAAAGCTGTTACCTGCTTCCAGACACTCCACAAGCAGAGCAGACATTTGTTACATTTGTCAGGTGAATTATTCATTAAACGTCATTTGTTCAGTTCTATTTCTGATGTACATTAGCAAGTGACACTCCTGGAGTCCCACACACACTGAAACTTGCAGGATTTAAAGCTCCCTGCAAATCCTGAGCCCCTCAAGCATTCCCAGTTATTAGCCCCAAACATTTCTGGTTTCAAACTTAATAAAGCACGTACTTCTCATTAAGGACTATTTACATGCCACGATTGAAGTGTCAAAGTTCAGCCGAGTCTGAGCTATCCCTGTGGAAAAAAAGGGTCACAATTTTTTTCAATGGGTAAAAAAAAAAAAAAAGCCTTTTATTCACACTCAAAGAACAAGCTTTTCCACCCATAAGCCAACGTTTGGTGAAGTTACGAGGGCAGAATAAAAGGGATCATAACAGAGCTGCCTGCTGGCTAGGAAATGGTTTAGTTTCCCCTAAAGGCAGAGCACTGATTCCCAGAGGAGCTGCCTCCTCCCTGGCTGCACCCCCAGCGGCCGGCAGAGCCCCTGGCAGCCTGGGCAGCCCCAGGCGCTCCTCCTGCCCCGGGGCCCGTTCCTACCTGCAGGCCGGAGATGGCGGCGGGGTACGGGGACAGCGCGGCCGGGGCCAGGCTCCTGCCCAGCAGGGGCGTCATGGGCGCGGCGCTGGACGTGTGCGTGGCTCGCCAGTACGCCTCCAGGTACTCGGCCAGGTGCTCGCAGGCGTCCTCCAGCTGGTTCTCGTCCAGGATCACGTCAAACATGTCCTGGGCACAGGGACACAGCGCGGTCACGGCCGGGGACACCGCGGGGGTGGCACACACCGGGGGTGGCACACACTGCCCGTCACAGCCAGCCTTGGAGCTGGGCAGTGAAAGGGAATCAGGGCAGAGCAGAGGGGAGGGAGCTGGAGGCATGGAGGGGGGCTCCTATGACAGCAGGGAGGGACAGGGGGCATGGATGCACACTGGAACACAGCAGGGAGCAATGGGACACTGGGAGGGAGGTGAGCCCCCGAGCAGCTGGGGCTGCCCCTGTGTCCCTGGGTGTGTGACAGGGGCCATGGATGCACATTGGAACACAGCAGGGAGCAATGGGACACTGGGAGGAGGTGAGCCCCCGAGCAGCTGGGGCTGCCCCTGTGTCCCTGGAAGTGTCCCAGGCCAGGCTGGACATTGGGGCTTGGAGCAGCGTGGGATAGTGGAAGGTGTCCCTGCCCATGGCAGGGGTGGAAATGGATGAGGTTTGAGGTCCCTTCCACCCCAAACCATTCCACGATTCTGTGTCTAGTAAAGAAAATGGTACAAGTATTTCTAGAAGGTGACCAAGAGCCAAAGCCCTCAGCCAAAGCCTGGGTGAGAGGGAGACAACTCCTGAGGGATCATGAGCCCTGGCACTGTCCCTGAGTGTTGCATGAGCCCCGTTCTGCTCCTGGGCACAAAATCTTCAATTTAATTATTTATTTCCAGTGCTGATGCCCCTAGAGCCATTCCCACAGCCGAGAAGGCAGCAGGCAGTCCTGACAGCAGCAGCACTCCTGCCTCAGGGAATTCTCCAGACACCTCCTCCATGTGCTGGCTGAAACCACCTCCATCCCTGCCTGTCCTCCAACCTGCCAGAACCAGCAGAGCCCCTCGAGAGAAACACAACCCTATTTTCAGCAGTTCAACTTCCTATCTCATCTCTAATCTCAACTTTGCAAAATACTGTGAGAACAGCACAGGAAATGGAAAATAAGTGCAGGTGCTGTGGGTGTAAAGGGCAGCCAGCACCAACCACAGGCTGCTCTCTTCCACCTGTTTTTACAGCTCTCAGAATAAGATTTAAAATGATAAAGCAGTTTTTTCTTCCTTTTTTTTGTCATTTATTCTCTCTTCTCAGCATGGCAGAGAAAAGTTTCCTCCTCTGCCAGCAAGGAGGAGTTTCCTTCTAATCAGAATATTCCTAACACTGCATCCCTTGGTCCAGTTCAGTGTTTATTGCTCTTCTTTTGCTCCTCTCTATATTTACTTATTTTACTCTTTTGCTATTCACCCACATGTTGATGCACCACACATTCCAGTCCATCACTCACTTCCAAAAGAAGTTATCAATTAAAACACAGTTAAATTACAAATTTTAAAAAAATGTGGTTTGCTTATGTGTATCTTGTTTGGAAAAGACTGAAATTAAACACTGCAAAATTCCTGGAGGACTGCAATATTCCTGGAACCCTGCAGTGTTCCTGGTGTCCTGCAATATTCCTGCATCCTGCAGTATTCCTGGAGCTCTGCACTATTCCTGGAGCCCTGCAATATTCCTGGAGGCCTGCACTGTTCCTGGAGCCCTGCACTGTTCCTGTGTCCTGCAATATTCCTGGAGGCCTGCACTGTTCCTGTGTCCTGCAATATTCCTGGAGGCCTGCAATATTCCTGTGTCCTGCAATATTCCTGGAGGCCTGCAATATTCCTGTGTCCTGCAATGCTCCTGCAGCCCTGCAATGTTCCTGGAGCCCTGCACTGTTCCTGGAGCCCTGCAGTATTCCTGGAGCCCTGCAATATTCCTGGAGCCCTGCAGTATTCCTGGAGGCCTGCACTGTTCCTGTGTCCTGCAGTATTCCTGGAGCCCTGCAGTGTTCCTGTGTTGATTCCTGTATCCTGCAATATTCCTGGAGGGCCCTGCAATATTCCTGGATCCTGCAGTATTTCCTGCAATATTCCTGTGTCCTGCAATATTCCTTGAGCCCTGCACTGTTCCTGTGTCCTGCAATGTTCCTGGGGCCCTGCAATATTCCTGGAGCCCTGCAATATTCCTGGAGCCCTGCACTGTTCCTGGAGCCCTGCAATATTCCTGTATCCTGCAGTATTCCTGGAGCCCTGCACTGTTCCTGTGTCCTGCAATATTCCTGTGCCCTGCAGTGCCCAAGGCTGGCTCGAGCAGCATCGGGGCAGATTAGCAAGGAATTAATAATGAAAGCAGTTCCTGAGCTCCAATATGCCCAGCTATTTTACAGCTATTTTTACAGTGTCTAGACATGCAGCACCAGCTCATTCCTTATGGCTGGCTCTCAGCAGAGGAACAGAGTGAGGAGTGCATCCTGTGCAAGGACCTTCCCTTTAAACCAACACTCAAATCCTCCTCTTGCAGGAATCTGAGCTGCAAAAGGGATGAGCAGGAGAGAGGGAGCAGTGCCTTTGCTCTCAGCAATGAACTTTTACCTAATTAAACCATGGGCCAACTTTAATTTCAAGCCAGGCCGGACTGTCAGCTCCCAGGGAGAGCTCAGAGTCAGCACTCACTTCCAGCCCATCACCAGTGCAAAGTGCTGAGCTGGTTTGTGAGCAGCTCCTGGGCAGGGCAGGGTGCAGACAGCCTGGGAGCAGGGCTGGCTTCAAGGCTGAAACCTGGGCCCTGACATTTGGAGAGGCTTTTCTGATCCAGGTGAGCCCTTCAGCACTGCAATGCAGCTCCAGGACTGGTGCTGAGGCAGAGTTCAGTAAATCCGGGGATGGACAATCCCTGTGCCTCAAGGCACCCCACATGGATTATTTAATGGAATTTAGGAATCCCACAAGTTGGAAGGGACCTAAAAAACATCTCATCCACCCCCTGCCATGGCAGGGACACCTTCCACCATCCCAGGCTGCTTCAAGCCCTGTCCAGCCTGGCCTAGGACCCTTCCAGGGCAGCCACAGCTTCTCTGGTGACTTCTCTCATTTCAGCTGATGCGAGCAAAGTGAAGCTGACTGAGAGGAAATCACCGTACAAAGGGCAAAAAAAGGCTGTGAGACTCCCAGGGTTCTGTGTGCAGGTGCCAGAGGAAACACCTTTCACACAGGACAATGTGCAGAGGGCTCAATGTGTGAGAGCTCAGGGCAAACACCACGAACAGGGCAGCTGCACTCAGTTCCTCAGCTCAGCTTAGAAAGGGATGTGTGTTACAGGGATCAGGAGTTGGGAAGGGATCAGGAGTTGGGAAGGGATGTGTTTTACAGGGATCAGGAGCTGGGAAGGGATGTGTTTTACAGGGATCAGGAGTTGGGAAGGGATGTGTTTTACAGGGATCAGCAGGTGGGAAGGGATGTGTGTTACAGGGATCAGGAATTGGGAAGGGATGTGTGTTACAGGGATCAGGAATTGGGAAGGGATGTGTTTTACAGGGATCAGGAATTGGGAAGGGATGTGTTTTACAGGGATCAGGAGTTGGGAAGGGATGTGTTTTACAGGGATCAGGAGTTGGGAAGGGATGTGTGTTACAGGGATCAGGAATTGGGAAGGGATCAGGAGTTGGGAAGGGATGTGTTTTACAGGGATCAGGAGTTGGGAAGGGTTGTGTGTTACAGGGAAGGGATGTGTGGGAAGGGATCAGGAGTTGGGAAGGGATGTGTTTTACAGGGATCAGGAGTTGGGAAGGGATGTGTGTTACAGGGATCAGGAGTTGGGAAGGGATGTGTTTTACAGGGATCAGGAGTTGGGAAGGGATGTGTGTTACAGGGATCAGGAGTTGGGAAGGGATGTGTGTTACAGGGATCAGGAATTGGGAAGGGATCAGGAGTTGGGAAGGGATGTGTTTTACAGGGATCAGGAGTTGGGAAGGGATGTGTGTTACAGGGATCAGGAATTGGGAAGGGATCAGGAGTTGGGAAGGGATGTGTTTTACAGGGATCAGCAGTTGGGAAGGGATGTGTGTTACAGGGATCAGGAGTTGGGAAGGGATGTGTTTTACAGGGATCAGGAGTTGGGAAGGGATGTGTGTTACAGGATCAGGAATTGGGAAGGGATGTGTGTTACAGGGATCAGGAGCTGGGAAGGGATGTGTTTTACAGGGATCAGGAGTTGGGAAGGGATGTGTGTTACAGGGATCAGGAGTTGGGAAGGGATGTGTTTTACAGGGATCAGGAGTTGGGAAGGGATGTGTGTTACAGGGATCAGGAATTGGGAAGGGATGTGTGTTACAGGGATCAGGAATTGGGAAGGGATGTGTGTTACAGGGATCAGGAGCTGGGAAGGGATGTGTGTTACAGGGATCAGGAGTTGGGAAGGGATGTGTGTTACAGGGATCAGGAGCTGGGAAGGGATGTGTGTTACAGGGATCAGGAGTTGGGAAGGGATGTGTGTTACAGGGATCAGCAGTTGGGAAGGGATGTGTTTTACAGGGATCAGCAGTTGGGAAGGGATGTGTTTTACAGGGATCAGCAGTTGGGAAGGGATGTGTTTTACAGGATCAGGAGCTGGGAAGGGATGTGTGTTACAGGGATCAGGAGTTGGGAAGGGATGTGTGTTACAGGGATCAGGAGTTGGGAAGGGATGTGTGTTACAGGGATCAGGAATTGGGAAGGGATGTGTGTTACAGGGATCAGGAGTTGGGAAGGGATGTGTGTTACAGGGATCAGCAGTTGGGAAGGGATGTGTTTTACAGGGATCAGGAATTGGGAAGGGATGTGTGTTACAGGGATCAGGAGTTGGGAAGGGATGTGTGTTACAGGGATCAGGAATTGGGAAGGGATGTGTGTTACAGGGATCAGTTTGCTCCCCAGGACAGTTCCAGTTCTGGTTGGGTTAGTGGGACCTGGATGGCTCACAGGAGTAACCCAGGAGCATTTTACAAGATCACAACTCAGTGAAAAATTCCATGTGGGAAATGTAACACAGCTGAGCTCTGCAGAAGAACAGGCTGCCCAGAGAAGCTGTCACTGCCCTGGGACCTCTGCACTCTGCACTCCCATCCCAACACCCCACAGAGATCCCACACAAAGCCACATCCAGGCCCATTTCCACTGCCTCTGTCCCAGAAACCAGGTGTGAGCTGCCCTGTCCAAGGCCCTGCAGAGCCTCTCCCCAGCCCTGCCCTGCAGGCTCTGCTCCATCAGCAGGAATTCAGCATGCAGGATCTTTGCTCAGGAGCTGGGAGAGCAGTGGCTGTGCTCTGCTGAGGGGACTGGATGGCCTGCAGGATCAGGAGCAGGGCTCACATGCCTGCACACTGCCCTTTCCCTTTCCACACACTCCTGTGCAGGGAGGGGAGGCCTCTCCAAAGCCAGACTTTGTCCCTCTGGGAGCTGCAGCTCCACAGATGATGTAATTTGCTAATGACCAGATTTGTTGTCCCCTCCACGTCACTCCTGCCCCGTCACCCTGCCAAAGACCAAAACAAACCCGGGGCAGGAGATAGCCAGGATGAAAGTCTGCAGCCCTTTGTGCCTCACGAGTGCAGGGCCGTGTGAGCAGCAGCAGGGAGTGATAATGGATGGAGCCAGCTCTGCACAGGGATCAGCAGAATTCCACAAGGCAGGAGCTCTTCAGCCTCTCCTCTGTACTTACTGGTGGGCATTGTGCAAGTTTATCAGCTGCCACCAACTGGACGTTCAAGTGTTTGCTTTGTGACTTCCCTCTGGACTTGATCAGTCGCTGCAGAACCTGCCAGCAGGAAAGGGCAAAAGGTGAGTTTAAGGATCATTTATCTCCCTAAAGCTCTGCCTGACATCCCCCTGAGGGATTACCAAGGGCAGAAGTTCTCCATAAAACGCTGCCCTTGAATATCCCAAACCTTTCTGATAACCCTTCTGAGAACTGGGAACATTTCCCTCTGGATCATGTTTGAGCCCTTGAAAAATTTCAAATGCATTTCTGCTTTATCCCACTTTAAGTCCTAAGTTATTTGTGACAATAGAGAAGCATGAAAATTTCATTTATATAGAATTATCTGGATTGCTGGATGGACTGTAGCACACCAGCAGTGCATTATGTCACCTTTTCCCCTTTTCAGGTGCAAATTCCACACTGCCCATTCCCACCCTGCCCTCCAGCTCCCCCCTGGATCTTCAGGTGAGGAATTACCTTTGGAGAGGACACCTTCACATGGACAATAATTGGTGCTAGAGATGTCTTGATAAGCTGTGCAGGATGATTTATAGTGTCTGCATCCAGGACAACCAGCTGTAAGGACCTGGCCAGCTCAAAGATTCTTTCAATCTCACTCTGCACTTCAGCTGCAAAGGAAAACAAAGCAGCTGAAACCACTGGGATAAAAACCCTCACCCACTCACTGACACAGACTCCACATGTGAATTGATGGCATTGCCATGAAATAACCTGTTACCTGTACCTCTAGTGCAAGCACTCACTCAGGATGGCAGAGATTTGGAATCTGGGTTCTTTTTTTTACCAAACCCAACTCCTCTTAGATCCTGGGAAGGTGTCCCAGGGAGCAGGATGTTGGAATGGACATGATACACACAAATTTCCATCCTTGTGGAAGGAAGAATCACACAATCACAGAACCATCAAGGCTGGAAAAGACTTCCAGGATCATGGAGTCCAAATAAAAATTCCTCAGGCTACTGCTCCCCAGCAGTCCTGACACTGAGGAGAGGAGCAGGACCCAAAGTCTCACAGCCAGACAGCAAAATTCAGCTGCAACTGCTCAAAATTAAACACACAACTGGTCCCAGGGTCAGGAATGCCACTTCCTTGGCTGGACAAGTGAGAGCTCTTTGGCTCCTTGTATGTGGAATTAAAAGCACAGGGCTGGGGAGGAGGAGGAGCCGAGAGGCCAGCTCAGGATCGTGCAGGAAAATGCTGTGGACACATTTAAATCTGCACCACTGCTGGGATCTTGGGAATGGCTGGAGCTGAGCCAGGGCAGGGTCAGGATGGATTTCAGGGCAAGGCTCTTCCCCCAGAGGGTGCAGGCACTGCCCAGGCTCCCCAGGGAATGGGCACATTCCCAACAGCTCCAGGAGGGTTTGGACAGCACTCCAGGGGTGCCAGGGTGGGATTTTGGGGTGCCAGTGAGGGCCAGGAGCTGGATCCATGATGCCGTGGGTCCCTCCCAGCTCAGACTGGAAGGCTGGAATGGTGTCCTGCCCCCTGTGTGTAAGCCCCCCAATTCCAGCTGTGCCAGGGCCTTACCTAGGCTGGACCTGGTGTTGGAGCGCTCGATGATGGCCCTCTTGCTGGGGTTATTGAGCACTGACCTCTTGGCCAGGGAGATGTCAGCTGTCACTCTGGTTATGGATATCCTGGCAGGAGAGCACAGCACACACAAACACAGGAGTGGGATTTCCACAGGCACAGCCCATTCCAAAGGGCAAACACAACCAAACAGGCTCAGGCACGTTTCCAGATGAGTTATGGCGTCATTAAAGAACAAATGAACAGAAGTGCTGGGTGACTGGGATGTGTTTCCTATTCCCTGAGCCCTGGGATGGAGTTCCTGCTATTCTCCTTAGCGCATTAATTAAGTTTCCCCCTCCCAGCTCACTCATCTCCTGCATGAATTTACACAGTGCCATAAGTGCTGTGAGTTATGTGAGGCTTGGGGCACCCAGAACAGGGGAGCTGCAATGAGGCAGCACTTCCTCTTCCCCAGAGTTACACCAGGAGTAAACCCAGCCCAGCTGACAGGGAGCTGGGCCAGGGGCTGGGACGAGCAGGAGAAAAGGAACTGGAGCTCTCTGGGCTGCTGGAACTCAAGTTTAACTTCACTGCACCTCTTTAACTTAAGGCAGGTGATTTATTTACTTCATCTGTCAGTGAGTTAGAAAGACACAAAATGTTACAAAGCAAAGACCACACAATCCCTTCAACTAAAATCCAATTAGGAGGCCTGGGATGAGCCAAGGAGCCAGGAAAAATGGAAAGAAAGCAAGCTGGGAATGACCAGCAGCTTTTGCACAGAACCCAAGATTTATGCAGCTCTAAGTGGAACTTTCAGCTGCAGGGTTAAAAAGAAGTGCAGTTATTTTTCTGTATAATACATAAATAAATGCACACAGTGGAGGCCAAAGGTAAAAATGAGTTTAAAACAGAAATGAATGGACTGTGGGCCTTGGGCTCAGTGGCCAGCAGGGGAGGTCGCAGTTACAGAGGAAGGAGCTGGCAAAGCCCAGGAATTCAGAGGCAGGGAAGGAGTCAGGTCTCTCTGATGCCTCTGGAAAGGCTCTTCCTTGGACACTCAGCTCCTTCCTTGGAAATGTGAACCTCTCCCAGAACTGCAGAAGAGATGGAAAGAAAGAAAGAAGAAAGAAAAGAAAAGGGGAAAGACCACAAAGCCATAAAATTTGGCAGGAGGACCAAGAAGCAGCTTTTTCCTGAGTTCCTCAGAGCTAAAATCAATGGTGTCAGGCTGCTGGTGGCACTGAGCTCTCCACTGCTGAAATTTCATCCTCCCACCTGATCCAGCTGCCAATACTGCCGATGGAATTAGGACTTCCAGAAAATCACTTGAGCTGAGCAGCTCAGGACAGGCCAGGAGAGGAGAGACTTTGCACAGAAGTTGATCATTAAAGCACTGCCACCTCCGCACTCCTAAAATCCATAAATCCTGCTCCAGCTCTTCCACAGAACATCCTTTTCCCTGCCCTGGTGGTTTGGGTATTTCAAAACCTGACTTAGTGTTACCAGAACAGCCTCTTTTCCCAGCTGGAATATCCTGAACTAACTGGGAAGGGCAGAACATCCCAAAGATGCAGCAGACACCTCCAAGGACTGAGGTGATGCCATGGACCAAGCCAGTGCTCCCAGCAAGGAAATCCAAATTGTCCTCTACAGCTCACCAGGAAATGCTCCAGCTGAAGATGAACCCTCCTTACAATTCCTTTTCTGTGTTTTATTTCTCAGCATTTCCTTCTTCAACCACCCTTTTCAGCATTTTTGCCTGCTTAAGGCAGTCAAAATAAAATCTCAAATAAGGAGTATTTTACAGCTGGTTTTCCTGAGGTGTTGGGAAGACACTGAGACAGAATTCTTGTGTTGAACTAAGAAATCCTAGCCCAGCCACGGCAGAAATGCAGACATGTGCACCCCTAGCAACACATGAGCTGTGTCCCACTCCTCAGTGGTGACACAAAGCCAGAAAATCAGCTTTGATCATGCAGCAAAAAAATAAAATAATTGACTGAAATGTTAGTAACACATGGGCAAAGCAGCATGAGAAGGACAGAGTTTCTCACCTCCCATCAAACCTGTGCTTCAGGAAGTCAAAGAGAGCTTTCTGCATCATGTCTGTCACCTTGGCAGAGGGGAGAAGATTGAGCAGGGGGATGGACAGGGAGAGAAAGAAGCCAAAAGGAAGGAAAGAGGTGAGTAGGAGGCAGGGATACAGCCAACAATCCCATCCCAGTGCCACGTCCTGCCACAGCACTCAGCAATAAATCCCTGGAAGTTTCCTGGCTCGCTGTCCCTGGGTGTGCTCCTGTCCAAAGCTGCGCTGAGCCCCCTCAGCCCCTTCCATCCATCCCAGAGCTGCACAGCAGGCACGGCCATGGGGGATGTTCGCTGGGCACAGCACCCGGGCTCTGCCTTCACACCACGGTCACAGTGGCCTTCAGAGCTCAGGGATGGGTTCTGTCCTGCTGGGGCTGCTCCCACAGAGGGATGACAGCAGGAAACGCCGTGTTCCCACTGCTCAGCCCCAAGAGCTGCCGTCTCTGCCCTCTGATTTATTGAGCAGCTTCTGGTCCTTTGCAGGACAGCTCAGGCTGACAATTATTATCTGCCAGGCCAGGCAGCAGCTCCATCAAAGCCCCCAGGCCTCTCTGCCAATTTATTTCCCTCCTTCCAACTGATTCCTTCAGCATTTAGCCAGGAAAAAACAGTCAAAATAAATTCCCACAAGCAAGACCAAGTATTTTTGTTATTGAAATTAATATTCTGTGTTAGCATTTCCACACATCTGTATGTTCAAGGTGTTGTGTTTGGTGTTGTTTTATTCAAAAAAAGAGACAGGGTGGCAGATTTGAAGAGGTTTTTATGAACAAACCCTCTCTCCCCTCCAAACTCGAGAGGTAAATTGATCTGTGGTGCAGCACAGAGGGAATTTACTCCTGTCAAAAAACTTCCCCACCAAATTAAAAGGCAGAGAGCAGAACATGAAGTACCTGCTGTGCTGAGCTGCACCTTCAGTCACACTCACATAAAAACACTGCCAGAACACTGCATTATGCCAGGGCTGCCACCTCCCCAGAAGAACCATTCCAATATGTTTAATAATATCCTATAAATTACTGACAACATTAATTAAGCTTAATGAAGTATATCTTTGATTTTATGTTCATTCAGTTCCTGGTTCAGCACTTCCCAGATGGTTGAGCTCCCTGAATTGCCCTGCTAAAAGTCTCTGCTTGTTTTAGCACGTGGGAAATGCTCACTTGAACCTGCAGCAGCCCAAAAAGGTTATCTGGGCACATTATCCTGCCCACTCCCACCTGGGCAATCGTTTAGGAGGGTTAAAGGTTCCTTTGCAAAATATTTGAATTTATTAATAAAGTGAAAAAAGGAGAACAAGGAAGCTCCTTCAAATGTTTTGCTAATTAAGTTCAAAGCACAGGCTGGTTTGATGAACATTTTTCATGTGTAGAGTCCAGCTCATTAATTTGACTTCTTGTAGCAGGCACAAATTCTCTTTTTACTTGATTTAATCAGGAATGAGCGCACTGAAAAGAATGGATTTGCACTGTGCTTAAAACAGCACAAGTCAGAAGTAACTCAGCTCTTACAGAACATTTTGGCAATTATTTAAGCTAAATCACTTGAAATTATCATAAACCAGTTGCACTGAGCCACACACAGAATCACTGAGGATGATCAGAGATAATGAAAGTTGAATTAATTGCAAACACCTCAGTCCATACCTCATAGCCTTTGAGTGATGGGCCCACCAACACCACAGGTCTCATTGATGGCACTACATCATAGGGGGGAATATGTTCTGTCTAGAGGGAAAAAACAACCCTTCAGATCATCAGGCAAACAAACCCACAGGGAAACCCTGGCAACGATGAATTAGGAGGAAATAAAATGGAAACAAAAGCATTACTTACCACTTTTTGTTTCTGTTTTGCTAGAAGACCAAATGAGAACTTGGTTAAAACACACCCAGGCAACCAGAAATCCCTTTGCCAAAGCACTTTGATTTCTGTCTGAGCACCTCCCTCTGCTCAGGCCTGATTAAACTGGGAAATCTGTGCATTAAACTGGACAGTCTGCATTTAACTGGGCAATCTGGGCATTAAACTGGGCATTCTATATATTAAACTGGGCAATCCGCATTAAACTGGGCAATCTGGGCATTAAAGTGGGCATTAGATAGATATATTAAACTGGGCAATCTGGGCATTAAACTGGACAGTCTGCATTAAACTGGCCATCCTGTGCATTAAACTGGGCATTCCATACATTGAACTGGGCAGTCTGTGCATTGAACTGGGCATTGTATATATTAAACTGGTCACTCTTTGCATTAAACTGGGCATTCTGTGCATTAAACTGGGGCAGCTGCCACTGTTCCCAAGGATTTTTCCCAGCCCTCAGCAACTCCAGCAGGCTGGGAATAGCTGTCCTCCTGCCCTGTGCATGCAAACACTTTGCTGCTCAGTAACTCAGCAGAGGGGATAACCTGCATTTCTCATCGAGGGTTTTTAAAGAATTATTAGCAAGGGTTTCCTTGAATAAATCCTGTCTTACCTGTGGCTGTAGGTGTGGCTCGAAATGTGCCAGAGACCATCTCTCCAAGGCTTGAAGAAGAATTCCCACTGGATTTCCTGCAGCAGCAGAAAGACCCCCATTAACACCAGGCACCCCAAAATGTGGGAGGTTTTGGGGAGGTATTGTCCCATGAGGAATCACAAAGCTGTACCAACATAAATGACTCTAACTAAAAAAGGTAGTATTAACTGTTTTATCATTATAATATGGAATTTTATCATACAAATCTAGGAGCATCTCACTGAACTCAGTAATTTCTCTGTATATTGAAACCCACTGGCTGCCCCTGAAGTTGTGTCAGAAATTATAGAAGAAATTTGGATGCTGTTCAACCATCCTGAAAGCATTTCCCAGGTTCATCTCCCAGACCTTCTTCCAGGGATTTGCAGTCTCCAGGTCTGGCGGGGTGGAGACTCAAAAACCTCAGGCTGGAAGATGAAGAATGAAGGATGGCAAAGCTGATCTTACAAAGGCTGGTTTGGGCCAGTGTAGCCATGGTATTTTCTGAAAAACCCTTTCCTTGGGATTTGTTCTCCTGAGAAGCTGGGAGGCCTCAGGAACAAAATGCAAACAATGGTTATCTGCTGCTGTGGGATGCAACAGGTGCATCTGGGATTGGGCTCATGGGGTTGTTTCTAATTAATGGCCAATCACAGTCCAGCTGTCTCAGACTCTCTGGTCAGTCACAAGATTTTATTATCATTCTTTTCTATTCCTGGCCAGCCTTCTGATGGAATCCTTTATTCTATTCTTTTAGTATAGTTTTAATATATAATTTTCTTTTACTATAATATATATCATAAAATAATCAATCAGCCTTCTGAAACATGGGAGTCAGATTCTCATCTCTTCCCCCATCATGGGACCCTGTGAACACCAGCACAGGCCAAAATGGAGAGAAAAGGAAAAATGGAAGAAAACCCCCATGACCTAAGGAAAACAGGGAAAAATCTGGGAGACTTTGAGCCCAAGCTGACTTAAGGACACGGGCACACAAAACTCTCAGGAACTCCTGTCATTATCCCTCACTGCTCTTTCCTGAAGTCAAACCCATTTTTGTTTCTCATCACCAACATCTCCCGCTGCCCGCAAATCCGCGCTTCCAGCGGGAACGCCAAACCCAACGCTGCAAGTGCCCTGCAATAAAGCAGCAGCAGCAGCAGGTGACCTTTGGAAATAGTGCCTGGGCTGAGGGCGGATTGGAGGTGCTTTGCAAAGGGCAGGCTGTGCTCACCCCCCGTGGAAGCGGCCCCTCTTCTGCTCCTGCTGGATGCGGATGTTCTCCAGGCGCAGCGGGCTCGGGATGAAGCCGATCTCGCAGCCCTCCTTCACCAGCCTCCCTATCCACCAGTCGTTGTTGTATTTCTGCAACACAGCAAGGCTCCTGCCCACTCCAGCTCCCAAATTCCCTCCCTTCCTTACCTCCTCTCGGAGGTAACAAACTTACAGCTGTTACAGCAGCCCAGGATCAGGGGTGACAGAGCCTGTCAGCTCCAGCTGCAGCCAAGCCTGAAGACCCTTCAATTTTGGTTCCATTGCATTATACACTTTTCTTTGCTGAGCATCTTAATACGTAAGAACCAATCTATACCTTTACTTTCACCTACAGCCTATCATGACTACTGTCATTAACATATTATGGTCAATACTATCCAATCACATGAGTTTTAAGCTTCAAGTCTGTTTTCGGTTTTCTTGCAGTGGAAAATTTTTAAACCTTTTTTCTACTTGCCACATGGACATGTCTTGTTTGCCTGTGCTATCTTTCTGCTTGGTAAAAGCATCCTTTTGTTTGTGGTCAGCTTATCCAAAAGCCTCTTTCCAACATAAGTTTCCCTTTTCAGCAATTGTCAATTTACACATCTATTATTTTTCTATATCAAAACTTGTTTCCATCTCTATTTCCTTCTCAGGTTCGACATTCAGAGAGCTTTCTGCCAAGCACATGGATCTGTGAGACTTTCTTGTCAAACTTCCATCCTTCCCAACAGCTACCCCACACTCCTTAACTCCACTCTGGATAATGAACCAGGCTCATGTGTGAGAGCACAGCACCGAGGCCGTTTCTCCTCGTCCTGGTCCTTGCTGATTTAATTTCAAGGTTGATTTAACGAGCAGAAGTCATTCCTTTGAGCTGAGGCCACCAAACAACCTCCCAGCAGCAAACATAAAAATAACACCTCCAGCTCCCCATCAAATATTGCTTGTCATATTTAATGGTCTAGACAAAAGATCACCACTTTCCCTTCCTCCTCTCCAGGTATTTGTAGGAATGTTATTAACAGGTTATGACAGATGAAGACAAATTCACCTTTAGGAAGAAACTTCAATATACACCTGAAGCACAGCATTTTATCATTGACCTTTAGTAACATAAATTCTTCTGCTTTATTGAAAGTCTGGTCTGTCCCTAATGATGGCAAAATGAAAAGCAGCATCCTGGTAGATATTGGAGTGGAAAAGGATTTGTTGTAGCTGCTGCCAGCAGAGCTTTTGAAGAAAAGTATCTGAAAAGCCTCTCCTCTGTTCTGCTTCATTAAGCAGCTCGGTGTTCAAAAGAAACATTGCTTTTCACAACTGACTCTGGAGTCATTAAGAGCAGCACGAGTGAATGGGTTTTGTTTGCTGCCTCGAGGAAAAAGCCATCACAGAGATCTCATCTTCGAGATCATCCCTGCTCCTGGCTCCACATTTGCAAGCCCTTCAGCTCCTGCAGGAACACAGAAACACCCAGGCCCTGCTGTCAAAGGTGCAGCAGTGCCTGGTGATGGCTCTGAAACACAGAGACCCAGCCCTGAAAAATAAATGGGTTTTTATCAACCCAGATATCTGAACATGAACCCAATCATAAATATGAACATGTAATAAAAACTATGGGAATGCAACCCTCATATGTTGAAAAACCCCTTTATCCTCTTTTATATATTTAGGCAACAGGTTCCATGATTTGATCATTCCAACTGAGTATTTATTCCTCCTGCTGTTCTGACCTTGATTCACACAGTGGCAGTGAGCAAAGCTTTATCTGAAGTATGTTAAACTACAGAACTACTTCTAGTCTGTGAACCAGACAAGTCCTTCAGGATTCAGCATCCTGCTGCTGGAAGTCAGTGAACTGAGAGGTTGTGGAGCCCCATCCCTGGAATTGTCCAAGGCAAGGCTGGACAGGGCTTGGAGCACCCTGGGACAGTGGGAGGTGTCCCTGCCCAGGGCAGGAGGTGGCACTGGATGGGCTTTAAGGTCCCTTCCAACCCAAACCAGTCTGAATTTGTTATAGAATTAGACAAAACCAGTCCCTCCAAAACCTGAGTTCCAAGGGCACTGCCTGCTCCATTTTGGCTCTAAAGGCACAGCCTGACCATGGGAATCTTTCTTCATGGACCTCTGAGTGATGCCTCCCAATCAGAATCAGCCCTCTGAAAAGGGACTGGGGACAAAGGATGGAGGGACAAGACACAGGGAATGGCTTCCCACTGCCAGAGGGCAGGGATGGATGGGATTCTGGGGGGGAATTCCTGGCTGGAAAGGTGGGGAGCCCTGGCAGGGTGCCCAGAGCAGCTGTGGCTGCCCCTGGATCCCTGAAAGTGTCCAAGGCCAGGCTGGACAGGGCTTGGAGCAGCCTGGGACAGTGGAAATGTCCCATCCCAAACCAGTCTGGGTTACGCTGAGAGCCCCTGAACACACAAATGCCAAGGCTGCAGTGAGGAACAGCGGATTTCTCTGCATTAGGTCATCCCCTCCCCTCCGCTAGTCTGTGTGTGGGAGGAGCACGTTCCCTCCCCTGGTTGCCATGCCCATGATTCCTTCTGCTCTGTCAGGAATTGTTGCCATTTCATCCTTTAAGCAGGCACACAATGTATAGTTTGGAGGAGACAGATGAGACATACGGGACACAGCCTCAAAATAGCAGCTCCTCACTCACTGCCTCTGCTCCATCCTGCCAGAGGGTGACCCGACTGTGTACCCAGCTCAGCAACATTCCAAAACCTGGAAGCACTGAAAAAACAAATCCTGCCAAGCCTTTCTGCAGCATGGGGAACCATTCCCCAAATCCTGCTGAGCTCCAGCTCCAGGGAGGCTGAGCTGACAATCACCAGCACCCAGACGGTTTCCAGCTCAGTGGCAGTGTGATCCTGGGTTTTTAGACCTTGGGAGACAACTCATGGAATGCCAAGACATGGATTTGGGACATTTGTCTGGAAAAATGTACAGGGCATCATGACAGGAGCTTGGAGTGTGCAGCTCAATCAGTGCCCTGACAATAAAGGTGGCCACATCCAGGAAAACCAAGATTAAAAGCTGGAAAAAGGGAATTCACTGCCTTTCCCTCTCAGGGAGAGGGGGTGTGAAGCAATTCCCTGTTCCAGCACCAGAGGAGGGGCAGCAGCAGGTGTTTTCCTCCTGAATGTGCTCTGTCTAAGGGAGATCAGTGCTCTGGAGTAATGATGAACACGTGTTCAAAGAAAGACACAGATGAGCACTGAACACCCCAAAATAAACCCAAAATGCAGAGATGAAAAAGTGCTTTTGCAAGCTGCAAGCCTCTGTACCAATCCACAGCACAACAGGGGGTTATGCAAATGTGGAGGGCTCACTTCAGATAAAAAATTGCATAAAATATGCTCAGCATGCAATAAAATGCAATTTTCTCTACCAAAGCCATACTCAGGGCTCATTTATTCCATTTTTTCCCTTATTTTTGCATCTGTCCTCTTCAGGATTTTCTTTGCTTACTTCATTATCCTAAGTGTTACTTCCTCTCTGGAAGGGAGCCTATCTGGTGTTTTTTTGAAGACCTGGCATGACCTGGTGCTGCTCCATGGAATCCTTAGTGCTCCACGGAATCCCTTTACTCCTGCATGGAGTGGATCCTTCCTGGTGGATCTCTGATCCACCACAAACTGGTTCTGATGAAAAGAATCTGAACCCAGGGTGGGATGTATTTCCTGTATTTCCTGTTCCCTGAGCCCTGGGATGGAGTTCCTGCTATTCCCCTTTAGTGCATTCATTAACTTTCCTCCTGCCAGCTCACTCAAATAATAAAGGGCATTATTTCCTTCCTGTGTGATGAAATTCCAACATGTTGGTAACACCAAATGTTGCAAAAGGGGAGGACAAGCACCCCAGGGCGCAGGAACTCCACGAGGGATGAAGAACCAGCTCATCCTCACTGTGCCCTCCTGGATATGGCTCAGCTGTTCAAATCAAGGCCCTTGGCCTGACAAGAGAGTCCCTTTCCCATCCCCTTTTCCTGGGTTTTACCTCTTTAATGTGGAGGAAGTCCTTGGCATCGAAGGAGATGGCAGTGCTTGGGACAGGAACATCTTCATCCAGAGCCCCACAGTAACTCACGTTGGTCTTGACAGCAAATGCTACTGGTTTGGACTACAAACAGAAAAAAACATCAAAAACACTGGGAACTTCTCATCCATAAAAATTCAGCCCTAATAATTTCACCCAGGCCAGCAGAGCTCAGCTCCCTGGAGAATATCCCCATTTAGAGGACAATTTACACTGAATTTCCCGAACATCTTCCCTGCAGATACTTTGACTCAACTGCCCGGGGTTTCAGAAGAAAGTGTCAATGTTACCAGCGGGCAGAAGGCACCTCCGTGACTCAGTGAGCAGAACACACCTTGGCCCTCTCAAGCTGGATGGCTGCTTGCTGCTCCCGTTCCTGGCGGATTGCTTCCCTGTCCTCTTCCAGAGAGACATCAGAGTCTGAGGGTCTGCTCGTGTACGAATCTGCTGAGCCCTGAAAGCAAAGCCAGCTCACTGAGAAAGCACAGGTAAGGAACAGAAACCACCTCCCCAGTCAAATTTAAAAAATACTTTAAATGCAATTGGTTTCTTCGTATTTTTGGAGTGATTTTTACAAAGACAAAAATGCTGAGAAAACCTTCTCCTTCACTTTCTTACTGACACAGTGAAATCCAGCTCAGCTCTGGGCACTGTCCAAAAGTCTTTGTAATATTCATATCCTGTTTGACAGCCTCAGACTCAGGATTGTCAAGGGTTAGGTCACATCAAATATAATTAAGGAATTATAAAGCTTGGTTTGAATCATCCCTCCCCATGAATATGCTCTGTTGTGTAAGAGCTTTGTCCCCATTCACACAGAGGTTTCTTCTGGGCTTCCAGGGGGGAAAAGTGGCAGAGATGACATTATTAAAGCTGCTCAACAGCTCTGTATTGATATGACACGAAGGCAGCATGTTCGGGCAGCAGCGGAGAGCATCAGCCTGCAAGGGGGGAAAGAAGGTGCTGCCACAGTGGGGTTTTGGACATTTTTTGGACATTTTTCAGGATACCTGGAGTGGCTCCTCTCTTTATAGAGACCAGCCTGACTCCAGCATCCCACTGGGGCCAGTGTGTGAGGCCAGTGGGAAAACAGAACTTTAACCTTGCAAAATAGAGAACATTTACTCCTGATCAATCTGTGGCTCTGTGTGTTCCAACAGAACCACTCCACAGCATTATATCCTTTATTTTTTCCTTACAATGATTTATATCCTGCAGCACAGGCACTGGAGAATTCAATATTCTTACTGTCCATATAAAGTCACATATTCTTAAATGCTGCTTTGAATACATGGCCACTGCTGTGGAACCCTGCCCACTGCTGTGGATCCACATCCATCCCTGTGGATCCACATCTGTCAGGATTCTGCTGGCTCAGAACCACTGGTGAGCCTTTGCTCTTTCCTTGTTCCATACTCATTTGGGGAAAGGAGGATTTCCTCCAGGCCAAGAACAGGATTTGCCAACAGGAGCTTCACCCACAGCTGTGATTTCAAACACAGCAGAAAATTCCTTCCAGGACATCCTGCACCCAGGGAGAGCTGGGAAAGGCTGGGAGAGGCTGGGAAGATGCAGAGTTCAGGGTCCTGAGCTGGAACAAGCACAGCGTGCCCAGGCTGAGCAGTGCCACAAGGAGCTGGCAGCAGCTCAGCTCTTCCCAGCTGGGCAGCTGCACATCCTGCTCTTCCTTCTGCTTCCTCGGGGCTGGAGCAGAGAGCAGGGAACTCGGCAGCCACAGCACTGGGCCAGGCCTCACCCAGAGACCTCCCAGTGCCTGAGCCCCCTTTCCATGGGGAAATTCCTGCTGTGCCACCCTGAGCTGCCCTGGGCCAGCCTGAGGCCGTTCCCTCTGCTCCTGTCCCTGGTCCCTGGGAGCAGAGCCCGACCCCCCCGGCTGTGCCCTCCTGGCAGGGAATTCCAGAGAGGGAAAAGATCCCTGGGGATCCTCCTTTGCTCCAGGTGAGCCCTGCCCGGCTCCCTCAGGGATTCTCCAGCCCCTGCCCGGCTCCCTCAGGGATTCTCCAGGCCCTGCCCCTTGCTGTCAGGGATTCTCAGCCCCTGCCCGGCTGGGAGAAAACATTCTCCAGGCCCAGCCCGGCCTCCCTCAGGGGATTCTCCAGCCTTTGCCCGGATTTTCCCTTCTGGATCCTTTCTCTCAGGGCCCTGCCCAGCTCCCTCAGGAATTCTCCAGGCCCTGCCCAGCTCTGTTCCCTCAGGGATTCTCCAGGCCCTGGGAAAATCAAAAGTGGGAGAAAGGGATTCTCCAGGCCCTGTGAGGGAGTTTGAGGAAGGTTCTGCTGCAGGCTTCTCCCTTCTCTGCCCTCTTTTTCTCCAGCCTGAGCCCCTGCCCGGCTCCCTCAGGGATTCTCCAGCCCCTGCCCGGCTCCCTCAGGGATTCTCCAGGCCCTGCCCGGCTCCCTCAGGGATTCTCCAGGCCCTTCTCGGCTCCATTTCATTCTCCAGCCCCTGCCTTGCTGTGAGGGAAAAATAAAAAGTGGGAGAAAACATGAGGCAGGGGAAATTCTCCAGGCTTTGCCAGAGATCTTCCCTCAGGGATTCTTTTTCTCTAGGTCAAGCCCTTCCCAGCTCACTCAGGAATTGTCCCGCCCCCTTCCCAGCTCTGTTCCCTTCAGGGTCTCTCCTGCCATGAGGGGAAAATCCCTCAGGGAGAAAATCTGAAGGAAAAAAAAAAGTGAGGGAGTTTGAGGGGGTTCTGCTGCAGAGCTCCCCCTTCTCGATCTCGGGCCCTCCAGGGCCCCTTCCCGGCTCCCTGAGGGATTCTCCAGCCCCTGCCCGGCTCCCTCGGGGATTCTCCAGCCCCGGCCTGGCTCCCTCAGGGATTCTCCAGCCCCTGCCCGGCTCCGTTCCCTTCCCTGGCCCCTTCCCAGCCCCTCAGGATCCCTCCTGTCCCAGTGCTGTCCCTGGATGTGCCCCAGCAGTGCCAGCACAGGGACAGGCACTGCCCTGGGGCTGTGTCACACCGGGGCTGGCACAGCCCAGGGCATCCTGCCCAGCTGGGCACCCCTGGGGCACCGCTGGCTTTTTACCCACTGAGGTCTGATGTGCTCCAGCCCAGCTCAGTGAGGGAGTTTAACCAGAGCACAGCCCTGTGCTGGACACACAGTGCCCACACTGGTTTGCACTGGTGTGTGTTGAGCAGTGCCTCATTTGCTGCTGTCAGAAGAGCGCAGGCTGAGGCAGAGCAGCTGATGCTGCCAGGCCACCCCCGGCTGCTCTCCGTGCCAGGCCGAGCGGTGCCCGTGTGCCAAGTGCCAGGCATTGGTACAATCCCAGCCGCATGATCCCCGCTCTCCCAAGGCTCTCCCAGCAGCCAGTGCCTTATCTGGAAGCTGCAGCCCCAGGACTGTGACTCACAGGGCGCTGAGCTGCAGCATCACACTGAAAATCAGGCACCATTCTGCAAATAGCAGCAAGAGGGGCAGAAAAGGAGCCAAACTCGTACTGCATTTTGGGTTCTGTTTGAAATGTTTGATTGGAAATCAGAATTATTGCCAGAAATATTGTGGAATATTGACAGAATATTGCCCAACAATCCAACACAAACACTGCTGTCTGCTCAGCACCAAGTGCAGTGAGTTCTGCTCTGACAGCTCCTACTGGCTGAAACTGCATGAGGGAATGAGAGCTACAGAAAGAGGAAAGCCATTTCCCATCTCTTTTTGTACACCAAGATGTTCCTGAAAGGAGAATTTGTTCATGGAAAGGGTGCCACAGACATATTTTCCGAAAAATCCTTTCCTTAAGATTTTTTTCTCCTGAGAAGTTAAAAAACCTCAAAACCAAAATACAAACAGTGATTGTCTGCTGCTGTAAAATGCAACAAGTAGATCTTTGGATTGGTCCATGTGGTTGTTTCTAATTAATAGCCAATCAAAGTCCAGCAGCCCAGACTGTCTCAGCCAGTCACAAACCCTTGTTATCATTATTTTTCTATTCTTAGCCAGCCTTCTGATGAAATCCTTTCTTCTATTCTTTTAGTATAATTTTTAATATAATGCATATCATAAAATAATAAATCAAACCTTCTAAAACATAAAGTCAACATTGTCATCTCTTCCGTCACCCCAAAACCCCTGCAAACGGCACTGCAGAAGGGTGGTCAGACACTGGTGGGGTCTCCATCCCTGGAGGTGCCCAGGGAAGGAATGGATGTGGCACTCAGAGCTCTGGCCTGGGGACAAGGGGAGGGTTTGGGCACGGCTGGGACTCGATCTTGGAGGGCTTTTCCAGCCTCGGTGATTCTGGGATTCCCTAAAATACCCTTTAACTTCTTTATTTTGCCACTGCTTAGAGCAGCAGCCTGGTCATTTGGGGATATCACCTGTGCTCACAGTTTCACACATAACATTTGAGGACAAATCATCAATCCCACCCTCACCTAACCCCAATCCCTCTGGGAGACAGAGGAACTTTGTGGGGCTTCCATGAGTTCAAGTGACACCAGATTTGGCCATTTGAAAGAAACAGGCTTTTCCAGATAATTACATCATTCAGGCAATGAAAGACTTGTTGCTTACTTCACAGCCTCTATACTTCGGGCTCCTGTGAATTCATTTTTTGTGCAATTTATTATTTATTTTCTCCCTCTCTCATAACTAATGTAATTCAGCCTAGCTAAAAACGTGGAGGTTTGAAGCAATCCCAAAAACACCAGGGAGAAGGATAAAGCTGAAAGAACAGTGGGTCTGCTCATTTTTATTCTCCTGCTCGCTGACTGTTGCATGTGAGGCTGCTGGAGGATGTGCTGAGGGGGAAAGGGTGACACAATATTCCTGATGAATGGGGATGCCCCAGCGTTTTAGGGAGGAAGAGGTGACTGAATCCTGTTCCTGGACACTACAACATCCAGCCAGATCCAGCCTTTGTGCTCCCTGAAGGAATAATCACCCTTTAGCTGTTACAGCTGAAAAATAAAGACTTACTGAGCTTGCAAATAATTTCCCCCAAGTGCCACAAATCCACAGCTCTCCCTCCATCCCTAAGGAATGCTCTGTCACCCTGCTAGTGCAATTAAAGCAGCAATCCATTAGCAGCTCCAATCAGCCAGATGACAGGCAGCCTCTCCTGAAAAGATTTAGGGTGCTGTGGGTGCATCCCAACCCAGAGAGGCTTTGGGGAAACGTCCCTGCTCACAGAGAGCTCCTGCCCTCCCCTGGCACGAGCAGGCACTGGGCACACAGGCGGGCAGCTGTGCCAGCTCTGTGCCCAGCCACGCACCCAGCTCTGCTGGGAGCAGGGGGGATGGCAGTGCAGAGCTCAGAGCTCCCCCAGTGACCGGGAATGTGGAGCTGGGACAATGTCCCAGCTGGGGACAGCCTGGACTGCCTCACCCTCTGTCCCACCCTCTCCCCTCCTCCCCAGCACCAACCCCAGCTGGCACCTCCCAGCTTCCCCACAGCTTTCTGGATACTCAGGGCAGTCTCATCCTGCAAGGCCCAGGAAGGCAAATTCCCACAGATCCCAAAGGTCCTGTCCTGATGCCAAACTCAGAGATTACCCAGCAGACCAAACAGCTGAACCAGAGGTCTCTCCAAAGCTTTTAAATTGCTCAGGAGCTCAACTAAACATATCTGAGCAGACGTGGGATCAGGGAATCCCAGACTGGTTTGGGGTGGAAGGGACCTCACAGCTCATTTTCCAGGGCAGGGACACCTCCCACTGTCCCAGGGTGCTCCAAGCCCCATCCAACCTGGCCTTGGGCGCTGCCAGGGATCCAGGGGCAGCCACAGCTTCTCTGAAAACCTGTGTCAGAGCCTCAGCACCTTCCCAGAAAACAGTTCCTTCCCAATCTCCCATCCATCTGTCTGTCCATCCATCCATCCCTGCCCTCTGGCAGTGGGAAGCCATTCTCTGGCTCCTGTCCCCCCATCCCTTGTCCCCAGTCCCTCTCCAGCTCTCCTGGAGCCCCTTCAGGCCCTGCAAGGATCTCTGCAGAGCCTTCCCCTCCCCAGGCTGGAGACCCCCAGGTCTCCCAGCCCTTTCAGGGGTTCCATCAGCCCATGCTCCCTTTCCCCCAAAACAAATCCATCACAAACTGGAGCCTCAGCTCAGAGAAAGCCCCAGCGTGCTCAGCCCTGTGCAAGCTGCTGGGAGAATCGAGGCCACGTCCCTCCCCAGAGCTCCTGACACAGCACAAGGAGAGCAGACAGGCACAGGCGTGCCTGCAGGGCCATATGCTGCCATATGCCACGGATGTTCCAGAAACCATTCAAAACACCCCACAAAACCCACACGAGATCATTCCCTGGGGAAGCAGCTCGCTCCAAGCCCCAACACAAAGGTCTCCCTGGTCCAGGTGCACAAAGCAGGTTTAACTCACAGGTTACTACCAGAAGTCTGTCATGGAGATGAGGGTCCCAGAAAATAAGTATTAACTCATTTTCACCTGAAAACAAGAACCAGAAGTTGAGGACTTAAGAAACCCCCACATTTTAAATACCAGTGGCCACCACAGTTGATGCTCACCTCATCCCAGCACTCAGGGTGGGCAGCTAAATTTAATTACTGGGCAGGTGATGTAATTAATTAAAAGGCAAACACAAAACAGTGGGGATCTCTTCCTTTGGCGTGAAAACCTCGCTGTGCTGCAATGGAAACCGGGGCCAGGAGAATCTGTGTGTGCCCAGCAAAACACTGCAGAGTCCTGCCCAGGCTGGGGGAGCATCCCACGGGAGCTGCAGCAGGGAGAGCACAGCATTATTCCCACGTGGAAAGGGTGCACACACCACACCTGCAGCACAGCCCCTGTCTCGCCTTAATATCCCCTGGAATTAGAAACATCCCCCTGGAACTACACAATCCATCCCAGGCACTGCAGTGTTAAACAGGGAGCTCCAGGAGCACAGAGTTCAGTGGGACTTTTCCACAAATTCCCACGTGCATGTGGCACTGGAAGCCCACCCAGGACAAGGTTCAGTTCCCAAGGAAATGATTTTCTTGCTGAATCCCCAACACACACAAGGCAGCTGCACAACCGCTTGGCACCGACTTGGGATTCCAGAATCAAATGCTCAGCAATTATTTCCTTCTATATGTTTGGTGAATTTATTTAAGACAACTCATTAGGTGTCTCAGCAATTTGGAAATTACTAGGTAGTTAGAACATGTTTTTTTTTTCCTTTGGGAATACTAATTGTTAGAAAATAGGGCAATTCTTCCAACATTTCCTGATCTCTTTTTTTTACCCTGGATTTCAAATCTTGCAGTCTATCTCCTTTCTCCAGCTGCCTTCAGTTCGGCACAGATTGTGTTGCTACATTTAAGAAACAGAGTTTAAAAAAAATACTGGTAATATATATCTCTATTTACTGCCAAAATACTCCCATCTCTTTTGGTAATGTTCAAATGAACATGCAAGGCACAAGATTTTGCTTAGCAGGCACTGCAGGTACACACAAAGCCTCGGGGAGTGGTTAGAGAACACATGAGCTGCTCTGAACTTTTCCTTTTCACAGGTGAAAAATCCAGATCTTCCTCCACAAAATAACACCCAAAGCTCTTTTCCTGCAGCCTCAGAGCCAAGGGACAGGCGAGGATCACAGCCAGAGGGACGGCTACAGGCTCAGGTGGTTTTCACCCCACAAAGTGATCCAAATTTGAACACACAATCCTTTCAAATTCCATGGTTTTGTTCAGCCACAAAGCAGCAAAGACCTGCCTGGGAACGCTCTGATCTGTGCTTTATTCCAAATGCAGGCTGTGGGACCTGGGACTGAATCAACACCTGAACACCTCCAGCCTGAATTTTGCTTCACCCTCTGCAGCTGGTCCCTCTTTTGCAGGAATGCTATTCAGCAGTCCCAGGAGAGGAAAAAAGGTGCTATTTTTCCATGATAAAAGGCTCCAAACTAAAGCTGACACGGCACAGAGACACTGCTTTATTTTTTCTAATTACTTCAGCTCTTGAAAGCATTGAATGATCTTCCCAAGGCTCTGGGGAAGCTGCTGCTGTTGGGTTTGATGAAACCTGATAATAAAAGTGCACCTGGTATCCTAAATCAGCTCTCCTGTGAGGAGGATGCTCTGTGTCTGTCCCACATAACACGTTGGGAAGGCAAGAACGTTCCATAAGTCTCCAGGAAAAAAAAATAAATTACAAATACTGCCCCCAAACGAAACTTAATCATCCTCCCAAGTACCCAGGCATCTGTGGCTGCCATATGTGGTCTGGCACAGCATTCCCTCAGACATGCAGGCTTCAGCCAGTGCTGGAATAACGTGGTGTGCTCCTAAACCACCCTCCTGTGCTGGGATGGAGAGCTCCTGCTCACAGGGGTGGATCACTTCTTACCACAAAAAATAATCCCACCTCCAGCCAGTTCCTTGTTAGTGCACCAAGGATGCTTAACTTGGGATCTGCAGGAGGATCAGCTCCCATTTCTCCTCTTATCTCACTCTGTTCCAGTTTGTCTCTATCTCCCTTTTGGTTTCATGTAGCTTAGCTTGGTTTGCTCTCCCTGGCGTGCTCCTGTCACCAGGTCACCTTTGGAAGAACCAGGAGGTGTTGGAACCCAAAATGCAGGGAACTCCCAGAACTTTGGGCCAGGAAGCCAAAGTTCAGAATTAAACACGGGGTTTGATCTGAGACCTTGGAAAAGGCTCCCAAACTCAGGTGCTAGAAGTGAGAATGTGCATTTATAGCTTAAAGCAGAGACATGTTAAGTTAGGAAGAGGAAAGTTTAGAGTTTTAGAGTTTAAGATCTAGAGAAAATAAAAGCAGTTCCAGAGGTGAACAAGGAGTTTAGGATGCAGCACTGCAGGTCTGTGTGCCATAACATGATTGGCTAAGAAAGCTCACACGAGCCCATAAGATGAAATATTTAAGGATTGGGTCAAACCCATAAACATCCTTGTTGGCAGTGCTTTATTGGTCAATAGATCCTTTAAAAGTCTTGTGACTGAGGGTCTTGTGACCTTCTGAGCCATGCAGTGAAGGTGTGAGCCCAACTCACCCTGCCTGACTGTGCAGAAGAAAAATAAACCACAGCATCTAAAAATCTCAGAGGTCCCATCTCCAACTCATTCAAAATTCCTTCACAAATCCCCATAGGGATGACCTGTGCCAAGCTGGGACTGCTCTCAGACACCCAGAATCCCAGAATCCCAGCCTGGTTGGAGTTGGAGGGACCTCAAAGCTCATCCAGTGCCACCCCTGCCATGGCAGGGACCCTCCCACTGTCCCAGGCTGCTCCAGCCTGGCCTTGGCACTGCCAGGGATCCAGGGGCAGCCCCAGCTGCTCTGGCAATCCCAGCCCAGCCAGGAATTCCCAGTTCCCAATGTCCCATCCATCCCTGCCCTCTGGCACTGGGAGCCATTCCCTGGCTCCTGTCCCTCCATCCCTTGTCCCCAGCCCCTCTCCCTCACTTTACAATCCCTTTAGGACACAGAGAGGTGTCCCCAAAGCCTTTTCTTCTCCAGGCTGAACAAAGAAAAATTTCAGTTTATTCTCCTGCAGCACCCATCCATTAGTGAATGAAATGATTTTTCAACTTCCCAACAAATAAAACAAGCCCATCTCTTCCAAGCACATGGAATACTTCAGTGCCCCGAACAGGGATGTGCAGCACAAGAACCTTCAGGGTTATTCTACGTGTGAGGAATGAAGTGGAATTTTCCTCAGTGCTGAGAAGATCCTTGCCACCTGTCTGCTTTCACTGCATGCTCCTCCTAATTCCAACAGCTAATTTAAAGAATATACATCTTTTTTTAAGGATTTTGATGATTACAGTGTCCTGATTTTCTTCTAGAGTGGTGTCACCACTTCCCACACCATCAGGCTTTACACAACCAAAATAACCCTGAATATTTATTTTACTTTTTTTCAACAGAAGTGGTTTAGAATGTCCCAGAATCAGACAGAACCAGACTCCCATCTTCAACAGAATTATAGGAAAATGACTTTGTTTCAAATGTTCACACTGGGTAGTGAATGGGAAGGAATTGTGACATGCTGGGAGGGCATTGTTGAAATGAATTTCACGCTGCTTAATTTAAGCCAAGCAACTGATGGAGTTTGGGCCTGAGCTGGGTATGTTGTGTTATGTTATGGTTTTAATTAGCTCCTTCCTTCCAAACGCTTCCAAAGCAGGAGGCTTAGAAGCTGCTTTAAACAGTGATAAATGAGGCTTACAAACAGAGAATTTTAATTTAAATTTTTTTACATTTTGTACTTTTTTTCTTTTTTTTTTTGTTCCAAGGAGCTGCCATGATCTCTGATTACTTTTCTTGCAGCAAATCCTGAAATCACTTGACTGCTGAACCTACAAGAAGCTCTTCTGGACTGCTAGGAATCTCTCAGGAAGAAAAAGCCCTAATTTTCCAAGCGCTGTGCAGGCTGCAAATAGCAACTCCTTCCCCCGAGCCCTTGCAATCGAAAAACTCGACGTGCTGAGAGCAAAATACAAGAGAAAGGACATTTTGCTGTCACCTGCTGAGGTAATATTTGAGTGACACTTTATGGTCCTCATTTGCTGTAATCAACCAGGGAGCCCAAGGACTTTCCAGGACTTTGCTGCCCGCTGGGAATTCACAGGGATGGGGCTGGGAGCTCAGTGGGGCCAATTCCAGCAGCTGAGAGCGCTCTGAGCTCACCCACTCCCCCAAAACTGGTTGGTTTTTATCAATACTGCACAAAATGGGGGAAATATCCCCCAGTGATAGTTCTGTTGTTTCTGTACCTGCTCATACTCGGATATTGCTCCACACACTGAAAACAAAACGCTGCTGGGAGAGGATTTGTTGTTATCAGTATTCCCAGGTGGTTCGTGAGGACCAACAGAACACAGGACAAACAACCAAGCAACTGTTATTTTAGGAAACGAGAGGCAGGAACAAATAAATACCCAAAGTTTTCAAAAAATCTGGGGATGCCAGTGGCAGAATAGTGTATCTATCTCTCCATGTATTCCCTGCTGGGATAAATGGGAAGGCAGTAATGATAGGTGGAAACACAAACCCACAAGGAGGGAACAGCCACAACTTTGTGCTACATCTCAACTCCAGCCACTGTAAACCTTTTTTTTTTTTTACATAGTGTGAACATATTTTCCCAAATTCTTATGACTATCTGGTCATCAGGGCCCTCAAACCCAGCCCATTCTGGGATTTGATGACTGACAGTAATTTGAGAGAGATCAACATTAAAAATTCAAAGACAATTTTTGAATTTTTTAATAACTGCCTCCAGTTTTATCTACAAAATGGATTCTGAATGAAATATCTTAGGAGAAACAATAGTTTAATATTCCTTCTTGCCAGCAACCAACAAGCATTCCCATCAAGAAAAAAACCTTTAGGAATCACTATGTTACTCTCAACCCTTTTGATTTGGCATAAGCAATAACTGAGAAAGACCCTGATGGTCTCATTCTGTGCAAAAACTCCTTCTCCATCACAGTTCTCATATGCACCAGTAAACACAAATCTGCAGGAGCAAACAGGACAACTTTAATCACCTGGATATTGTTTTTTGCTGAAAGAAGGTAAAAAAAAGCCTTGTCAGGAGAGGAATCTGTCAATCTTGACAAGACTTAAAGCCTTTAAAAAAGCTTTGCCATTATTCTGGGATACTGTAGCAGAGGAATATCTGCTCCAAAAGAAAATGTCAAAGGTTCTGCTGGTGCCCTATAAATCTGCACTGAAATGCAACCAAAAAGGCAGGGAATGGGGATGATGAGTGAAGTCAGAGCCTGGTCAAAGGTACAGAAAAACATCCAGCAGGAAGAAGGAAAACGTTCCAAGATGAGCAGCCGGGGCAGAAAAGCCCCAGGTAAGGAACTCATCCCAAAACTGGAAGGTGGCAGCTGCCACTACCCCGAGTGAGCTCCCCCTGGACAGGAAGTGTCTCACTGACAATGCCATCCCTTGCATTCCCAAAGAAAGAGAAGGATGAGGGGGAAGGATGTAAATCACAAACCAGGCCGAACCTCAGGAAGTTCCAAATTCCCTTTCTGCCCTGAACAAAGCAAAGCCCCAGTACCGAGCTGCTGGGGCTGGCCAGAGCCCTCCCCGGGCACTGCAGCCGCTGGAGCAGATTTCCTGTGTGACAATGTGACACGGACCCAGGCACACAGCCAGCAGGGCCTGGGGATGGACCAGGCACAGGTTATGTGCCAGTGCCTCCCCGGCCCTCCCTGCAGGACACAGATCACCGGGAGAGCTCCGTGCTCCACAACAATTCCCTGCAAGCGCTGCTGCCCTGAGCTGCCGGCAGAAGGAGAGGCTCCTGCTCAACTCGCATTTTCTGGTGCCTTTGAGCATGAACTGTTCGTTATTTCCTCCTTTCCGTGCGTTTCCCGTGCCAGGAGCGCTCTCCTGGAAGCTGTAGCGCCGATGGCTCCTGCGGGATCAGGGCTGTGTTCAGCTGCAGCGGCTGCTGTGCACATCCCGCTTCCCCCGGCACAAAGCTGCAGGATGATCCAATTCCTGCCGCTCTGGAGCTGCTCCAGAGAGAGCAGGGCACAGCATCCCCCTCCCTGTGCCCAGCAGGCGGGAATGCTGCGGACACCGCGGGCAGCAGCGGCAGGGATGCCGGGGAGGAGGAGGAGGTGCCTCAGCGGCTCCAGCAGCGCCTCCCGTCCCGCAGGGATGAGCACCCCAAGGGATGAGCCACCACTTCTCCCGTGGGAACAGCCAAAGCTTCCTGGGACACGGCAAGGGAGGGGACAGTGCCTCTGTCATCATCCCATGGGTGTAAGGACAAGGTCTGCTTTGGGCACCCAGACTCGGCTTCCATCCCTAAAGGAGGATTTTTCCCGGCCCCACCAATGACACCCAGCAGAGTGAAGGCACAAAATCCCGGCCTCCCTTGGAGGCAGAGCTCGTGTGCCTCCTCCCCAGGAACACTGCCCGGAGGAGCTGTGGCTGCCCCGTCCCTGGAAGGGCGCAGGGCCCGGTTCGGCAGGGGAAGGTGACCCTGCCCATGGCAGCGGGTGGAAGGAGAAGAGCTCTGAGGTCCCTTCCAAGCCGGGCCATTCTATGATTGCAGCATTCCTATGAAGTTCCTGTCCCCTGCACACCTTTTCCAGCGGGGAAGGGCAGAGTGAGCACAGAGCTCCACAGGCACAGCCAGGATTCGAGCTGGGTCCTGACAGACACATTTATGTCTGTATCTGTCTTGAGCTGCGCTGGTGCTGCCCTGCCACAGCGCCTTCCCCACCTCCATCCCAAAACGCGCGCAGAGCTGCACAAGGCACGCTGCTGACATCCCCAAATTAGTGGAATAAATGAGAGGAGAAACGTGCTGAGCCCTGGGGAGGAGGGGCTGCTCCTCCCGTCCGTGCAGCCTGGGCAGCTCCCTTGGATCAGCGGCAGGAAAGCAGGAGAGGAGCAGGACGGGGCTCACTCCTCCCCTGGCAGCGCCTCTCCGCCAGGCTCTGGGGCAGCAGCACCACCGCAGTGCTGGGCACGGGCACAGAGGGACTTGCTCTAAGAGAAGAGAGTGAAACAAAACGAACACAAATCCCCCCAAGTCCCTCAGCTCTCCAGAGACTGCAGCGGGACCCAGGCAGGCAGCAGCCACTTGGGAAAGCACTTTGCTGACTGCCTTCCTCAAGTGCTGCGATGGGAGAAAGCTGCTTCAGCTCCCAGCTGCTGCCAAGTGGCTTCTTCTCCTTTCTTTATTTCTGCAAGTAATGCAGCAACTGCACTTGGGTGAAAAGGCAAAGGGAGGAATTATTTAGCAGCTGAAAGAGACGTGCAGCCATCAGGACTTTTGGGCTGCACTTCACTGAAATACATCAGTGCAGCTCCTCTGAAAGCTACGTTGGGTTTTATCCCTCTGTTCAGTTCTGGCCCCAAATTTCAGATTTAAAGGCACACATGTTTCTGTTTCAGATTGGTTTGAAAATGTTCAGCAAAGCCAGCCTGAAAAGCTGTGATGCCTTTGGAGAGATGTGTTCACTGATCAGTTCTCAGCAAAACAACACTGCAGCGTTTGTATTTATTTGCACTGTTGTGGTTGTTACTCTGAGGATACAGCTGGGATTTCTTTACCTGCATGAGATCAGACCATCCAGAAGAAAGGCAGACAAGCTTTATGAATAATTACATGTTGTTGTGGAATGTAAAACATCCAATTCTGATACCAAAGAGATCTCATACATCTTTTATAAATGAAATTCTCGCTTGTGAAGGAAGACACAAAATATCTGTGCAAAGCCACATCCCTTTGAAGGCATCTTCCCCCCTCAGCAGGTACAGCCTGCACGCAGAGAAGCTGAATAAGAAATCACAGGACAGACCTTTCTCCTGCAGACAGCACAGGAGAAATCTGATGGGTTTGTGTGTTATATGCAGAGGTTGCTGACAGAAACTGTGGCTGTCCTGTCTCTGGAAGTGTCCAAGGCCAGGCTGGGCAGGGCTCTGCGATGGTGGAAGGTATCCCTGCCCACGGAACTGGATGGGCTTCAAGGTCCCTTTCAACCCAAACCAATCTGGGATTCTGAGAAAGCCAACAAAAAGGAAAGATTCTTATGCGGTATATTCAATACAGAGTAGGGAGGCTAAACATTTAACAAGGTTCTTAAATATTCTAACAGACAAAACATCTTCAGCATCAGCACTAAAAGGACATCCAATGGCAAGTCTGAAGGCCTAAGCCAACTTCTCAAAACAACTAGTATGTATCCAGCAGCAGTGCTTGAATTTTGAATGTGTAAGGGGAAACACTGCAGTGCGTGACTCCTCTCCTCCCAGCCTCCCACTCACACTGGATGTTTACATTGATCTATTAAAGGGAAATATCACTTAATGCATTCCTGGAATGAATCCGCCCCAGGCAGAACACAGGAGCTACTCAGCAATGTCCTCCTGCACTTACTACCACTCTGCTCCTTGGGGCAGCAAGGAAACATCAACAGACAGCTGTAATGGAACAATGGAGGGGGGCAAATATAACTCATTTGTCTGTTTTTCCATCCGTCAATACCCCCTTCATTTTCCAATAACAGATCGGTAACAAGTGCAGAGCTCCAACATTCCTGCTTTATGGTGTGCAAGAACATCTGGAGAACATCTCAACCCAGAACAAGCGCCACAGTGAGGATAAAGCTCCTGTAAGAAACTTTGGAAATAAAGATCCTTTGAAGCAGTCTTGTCTGTTCCCACAGACACTTCAGTGGCACAGTTTGGTTCAAGTAACGCTGCTTACAGAACAAGAGCTGGCAGCTTGGCTGCGTCCCACACTGGAGAAACCTCCCCTGAACCCAGCTGGACCTCATGGGCAGCTGAGTACAGCCACAGCTGCAGAATCTGTGGTGTGCCCTGGACACGGATTTCTGTGGGATCTGTCACCCCTGGAGCGTGGCAGCTTTGTTCCTGAGCTTTATCACACAGAGCCCTCTCAGCTGCCAGAGGCTGGGACCAAGCTGCCACTGGCTTTTGTTCCTTGGTGAGATTTTCCAGTTATTGGCCCTAACTGAAACATCCCTGCCCAAGGGTGATGCTGGGGCTTGTTTTGTCAGGGCCTGATGAGCTCAGCACTAATTGTCCTGGAACATAAACTTTTATCACGGTATCTCATGATCTATATATCACAGATTAAGTGGTGATTTGCCAGAACGAACACATCGTTTTCCCAAGCAAGTGAGAGACATTCTTCAGGGAATCCAGCAACCACAGTGGGAATGGGGGTTACAATATTGCCAGAAATCGCGCATGGAAAGGAGACATTTACAAAGTAGCAGCACAGGGGGTAACCATTAGAAACATGCATTTAATTTTATTCTAAGAGATTAAAGGCTGTGATAAAGTTCGAACTGTTAGGCCAGGGGTATTCAGGCTGTACGCGGCTCTGTGAACAGCAAAAGGGACAGGGAGATGCCTTGGCCACCTGAGCCTAGAGCCTGTCCCATGAGGGCTGAGGGCTTGATTCTGGCCATAAAGGACATTGCTGCTGGAAACCAAATCCTGCAGCCTCCTGCACACCGAGAGCCCCCGGCACAGCACCCACAGCAACACCTCCCAAGGGAACAGGACAGCTCTGCCACTGCCATCACTGCCTGTGGGCCACTCCAGCAAGGACACACAGCCCCTGGGAGGAAGCACAAATGACTGCAGGGAAACGTCCCAGCACAGGGACAATCCGAGGGAGGACTCACGGGGAAAATGTATTTGGTATAAGCAGAATTCTCTCAGAAGAGAGAGGCTTGTGAAGTTTTATATGTAGAATTAAGAGCTCGTTCAAACACACACTTCAGTACTCAGCACGATGATAGGGAGTGGTTTTTCCTCATGATTTCTGCCTTGTTGCTGTAATAAATCAAATCCCTGCCAGGCTGCATTCCCCATGCTGGTGAAGCAGCACAACCAAAGAGCTCCATTTCTGTAACTTATGGAACCTTTGTCCTATGGGACTGTTTAGGGAGAGAAAACCCAAACAAACCAAATCAGAAGAGCAGCCCCTTGTCTTCCTCTCCCCTGCCCTGGTGAAAATTAAACCCTCCTGAGGAGCAGAGCAGAGCCTGTGACCACCACAGGTGCCCCTGCTGAGTGCTTTCCTCAGGACACTTCAAATCCCCTCTGACAAGGCTTTAGAGAGAAACAGAAAAAGCAGATTTACATCCTGTGTTGTGCATTCACAAATTCAGGCACTGCTGGCTTCCTCCAGCTCTCCATGGCTGGCTCTGGACATTGGAATAGCCTCCAAATCCAAAATGCAGTTTACTTGATCAGTACCATGGGGCAGACAAAGCTGTGCTCCACATATTGCACCTGAATGGATATTTCTGCTGAGATATGAAAAGAAGCAAAGAACATGGCAAAAGCAGACACTCTAGAGCTGAAACCAGTTCACTGTTGGCATGAAAACCAGTGACAAAGCACTGTGGAAAAATACAAAGCAGGAGCTGAGGAGAGGCTGCAAGCAAATCCTGACACCACCTGTGATCCCTACGGAACTCAGCACCCCGCCAGCTAAATGACATTTTGGAATTCATCACTGGATTCCAAATGACCATGAGCAGTTGTCCTGTTTGTAAAGCAATCTGCATTTGGGTAAAGTGCTGATTTGGAAAATCAGGCTCTCCTATCTTTATAAATGCATGCTCCAAGGGAAAACATCCAACAGCCCAGGGTCTTCCAAGCAGAGCATGTTTTTGGGAGATAGGGAAGCAAGCCATGGCATCAACAAATGCCACGTTAAGCTTCTTCCCTTGTTATTTATTATTTCTGTGATGTGCTCCTTCAGCACCAAGAGCCACACTCCTCCCTCCAATGCCCTTGAGGCCGGGCAGAGCTGCTTCCACTTCCCAGCAGCAGCATTTCCTTAAGCACCGGGCAATTTGGAGAGCAATCTGCAACCCAGGAGCAGCGCGGCGCTGAGAGGGCCCTGTGGCTCTGGCTGCACTCCACAGCCAGCCGGGAGCTCAGCAGAAGGAATCCAAAAGCAGGATAAAGCCACAGCTCATCACACACCTTGGTGCTCCATGTGAACTCACAGTTTTAGCAACCACACCCTGGACCATCAGCTTTTCTTCATTGATCCTTGAAGCTTTTTTTTTTTTTTTTTTCCCCATTTAATTTCCATGTGTTTCTGGTATTCCAGTATAAAAGAAGGACCTCTATGGAAACAGCAAGCAGCAATTTATAAAAATGACTTATGATTCTTCCTGAGTGTTTTATTTGACTACTATACTATCAAATCACAATGTGGCATTTAACGAACAGAAGATCTGAGTCACACAGAAAACCATCCTCACAAGGGCACAGAGCAAGGCAGGCATACCTAATGCTGTAGTAGTAGAACTTTGGGTATTTTAGGAGGAAAATCTAAGCAAAACCACCCCAGCAAACCCCCAAACAAACCACCTTGCAGCCTCTCGGGCAGCCCTTTCCACACAAGATAAATATCAGGCAGCTGATGATTCATTAGTCAAGGCAGTCTATTAGGGGCTAATAGAAATGAAAACAGATTTGAAACTGTCAAAAACACACAGAAGCTCTGACCATGTAAAAGCCAGATTGCAATGAGAATCCAGGAGGCACAATGGGCAGAGGATAATCTCTTTCTGTTGGAAAATATTGATTGTTGTCCCAATCAAGGCAGAGCTTAGCACACATTTGAAACGAAAAATCCTACATAAACAAGCAGCAAGCAGATAAGTGGTTAGGGAAAAGATCCTGCATGCCCAGGTCCTGACATCCCTCAGCCTTTTTGGATTCAACATTAGGAACTGCACTAACTGGAAGGGGCAAATTCAGAGCAGTCAAGGCCAAAGAGAAGCAAGAGAAGGGTGTCCAGCAAAGCAAGAGCAGTGCAAACACTCCTCCCAGCTCACCCTCCTATCCATGGCAAAAATCCTTCCCTGGGAGGGTGGGCAGGCCCTGGCACAGGGTGCCACAGAAACTGTGGCTGTCCCATCCCTGGAAGTGTTCAAAGCCAGGCTGGACAGGCCTTGGAGCAACCTGGGATACAGGAAGGTGTCCCTGCCCGCAAAATCCATCAAGACGTATAAAAAACCCCTCAGATCTCAACTACCAACCTTCACCTTGACAATCTCACAAGTGCCCTGTGGACACGACAAACCCAATAACCACTGACACATTTCTAACCAACCCCCTGAAGCCCCAGGTTTTATCTGGCAGCTGGATAAAGCCCCTGCTTGCTCTCAGCTGCCTGTTATACAGAGATTTTCTACAGAACGAACTGGGTGTTGCAGAACCCAGCATATGATCACTGAAGAGACAGCATGAAAAACAATTTTAAATACAGACTTTGATGGTTACTCAACCCACGACAACTGAGACGTGCAGAGCAAGCAGAGCCCACCTTTCCTCCCCCTTTAGCAATCACAGAGGCACCAGACACAAATCCAATCAATATTTGGATATGAACCTCCCTAGCAAGGTTTGTTTTTCTATAATCACTTTTTCTGCTTGGGCAGCACACAGAGATCTCCTCCTGTCTCAGGTGCCATGAGAGAAGTGTACCTGGCAGCAGAAGGAATCCAGTTTGAGGAGCAATGGCACTGAAAAAGCAGGGGAGCACAGTGTCCTCAAAATGCTGTGCTGACCATTCTCACAGTGAACAGAATGTGCGTCCCCACTGTTCCCATCACCTTTTTCCTAAAAAGTCTCAGCAATGCTCTCAAGAATTGTATGGAGCAAGTGGAGACAAACCCTACTATAGTGCAGCACCACACACAGTCCTGCTCGTGGCAAACTGGGACCATTAATTACCTGGGTTGGTCTCACTGGGGCTTAGTCCCTATAAACACCAAAGGAAAGAGGAGAGACCCCTTTCAGAATCTCAAATACTTTTGTGGGCATGAATCCCACCACAGGGGTTTGTCTAACCCTTGGTGAGAGTCTGAGCTTGCACAGAAGGGCACCACCCTGGCTCACACAGCCCCACTGCTTCCCTGAGAGCCTGCCCTGGTACCAGCAGGAGCAGGCAGGCTCTGGATGCAGGGATGGGAATTGCCAAGGGAAGCCAGGCAGGGTTAGATGCACATGAAAGAGATCGAGGAGGCAAGGAGCTCCTATGGCTCAGGAGAGGAGGATGTGCTGGGGAAAGAGCAAGTAAGTCAAAGCAGTTACTAAAAACATCACAACAGGGATACACAGGGCAAGCAAAACCACCTTTCCATCTCCTGTAGGGTCAGAGGCACCACGTGGAAACCCAACCGATAGGAACTTCCCCTCCAAAATCCCCGGTGGAAGAGGAAGGCATGAGAGAAATGTCCTTGTAAATGGCTGGGCCAGGAGGAGGCAGAGCCGCCCCGCCTGGGAAGCACGGGATGACCGGGGGGAAAGGCACGGGGCTGGCACCAGCGCCCGGGGCTGGCACCGCGCCCTTCCTCCATTGCCGGCCGCTCCCAGCGCTGCTCTGCCCCTGGCTGACCCCGTAGCAGTTCCTCGCTGACCCCATAGCAGCTCCTCGCTGACCCCACAGCAGCCCCTCACTGACCCCATAGCAGTTCCTCGCTGACCCCATAGCAGCTCCTCGCTGACCCCAGAGCATTCCTCGCTGACCCCACAGCAGCAGCCCCTGCTCGCTCCCTGCCGGCTGCAGGGAGCTGGCCCCACACTGCTGTCCCCATGCCCACAGCTCCTCCCGGCCGCTCCATAAGGCAGCGAAGCAGCCCCAAAAGGCGTGAAGCAGCCAAGATAAGGAGTGAAGCAGCCCAGATAAAGTCTCACGTGCTGACAAGCCTGAACCCGGCACCCCGAGAGGCGAGGAAAGGTGTTCCACATGCCCAGGTGCTGCTCTGAAGGGATAAATAGAAGCCAAGGAGCCAAAAGGGGCTGTTCTGACAGTTCTGCGGGTGCAGAACACTGAGCCCAGACAGGTTTTGCTCCTGGGGCTGCCATGGACTCTGTATCACAGGGGACTTGTTGCTAACTCCTACAGATAATTTTTTTAATTAAATGCTGCCTTAATGGAAAGGTAATTCCAAAGAGGGAAAAAGTGATTTCTTATGGGAAGGTTTCAGTGAAGTTTGTTTCTGAAAAAGGTGGAGTCTTTCCTGAAATCCAAGAGAAACTCTGGACTGGCTATGAAGCAGCATTCCAATCTCTCCCCACCACAGACACACAATGAATTCCCAGCTGTGAGAGGTATAACAAAATTCATTTATTATTTGCTTGCCCAGGGGATCTCACTGCCTTAAGCCCCTGTGGCAATGGGCTTTTATATCCTCTTGTGATCAAGAACGTGAGATGCTTCCCTACAAGCTGTAATTCCCAAAAGGGTAACCCTGTTTAGAGCTACCAAAAAAACTTTTTAAAAGGCCTAAAAATCAAAAAATCACAAGGCAGGACAACAAGCAAGGGAAAAATCTTCAATGGGAACATTTGGAGGGTGATGCCCTCTCCACCTTTGTGTGCTCCTGACAAGGACACCTGTCCCTGCAGAACTTGTTCACTTCCATATCCCTGGACCTCTTTTCCTAAACGTGGAAATGACTTTTTGTCTACAGTCACTGGGAGTTTTCCTCAGCTTCAGCAGTGTAATTTTCCTCCTCCAAAAAGCCTCACACCAGCTACTGCATCATCTACTTCACGTTAATCATCACAGCTGGTAATGGACTGTAAAACCATGCACGCACTCATTTCTTTATATATCCATCAATAAAAATTGTATTTTTGCTTGTTTTATATATACGTACACACACAAACACATTATGATAAGAGATGCTGTTACAAAAATCATAGAAATCTCTGTTCACTGCTAAGAAATGTTTGTTGCTGAGCAGTGAACCAGGAGAGATTAGGTATAAATTTCACAGCACCTTTCCAGAAGTGAGCACGTTTACCGGGGTAAGCGCCACTCACGGCCCATTCCCTTCTGTCTTTAACTCTGCGTGCAGGGCTGGATGGCTTTTAGGAGGGCAAATGCCCACCTCAGGCTCATGCGGCTGTGGTTTATTCCGCGGCTGTGGTTTATTCCGCGGTGTGGTTTATTCCGCGGCTGTGGTTTATTCCGCGGCTGTGGTTTATTCCGCGCTGCGATCGGCAGAGCCCTCCCTGCCGGCTCCTGGGGCTCCAGGGCAGCAAGGAGGATCCGAGCCGGGGCTGCTCCAGCCCTCCAGCTGCAGGATGAGCCTTCCAGGTCCTAACCCCGAACAATGCGAGGCCCTGCTGGCATCTCGGCACGCTGCTCTGCTCGCAGTCGTCTGCTCTGCACCGCAGGGAACCACAATTCCAGCACCATTCCTTTTCCACCGTCTCCATCCTCTCCCTGGCTCCTCTCTGGCCAGAAAGTGGCACTCATGTGACCCATCCCCGCTACCTGTTTGCCAGGATATTGTCTCAGCAGGCATTCCCAGTCCCTGAGTCAGGAGCTAAAATAATAAGGTTTAATGTTTTAAGCAAGTGGTTCGGGAGCATAAAGCAAACAGACACCCGGGGAATTTTAACTGCTTTGTGCCTGAGCCTGGAGGGGTTTATGGCCTCCAGTTTTTCCATACAACTGGGAGATCAGACTGTTTTTAAGGTTTGGGGTGTTTTTATTGAGAAAAGGGAGGCTCTCACATATTCCTGTGACTCTGGAAATTAGGTCTATTTAAAGCATTCTCAATTACAAAGAGGCTGTAAAACTGAAACAGCTGTAAAACTGCATCATCATAAACTGCTTAACAGTATTAGGGAATCTGGAAATGACTTCTTCATCCCAGTCCTTCCAAGCAGACATCTAAAGACCAAGTTCCCCTCATCCACAAACACAGTTCTTCCAGCACAAATCCTAACCCAGATGTTTGTGCAACAGGTGCCATTAAAGCTGCTTTTCCCAAATAACGCTTTTGGAAGAACTGGGGTTTACTGAAATATGAACTAAACCACAAGAAATTCCACCTCACCACGAGCAAGAACTTCTTTCCATGGAGGGTGGCCAAGCACTGGAACTCTGTCCAGGGAACTCCATGGGGTCTCCACAGACATTCCAGACCCACCTGGATGCGTTCCTCTGTCACCAATTCCAGGTAACCCTGCCTTGGTAGGGGGTTGGACTGGGAGATCTCCAGAGGTCCCTTCCAATCCCCTGGGATTCTGGGAATGCACAGAGTTGAGCATCTCGGAAGCACCTTTATATCCAGCACACATTTACCTGCATTCTCTGATAAACTTTCATAAATGACACATTTCTTCTACACCAACCACTGTCCAGCAACTCAGTTTTCTCAGCCCTAATTCTGCACTTTTAAGTTGTCTTCTTAAGAGCATAGTTAGACTTTGCTGAAGACATTAAACCAGCACAAGGCAGACTCGGGATGGAGAACAGCTCCCCAGGACTCACAATCTGCGTGGTTTACAGAAACATCCAGCTGGATCCCAAATCACATCCCTAAAGGAACCAACACACTCATCTGCACTCGGCCTGGCAGCTTGTGAGCAGCAGCAGAGAGAGAACCCAAGGAAGAGTTAGAAATTCCTGCCCTCCCCAAAAGGGCAGGAATTTCTAGTGTGACCCAAAGCTTTCCTCATCCCTTCAAGTGTCCAAGGCCAGGCTGGACAGGGCTTGGAGCAACCTGGGATGGTGGAAGGTCTCCCTGCCCATTAGATGAGCTTTAAACCCTTCCAACTCAAACCATCTCAGGCTTCTAAGCAGCAGAGTTTTGAAATAATTCCAATACCCAGGTCGGAAGGATTCCAATACACAACATTTCCTCTCAACATGGTGCACTGCATTAATGACAATTTTGCCTGGTTGTTGCTCCTCTCTGCCCGAAATAAAGGGATGCTAAAACAAGTGAGGTAACACTTAAGGGGGATCGCACTTCCAGACCAGCACTGACACAGGCAGGAAAAAATTCCTCATCCAAAGCCCTCCAGGACCTATCCATTCTCCTGAGGACACCACATCATACCATACATACGTCTGCATTGACGTACACTCTATATTATGTTGTTATCTATGTATTTTACGAGCTGTCCACAACGCCTTATGTAACGGGTCCCTGTTTAATATGGAGCAGCGTGTCCATGGCCGCGGCAATCCCGGCCGTTCCCCGGCGTGCCCAAAAACCACCCAAAAACCCCACTCGGGCACCGCCGGGGAACGCTCCCGAACCGCGGCGTCCGCCCGCGGCACCGGGGGCTCCGTGCTGCCAGAGACCCGTTTTGCGAGGGGTGCCGGGGAGGGAGAATTCCCTGGGGAACCACAGGAGCCCGTCCCGGCATCTCTGGGGCAGCGCAGGGTCACCCCCCGGCGCCGCGCGCCCGCAGCACGGACACCCAGCCCGCCCGTGCGGGGCCCCCCGCCCCGCGCCCGCGGCACTCACCGCCTCCGAGTCTTCAAACCCATGCAGGTACAAGTTGTCGTACATGGAGAGCCGGTGCGGGGCCGGAGGGCCGGGGAGCGCGGCGGCGGAGCGCGGTGAGGCGGCGGGGCCGAGCTCCCTGAGCGCTGCGGCGGCGCCGCCTCCCGCCGGGGCCCCCCCGCCTGCCCCGCTGCTTCCCGCCCGCCGCGCCGCCGCCCCCCATTGGCTGAGCCGCGCCGCCGCCGCCGCGCCATTGGCTGAGACGCGCCGGCCGCGAGCCGCGCTGCGCGCTGGCGCCGCCTCACGGCGTCTCACGGGCTGATGGCGGCGGCCGCTGGGCCCCCGGGGGCGGCCAACACCGCGGCGGACCCTTGCTTATTTGTAATAAAACTGGTTTACAATGAAACAGCACCGTATAGTCTAGAGAAGACTGAGGTAGGAGCTCATTAATGTACACAAATATCTCCAAAATACGCTGGCGGCAGGCTCCGTTCAGTGGTGTCAGTGACAGGTGGAGGAGCAATGGCCATAAAATGAAACACAAGTCCCAGCTCAACATGAGGAAAACCATCTTTCAATGAGGGTGGCAGAGCACTGGAGCTGCTGCCCAGGGAGGGCTGGAGTCTCCAGGTCATTCCCAACACCTGGACACATCCCTGTGTCACCTGCTCCAGGTCACCCTGGCTGGTCTGCAGAAGGCCCTTCCAGCCCAATCCTGTGATTTATTTACAATAAAATACAAGAGTTAATAAAATAAAATAATAAAATAAAAAATCCAGGAGTTAAATACAGCCTTTCTTCTTCAAGATTCCAAAGAACAGCAGGTGGTTTCCAAAAATCTATCCCTTCACTCCCCAACAGTATCTGGAAACCCTGAAGCCACTAAGACTAAACAGCAAGAATTGACAGAAAACACACACACACAGTGTCTGGAAACAAGAAAACAAAATCCTAACCACCAAGAATGAGAGGAACAGAAGTGTGAACCTGATTTACAACTAAATTAAGAAACAAAAGTCTCTTTTGAAACAGGTTCCTCCTGGAGCTCTACAAATTAAACTTCTGGTGTAACACTACATGATTAAAAAGTCAATAAATAATTAAACACTAATGACAGAACTAATTTACAATTTACTTCCTACTCTTATTAAAACAATTACTTAAAATCTCATCTTCAGCGCAATCTGATCCACCAGTGCAGTTTCACAAACGCTTCCTATTTGTGTTTCCCATTTGCTTCATCCACTTTTCCTTGCAAAAGCTTCCATCAATTCTGCAAAATTAACACCAATCCCATGGGAAGTGTCCAACAGACACCTGAAGCAAAGTCAACGGTGTTATTCTTGTGAATATTCCCAAATTCACAGTTTCTTACAAATTCAATGGAAGATTCCCCAAAATCACGCTAAGTCTTATTCCCAATTTACTAATTCTGACGGAGGAGGATCTCGGCTTTTAAGACGGTCTTTAAAATGTTCATAAAACTCCCAAACCAGGAGTTAATTTTTGCAGTCTGTTCTACAGACTTCTTGAAGATCTGTGATGTTCCAGATTGAAAGAATCAACTACAAGAATCATTTGGTCAGCTCAAATTTAAAAAAAAAAAAATGCTGTGAAATCACAAGATGAAGGGAAAGTAGCGAACTTCACGTAGATTTGTAATGAAACATTTCAGAAATCAGGGGAATCACTATTTGATTTCCAGTCCTTTCATTTCACACTGTCCTTTTTAAGGCACAGAAGTTATTAAAAATACATATTTAATGACTCAACTCTAAAGGCTCCTAAAAGATGCTATAAAAATACAATTCCCTGTAATACAGAGGAATTCTAAATCAAAGGCTGTTTTGAATATTATGAGGTAATTTATCCAAGAAACACACACTGAGGTGAGGGAGGAAGACACCCAGCTCTTTTAAGTTGACTGGGAAGTAATATAAATATCATAAATGTGCTGAGGGAACGGGGGGCTGGATGGAGCTGATATTGTCCTGCAGGGAATTCCACTGTTCAGCACTACAGGAGTGACCTCTGAAAACATGCAGTGGCTAAGGAGCTGAAATGAGCCTTGGTAAAGTCTAACCTTTAAAAAATGTCATTTTTGGAATGGCTTCAGTTGCTGCATCATTCATTTTTTTTAATAGCATTGACTGACGATGTTAATTGGAGCCCACAACTCCACGTTTCCAAGGGCATGGGAGATTTTGAAAGAGATGTAAACAAAGACCACGAGTCATCCAAAAGTTTTAATGCCCAACAAATCACTGAGGATATAACCCAGACTAAAAATATCTTCAGGTTGGTGGGGGAAAGAGAAGAGCTCGAAAGTCGGAATACTTTGAGTATCCACAGTCCTCCAAAAATACTTGGCTTCCTCCAAATACTCTGCTGCTATTAGAGATTATTCACGTCCTCTTTATTTTTAATTAGAGTACAAAGGAAATCTCTCTGAGACGTGCATCCATCTATCCCAAAATACCCATTATTTAGTCAGTCCTGAGCTACCCAAATGTGGGAACACTGGGGTGGTTTTTTCCGAGGGCGTGAATACAGAACCAGAGAAAATTTTATTTCCAGCCCGATCTAATGATTCCTCAATCAAATGACAGCACTTGTGTGGTTCTTTCAGGAGCTGGAGCAATGAACTATTTGCATAAACACACTGAAGAGCTGCTGGAATAAATAAATGTGCAGGATCCAGATTGCCGAGGCGAGGGAACGCCTCGGCACCGCACTGCGCCAACCGGGATGGGAGTCAGCAACTTCTCCTTCTCCCCACTCCAGCAAATCCCTCTTCCACCTGGGATCTCACCGAGGGGAGCAGCAGCACTGCCTCCCTTCCTGCTGCGCTGGGGGAACCACAGCGATATTAAACCTGAAGCAGCAAAACCCCAACACAGCCACGCTCTGGACAGCCTCTCCCTGCTCTCACAGGGTCCTGGATTCCTGACATTACTCAGGGATAATGAGGCAAAACCCCCCAGAAGGCAAGGGCGCATTAGCAAAGAGCATTAGTGGTTGCATTAAGAGCAGCCTTGGATATGGATCCGCTCCTTCCAGCACACAGAGGGCTCCAAAACCCACAGTCCCCATCAGCATCCTCCCCATCAAACACAAACTTTGGGGTTCACATTGCCCTGCCGGGATTACGGGCCCTGCTGAGGAAAATTGCTCTCCCCTATGGAAAGCTGCTCTCGTTGCCATCAGCAGAAGAGCCCAGGGATGGATTTCAGTGATGGAAAGGACCATCAGCCATCTCCAGCAATCCACCTTGCCTGCACCCGTGGGAAGGAGGCCAGTTCCTCACTCTCCTAAATTACTTGGCACAGCCCCACTCCTTGCCCCTTCTCCCTCTAAAGCAATTTCCCTGCCTCTCTCCCTCCCCCTCTGTTTTATAACAGAGATTAGATAAGAACGTGGTGCAGTGACGGCAGCTTCTGCCCTGGGTGGAGGCACAGCCAGGAGAACCTCCTGAGATCCCCTCTAACCCTGTTTTCCAGCAGCATGGGATTCATGGCACCTGGAAGTCCTTGAAGCCAGCAGAGGAATAGGGATGTATTTCTGTTTCAAAAGATTGTGCTGTTTGGGATATATCCTGGCACACAGGATTCGGTGAATTTCAGGGTTTTATTCAAACAGACTGGGTGGACAGCGTGCTTTAATCCTTGGAATTTCAAGTAATAAATTAGTCTGGTCTAATTTGACAGTTCTTCTGGAGGAAGCGAGGTGCCACCTATCCTAAAACACATTTATCTGACACTGTTATGTAAAGGCTGCTATAATTAAAGAGTGTGAAGACTCGGTTGTCACTTCCTCTTGGTTGGAAGCACCTCCAGTGAGAGGTAACTGGGCTACATTTGTAGGTACCCTCTATATTTAACGAGCTGTGAAATGCCTCTTTCCCAGGCACTGTGGAGACCTGCAGGAAGCCAAGGCCTTCCAGAGGGCTTTTCAGAGGGAGCAGTGGATGATCCCAGCTCCTGGGGCAGGCAGGGTGTGCTCCAAGGGGTTAACAGCTCCAGCCAGCTCCAAATGTGGAGCGCAGGATTGAGCAGAGCAAATCCCAAATGGCCTCAAGAACAGCCCTGTGTGAGCACAGGGATCCCTCTGGGAGACGGGGAGCTGGGAAGGAAGGGGCTGCAGGATCCATGGCAGTCACAGGGATATCCATGGACGCCGACCTCTCTAAAAATGGGGAGCTGGGAATGAAGGATCCATGGCAGTCACAGGGATATCCATGGACACTGACCCCTCTGGGAGATGGGGAGCTGGGAATGATGGATCCATGGCAGTCACAGGGATATCCATGGACACCGACCCCTCTGGAAGATGGGGAGCTGGGAATGAAGGATCCATGGGCAGTCACAGGGATATCCATGGACACTGACCCCTCTGGGAGATGGGGAGCTGGGAATGAAGGATCCATGGGCAGTCACAGGGGTATTCATGGACACTGATCCCTCTGGAAGATGGGGAGCTGGGAATGAAGGATCCATGGCAGTCACAGGGATATCCATGGACACTGACCCCTCTGGAAGATGGGGAGCTGGGAATGAAGGATCCATGGCAGTCACAGGGATATCCATGGACACTGACCCCTCTGGAAGATGGGGAGCTGGGAATGAAGGGATCCATATCCATGGACACCGACCCCTCTAAAGATGGGGGAGCTGGGAATGAAGGATCCATGGCAGTCACAGGGATATCCATGGACACACCTGGGAATGAAGGATCCATGGCCCAGGGATATCCTGGGAGACCCCTCTGGAAGATGGGGATTGGAATGAAGGATCCATGGGCAGTCACAGGGGTATCCATGGGACACACAGGGATCCATGGACCTCTGGAAGATGGGGAGCTGGGAATGAAGGATCCATGGCAGTCACAGGGATATCCATGGACACTGATCCCTCTGGAAGATGGGGAGCTGGGAATGAAGGATCCATGGCAGTCACAGGGATATCCATGGACACAGACCCCTCTGGAAGATGGGGAGCTGGGAATGAAGGATCCATGGCAGTCACAGGGATATCCATGGACACTGACCCCTCTGGAAGATGGGGAGCTGGGAATGAAGGATCCATGGCTGGAAGAGTCACAGGGGATCCATGGACAGGGATGGACATGGACCCGACCCTCTAAAGATGGGGAGCTGGGAATGAAGGATCCATGGGCAGTCACAGGGATATCCATGGACACCGACCCCTCTGGAAGATGGGGAGCTGGGAATGAAGGATCCATGGCAGTCACAGGGATATCCATGGACACCGACCCCTCTGGAAGATGGGGAGCTGGGAATGAAGGATCCATGGCAGTCACAGGGATATCCATGGACACTGACCCCTCTGGAAGATGGGGAGCTGGGAATGAAGGATCCATGGCAGTCACAGGGATATCCATGGACACTGACCCCTCTAAAGATGGGGAGCTGGGAATGAAGGATCCATGGCAGTCACAGGGATATCCATGGACACTGACCCCTCTGGGAGATGGGGAGCTGGGAATGAAGGATCCATGGCAGTCACAGGGATATCCATGGACACTGATCCCTCTGGAAGATGGGGAGCTGGGAATGAAGGATCCATGGCAGTCACAGGGATATCCATGGACACTGACCCCTCTAAAGATGGGGAGCTGGGAATGAAGGATCCATGGCAGTCACAGGGATATCCATGGACACTGACCCCTCTGGAAGATGGGGAGCTGGGAATGAAGGATCCATGGCAGTCACAGGGATATCCATGGACACTGACCCCTCTAAAGATGGGGAGCTGGGAATGAAGGATCCATGGGCAGTCACAGGGGTATCCATGGACACTGATCCCTCTGGAAGATGGGGAGCTGGGAATGAAGGATCCATGGCAGTCACAGGGATATCCATGGACACTGACCCCTCTGGAAGATGGGGAGATTGGAATGAAGGATCCATGGCAGTCACAGGGATATCCATGGACACTGACCCCTCTAAAGATGGGGAGCTGGGAATGAAGGATCCATGGCAGTCACAGGGATATCCATGGACACTGACCCCTCAAGCAGCTCCCAAGCTGCTGAGAATGTCCAAAACATGGAGTCACACCCCAGCCACACCACCCCAAAAAGCCAGAGTGGATTTGTGGCTGGAATTGTGTCAGATTTCCTTGCTGGAAGGGAGATTGGGTGGGGGGGTTCTGTTTTTTAGGGAAGATCCACGTTTTTATCTGCCCTGCCAAAAACCATCTGGGCCAAAGGATTAAGCACTTGTTTCATTCCTTATTTTCAGCTCCTCTGCTTTCCTTATGAATGCTAATCAATCTCCTTAGCTGCCGTAAGTGCTGATGCCAAGTTTCTGTGCAACACTTCAGCCTGCAACTGTTGGGATGATGGGAAACGCTCTCTAAAAGCCAATTCCAAACTCTATGGGAAGCTGCTGCTGTTTTACCCGAGCAGGGAACGGCACCAGGGCATCCTGGAAAGCCCATCAATAGTGGAACACACCCAGCAGGGCTGCAGTCATCCCCTGGGACTGGGAACAGCCAAGCTGCAGGGAGAAGGAGCGCTGGAAGTGTGCTGGGAATGCCAGGACATCCCATCACTGAAGATCCAACCTCTGCAGGGCAAAGAACTGAAAGATTTTCCAGTCTTAGAACAGGCAAACAGCCCAGGGAGCTCCTGGTCAGTGTTAATGTCCCAGATGCATTTAAATATTTGCAGTTTTATCAGTGCACACTCATGAAAAGATTGCTTGAAATGTATTTTTGATAAATTACAATTATCATGTAATAGTACTTTGGAGAAAACAAAGCCTTGAGTGAGCAAAAAGACAACCCTGCAAGATACAATGGAATTCCAGCTTCTGTAAAATACAGGATCTCATGCAGATTTTTTTGTTCTTCAGCTAAACTGGTAAAACAACACGTTTTATTTTGCTTTTAAGGCTCAAGGAGTAGGGCAAGGGTGTCTTTGAAAGGGTCAAACACAGAGCTTTTAAATCCCAGTGCTAAGAAGAATTTGCTCTTCTTGTTAAGAGGTTAAAAGAATAAATAAATAAATAAATAAATACAAGCTAGGCAGACACAGCTCAACTTCATTCCCAGTTTGCTGCTTCCCCTTGGGACTTTTCAGGGATGCCTTGATGAGGCTGCTGATTTTATTGCCTTTCCCTCTGCTTTATGATCCAATTACCACAGGCTGCAACACAACACTTGGAATTCCATAGCAGGGGATGACAGGAAACCCCTCAGTTCCCTGCAGTAGATTTCCATGACTCCCATCCAAGTGGAGAAACTGATCCAGAAATAACAGATCAATGAAGGAGGAACCACTTGTCCAACCTGATTTCTTGAAATATTTAGCCAGAGTACTTGGGAGCCGAGTTGAGAAGAACAAATATTCCTGGCTTCAGCTCTGCATATTTAAGTGAGCTGTGCTCCTTCCTGTAAAGTCTCCGGGAGACCTCTCCTTGTGTACCTGCTGAAACGATGACTCTGGGATGTTCTCACCATCCAGGAGCACAACACACAATCTGTGCACAAATCCTCAAAATGATGACTCCTCATCTTCCTTACAGGACTGCCCTGGAACACGGGAAAACTCTATTTGCTGCTTTTCCCAGAGATGGGTAACTGAGATGTGCTTTAGAAGATTTTATTCCCTTATCAGTCTCATGAAGGGTGAGACACAAGAGCTGTAAAACTCAGCACCATTCCATCAGAAGCCCCCTATTCCCTGGTTACAATTCCTTGGGAAATGTTTTTCAGCCTGTTAGCTTGTGCCACACAATGCTGCTGTTAATCACCTATATTTTTTCTAACACCAATCACTTATATCTTTACCCCACATGTCCTGCTACAATGCATCTTTCACAGTTCTAATTCTCTAAAATATCTAGTCTTTTGCAAGGCCATATTTTGAAACTTGTTAAAACTTGTAAAAAACCCTATTTCTGTATTTCTGATGTTTCTCCATTGGAGAGGTTGATTCCCTTCCACTGGCAATTCCTGAAGGAAGATTTCTAGGAGAAGGACTCAGTGTCTCCCTGATTTTTAGGATTTTCTAAGCCTTGTGATGTTTACATTCTTGTAATGAACTTTCTCACACACTTTATGTAAATAACTCATTGTTCTGCAGTATCTTTTATGGAGAAGGAGATATTTGATGGGCTGTTGGTTTGTCCAGAGTCATTGGAGAGGTGGCACTGTCACCCTCCAATCCACTGCTACTTTTGGAAATCTGTAAATGTTGGAGTCAGAAATTTTAAAACCCTCTTTTACCTTGAAAAGAGCAGTGTGTCCTGGGCATGTTATTTCGTGTCCTGGAGTGACAGACTCAGGGTCTTGCCAGCGAGCTGGGGTGGCTCAAAACAATCACCCAAAAGCCAAAACATCCCTTGTTGCTCCCTCTGCCAGGTCTGCTCCAGGGACAGCAGTGACCTGGGACAGGACAAGAATTTGGGGATCCCCAGGCTCTGCCACCCCCCCAAAGCCAGGAGGGAATTTGGGATGATCGGAGCCATCCCTGTGCTGCTCAGGGCGAGGAACACCTGCAGTTCCCACTTTGTTCATTCAGCACCCCCAGGACCCAGCAGCTCTGTGTGAGCTCTTCACAAACCCCAGGCACTGAGAAAGGACTGAAAACACCTCCTGCCTTTGCCTTCCTAAGGAGAAAAATATCATTCCAGAACTCCCTGCAGCAGCAGAGCCCATCCTTGTGCTACAGACCTGAAAGCCAGATCTGGTTTCATAGAAATCCCAAAATCATAGAACCCCAGAATAGTTTGAGATGGAATTGGGTTGGAAGGAACCTTAAAGCCCATCCCATTCCACCCCTGCCATGGGCACAGACACCTTCCACAGACCAGGCTGCTCCAAGCCCCAGAAACTTGATTAAATCAGGTCATTTCTGATGCTCTGAGCACTTATAAAATGTTCATATTAACACTTATAAAATGTTAATATTTTCTCTCTGACTCTCCCATGCAGGTTCAGACCTGCATTTTTCCTTAATCTCTCAAACCCTGCATTAAAAAAAGACCAGAATCATTCGTTTATTCCAGTCTTCTACAACATCCCTACAGAGATTACTTAAAAACCTCCAAACTCTAAATAAACTGCTGAAAGTTCTGTCCTAGATCTAAAACTGCCTATGAGACAGGAAGCAGAAATTAGGAATAAATAGGAAAGCATTAATATTCAGTGGCCCCCAAATAATTAAAATTTTAATTAGGAAAAGAATATTAAATATCAATATTTTATGTAACAAATTAATGTTTTAATTAAGAAATTAATTAATTTCCTGATTAATATTTTAATTAGGAAAGCATTAATATTTTCTGTGGCCCCCAAAAAGTTTGGGGACTTTTATTTCCACTGTATTTCAAGTGAGAATTTGAGTTCACTTGAGAGCAAAAAATGGAAAGATTCAGCCTGAGCAGCTCAGCCCGAGAGAGTTACAAGCAGAAAACAGAATATTCTAATTGGGAGTGTGGAGAATAATAACTAATGGCAGCTCTGCCATCCCTGCCTATAATCATGATGAGCAATAGAGGAGCAGATCAGAACCTCATGTTCTCAGCATTTAATTCAGTGTCCAGATGAGGGAGCACGGAATTAAAAGGTGATAGAACTCAAAATTCATGAAAGGACTTATTTATCCCGAATGGAGAAAAAGCCCAGGCTCTGTTAGAATGATGAACTTGGAAGCTCATCCTGAAAAAAAGATTGGCCATGAACTGGAATATTACACCTGCTGTAGCTCTGCATGTTGTGCTTAGCAAAATTTAGGGATAAAGGAAAAGCTTTGACTTCAGCCTTGATCCCTTGGAGGAACAGGTTTAGCAAGGGACCTAAAAGGGACCTAAAGTTGACTTTTTTTTTTTTAATATCTGTTTTCCTCTGCATTTTATTGTCCAAAAATATCTGCTGTGATGGGCAGAATAACAGCTTAAACACACAATAATTCACTCAATAATTCACTCCCAATAATTCTGGGAGTTACTGCTTTGTCCAGCCAAGGGAAACCCAAACCTTTTGGGCTAGACCAAAAACCTGGAAGCAGAATTTTCAGGTACATCAATGCAGCGATGAGAAATTGGGCTTGTTCCAGTTCAGGCTAGAAATAAAATGGCTCGTTATTGCAATTACATATGATATTCATGTAAAACACATAAAATGTCTTAGTAGGGAATATTGCTGCCACCTCTTGGTTCAGCAGGATGAAAATAGCAGGGTAAGATGAACCAGAGAGCTGCAGGTGGAGCTTTCCTGGATGTTTTCTCCAGTCAGGAATGTGGCTCTTGGAAACCTGCGGGTTTAGGATGGTTCTCCAAACCCACCTGGGAATGGGATACTCTGAAATCACCCCTGTTGAACCTGAGTGAAGGAAAATTGGCTGGGCATGGAGGGAGTTTGGAGGGGAAAAAAGCCATAATTTGACTTTACTGTTCAAATCCCCCTTGGAGCTGCACCAATGGCCACAACAAAGGCTGAATTCCCAACAAACGGAAATCCAGCAGGCACCACCAGTGTCCCTTTATCCTCATCCCTGTCCCACTGGGACTGTTTTCACCAGGATGTGAACAGGCTCCGAGGCTCCCTGTGACCTGGCAGAGTCAGGAATTGTCATTGTTGCTGTTAGAAATGAAGGGATGGGATTATTTTCAGGCTAAGAATGATTTATTACTCAGATAAACATCAATCTCAGGACTGTGAGATTTTAGAGGAGCAAGCAGTCGGCCATAGCTCAGGAGTAGTCACAGATTCTTCATTACAAGACAATACAAAACTTTCTAAACTAATAGCTGCCACAGAATTTATTTTTCTTTTCTAGCCTATCACCTTTACTTACTTCTGCTGCACTGTGGATACTTTTGTCCAATGGCTTCTGTCTCACTTGCACACAGATGCTTCTATTATAACTTCTAAAGTCTGTTTCTGTTATAACTTCTAAACTCTGTTTCTGTTATAACTCCTAAACTCTGTTTCTGTTATAATTTCTAAACTCTCAGCTTACTCTATACAACCCCACCCCTACACTATAAACCCTTCACCATCTTACCCAATACAGTTTCTCACTTATTTACGGTTTCTCACTTATTTAAAGCATATTCTTACAACTATAGAAATAGAAGTTTATGGTTTTTCTGCTTTATGTCTGTGTGCTGCATTTTTACATCACATCTGCCAAGGCTGCAGACCAACCCCTCCTGTGTCTGTGGGAGTTTCTGTTTTCCTGATTCCCCACAAGGAATACCCCACCCCAAACCTTCCCTGCCTTGCACCCTCAAAGCCCACGGCTCTTTCTCCCTCACTCCAGACTGAGTTTCTGGCAAAACTGTTCCAGTGGAAGATTCTGAGCCTTTGGTTGTGCCTCCCCTCCAGCAGCCGAGTCAGATTTTGGGTATCCCAGGCAGCAGGGAAGGGACCCCACCCCACCCCTCTGGAGTGTTTCGCCCCTTCCCAAGGATGCAGAGCCCTCCCCAACACCAGCTGGGCTCCCTTTGCTCCCCGCTGGATCCCAGCCCAGCCCAGGGGGATGGAAGGAGGGCACTGCAGGGAGGAAGGCACAGCGAAGGCTGCAGCTCCATCCCAACCCCAAAGCGCCCAGAGCCGTCACTGAAAACCTGCAGAGAAACTGGAAGCCCACAGCCACACGTGGAATGGGCTGCAGCAAAAGGAACTGGGGCAAGTCCGCTGTGAGAAATCCATGAATAGCCCTGATCCTGCCTAAAGGAAGGGCTGGAAGGGCCAAAAGCTCTTAATCAGAGGTGAGGTGACCCCCCAAAGGCTGGGTGTCCTTCAGGCTGGACTCACACACTCCCAGAGCCACAGGATTTAACCACAGCAGCTTTACAGACTTAGTCATGGGGAAAAAATAAAAATAAAAGAGTTTTTGTTAAACGTCTTCAGTACTTTTCATAGTAGCAGGAAGCAGGCATGAAGGATTTCACAGGTTCTTTTGTCCCTGGGCTCATTCCTGCCCACACACTTGCGTGCCCACTCTCCCCATGGAGCTGGAGAGCCCTGAGCTCCTCCTCGTGCAGATAATTTGGGTTTATTCATCTTCTGCAGGGCCCACCTAAACCCTGGGGGTGTGAGTGGGTGGGGAGGGCAGAGGTGACAGAGGAACGGAGCTGAGTGGGGCTCAGAACTGGGAATATCCAGCTCTTGACAGGGCTGATGCATCCAGGAAAACATTTCCTTCAAACACCAAATGGCTCTAATTGAAAGCAGACTCTTAAATGCCTTTATCTTCAATGAGCAGGTCCGAAGGGGTAATGAGAATATTCCTTCTGCTGCAGACAATTCCTCCTCTCCCTGCTGAGCGCCGACAGCCAATAGCTCCAGAATTCCTTCCCAACATCCAGAATGCAGATTAAAGCTCAGCTTTAGGAATCTGAGGAGCCATTTCCAGACAAAGCTCTTGTGTTGCAAGACTCACAGGCATCGTTTGCCCACCACAAAAAAAACCCAGCAAACAACCCAAAAGCAATGTCTGATTGCAGAATCCCCCTCACAGGTAATTCACAGCAATTTCCAGTGCAGCCAATCAATTCATAAATCCCAAAAATACATTTAATGAATGGAATAAGCACTTTATGGCCATTTGTGGCCCAGGAATGCTTCAGACACAGTGGCATTTCCTTATTTCAAATGAGCTGGTTGAAGTCCAACACCTGAAAGAAATGCCAATTAGTGGAGGTGCATTAATTAGCAGCTCTGGAGACCTGGACTGTGATTTGCAGCACTCCTGAACAGACACGTGGGCAGGACAAACAGGCTGGTGAGCCCAGGCTGGACTGGGGCCAGCAACCCAAAACATGAACCCACAACACGACAAGCTGTGGTCTGGGTGACAGCACAGAGCTGCCAACCTGCTTCTGCTCTTACAGCACCACAAAGCACACAAAATAAACTCCCAGGAGGAGGAAAAGGCACCATGCAAAGTGAGTGGGAAAACCAGTCCTGTGCTCCCGTGTCCTGCACTGAGTCTGTGCTGCTGTTCACAGGGGTCCCAGGAGGAGGGAAGAGATGAGGATCTGAGTCCATGTTTCAGCAGGCTGATTGATTATTTTATTATATATATTTCTATTCTATTCTATTCTATTCTATTCTATTCTATTCTATTCTATTCTATTCTATTCTATTTATTATATTCTATTTATTATATTTATTATATTATATTATATTGCTATACTGAAACCATACTAAAATAATAGAAGAAAGGTTTCCATCTGAAGGCTGGCAAGGAAAGGAATGGAATGATAATAAAATCTTGTGACTGACCAGAGTCCCAACTCAGCTGGACTATGATTGGCCATTAATTAGAAACAACCACATGAGACCAATCCCAGATGCCCCTGTTGCATTCCACAGCAGCAGATAATTATTGTTTTTCTTTTCCTCTGAGGCTTCTCAGGAGAAAAAATCCTAGCAAAGGGTTTATCAGAAAATATGTCTGGGACACCAGTGCAAGGGAGGAGAGGATTCCAAGAATCCCTCCGAACAGGAGCACCACGAGGTTTGGGGTAAGTGGGGAAGGGGAGGCAAAGCAGTGTCCACATCAGGGTTTTGGGCAGAGAGAAACCCCCTGAACTCGAGTTCCAGTTCTGTATTGAGCCTTAGAGTTGTGATAAAACAGGGAATTATCAAACACTGCTGGTATTTTACAGCTCCATTTCAAACTCACTGAGCATTGCCAGAACACCTGGGGACTCCCCATCCCTGGCAGTGCCCAAGGCCAGGCTGGACAGGGCTTGGAGCACCCTGGGATGGTGGAGGGTGTCCCTGCCATGGCAGGGTGGGCTGGGATGGGGTTTAGGGTCCTTTCCAACCCAAACTGTTCTGGGATTCTGGGATTCTCAGGCATTGGGATTGCTGGGCTGCCTGTGCAGGAGGCAGATCAATGATCCTGTGGGTCCCTGCTGGAATCTGAAGTGCAGGGAACTCCCAGAATGTTGGGTCTGGAAGCCAAAGTTCAGAATTAAACACAGGGTTTGATCTGAGACCTTGGAAAAGGCTCCCAAACTCAGGTGCTAGAAGTGAGAATGTGCATTTATAGCTTAAAGCAGAGACATGTTAAGCTAAGGAAAGTTTAGAGTTTTAGAGTTTAAGATCCAGAGAAAATAAAAGCAGTTCCAGAGGTGAACAAGGAGTTTAGGATGCAGCACTGTGGGTCTGTGTGCCATAACATGATTGGCTAAGAAAGCTCACACGAGCCCATAAGATGAAATATTTAAGGATTGGGTCAAACCCATAAACATCCTTGTTGGCAGTGCTTTATTGGTCAATAGATCCTTAAAAAGTCTTGTGACTGAGGGTCTTGTGACCTTCTGAGCCATGCAGTGAAGGTGTGAGCCCAACTCACCCTTCCTGACTGTGTAGAAGATAAGAAAAATGAATCACATAATCTAAAAAACTCAGAGGTCTTGTCACTAATTCATTCAGAATTCCCACAGGTCCCTTCCCCTGTGGATATTCTGTGGTTCCCTCTCCAGCAGCAGCTCTCCTGCACCATTCCCTGCTGGCTCTGCAGATCTCAGTCAGAAATGCTTGGACAGCGGGACAGCGGCAGAGCCTTGTCCCAGCTCCTGTGGTTCTGTGGACAGCCAGGACAGCCAGGACTCCCTTCCCCTGCAGCTCCCCAGGGTGACTCAGAGCACAGAGCTCCCATTTATGCTCATATTTATACACCAGTGATGTGCAAATCTGCACAGCATGACAAAGTCCTGCAGCTTTAGCACCAGGGTAACACTGAATGCTTTCCTCATTATTTCCATTTCTGGAGACAGAGGAACACCAGAAACCAATCAATCAATCAATCAATCAATCCCAGCTTTCATTCAGATGCTTCTCCAGCACAATTGGGGAAAACAAAATTCTCTTTGATTTCAAGAAAATCACAGTTACAAATTTCAACAATCACAGCTAAATCATTAAAAAGGGATATACACAGGGAGAAAGTGGCTCCAAAGCAGCTGGGTTGGGAAGAAATGAGGGCAGATTTACTCCTGAGGGTTGGAACATGTCCAGGGAAGGGAATGGAGCTGGGCAGGGCCTGGAGAATCCCTGAGGGAGCCGGGCAGGGCCTGGAGAATCCCTGAGGGAGCCGGGCAGGGGCCGGAGAATCCCCGAGGGAGCCGGGCAGGGGCCGGAGAATCCCCGAGGGAGCCGGGCAGGGGCCGGAGAATCCCTGAGGGAGCCGGGCAGGGGCTGGAGAATCCCTGAGGAGCTGGGCAGGGGCCGGAGAATCCCTGAGGGAGCCGGGCAGGGGCTGGAGAATCCCTGAGGGAGCCGGGCAGGGGCTGGAGAATCCCTGAGGGAGCCGGGAAGGGGCTGGAGAATCCCTGAGGGAGCCGGGCAGGGCCTGGAGAATCCCTGAGGGAGCTGGGAAGGGGCTGGAGAATCCCTGAGGGGGCCGGGCAGGGGCCTAGAGATCCCTGAGGGAGCCGGGCAGGGGCCGGAGAATCCCTGAGGGAGCCGGGCAGGGGCTGGAGAATCCCTGAGGGAGCCGGGCAGGGACTGGAGAATCCCTGAGGGAGCCGGGCAGGGGCTGGAGAATCCCTGAGGGAGCCAGGAAGGGGCTGGAGAATCCCTGAGGGAGCCGGGCAGGGGCTGGAGAATCCCTGAGGGAGCCGGGCAGGGCCTGGAGAATCCCTGAGGGAGCCGGGAAGGGGCCGGAGAATCCCTGAGGGAGCCGGGCAGGGCCTGGAGAATCCCTGAGGGAGCCAGGCCGGGCCTGGAGAATCCCTGAGGGAGCCGGGCAGGGGCTGGAGAATCCCTGAGGGAGCCGGGCAGGGCTGGAGAATCCCTGAGGGAGCCGGGCAGGGGCTGGAGAATCCCTGAGGAGCCAGGCAGGGGCTGGAGAATCCCTGAGGGAGCCGGGCAGGGCTCACCTGGAGCAAAGGAGGATCCCCAGGGATCTTTTCCCTCTCTGGAATTCCCTGCCAGGAGGGCACAGCCGGGGGGGTCGGGCTCTGCTCCCAGGAACAGGGACAGGAGCAGAGGGAACGGCCTCAGGCTGGCCCAGGGCAGCTCAGGGTGGGTTTGGGGCAATTCCTTCAGGAAAAGGTGCTCAGGTGGAGTCTGCAGGGTTTCACAGCCCTGTGGAGGTGGCACTGGGGACATGGGGCAGTGCTGGCAGTGCTGAGGGAATGGTTGGACTCGATGATCTCCGAGAACTTTTCCACCCCTAATGATTCCAGGATAATCCCTAAATCAATTCCCACATTCCATCACACCCTCCCAGCTCCCCCCACCCCAGTGTCCCGAGCCCAGAGCCCCGAAGTGCAGCTCCAGCACAGCACTGATGGCTCTGCCTTCCAGAAACACCCAAAAATATCCTGCCCTTCCCACCTGGGAATTCTGCCTGGCACAGCCACTTGTCCTCCCTCACCGATTGCTGCTGGAAAAGCCCAAATCCTGAGGCACAGTTGTGCAATCAGAAGTTTGGGCATCCCAGGAGAGACTCCCTGAGCCAGAGCATCTCCTCCCCTCCCTGCAGCATTCCCCCTGTCCCACCAGAGCTGCCACTACCCAGGGAAATGTCTCCATTCTGGGGGTTTCTCTCCCAAAATCCATAGCATGAATCAGTTAATGAGGGATGAGCCCTCTGGATTTCTCATGCTAAGTGGCCTTGGACTGCTATTTTCCATGTGGGTTTCCATGGCAATCGGCAGAACCCGGAATAAATTTGTTTTGTCATAATTGCTGCACAATTCTGGGCAAAGGGAATAAATAAATATTCTCTTACTATTTCTCCCAGCTTGACTCAGAAGCTGGAGCTTTCCTGAAGCTCCTGATTTAGTGAACAAACCCAAAAATCACCAAATATGACGAATTTCAGCAATTATGGTTATTTAGGATAACCAAACCTGAGCCCTGCCAGCGTGTGGGAGTGTTTATTAGTGTCTCAGTGACTCAGAATTATTCCATCTTTAGAGCTTTTCCCAGATTCTCCCCGTGCTCCACGACGTGAGGGGGAGAGAGCAGAGATTTGACATCAGCAGAATGTTTTTAGGGCTCTGAGGAGACAAACCAAAGGCTGAGCCAGCTCTGAAATTCCCCCCAGCATTCCCAGTCCCACCAGTCTGGGATAAGGAGAGCAGACAGCCCTAGCCCACATTCCCAGGAGATTTATTAGAAATAATAAATAAATTTAATTTGATTAATTTATTTTTTAAATTTTAATTTAATTTTTTTATTTTATTTTAATTTATTTTATTTATTTATTTATTTATTTTATTTTATTTTTATTTATTTTATTTTTTTATTTATTTTATTTATTTTTATTTATTTTTAATTTTATTTTATTTTATTTTATTTTATTGATTTAATTATTGATCTATAAAGTCACCATAGAAAAGACCATGGGAGACTTTTTCCTCTGCTGGTTTCCACGTGCAAGCTGCCAAGCAAACTTGGATTTTTAAAAAGTGGAATATATAAAGATAAATAATAAAAATTGGAATATAAAAATTATATAAGTATAAATATATGATTTATAAGTATAAAATATAATATTGTGGAGCAGATAGCTGGAGATGGAAGATGGTTTTTGGGAAAAGCTGTGATTCAGACCCAGCCACGTGTTCCTATTGCAGCTTCCAGGGAGACAGTAGGGCAGGGCCCTCTCCCCAGAGAAATCCTGGGGAATAATTTCATTTTCCCCATTAAAGACCTCTCCCTATGGAACATCAAGGGATGGGCCAGTCAGCTGGGAAACCTGCACCTCCTGAGCGCTCTTACAATCAGATTTCTCACAGTTTCATGGTGTCCAAGCAGCACAAATGGGGCCATTTGCATTGGCAAATCTGGCTGCCTTTGCCAACTGTTCTTAAAAAGTTTAATCTGTAAGGAAATCCAAGATCTTATCATTAAAAAGCCCCAATTTTTAATTTACATCACCCCTGATCTGGGATTTACAGTTACTTGTGGGCTGACAACATGGAATCTTCTTCCTTGAAAAAATAAAGTGCTGGAATTCCCATCCTCTACTCTTTGGACAAAATATTTTTATGCAACTTAAACCAACTCTTTATGCAACTTATAAACCAACAGGTCTGTGAGGAGATGAGAGAAATTAATGAGCATTTTGTGCCAATCACAACAAACCAATGGTGGTTGGTGGGGTAAATAGAAGGACAAAGAAGGGAATAATGGAATCAAAAAATAATGGAATATTTTGGGGTGGAAGGGAGCTTAAATCCCATCCCAATCTACCCATTCCATGGGCAGGGACACCTCCCACTGTCCCAGGCTGCTCCAGCCTGGCCCTGGGCACTGCCAGGGATCCAGGGGCAGCCCCAGCTGCTCTGGCAATCCCAGCCCAGCCAGGAATTCCCAATGTCCCAGTATCCCAATCTCCCAATATCCCATCCATCCCTGCCTAACAGAAAGTGTCAATGAGAGAAATGAAAATATCCACCCACACAAAAAAAAAAAACCAAAAAAAACAAAAAAAAATACCCCAAAAAAAATTCAACCTGCCTCTGGCATTCATAAATTATTGATAAATCACAACTTATTGACAAATTCACAACTTATTGATAAATTACAAGTTATTGATAAATTACAAGTTATTGACAAATAAAAAGTTATTGATAAACTACAAGTTATTGATGAGTTCTGGGCAGCCAGAGCCTGGCGTGGCACAGGCTGAAGTGTTTCCCACATGGAAATGAGCACACAGCTCTGCAGGAGCAGTTCTGGGGGCTGGCACAGGGGTTTTATTTCTTTATTTTGTGGTTTTTGCAGCTCAGCTCTCGCAGCCACAAAGAGCTGCCAGTCCTGCCTGGAGATGAGGAGTGGCATCCCCCCCTGTGGGCATGGGGAATATTCCATTTGGGAAGTTGGTAAATGCTCTGAAATGGAATGTTCACTCTGCCTCGTGCATCCTGCCAGCTCAGGGGAAGGGGCTCCAATATCAGAGGGGCCTGGAGCTGCTGCAGGGCTGGAGCCCCTCTGGAGCCAGGCTGGGGAGCTGGGAATGTTCCCCTGGAGCAGGGAAGGCTCCAGGCAGAGCTCAGAGCCCCTGGCAGGGCCTGAAGGGGCTCCAGGAGAGCTGGAGAGGGACTGGGGACAAGGGATGGAGGGACAGGAGCCAGGGAATGGCTCCCAGTGCCAGAGGGCAGGGATGGATGGGACATTGGGAACTGGGAATTCCTGGCTGGGCTGGGATTGCCAGAGCAGCTGGGGCTGCCCCTGGATCCCTGGCAGTGCCCAAGGGCCAGGCTGGAGGAGCCTGGGACAGTGGGAGGTGTCCCTGCCCATGGAATTGTGGATTGGGATGAGCTTTAAGGTCCCTTCCAACCCAAATTATCCTGGGATTCTGGGATTCTACACATTTACATTTAAGGCAAGAGAGAGCATCATGTCTGTCTTACCTGGGCTAAAAAAACTCAGGAATTCCTGGAAGCAGCATTCCTTGTACCTCCAGCTCATCTCTCCTGGGATAACCCAGGCTTCTTACAGACATCCAGCAATGCAAATTACTCCCCAAAAATCAGCTGGAACAACACTGGAAATCAGTGTTTGTGATATTTGTACCTGAGCTGAGATGCTCAGGACTTTGAAAAATAGAAAAACATAAAGATATAAGAATATCAAACCCACATTTAAATTGTGAAAAGGACTTAAAGTGGTGAGGACTCGGCGCTGAACACTGGGATGTTCCAGCGAGCCTCAATCCAACATCCCCATCCTGTGGCTTGGACCAGAACTGCAGAGTTCCATCCCAGAAACTCAGCTCCTGCTGCCACCTAACATGCACACCGGGCACGGGATTCTTCTTTTTAATTACCTTCCTGCCTCTAATTCTCTTGGAAAAGGACTCTCCTATGGATCTGAGCTCGTAAAGGAATGGGAGTTGTGTATTTGCCAGCCATGAAACTCCTGGTAGTAAATCAAGAGGATCTTCATCCTGGCACTGCACAAGAACCGAGCAGCAGACTCCCCCAAATTCCTCTCACAACCTGGGCTCACCACATGAGCCTGGATTTGCCAGGTTCCTCCTGCCTGAAGGAAAACTAAGGAATACGGAAGAATCTTGTGAAAATGGATTTTTAGAAGGTAATATTGACTTTCTGTGTAAGTGAATATATGTCCCAATGGTCTGACATTCTTATATACACTGTTCCTACATCTTCTAGGATCAGATATTTCATCCCCATGAAATTCAGTGTTGTGTGTTCCTACAAAATGCTTCACTTGATGGCATGAGGGCGGAAGGACTCACAGAAAAAGCAAGACAGCAGCAACACAGGCAAACTGCAGCAATCTGCTGTTCGTGGGACCCAGTCCCACCTCTGAGGCCCCAGGAGAGAAAAAGCAGCAACAACAACAACAACAACCAAACCCAGCACCTCTGGAGCCCAAACCAGCATCTGGGGGGTCAGACAACAGCTCGGGGGGTTGTGCTTGAATCCTGCATGAAATCTGAGAGGCTGAGGGAGGGAACGCAACCAGGGAAGGGCTGGGGGCAGCATCCAAAGCAGGAGCTGATCCAAACCAGGATCCAAACCAGGATCCAAAGCAGGAGCTGATCCAAACCAGGATCCAAACCAGGATCCAAACCAGGACCCAAGGACCAGGATCCAAACCAGGACCAGGATCCAAAGCAGGAGCTGATCCAAAGCAGGACCAGGATCCAAAGCAGGGACCAGGATCCAAAGCAGGGGAAGGATCCAAAGCAGGGGAAGGATCCAAACCAGGGGCAGGATCCAAATAGGAGCTGATCCAAACCAGGATCCAAACCAGGATCTGATCCAAACCAGGGGCAGGATCCAAAGCAGGACCAGGATCCAAACCAGGACCAGGATCCAAACCAGGGGCAGGATCCAAACCAGGAGCAGGATCCAAACCAGAACCAGGATCCAAACCAGGAACAGGATCCAAACCAGGACCAATCCAAATGGTTGAGCTGAGCAAACCAGGATCCAAACCAGGATTCCAGGGCAGAAACCAGGGGCAGGGTCAAAGCAGGACCAGGATCCAAACCAGGACCAGGATCCAAACCAGGGGCAGGATCCAAACCAGGGGCAGGATCCAAACCTGGGACAAGGATCCAAAGCCAGGGAATGGATCCCAAACCAGGGGCAGGGATGGAAACCAGGGGCAGGATCCAAAGCAGGACCAGGATCCAAAAGGAGGACCAGGATCCAAGGCCAGGGGCTGGATCCAAACCTGGGGCAGGATCCATGGCAGGGGCAGGATAGGAAACCAGGGGCAGGATCCAAACCCATGCTGATGGAAACCAGGATCCAAACCAGGAACTGATCCAAACCAGGACCAACTCCCATGGTTGTGCTCCCACAGCCCAACTGATCCCAGCCCTCATTCCAGGGCAGACACAGGATTTATTTTGGTCAAAACTTTACATTTTGGAAGACTGTTATTACAGCTGGATACCTGCTGGAAACCTCCAGATGGTGGCTGCTTTCCAGTCATGCTCCAAAAGAGGGGGAGGGACTGGGGACAGGGATTTTGGAGGGACAGGAGCCAGGGAATGCTCATCCCACTGCCAAAATGTTGGGATGGATGGGACAACCCAAACTGGCTTTTCCTGGAACTGGGATTGCCCCCTCCAGCTGCAGTAACACGTGGGTGGACAGTGCCCAGGACCAGTTCAGCCTGGGACAGTCCTGCCCTGGGATGGCAGGGAAACCATCAGGATGTGCTTTTTGAGCCAACCCATGCTGGGATTCTGGGATGATACCCAAACTGGAGATGTTCCAGAATAGAACTGAAGCCCAGGAAAAACCCCTGGGCCCAAATTAAAGTCATTGTACCAAGGGCCAGGGAGGCAGATCCCAGGGATCCCTTGGGAGCTGCTGTGCCAGGAGTGGTGATGAACATCTGTGGTGGACACATGGACACCTCCCTGCAGGCTTCTCCCTCCAGATGGTCACAGATTTCCAGTCATGCTCCGAAATTTGGGTTTTTTTTTTTTTCTCTGCACATTATTTTGCTTCCATAGGAACCCAAAATGTTGGGAACAAAATGCTTTTCCAGGAACAAAGGATTAGACCCCCTCCAGAGCAGTAACACGTGGGTGGACACAGCAGGACCAGTTCAGAGGCACAGTCCTGCCAGGGGAGGCAGAAACCATCAGCACAGTGCATTTTGACTTGGGCTTGTATTAAAATATACCCTACCAAGAAAGTGTTCTAAGAATAGAACTGAATAGGAAAAAACCCGGGGATTTTATTAAAATGCATTGTACCAAGGAAAGGTTCTAATAATAGAGCTGAATGGGAGAAAGGCACAGCTTGGAACTGCCGTGGATGGCAGAGCCACCCCTCTCCCAGCCAGACTTAGCTGAAATTCCCCAAACCCCGGGGAACTGATGCTGGAATTCAGGCAGAGCATCCTCCCCATGCTGGAATTCAGGCAGAGCATCCTCCCCGCTCGCTCGTTAGCTGCTCATTAGCATATTTCACATTAGCATATGGCCAGGGCCTGAACCGAAGTGCTCCGGTATTTGCCAACCGGGGAGCTGCATGTGGCACTGAGTCACATCCCAGGCTGCTGGGGACTGGAGAGGACCTTGAAGCTCATCCTGTTCCACCCCTGCCATGGGCAGCGACACCTTCCACCAGAACAGAAATGATTGTGCTTAAAAAACGGCATCAGACGGGGGAAACTGCACAGATTCCTCATGAAAGCACACATGAGATCGGTTAAATATAGCCCAGGCTCCTCACACAAGACAATAAAACGTTCCCAGTGTCTCTCTTTAGAATCTTGAAATGCTGCCTGCAGCATACCCATGGCAAAATCCAAATGGTTTTCCAGGACTGGGGTTTGATTTCCATGATCCTCCCCCCTGCATCTCCTCATTCCACCCCTCTCCGTGGTGCCTACGCCGCTCCACCCGCTCCTTTATTACCATGAGAATCACACTTCCACTCCTCCTTTCCACAACGTTCTGTATCCTTGGAGCAGGCTGATTTTAGGTCCAAAGCTGTTCCATCTTCTCCTGTTCCAAACCACTTCTCTTCACCTTCCACTCCCTCCTCAAAGCCCTTTCCCAGCAGCTCCTGGCTGCTGGATGCTCCCTCTGCTGCAGTGGAGGAGGTCAGATCCCAGCCCAGATATTCCTCGTGGATAATTCCTAGGGCTGCACACAGCATTCCTCTAAATCCCCCCTCAGCTTGCAGAAATATCAATATTATATCTGTATTTTACACCCCCAAATACAGCAGCATCCTTCACCTCCTTCAGGAATATCTTCCCAATTCCTTTATTTCCCTGCTCAGTTCCAAAGGTTTTGTGTTGCCCAGGGCCTTGGCTTGAAGGCCACAGCTCCAAAGGCTCTAAATCCACGGATGTATGCACACAAGAGCAGACTGCACCTTCCTAAACTCTCATTTATTCCCACAGATCCTTCTAAACCAGCTGAGGGAATCTCTTCCAGAGATCTCCAAAGCACAAGAAGGAAAGTCCATAAGATGGAAGGTTTGGGGAGCAAATTCAGGAGCCCCTTTTCCAAAGGGGAAATTCTTCAGAATTCCTCAAGGAAGGGGTCTGTTGTGAGGAAAATAAAGAAGCATCCGGAACTGCGAGTTCAGCCAAAGTTTAGAGATGATGTAAAAAGAAAGGTGGGGCCAAAAGGAGACATTTGAGTCAATGTAGGTACTGTAGAAATTCAGGGCATGATTCATTAGCCAAAAAAACCCTGAACCCCCTCTGCAGCTATTTCCAAGGAGGTACATCCATAATTTATGTGGAACAGGAGTGGGCTGCAATTTCCCCCACACTGCTCCTGCATAAATTACACCAGCTTGTGATTCCCCAACTCCTGGCTCTCCTGCCTCTCATTTTCCCATCACAGGAACCAGAGGCATCTGTGAAAAAAGGAAGGGCAAGGGTTTGCAGGTGAAAGTTTCCAAGTTGGACTTGGGGTGCCAGGAACTGGGAAAGCTGAGAGGCTGTGGGGGATTCTCAGTTATTTATCAGCACGGGTTATAGAAACCCACAAAAGTCTGCTAAATCACCTGCAATGAGCACAGAGAGGAGCCAGGTCATGGAGAAGTTTAAAATATCATGAGATTTATCATAAGAGCTGCTCCCCCACTTGTGGATGGTTTGAAGCAGAAGAGCCCTTGAGTGCATGAAATAAATCCAGAAAACATTTCCCAGCCCTGGGAGAGCCCAAGGCCAGGCTGGATGGGCTTTGGGGCCGAGGAAATTTCCTTTGGGAAGGGCTGGCCCCTGAGAGAACAGGGAAAGTCAAAACAATGTCAGTGTCTTGCAGAAACCCTATAAACTATATCCCTGGAAAATCCCTTGGAAGAAGGAGAGGGGCAGAGGCTGGACATGCAGAGTGCCCATGGAGAGGGCATCGTGTGGCAGGAGGCAGCAGGTGACTCCTGGTGGCCTTCCTGCTGTCCCCCTGGGGCCACTTTCTGTACCAATCCTCACCCAAACTCTGCAGGGACAAAGGAAAAGGAAAGGGAAAGGGAAAGGGAAAGGAAAAGGAAAAGGGAAAGGGAAAGGGAAAGGGAAAGGGAAAGGAAAAGGAAAAGGAAAAGGAAAAGGGAAAGGAAAAGGAAAAGGAAAAGGAAAAGGAAAAGGAAAAGGAAAAGGAAAAGGAAAAGGAAAAGGAAAAGGAAAAGGAAAAGGAAAAGGAAAAGGAAAAGGAAAAGGGAAAAGGAAAAGGAAAAGGACCAAACCAGAAAGAAAAGAGAAAGGAAAAAAAAGAGATGTAAGCAGAGGAAGCTGCTCCAGGTCCAGTGAGTGTGGCTAGGACACATCCAACTGTTCCCTAAAGGAAAAGGGAAAATTTTCCTTCCAGAACACCCAAGAATGGGGGAATGAAGTGACAGAAGATGAGTTATGAAAGAGGCACCCACTCTTTAGGGCCACCACCCACATTTTGTGCTCACAGACTCTCTGCACACAAACCAGAGACAGATTCCACCTCCCCGTTCTTGGTCTTTTTGCCCCCTCCTCTTCTCCTTCCTCTCACTTTTTTCCCTGCCCCTGCTTTTTGTCAGGCTTTGGGGAGCTCTTATTTTATCCCTCAATCTGCTCCCATCACTCGGCTGATGTGACACCCTGTCCACAGGGCAGCTCTCATGGTCTGGGGAGGGAGTGTCCCAACACTGTCACCTCTAAGGGACAAACACAAGCTGTGGCACTCAGAATGGGAAATAAAAGAGACTAACAACATTCCCAGGAAAAACAGAAATAAACAACAACAACAAAACCAACAACAACAACAACAAGCAAAAAAACCAAACAAAAACCCCCCACACGCCGTCCTTAACCGAATTTAACTAGTTACTATAGTAAAAATTTGGGATTTCCCCTCTTCCCACTCTTTTTGTCTGGTACAAAATTGGGTAATGAGGCAGCTGCTGAAATTCAGTGCAGAGGAAAGAGAGGCACTGGTGGAAAGGAGACAGCCAAGGCAAGGCCAGAGGGAGCTTCTGGAGGAGAAGGAGGAGGAAGAGGAGCAGGGCCATGAGCTGCAGGAGAGGAAACAGCCTCAGTTTGGGCTGGGGGAGGTTTAGGGTAAATTTAGGATCAGTTTTTTCAGGGACAGTGTTGTAAAGCATTGGAAGGGGCTGCCCAGGGCAGTGTGGGGTCCCCATCCCTGGAGGTGGCACCTGGGGACAGGGGTCAGTGGTTGATGTTGGACTGGATGATCCTAAAGGTCTTTTCCAACCCTAACACTTCCATGAGTCATCCCACAAGGATCCTTCCCACGCTCTCCCCTCACCTCCTCTTCCCCACCTCATTCCTCACTTCTGTGCACCTCCCACACCACCTTCTCCTCCAAGGAACTGGGTTCCATTTGGAATTGCTGGAATCCCTCTGGCACCCCCAGGTCACACATCTCCTTTATCCACAGCAGAGCAGAGCTGCTGTCCCACGGGATGGAGCCTTTCTCCCTGTGTGGGCAGCAGGGAGAGGGAGCAGAAGCTGCTCCTGCTGGCCCAAGACGCTCAAAGCCAAAGCAGCAGGAGAATATTTCAGCCCTAATTGCCAGCAGGCTCCTGGAAGATGAATGCCTGGCTGAGGTTCCATCATCTCGGGCCATTAGCCTCGACTGCTCATTAAGGCCCAAGAAATGCCAAGTGCTGAGGGCGTTTTTATCCCCCTCTGATGAATAAAAAAACCCCACCAGGTTATGAAATATCTCCTAACGGGAAAATCAGTTCCCATTGCTCAGAGGAAATCACCCAAGGAATGGACACTCCAACGAATTCCTGGTACAAAAATTCCACCTGTGAACTTTGAAGTGTGGAGGGAATTTGGCACAAAAGGCTCCAAAAACACTTCACAAAAATGGGAGTGAACATTTACATGTCAAGTGTTGTCCCCAAGAAGGTCCTGTCCAGGAGAAGGTCCCCTAAGCCCCTTAGGTAGAAGAGGAGAATGTAACTCACCACAAGAACCTGGGCAAGCAAAAATGCAAATCCAAATCAACAGTGGGATTTGGTTGGAAAATCCTCCTGTAATCCACCTTTCTCTTTGGGAAGGGACTCTGTAGTTGTCAGGATTTACTGGAGTCACTGGTGAGGAGCATCACTGGGATTTTCCTCCAGGACATGGTTGGGATTCTCCTGCTTCCATCCAGGTGTCTGCTACTGCTTCAGGTCACCCAGCAAATCCCAATAATTATCCCAAGACAAGGATCATCTTGATCTCCAGAGGAGCGTTTTCAGAAGGTTTTTGGAAAATTCCAGCCTGGAATTCTTTTAGTGCCCTGCCTGGCTGGGGATCTCTGATTTTTGCAGGGATATCAAAGTGCATTAAGTGCAGAAACCTGCAGAGATGTGGAGACACGGGGGCAGCTCCTGCTGTCTGCAGGGATAAATGGGAAATGATGCATTATGTAAGCTGGGAAAAGAGTGCCTGGGTAAGCACTGAAACCACGGCCTGGGGAGGGACCCCCAAAAAGCACAAACCTCAGGAGAAACGGGATCCAGGGAAAGCCAAGAGGAGGTTATGGTTCCCTGCCTGCTTATTCCTGGCAGGAGAAGGTGTCACAGCCCAGAGCTGAGCGCTGCAAACTGCCAGGATTCCAGGGACTTTCACCTAAGGATGTTAAATCCTTTATTTGGGACAAGAAAAGGTTTTCCCTGAAGCGTGCTGCTCATCATGGAACTGTCAAGGAAAGGGAATGCCGAGGGTTTATTGCTCAGTGGGAATGGGAGGGGTGGAACCACCAGGGTGTGTTTTCCCCAGAACCTTCCAGTGCTTCACACCCCCCTGCCCAGGGTCCCTCTGCAAACACAGGGCTTGGAGTGGGGACACGCAGGGACACTGGGGACACTCAGGGACACTGGGGACACTCGGGGACCCTCGGGGACACTCAGGGACACTGGGGACACTCGGGGACACTGGGGGACACTCAGGGACACTCAGGGACACTGGGGACACTCGGGGACACGCAGGGACACTGGGAGACACTCAGGGACACTCAGGGACACTTGGGGACACTCAGGGACCATGGCAATGCTGGCACCAAAATTCCCAACAGCCCCGAGGGAGCAGCACCTCCCACAGAAGGGGTGAGGTGTGAAAGGTCCCAAAACCCACAGGGTTTGTACCAGGGCAGAGAATGGGGCCAGGAGGGATCTCCAACCTCCCTCCCTGTCCTTTAGGAAAGTTTCCCATTTTTATTAGAGGGAAAGGGGAAGGCAGGCAAGGCCTTGCTGTTCCCAATCCCATTTTATCTGGAGACCTCATCACCAGAAGTCAAAAATTAAAGCAACAGAGGAAAGACACGTTCTTATTCACACTCTCTAAATTGTCTCAGTTGTCAAATAATCCATCAGTCATTACCAAAATGCTTAGTTGGGACATTGGGAACTGGGAATTCCTGGCTGGGCTGGGATTCCCAGAGCAGCTGGGGCTGACCCTGGATCCCTGGCAGTGCCCAAGGCCAGGCTGGACAAGGCTTGGAGCACCTGGGGCAGTGGGAAGCTTCCCTGGATGAACTGGATGGGCTTTAAAGTCCCTTCCAACCCAAACCAGTCTGGGATTCTGGGATTCTTTTTATCCCATTGGACTATCAGCCAAAACCCCTTTTAACAGCAGATCTTTTTAATACAGCGAGTGGCTCAAGAATTTTAGATTTTATTTTCTGAGAGAGCTCTGCTTGATTATTTTTTAAAGCCAATTTGGAAGATTATTCACATCAGGCTTCCCCCCTTAACCCTGAAACCGACAGAAAGGAATTCAGGAATTCTCTTTTTTCCTGCACTGTGGGTCCCCCAAAACCCAAGGGGTTTAGGATAAAAAGCTATTTCTGTTCCTTTCAGAGCAACAGAACACATTTGAGCATGGAGTCCCCAGTAATCTCTGCTTCCTCCAGAGCCCATGGCTGTGTGCTGGTGTCCATAGAAACCACAGCCCCATCTCCTCCCTGGGAAAGGAAAACCGGGGCCTGAGATCCAAACTGGGGGCACTGGGAGGAGGAGCTGGGCATGGGGCTGCCCTGGGAATGCCAATGCTGGATTTAACTCAGGCTGGGTCAGGTCATGCAGGATTCCTGAATTCCACGCTCCTCCTTGCAGGAATGGGGACAGCAAGAGCATCATACCCTATCGATCTATTTTTATATATATTTTTTTTTTTTAACAACCTTTTAAATGTATATATTTACATGTTTGTAAAGGTATTTTTAAATTCTTTCCTATTAAATATTCAAGGGGGACAGCAAGAGCATCATGCATTTGTACCCTATATATCTATGTATATACATCTATATATATCTATGTATATATATCTATGTATATATAGATAGATATTTACACATATATATATATTTATAACCTTTTTAATATATATATACACACATGTTTGCAAAGGTATTTTAAAATTATTTCCTAATAAATATTGAAGGGGACAGCAAGAGCTTTGTGTATTCATACCCTATATATCTATGTATATATATATATCTGTATATCTCAATATCTATATATATAGATATATATTTACACATATATATATTTATAACATTTTCAAACATATAGTTACATGTTTGTAAAGGTATTTTTTAATTCTTTCCTATTAGATATTGAAGGGGACAGCAAGAACATTGTGCATTCATACCCTATATAGATACTTATTCCTATATATATCTTTTTACACGGTTGCAAAGATATTTTTTCATTCTTATCTATTAAATATTGAAGGGGGACAGCAAGAGCTTTGTGTATTCATACCCTATATATTTTTCTATTCATACTCTATATATTTTTTATATATATATATATGCCTTTATATGTATATATGCCTTTATATGTATATATTTACATGTTTGTAAAGGTATTTTTTAGTTCTTGCCTATTAAATACTGAAGGGGAACATCCAGAGCATTGTGCATTCATACCCTCTACATATATATTTACATTCCTCTTTATATATTTAAATTTGTATATATTTATATATGTGTGTATTTGTACTTAGATATTTATATTATACATTTTTAATCCCTGTATTTCCTGTCTGTGCAGGTATTTTGTCATTGTCACCTCTCGAGCCTCCCCCATTCACATCCTGCTCCCATTCTGCTGCTCTAAGCACGGAGATGCTCGCTGGGATAACACAGCTCGACTAAAGGGAATTAATTTTATAGGTCAGGCTGCACAGAGCCACGTAAACAAACACCCACAGCCGCCACAGACACACGGATCCCTCCCAAATCCCCCAAATTTGGGGTGAGGAGCAGCCAAATCCTATTTTTTCTCCATCCCTGCGTCGCTCTCTATTAATACCCGACTTTTCCTGGGTGACTTTGGGCTCTCTGCAAAGCCCAGCCTGGTTGCCATGGTGACAGTAAGCCGGCCAGCGCATCTGCTGGGAGCAGGACACGGCTTGGGAAGGCGCAATCCCAACCGCGCCGAGCATCCCGCTCATCCCCACCATTCCAGGAGCTCCAATTCCAGCTCCAGTTCCAGGAGCTGCTGCTCAGCCCCAGCGCGCCCCGTTCCCCGTGCTGGGGACATGGATGGCGTCCCAATTCCATGGGAACTGCACCATCCTGGACCCCTCAGCATGGACATCACCCCTGAGGCTCCAAATCCAGATAAAATCCAATGGCTGGGGGTTTTTCCCTGGAAAATCACGGCGGCCGTGGGGATGTGCTTGCAAACACAGCACACACACAGGATCGCCGCCTAACAGAGCCCCGAGTGAGAGCTTAATTGGGGATTCAATTAGAGCAGGAAGAAACATTCAATTAAACCTCCTGGTGCCACGGAGATTCCCGGGCACGCAGCATTCCAGAGGAAAAACGGGAATGTGCAGAAGGCTGCCGGCCCTGGTGATGACAGAACTCGGGAGAGAAGCCAATTTTCCTATTGCTTGCTTTATAATTAAAAGCAAAAAGGAAAATCCATTTCATTTCCTGGTATTTCAGCCTGGTGAAGGTTCATGGAGTCACAGAATATCCTGAGTGGGAAGGGAGCCACAGGATGATGGATCCAGCTCCTGGCCCTGCACAGACACCCCAAAATCCCACCCTGGCATCCCTGGAGTGCTGTCCAAACCCTCCTGGAGCTCCTGGGGATGTGCCCATTCCCTGGGGAGCCTGGGCAGTGCCAGCACCCTCTGGGGGAAGAGCCTTGCCCTAAATCCATCCTGGCCCAGCTCCATGAAGGACACGCTCCAAGTGCCTCCATTCCTTTCCAGGAAACCTTGGGCAAGGTCCTGCCTGAGCATCCCACGGCCCTGACCTCATCCACACGGGCAGCATCCTGGAGGAGCTGATGGAGGGATGTCCTCTGCATGTCCTTGGGCCCACCTGGACCTTCCTCACCGGGAGCTGTTGGGAAGCAGGGCTGCACTCCTCATTTTCCCAGGATTTCCTCTCTGAGGTACTGCAGCCATTCCAAAATCCCAGCCCTGCTCCTTGGTGGGATGGTTCCTCTGCAGCTGCCAGGGGACAATCCCAGGGAAGCTCCCCGGTCCTTCACAGGGAATTCCTGCAGCCCTCCCACCTCTGCCCTGCAGGGAGCAAACCATCCCCAAAAATCACCTGGAATTGGCCTCAGGCTGTGAGGACTGACAGAACAGCAGGGTCAGGTGTCCCAGGCCAGGCTGGACATTGGGCTTGGAGCACCCAGGGACAATGGGAGGTGTCCTGTCCATGGCAGGGGGCTGGGATGGGAGGGGATTTAAGGTCCCTTGAACCCAAACCATTCCAGGATTCCATGATTCTCTGACATCCTTTCCCCCAAAGCTTTTGTGAACTCTGTGGTGCTGAATGCAGGAGAAAACCCCAAACCTGAGGGAAAGTCAAGCAAGATACCCTGGGAACACTCATTTCACTGCAAGCCTTAATTCCCTTCCTTGATTCAACCTAAATATTTGGATTTACAAAGTCAAATCTTGACTTTTACAAACTAAATCCACTGTTTCTCCATCAAATGGCATACGCTGAGAGCTGGCTGAGCTGAGCACCCTGATTCCAGCAGGGATGAGGCACAACCATGCCAGGGCTGCTGCTCTGGGGAGAGAGGGCTTAGCCTTTTATTCACCTGTCAAATGCTTAAACAGCTCCTGAGTGCTGCACAGAGGAAAATAAGAGCCCAGCCTAAGGAATAATCACATTCCATGACAGTAAGCTGTATTTTAGAAATTAATGACTCATGGCAGGATTGAGCTCATCCTGAGCTAAATTACTGAACCTCTGCTCTGCTCCTCTGCAGACACGATTTTTATCCATTTAATCAGTGCTGGATTTTGAGGAATGCCTGGATCACTGCAGGCTCCCACTGGAATGGACCCTGCTCCCAGCAGCTCCAGTGGAGACCAGAGTCCCCAGGTGATGCTCTGAGGAAAAGGATTTTGAGACCAAAAAATGCAAAATTCTGGGAAGAATTCAGACGCACCTTGAAAAGTTCATCAAGAAATGGCCACTGACCAGCAGAGCCCCATGGAAACAAGGCCACTAAACTCTTTTTAAAGATTCTAAATTCTTTTGTCACAATGTCCTCAACCTTTGAAGTGTTGTTACAGCCTGAGAGCTGATAACACAAAATGCTGCTCTTTTCTTCCTCTCAACATTACACAGGAAAAATTATATTTAAAAAGGGGAAGCACAAGTGCTGCCAGAGATGCAGCACCAGGTGTAACTAAGTCTCAAAAGAAAATTGGCTTTAACCTCAACTATCTCTAAAGAAGCAGCAAAAACTTCCAGAAATAAACTCCATGTCTAAATATAATTCTGTGTGAAGTTGAATGTCCTTGGGCTGCTCAGGGACACTCAGTGGCTTCACTCGGAGTCTCTGGCACAAGCTGGGAAGGATTTCCACTGATTCCCGTGAATGTTTCAAGGGGATTTTATTACAAGGCCAAAAATCCTCTGGAATCATCTAGTCCAACCATCCCCAGCACTGCCAAGGCCACCACTGACCCCTGTCCCCAAGTGCCACATCCACAGGGCTGTGAAATCCCTGCAGACTCCACCTGAGCCCCTTTTCCTGAAGGAATTGTCCCAAAATATCCACCCTGAGCTGCCCTGGGCCAGCCTGAGGCCGTTCCCTCTGCTCCTGTCCCTGGTCCCTGGGAGCAGAGCCCGACCCCCCCGGCTGTGCCCTCCTGGCAGGGAATTCCAGAGAGGGAAAAGATCCCTGGGGATCCTCCTTTGCTCCAGGTGAGCCCTGCCCGGCTCCCTCAGGGATTCTCCAGGCCCTGCCCGGCTCCCTCAGGGATTCTCCAGGCCTGCCCCCCTCAGGGATTCTCCGGCCCCTGCCCGGCCCCCTCAGGGATTCTCTCCAGCCCCTGCCCGGCTCCCTCAGGGATTCTCCAGCCCCTGCCCGGCTCCCTCAGGGATTCTCCAGGCCCTGCCCAGCTCCCTCAGGGATTCTCCAGCCCCTGCCCGGCTCCCTCAGGGATTCTCCAGGCCCTGCCCGGCTCCCTCAGGGATTCTCCAGGCCCTGCCCGGCTCCCTCAGGGATTCTGCAGCCCCTGCCCGGCTCCCTCAGGGATTCTCCAGGCCCTGCCCAGCTCCTCAGGGATTCTCCAGGCCCTGCCCGGCTCCTCAGGGATTCTCCAGCCCCTTCTCAGCTCCCTCAGCCCCTCCTGACCCTGAGGTGTGAGGGAGAACTTTCCAAAGGGAGACCCTGCCTGAGGAGGTGTCCTAATCTCACCTGCATGAGGGCTGCAGTTTGGTCAATAAAAAGCAAAATGTGTAAATATTCCTCTGGGAGACATTTGGAGAGGAGGAGAAGGAGAAAAATGAGGAGGAAGATAAAGGGAAGCTGAACTTCCACCCCAGCATCCCAGGAAGTGCTGGATGCTCTGACACAGCCTCTTGCTGCTGTCCTGCACAGGTCACAGCTTTTGTCAGTGAAATAAATCTCATCAGAAATCTCAGGGAATAAATTGAGCCTGCCAGAATTCAAAGAGAAAATGCCAAATCCTGTGTCACAAGGGCTGGGAACACAAACCCCCGGAAAACACAAGGAGGAGTTCTGATGCCAGCATTGTGTGGAATCACAAGCACATGTTTCCAGCTGCCCTAATTAGTGTCTAATAATTGACTCCTGTCCCTTAAGGGGGTTCTTGGCTCTAATTGAGCAGCACCTGCCACGTCAGAGGAACAGTTCTGTGCACCCATTCCTTGCTCAAAGGCCGCACCTGACCCCTTCAGTGCCAGCTCCCCTGCCAGCCTTGGCTGTGCCTGCATTTGGGGCCCATCCCAGCCGCTGGGAATCCGCATCAGGAGTCACTCCAGGACAGCAGGGACCCCGCTCCCTTTGGGGGTGTTTAAACATCATCCCACTGATTCCCAGCACACCCTGGGTGTTGCTGGCAGTACAGGACTCCCCCTGTGCCCTCCAGAGCAGCATCTCCCCCAGCAGAGAGGGCACTGCCAGCTTCCACACGGACAGGCTGGAGCTGGGAGCTCTGTGCTTGTGGACACGCACACCCCACAGACCCTCTCTGCTTCCCACCACACGGTGTGGACAAAAAAAATGCAAATCCAAAAGCTCCTCCAAACGTTATTCCCTTCCTAAATTAGATTGAGCAATGGATCGAAACCAGAAATTAAATGCAACATAATGAAAAGTCGAGTAATGAGTTCAAATCCCAGGGAGCTGCGTCTCTCCTGGCACAGAAGGAAACCAAGGATGTCATTTCCATAGGTACTGTGGGCTTGGGAAGAAGCTGGTGCTCAGTTTTTCATGCATACAAGATCTACAAAAGATTTGGTTCTTCTCAGGGATTCTCAGGCCTGCCTCCTCTCAGGGATTCTCCAGGCCCTGCCCAGCTCCCTCAGGGCTTCTCAGGCCCTGCCCTCAGGGATTCTCAGGCCCTGCACCCTCAGGGATTCTGAGGAGAACTTTCAGGGATTCTCCAGGCCCTCAGGGTTCTCCAGGCCCTGATTCCCTGCCTCAGGGGATTCTCCAGCCCTTCTCAGCTCCCTCAGCCCCTCCTGACCCTGGGGGTGAGGAGAACTTTCAAGGGAGACCCTGCCTGAGGAGGTGTCCTAATCTCACCTGCATGAGGGCTGCAGTTTGGTCAATAAAAAGCAAAATGTGTAAATATTCCTCTGGGAGACATTTGGAGAGGAGGAGAAGGAGAAAAATGAGGAGGAAGATAAAGGGAAGCTGAACTTCCACCCCAGCATCCCAGGAAGTGCTGGATGCTCTGACACAGCCTCTTGCTGCTGTCCTGCACAGGTCACAGCTTTTGTCAGTGAAATAAATCTCATCAGAAATCTCAGGGAATAAATTGAGCCTGCCAGAATTCAAAGAGAAAATGCCAAATCCTGTGTCACAAGGGCTGGGAACACAAACCCCCGGAAAACACAAGGAGGAGTTCTGATGCCAGCATTGTGTGGAATCACAAGCACATGTTTCCAGCTGCCCTAATTAGTGTCTAATAATTGACTCCTGTCCCTTAAGGGGGTTCTTGGCTCTAATTGAGCAGCACCTGCCACGTCAGAGGAACAGTTCTGTGCACCCATTCCTTGCTCAAAGGCCGCACCTGACCCCTTCAGTGCCAGCTCCCCTGCCAGCCTTGGCTGTGCCTGCATTTGGGGCCCATCCCAGCCGCTGGGAATCCGCATCAGGAGTCACTCCAGGACAGCAGGGACCCCGCTCCCTTTGGGGGTGTTTAAACATCATCCCACTGATTCCCAGCACACCCTGGGTGTTGCTGGCAGTACAGGACTCCCCCTGTGCCCTCCAGAGCAGCATCTCCCCCAGCAGAGAGGGCACTGCCAGCTTCCACACGGACAGGCTGGAGCTGGGAGCTCTGTGCTTGTGGACACGCACACCCCACAGACCCTCTCTGCTTCCCACCACACGGTGTGGACAAAAAAAATGCAAATCCAAAAGCTCCTCCAAACGTTATTCCCTTCCTAAATTAGATTGAGCAATGGATCGAAACCAGAAATTAAATGCAACATAATGAAAAGTCGAGTAATGAGTTCAAATCCCAGGGAGCTGCGTCTCTCCTGGCACAGAAGGAAACCAAGGATGTCATTTCCATAGGTACTGTGGGCTTGGGAAGAAGCTGGTGCTCAGTTTTTCATGCATACAAGATCTACAAAAGATTTAAACTCCTTTGGGACACTGATTACAGATCTCATGACAGAATTCCCATTTGTTTTTAAATCAGACCTACAAGCACCACGGTGCTGCCTGAAGCTGATCCCTGCTGGTGGGACTTTCTGTTCCACTTCTGCTTGCAGAGCCTGATTGTTATGAGGGAGAACTTCCCTGTGGGAGGGTAAAGGACAGGCAAAACATCCCATCACCTGATTTTCCTGCTCTTAATTGGAAGGGCCCATCCAGTGTGGATGGGGGAATGACCCCTAGGGGGTCAGGAGGGAAGTGAGTCCCCCAAAACCAGACAGACAGACAGAGGCCTGGCTTCCAAAATTCCAGGTCATGTCCTGCTCCCTTGGACACCAGGTGATGCCAAGGACCCTCTGCCCAAATTCCCAGGTAGCACAAATCCACCTCTGGAAGAAGCTCCCCTGCCAGGCTGAGGGCTGCTCCAGGACATCTCCCAGGAGCACCCACGGCAGCATCTCCTCAACCCTCCAGCATAACCCAAAACTGCCTTTCTGCTGCTCCTTTATCCTTGCTTCAACTCCAGTCTGCACGGCTCAGATCACCCTGAACGTCAGACTCATCCTGAGACTCCCACATGTCACTCTGGGAACGGGGACTGCCAGCCCCGAACGGCTGCTCCGGGCTGGGGCCGTGACAAGGAGGTGCCAGCAGGCAATGAAACCTCCCTGGGTTATTTAAACGCCCCTCTGTGACAGAGCAACCTCCACGGCCTGAGCACAGCACACTGCCACGCGTGGCAAGTGTCCCTGGATCCACCAAGGGCCCAGCTCCACTGCCCCTGAGCCTCCTCCAATTCCTGCGGGAGTCCCTGGGCAATCTGGGATGCAGGTCCATGCTCTGGGGAATGCTGCACACGCTGGACTTGGAAATGAAACTGATACCATTTACTGCAAACAGCGGGTTTGAGCTGAGGGTGATGCTCCAGGGGACTCGGGATGTCAGTCTGTGTCTGAGCAGGGACAGCTGGCAGGCAGAGTGGGAGACTGGGAACAGGGACGGAAAAGGGTGGCAGAGAAGGAAAAGGGGAATGTTAGCAGGAGGTTCCACGCTGATGGCCACCAGTGCTCCTGCAGTGCACGGGGCTGCTGTGCAACCAGCTCTGAGCAGCCCAACCTCAGACACCGATGCTCTTCACACACTTAAAACCATTTTCCCCCCAGAAATCCTCAAGTCAGGAGATCACTAAAACCTCAGCCCCCATTCCCTATGCCAAGCGCACCTCCCGGTGTCCCGGGGAATAACGAGGAGATGCCCAGCGGGTCAGTCACCGCCGGGGGCCCGAGGCGAGGACGATCCGTGCGTTCCTCCGGCCGCAGCCGGGCTCTGGGGCCGCTCCCAGCCCCGAACTCCGCCGTGCCCGCAACTCCAGCGGTGTCAGAGCCGGAACCGGAGCCGGAGCATCCCCGGGCAGCGGCACCGCCGCGCTCCGCACGGGGTCCGGCCCCGCCGAGCCCCGGAGCCCCCCGTTTGTGCCCGGAGCCCCCCGTTTATGCCCAGCCCCGGCGCTGACCTGCCGCAGGATGAAGCTGGTGGAGGTGGTGCTGCCGTCCGAGCGCTTCAGGCGGCTGCGGCGCGTCGCGGTGCCCCTCGTCACCTGCCCGGGGACAAAGCATCAAGGTGGTGTCCCGGCCCCGGCCCCGGCCCCGCCGCCCCCGGCCCCGCACGCACCGCGGCCATGGCTCCGCGCTCCCGCTGCTCCCCGCGCTCCCGGGCGCTCTCCGGGCGCAGCGGAGCCGCCGCCGGGGCGGAGCGCGCTGGGCAGGGGGCGGCGGGCGGGGGGCGGCCCCGGGGCGGGGCTGGGACGGCAAAACCCCCGGAGCCCGGCCCCGGCACGGCTCCAGCCCGGCCCCGGCACGGCTCCAGCCCGGTTCCGGCGGGGGGCGAGCCCGGAGCCCCGCTGTGCGCTGGGAGAGAGAGAGCTGGGGATGCTCACCGGGAGAGGGGGAGGATCCGGGGCTCCAGGAGAGCTGCAGAGGGACTGGGGACAAGGGCTGGAGGAACAGGAGCCAGGGAATGGCTCCCACTGCCAGAGGGCAGGCATGGATGGGACATCGGGAATTCCTGCCTGAGCTGGGATTGTCAGAGCAGCTGGTGCTGCCCCTGGATCCCTGGCAGTGCCCAGGGCCAGGCTGGGACAGTGGGAGGTGTCCCTGCCCACGACAGGGGTGGCACTGGATGGGATTTAAGGTCCGTTCCTTGGAGGATGCCCTGGGCAAGCAGCACCCTCTGAGCCCACCGGGCCCCTCCAGCGAGCCCAGGGCCCCGTCCAGCCCTTCCCACATCCATCAGCACCGACAGACAGCGACTCCCAGCCGGGGAGAGAGATCCATGCTCAGAGCACGGAGGAAAACAAGCTAAAGCAGGAGATGATGAATTGGAATAAAATCCGAGGAAGATTTGGAAGCGGGACCTGGATTTCCTTCCCACTGCCTAACTTCACCTACAGGCACATCACACCTCCCACCGGGATGAGCAGAGCAGCAATGTGCACACCCTGACACTGGGATGAGCAGAGCAGCAATGTGCACACCCTCACTCTCTGCACTGGGATGAGCAGAGCAGCAATGTGCACACCCTCACTCACTGACACTGGGATGAGCAGAGCAGCAATGTGCACACCCTCACTCACACTGGGATGAGCAGAGGAGCAATGTGCACACCCTCACTCACTGACACTGGGATGAGCAGAGCAGCAATGTGCACACCCTCACTCACTGACACTGGGATGAGCAGAGCAGCAATGTGCACACCCTCACTCACTGCACTGGGATGAGCAGAGCAGCAATGTGCACACCCTCACTCACTGACACTGGGATGAGCAGAGCAGCAATGTGCACACCCTGACACTGGGATGAGCAGAGCAGCAATGTGCACACCCTCACTCACACACACTGGGATGAGCAGAGCAGCAATGTGCACACCCTCACTCACTCCTGCATGCCCTGAGCACTGCCAGCCCTGCCAGGTTTCTCCTGCCTCGCTCCACACACCAAATCCTCCCATCCTTGGCTGAAAGGAGCAGCCTGGTTTCTGTGGCCGAGGTGAATGTGGGTCACTGAGGCTGTGGTCTAAATGAGATTATTTTTACATTCAGTTTCATCACTGAATTGGTCCTGGGAAGGCATTTCTGCTGAAACATTAACCGTGGGGGGGCTGATTTCCCAGGGAAAGATTCTCTCCAGAGAGCCCATGGATCAGGCTGGGATTCAGAAGGGAAAACAAGCCAGCTTTTCCCAATAATTCAGGATAGGATTTGGCTTTTTAAACGTTGACTTCCAGCCTAAAGTGACCCCAAATCAACCAACTGGTGTCAGAGGCTCCAAAGGGCTGTAAAACAAAGGATGAAAACCAGTGATTGATGTGTAGATGACATTTTTTGGGGCTCTTTGCAGGCGTTTTTGGTGTCCATGCGCAGTTTCAGCAGCAAGATTAAAGCCCTGATTTTTTGGGAAAGAACCTCAGGTGTTTTTGGTGCATTCACCCTCAGCAGCAGGATAAAAGCCCTGATTTTTGGGATGAGCCAGAACTCTCAGGTGTTTTTGGTGTCCATGCACACCCTCAGCAGCAGGATAAAAGCCCTGATGTTTTGGGATGAGCCAGAACTCTCAGGCAGGATCACAGGACTCCGCTCCTGCCCCTCTGAGCAGGGAATTCTCCAGGGTGTGTTTGTGAACAAACGTTGCTCATCCCACAGACGGCTCTCAGTGCAGGCAGGGGCAGTGCCTGGGAGTTCTTAGAAAAGATGCACAGATAAAAATAAGGGAAGAAAATCATCTTCATCTCAGGAAACGACCCCTGAGAGAGGCTACAGCATGGAGGGACAGAGTCCCACAAGCCCAGGGCCATCCCCACCAAACCCTGCAGCACAAAGAACACACAAGAGCACGTGGAAGGTTTCAATAATCTGATTTTTAACATTATTTCTGGAGCCAATTGGAGAGACAAAGCGTGGCTGACATCAGGTGACAGAGCACAAGCCCTCAGAGCACTCTGGGGTGACAAACTGAACAGACACAACAGGTCCCCAGCTCACACCAAAGGAAATGGATCTCATAGTGACATTTAACACCCATGGAACAAATATACCACGTGGAAAGTCTCATTAGAAAGGTTCCTATGTTAAGGGTTTATATGAAAAAGCAGGAGTTCTCCACCCTGAATTCCTGATAGAAAACAGCAGGTAGAAACCTAAGGTAGAAATCTGGAGTTAGAGAAATCCTTTGGCAGCATGTTCAGTTACAATCAGGCCTTAAAAATAAATATGATCATGTCTAGAAGTATGAAGAGAAACACCAACCCCCTCTAAATACACTGGTTTAATAATAATTAAATTATTTTACACTATCTACAAGTTGCATATCACAGAGTTAGGAGTAGAAGAGGTGACAGAAGGACAAATCCTGCTTTTATAAAAGTTCAGGCATGTGTGGAGCTGTGTAGAAAATCTCAGACAAATGAGTATATACATTATTTATACTTAACAATTAACATCATCAAATCACATCTGGCTGGCTCAATTGAAGATTTCTCTTGGCCCAAAGCTCAGAATCCAAAAAAACACACCAATTTAAATGTCCTAACAAAACATGGAGAATTGATAGCAACGAGAGCAAGGTTTAGTTCTACCCCAAACCAACGTGGAACAAAGTAAACTCTGACAAATAAAAGCTCCAAACAATAAGAATTTGGAACAGCAGCATTGAAATCAATTCATTTCCTCAAAGACACAAGGAACAAAACGCTTCAGTATTGCCACGTGTGTTATTTGTACTGAGCTACTTCCAGGGGAAGGATCAAGACAAATTAAAGTCACGTCCAAAGGAAAGACAAAATCCTCCTTCCAATTGCACACATTTAAATAAAAAGTGATTTAAAGAGCACTTTTTGCATGAGCACGAGGCTGCAAATATAAGGTCAAGAGAGCAAATAATTAAATACAAGGAGGTGCTGAGTGGAGGGTGGGTTTGGTCACTCAGCAGCCTGGGAGTTGCAATCTGGGATGAAGTTTAGACATCAAAAACGCTTATTTGGACATCTGGGAGCTTCCTGCATTTAATGGAGATGTTTTTATCAGTAATTTGCTTCCATTATTTCCCCAAACCAAGGATTATCACTCAGCAGAGGTGCTTAAAAGCAGGATAAATGTGACCATGCTCCAGTGAGGAGGTAAACAGGAGGATGAAGTGATTTCTTTGTTCAGCAGTTGAAACAAGAAGGAATTCCCACATTCCCAAAGGATAATCCAGCTCATGTGCTCCCTTGGACAAACCCCACCCTTCAGAAAGTGCATCAGGGAAGAAATCCTTGGATTCCTTTTCTGCCCAGCTGCCACTCATGGCCAGATCCGAGGCAATCCCTCCTCCAGGGAAAGGCTCTGGATTTCCTGTGTGCAGGAGCCCAATCCCACCCCCAGCACATGGGATGGCCTCAAATCCCCCTTTCCCAGTGGTGCCGAGCTCCTCTGAGCTCAGGGCTGGTTTAGACATGGACACAGGGGCAGAGAAAGGAAATCCAGAGAGGCAGAACGCCCTGGTCCCATCAGGAGGGCTCCTGTTCCACTCAGCTCCCCCTGCAAAGGGAACAGATCCTCAGAGGCTTCAGCAGCTTCAAACATTCTCCAGCCCCTCCTTTCCCACAAGGAATTCCAATGCTCCTTCACTTCCACATCCATCCAGAAAGGAAAACTGAAGAGAGATCCTGTGAGTTCCTGGCTCAGCACCTTGGATCCACCTGGAGCATCCCCTGCCTGCCCTTCCCAAGGAGCCTCGTGCTGGCAGCGCCACCTCTGCCAAGACACAGGGGAATTGGAGGAAAGCTTGTTTTCCTCAAGAAAAAACACAGCAATTCTCTGTGTTTTCCAAAACACAGAGGCAGCACTGTTAAACCCCTCTTTTCCTCCTATTTCCACAGGGATGTGGTCCTGAGGGGCAGAGTTTCCTCTTCCAGCTGGAGCCAGGGACCCCTCGGATTGCGCGTGCGTCCTTCAGGAAGGGGACTCCGAAGTGCAGAGGATCCCTAAAGCCACTGGGACAGAAGGATTACAGAAGACACCAGAGGAGGCAAAGCAACAGCATCTCAGCATCCTCAAGCTTCCAGAAACACATTGCAAAGAGAATTATTTTGGGACAATCTTTCAAAGATTCACAAGTGACGTTTCCTGAAAGCGCAGGGAAAGAGGAAAAAAAAGGGACTCGGAGGAATGGGGAATTATTTTAAACCATCCCCTAATCTAGTTCAGGATGCAAAAATGCAAATAACCATCAGAGCTGGTGCCTATTTTTACTCTGCACCACCCTAACGCGGCGAGTTGGGCTATTTGAGAGGAAGGTGGACTTTGATATCCGCGGCAGGGACTCCCAAAGACCGCCGAGCTCAGAACTCCTCCATCCCGGCTGTTCACAGCAGGGGCTGCTGATGGAAACTGGGCTGCTGCTGGAGCAGGGAATGAGCAGGAAGTGCCACGGGATAACCTGGTCCTTGGTTGCTCTGGAACGCTGCCACGTCCACGGGCACGCCCATCTGGTGCTGGGGGAAGGCGGCGGGGCCGGTGACGCTCGGGACACTCGGGAAGGGCTGCGGCAGCACGGGCTCGGGGCCGGGGCTGCGGGGACACAACACCAACCACGCTCACAGGGACAGCTCAGGGACACCCCAGGGCCACCTCAGCACCAAGGGCACTCCCAAAACAAGCTGGGAGCCTCCTAAACATGTACATTTGACCAAAACGGTCACTTTGGAAGCAATTTCATGTTCTGCCGGCTGCAAAAATACAGTTTTCTACATGCACACTCTCAACTTCAATCAGCTCTGGCCTTGCGCTTTCCCTCCTCCATGTTAATAAACAGAGTTTCCCAGGAATTCCATACTTTTCATGCCTCTAACATTACTCCTCCATGTTAATAAACAGAGTTTTCCCAGAATTCCATACTTTTCATGCCTCTAACATTACTCCTCCATGTTAATAAACAGTTTCCCAGAATTCCTTATTTTTCATGCCTCTAACGTGGCAGTTTTTTATGATTTTTGCAGGAAAAACATTTTCACCCTAAAAATTCTTCCAGCAGCTCAGTAATTCTACTACATAACTTCTACTTTTTAACTTACTCTTGCTTTTCAACTTACTCTTGCTTTTTAATTTACTCTTTAACTTACTCTTTAACTTATTCCTACTATTTAGTTCTCAATCTTCGGTGCTGGGTGCTTAAAGCCAAGGTGAGAGGTTCCTTTTCAACCTTCCTCTCTTAAAACCTTCCTGGGAAACCTCCTCGTGCAGGATCAGTTTTACCCAGAATAATGCTTTCATTGCTCCCTGGTTTACTAAAATTGGTATTTTCCTCTCAAAAATGGCATGTCACTAAATGTAAACTCCACGAGAATGTGCAAAGTGGCAAAATTCCCCCCAGGAAGAAGGATTTGCTGGATCCATACCTTAAATAAGCAGCTGGAGGTGGCTGGGTGGCTGCAGAGTTGATGCTCTGAGGCAGGGACCTCACCTGGCCCACCTGCTCCGGGGCCAGGCTGTACCCTGGGGACATGGACACCCCCTGGATCAGGTAATTCCCACTGGGAGGCTGCACAGGATACGACTGCAAAGCAAATCAAAGCCAGCAGATTTGGTGCTCAGCAAGCTTTGGAGTGAACCCACCAGAAAATTCTACAGCTGGAAGCAAAACCTGCACTTTCTGCCAATTCTGGTTTAAATAATGCAAGATTCCCTCCAAATTCAGGTGGCACAGGCTGGAGCTGCTGGTGGGGGTTGGATTTGGGATAAACAGGTTTGTCCCAAATAAAGCCCAGCATTATCCTGCATTTCTAGGCACCAGTCTTGGGAGGAAACAGCAAACTCCAGTTGCCTTTTGGCTTAAATTACTTTGTAACCTCCAAATATAATGAATTTTCCATCGCTACTGGAGTTAAGGACACGGAATTACTTTTAACTGACATATTTTCAGATCTAGCAGTTGCCATGGCAACTATTCTTTTCCCACTGAACAATTAACATGAAAGTAAAATTCATTTCAAGTAAAAACCCTCATTCTGTGCTTTTTGAAAATCTCTCCTTCCCCTCCATGTTTATTCCTTAAGCCATCATTAGGGACAGTGTAAAACAGTTTGGAGCACAAATACCACATGTTCAGAACTGATACAAAATGTTCATTTTTCTAAGGGCAAAAGGAGCTAAAAGCAGAGTGTTTCTATATTTAACAAAAAATACACTTGGGATTAATACACTGATATTCCAGTTCCCTCCCATCCCCACCATTAGATAAGAAGGGAACATTTCACTTGGAGACTGACATGACTCACAGCAAGAATATCCACCAGGCTGCTGCAACACCCAATCCCAACTGCAAGAAATGAATTATGGAAGGGATCTTTTGGAATTTTCAACAGTGGCCAAGCAAAACCTTCTGTTCTAGTGCATAAATCCCAATTTCTTGCAAAGGCACTGTCAGATTGCTCGTGGGCTCCCTTTGGTTTTTGCTGTGATTTTTTTAAAACCAGGGATAAGCAGCAGGGAATTTCCTGATCCCATGGAATTTCCAGCTCCCAGGGATACTGACCTGCACAGAGACTCCAGAGGAGGTGGCTGGGAATTGTGCAGGGTGCTGGAGTTTGGAGTAGGCTGAGTACATGGGGCTCTCGTTCATCAGTTTGTTGTAGAGCTCCAGAGCTTCCAGAACCTTCACGTTCAGCTCGGATAACTCGGAATGTTTCCTGTTCCAAAACAAATGGAGAGGGCACTGAGCTGCTGGGACATCTTACATGGGGAGGAAAGACCAGTGCTGTGTGAAATACGCAAGAAAAATAAGCCCCTGAAAGGTAAAAGGTCTTTTTTTAACCCATTAATATTGAAAAATTGCTGTTGTGTGACTGGAAGGAAAACCCAAGAGCTGCACAACCATTGCTGCCACCAAACCAGTAACTCCCAGGTGGAATTCCCTGTTCTCTGCACCCTCAAATACCCCCAGGACTCACAGAATCGTGGAATGGTTTGGGTTGGAAGGGGCCTTACAAGATTTCATTCCAACCTTCTGCCATCCCAGAGACCCCTCCCACCATCCCAGGCTGCTCCAGCCTGGCCCTGGGCACTGCCAGGGATCCAGGGGCAGCCCCAGCTGCTCTGGCAATCCCAGCCCAGCCAGGAATTCCCAGTTCCCAATGTCCCATCCATCCCTGCCCTCTGGCAGTGGGAGCCATTCCCTGGCTCCTGTCCCTCCATCCCTTGTCCCCAGTCTGTCCCCAGCTCTCCTGGAGTCCCTTCAATTACTGGGCAGCCAAACCTGAGGAGGGAGAGGTGAGGAAAACCTGGAATAATCACCAACAGACTGAAAATTCCAACCTCTGGACAGGCACAAAATGCCAAAGTAAAAAGCATCTGTGACCTGTGCAGGGAATTTTGGGAGAGCAGCAATCAAATCTCAGTGCACACGCTCAGAACTTGGTATTTCAGCATTAAAAAATAAAGTTGGTAATTTTTTCTTGCAAGGTTTTCTAGCTCAGGAGATGAAAGTACCAAAGAAATCTCATTAAACCTGCCCAATTTGAAGGAAATGAGTGAATAAATTGTGCTCACCTATCTATCTCTTCTAGTTTTTCATCTATCATTGGACCCATCTGTTGGCAGATATCTGTGAAGACAAAGTGTTGAGGCAGTTGATGTCTTGCACAATTAAATGTTTAAATGCAGCCAGAAATATTTTATCCAACTACAGTAAAATTAATTTCTTATTTATTTCAGGGTTGGGACTGGTAGATGGATCTTGCAAAGCTCAGGCATTTTACAGAGCTGGGAGTTATGCAAATGACTCCAAATGTGGAGCTGGCTTGGAACTATTAAGAAAATTCAAATTATCCCCAGAGCCCCACACTCCCACGGTGAAATAAGTGTTCTCCAGCACTGTTAGTACAGAGCACAGCTCCCCTAAGCTTAAAATAAACACAAAGAACTCCCAGCTCAATCCACAAAAGGTAATTGTGAGAAGAAGTCATAAAAAAGAGCTCATTTAGTGCTGCAAGTACCTTCTGAGTTGAGAAGATCTGGAGAATCAAGCTTTAAATCCGTGGGATCTATGCTCTGAAGCACCTGCAGTGTTTTATCCATCTTATCCTGAAAAAGAGAAGCCAAGATGAAGAACTCTGATTTCCCAGCCATGCCAAGATTGGTTTAATATTCAAATAAAAGTTCTTTTTAGACAAAGAATCATCTGCCAGCATTCAGCACAGAAGGAATGTAAAAGCCCAGCAATATTTTATTTTGAAGTGGCTTCATACCTCATCAATATAAACTGGCTCAGGTTCTGCTTTCTTAATTTCTTCTGCAGGGTCCTCAGGAACAGAGATTTTATCCACAGCTGTTGGAAGAACAGAGATGAGTTTCTTTTCTCTCTGTTGCTGTGATAACTTCAAACAAACATTTGCTCCTTGTTATTTTTCTGTGTGAGAAGACACTGTGACATTTCAAATGGCAATTTGCTGGATTTGTAAATATGTTGCTGACAAAGAATTATGGTGAATCGAACCAAATTTCTGTCACAGAAAATGGCAATAACTTAAAAGAGAAATAGAGACAGAAATTAAGGGGAGTTAGGGAGTGATCTGTGCTTGATAGTTTGAAACAAGGGCAGGATGTCTCTCAGCTCTTTCCTGGGGCTGATAGAGGAAATTATTTTGCTGCTGGGCTAATTAGGATTGCAGCACAAAGCTGCCTTTGTGCAATGATCCATCCATCATTTCAGCAGGTAACTCACCTGCCTCGGGCTCCACAGACAAGTCAGAGGTGACGAAATTGGATGGGAACAGCCCCACTCCTCTGTGGTTCTCCCCCTTCCACCAGTTGGCATCGCTGGGAAATAAAGAAGGGTTACACAACTCAGGGGGGGACAGAGCCAGACACAAATTTGGGGTTTTTACTGAAAACATGAGGTACAGAGACATATTTGGTGGGTTTTTTACCAAAACGCTGTGATATCTTAAAGAGAACTTGCAGGGATTAGCACAAAGCCAAACAGGAGCTGGGACACAGGGGAGGGAAGGGAGGAAGAGGAGTCAGGGGATCACTGAAAATTGAACACAATCCATCAAATTTTATATTGGTTACTTGCCAGCCCTTAAAAGCTGTATATATCCCTAGAGGTGTTAACAACAATCATTATTTTAGCTATTTTTAACCAGTTTTAATCTGATTCTTGTTAGCCAGAGGTTTAACAGCTGCTGGATGCAGATGGAATGTGATGCCAGTGCATTTTCTTATGTCAGACAACCAACTAAAATTTATCTTCCAAACTACAAATTGGATGAAATACTTGAGGTTCTCCCTGCACTAAAAAAAGATCTGAGGTCAGAAACAAGGAATTTGGAAAGATAAAAGGAAGAGAAAGGGATGTGAAGGAGGGCAGAGTGACAATGACATTTCTGTGGGGGAAAAAAAAGGATCAGAGGAAAAATGTGCTACCCTGAGAGAAACAAGAGTGGTGGAACAAAGTCAGCTCCACCTGAGTGTATTGTACCTGTCATCCAAAACAAAAATAATTTCTCCACTTTTAAAGGTGAGCTCATTGTCCTCGACAGCTTCAAAGTCATACAGAGCTCGCACCTTCCTCAGGCTCTGGGGGTTTTGTGGCATTTCTGCAGGTGGGTACAAGGATTTGGTCTCCATTTGCTGCTGCTTCTGCTCTTGCAAAGACAATTCAATAGCTGCAGGTGGGGCAGAGAGAGAACAGGTTTGAGGGGTTTATCCCAGGAGACAAAGCACTGTGATTTCTTGATTTAACAAAACCAGGATTTATTGCTTTATTTAAACAAGGTCTGGGTCTGCTTCTGTAGTGCTGGAAGTTAGCATTTAAAATGCTGTGTGATGGGGAGGAATGTGTCTTATCCCAAATCCCCACGGATGAGGGAAACACCTGGAATGCCACAATTCCCAACCCACTGTTGGTTTCAATTCTGTGCAGCAGGAAAGAACCCAAATTCCCATTTCCCTGCTTTTCAACAGAACTTCTGGAGTCCAACCCAAGGCTGAGACAGCAACTCACCTTTAGCTATATCCTCATCTTCTTTGGATTTACTGGATGAGGAGCCATTCTTAGCAGCACTGGTGGAAGCCTGCAAAGGTGGGACAAATGACAATGAAATCTCCATATTTTGATTTTTTTAAAAATTAGCACCCAGTTGTCCCTGATCAGGTGGATTATGGAATCCAGGTGATCTCCTAGAAATAGGCTTGTTTCTGTTTTCAGCAGGGAAAAAAATAAAAGAAATACTGAGATTTAATTGAAATAACTGATTTTATTGACATGATTATTTTAGTTGTATTTATTACAGTGCGACTACTCATTTAAATGACTCTTTCCACTTTTATCCTCCCTTAAGAGAGAAGATGCTCCAGTTGGGAGCTGCTGACTTAAATCCTACAATTCTCCCCAGCAGCACAGTGAAATCATTCCTGGAGTTTTCATTCCCACCAGGAACTGGAATTGGGTGCCAGTGCTCAACTCTTCCATGTTCCTGCCATATGTTTTACACATAGATCAGATTTAGAAGTGAAAACATCTTTGTGAAGGGAGGAGGGATTGTAAAAGTTAAAAAACTCACAGTGTTTGTAAAAGTTAAAAAAACCTCTGTGTTTCATATAGAGGGAAGTAAACTTTGTGTGAGGAAATTGTAATAGAAATTGTAATTTCAATTTTCAGGACTGAATGACATGGAAATATTTACAAGTATCAATAATAGAAGTCAGGAAAAAAACACCTGGCATCATATCTGCTGTTAGATTGGGCACAACAAACCACCAGAAATGAAAAATAAACCACTCCAAACCCAGGACAACTCCCTGACATGGACAGGACATGGGACAAACAGGAACAGGGACTTGGAAAAGGACAGCAGAGCTTGGGACCCATCCCTGTCCCTCAGCAGCTCTCACCTGGGATCCTGCTGCAGGGAATGTGACCCCTTCTTCCTTCAGGGATTTGATGGTTGCAGATATTAAACTACATTGAGGGTCTTTCTGGAATTCTTCTGACCACTCCACCATGAGGGTTTTTAGCTTTTCACTCACTTTTGGGTGAGCCTGGAAGAACAGAATTGGATAAAAAGGGATGTTGGAGCCTCAAAATGAACAGAAGGAGCCGTTACCAAAAATGTTACCAAACCTATTTTACTATAAATACACTTAATCATTAATAATTGTGTAGATTGAGAAGATTTGGGGAGCAGAATGTAGAATATCTGACCTTTCACACCCTGATCTGATATTCCAGAGAACATGCTGAGCTCCTGGAGCACTAATTCTGGAGAAATTCAGGCTGCCTACCACACTTAGCCCAAATTTCTGCCTCTCTGTGTTACTCACCCTCCATTTAACCTCAATTTTCTCTTCATTCCTTCTCAAGTGTGTTGTTTTCCACTTCCCAACCATATCAACTGGTCTGATTTAAGACACTGTCTTTCCCTCCAAGAACTCCTCCAAGAAATCCTTCCCCACAAGAAATCCTCCAAGAAATCCTTCCCTACAACAACTCCAAGGAATCCTTCCCTCCAATAAATCCTCCCCTACAAGAACTCCTCCAAGAAATCTTTCCCCACAAGAACTCATCCTCCAATCCACCTTTTCTGGCCTCTGCAATTTCTCCTCAGATGCCAGGACAGCTTTGTCCCAGCTGAGAAAACATCACAAACGCTTGATCTGTGTCTCCTTGAACCAGCTTCTCCCACAAAAAGGAATTACCCATGGGGACAATCCTTAGGGACAGTTTCTATTCCCAAACTGGAGCTGAGCTGCTGGTAGAAGAAGATGATTTGCTTGGAGTGGGGGCAAAACAAGATCAATTCATGCCCTGCCTGGAATTCCTGTGGCTGCCCCAGATCCTGGCACTGGGACAAGATTCCCACCCCAAGGAATGCGTGAGCCCAGCGTGGCTGAGCAGGGAGGGCACTGCCAGGTGCCAGGCTCCCACCTGCATTCCTGAACCAGAAACTTTGCTGGGCTCAGGAGCAGCACAAAGACATTTGTCACACTTGGCTGAACTCATTTTCTCATGGAAAAGAGGGAAAAAGCCCAATTTTATTCATTATTCCTCCAAGGAGGCCAGGGCTGGGGGTGAAGGGTCAGTATTTCTTAAGAACATGGAAACTGTACTCCAGAACCCATCCCTGGGAGGAATTCTAGGGTTCCAGCACATCCCTGTGAGGGATTCCAGGATTCCAGGGTTCCTGCACATCCCTGGGAGGGATCCCAGGATCCCTGCCAATCCCTGGGGGGGATCCCAGGGCTCCTGCCCATCCCTGGCTGGGGTTTCTACCCATCCCTGGCTGGGATCCCAAACCCCTGCACATCCCTGTGAGGGATTCCAGAGAGGGCCCTGTACATCCCTGGGAGAGATCCCAGGATCCCTGCCAATCCCTGGGGGGTGGGATGCCCATCCCTCTGGGGCCCATCCCTGGGCAATCCCAAGGGATCCCCCAAGGTTCCAGGATCCCTGCCCATCTCTGGGTGGGATCCCAGGGTTCCAGGATTCCTGCCCATCCCTGGGAGGGATTCCTGCCCATTCCTGGGAGGGATCCCAGGGTCCCTGCACATCTCTGGGTGGGATCCCAAGGTTCCAGGCTCCCTGCCCACCCCTGGGAGGGATCCCCGGGTCCCTGCCCATCCCTGGGTGGGATCCCTGTCCATCCCTGGTTGCTGAAGGTCAGCGTGAGCCCCAGGATGGACCCTGCCTAATGGGAACACAGGCAGCACTTGCAGACCTATTTTCCCACAAAAGCCAGAAACACAAGAGCTGTGAACTCATTTTGCTTCCCAGCAATTTTATTACTTTCCTTAATTGCTTTGCTCAGCCTCTGATGATTGCAGGGATCTGAAAACTCCTTTTTAACCCATTAACCAGTTTGGTCTCCAACTGGAGCAGTAATCAGGGAAAAGCTGCTCCTGCTTACTCAATTCCTCACAGCCAGATTTAGATCCCAGCAGCTGCTTGACCCCAACCATTTCAGTCTCCTTTTCTTGGTTATTTTCTCATTCAACATTCCCAGAAAAACTAAAAAACTAAAAAGGATTGTCTGTAACTTCATCCTTTTCCCATACAAGTGTCACTTCGCTTCCTCATAATTTTCCCTTTCACTTCAGCCCAGGAATTTCCTTCAAGCCTAATAAAAACTCTCCTCAAGACAAGCTGCACTTATCATGATCAAATTAATGAAGCTTAGGAACACAGATTTTAATTAAAATAGCTCGTGTAATTTTGTAAAAGTGTGAAGGATTATCAGCTCTCAGCTCTTTAACAGATTAGTTTTTCAGAGTAAAAATGACACAAATTTCAGTGAAAACACAGAAAATGTGCAATAACTACAACATTACTTTGGAGAAGTTACCAAAATCATCTTCCCCCAGGAAATCCAGGCTCACAAACAATTACCTTGTTTATTATAGCTCGAGCTTCAGTGGCAAAATCCCTGGAACACACCTCCAAGTGGAATATCTTCCCACAGTTTGACACACAGGCTCCTAAAAGCTGACAGCAGAAACACAATTGGGAAAATGCAGAAAAAAAAAAAAAAGAATGCAAAAAATACAAAATATAAAAAGTGCAAATAAAAAAAAACAGTGTAAATAATCCAAAATAAGGGAAAAAAAAGCAAATTTTAAAAAATAGTGCAAACAATCCAAAATAAGAAAACAAAGTGCAAATAAAAAGAGTGCAAATATTCCAAAATAAAGAAAATGCAAATAATCCAAAATAAGAAAACAAAGTGCAAATTTAAAAAGAGTGCAAATAATCCAAAATCAGGAAAAAAGTGAAAGATAAAGAGTACAAATAAACCAAAATCAGGAAAAATCCTGTAAATACAAAAAAAAAGTGCAAATAATCCAAAATAAGGGGGAAAAGTGCAAATTTTAAAAAAGATTGCAAATATCCCAAAATAAAAAAAAAGGTGCAAATTTCAAAAAGAGTATAAATAATCCAAAATAAGATAAAAAAATACAAATTAAAAGAGTGCAAATAACCCAAAATAAGAAAGAAAAATGCAAATGAGAAAAGAGTGCAAATAATCCAAAAAAATAAATCCAGCACAGACACTGATTTACTGAGGTTAATCAAGGTATTAATGAATTGATCAGAAAATACTTAATTGCTGCATTCCATGAGGTTTTGGGGGAATTTGGGAATTTACTCACTGTGAGAGCCTGCAAAGCCACGTGGGGAACTTTGTGATTCATTCTCTTCATGATGGCTTTAAGGCAATCCTTGGCTCTGCAAAGGAGCAAGAAATTCAGGAGAAATGGGAGTGACAGGGCCTGTGCAAGAAATGAGCCCAAACCTCCACCAGAACTGAGCAAAAATGCCACCAAAACTGAGCTTGTTGAGTGAAAATGGCACCAAAGCTGAGCCTGCTGAGCAAAAATGTCACCAAACCTGAGCTTATTGAACAAAAATGTCACCAAAGCTGAGCTTATTGAGTGAAAATGGCACCAAAACTGAGCCTGCTGAACAAAAATGGCACCAAAACTGAGCTTAATGAACAACAATGGCACCAAAGCTGAGCTTAATGAACAAAAATGTCATCAAACCTGAGCCTACTGAAAGAAAAGGTCTCCAAACCTGAAACTACTGAGCAAAAATGTCACCAAAGCTGAACTTGTTGAACCAAAATGTCACCAAACCTGAGCCTATGGAACAAAAATGTCACCAAACCTGAACTTACTGAGCAAAAATGTCACCAAACCTGAGCTTAATGAACAACAATGCCACCACACCTGAGCTTACTGAGCAAAAATGTCACCAAACCTGAGCCTAATGAATAAAAATGTCATCAAACCTGAACGTATTGAACAAAAATGGTACCAAAGCTGAGCTTATTGAGCAAAAAAGGTGAGCTCAATGAACAAAAATGGCACCAAACCTAAGCTTGTTGAATAAAAATGGCACCAAACCTGAACCTACTGAGCAAAAGTCACCAAACCTGAAACTACTGAGCAAAAATGTCACTAAACCTGAGCTTAATGAATGAAAATGTCACCAAACATGAATTTATTGAGCAAAAATGGCATCAAACCTGAGCCTATGGAACCAAAATGTCACCAAACCTGAACCTAATGAACAAAAATGTCATTGAAGCTGAGCCTCTCAGGGCTGGGCAGAGATTTACCCAGTGACTGGTCTGTCTGTCCTCAGCTGGGTGTTGGATTGGCAGAAATTCCCTTTTTCCCCTGGCATTCCACATCCATTCCAAACCCTGCTGCCAGGCCAGGAAGGGAGGCAATGGCAGGTTTGGGGCAGACAATGAGGGAAATGTCCCCAAAAGCCAGAGGATTCAATAAATGGGTATTGCAGTGGCATTAACTCCCAGCTCTGGGATCCCCTCTCCCACAGCCTGAGGACACAGAGGTTTCCATCATTTGTTCCTGCACAATCTGAGGTGAGTGCAGAATAACAAAGAGCTTTTTAAATGCTTCTGCTGGGGGGTTCCCACACCTGAAATGAGCATTAATGGCTGGCAGGAGCTCAGGCACATCAAAGGCTTCATTAACACTGATATTTGGAACATTTAAAAACATGAAATCCTAAAAAAAAAGAGCTGATGCAGCATTTAAAAAATTAGTACCACCGCCAGATACTTGAGCTGCTGGATTAGCAAAGCACAGAAAAGCCTCTGTGCCAGAAAAATACACTTTTAGTCCTAATATTTTCATCTTATTTCATGTATCAACCATCCTACAAAGTCAACTCAGTCACTTTAAGTTGTATTTTTATTTAGGGTAGGCAAAAATCTTCATTCTTCTCAAGGGCAGAAAGGGAGAAAAGGACACAAAATTGAATTAAAAATATGCCAGCAGCAGTGGCATTTAAAATTCAAAATTTGGGATTTTATTTTCTATACAAATATATATATTTACATTTAATTATGCATTTTTATACTTCTATTTCTGCATATGTAATTTTTTAAAATCACAGAATTTTTTACAACATCCCTTCCTTCAAAACCAGATTTAAACCAGTTCCCTCTACAAAACTCTTGTGGCACTAAAACCATTTGATTTTTAATAAAGGACTCAAAGGATTTTTTTTTTCCCTTTAGGACTAAAAATTCCCAGACTGAACAGATTTGCTGTTATTCCTTGTGGCAGGTAATCAATTAAAACCAAACCAAAACAACAAAAAAAAACATTTTAATGTTAAACTGAACTGCTAAAAACTCTGAATTAGTTAAAATTTCTAATTAATTGAAGATGAATTCCAGAATTAATCTCAAAAATTGAAGATTAATTCTGGAATAATCTTCAATTAATTAAAAAATTAAATTTTTCAATTCAATTAAAAATTAATTGAAGATTAATTCCAAATTTAAAAGATGTTAATACTCAAAAATTCAGCAAATATTTTTGGCCACTACAGACTCACTGAAATTCCATTTATGTTCCACTCAGGCTAGACTGACTCCAAGTGATTTGTGCTTTGATCCCTGTTTTTCCCTTTTCTCTCTCATTTTTCCTACCAACCAACCACAGACAAACACCATAGGAAGGCCCAGGTCCTTGCCAGGTGTTTTTGTGCACAGAAATTGTTTCCCTTTCTCCTCCTGGCACAGCCATTCCCCACATTCGTGCCAGATCATTAAATATGGATAACTCGGGCGTGCTGCGCCAAACTCCAGGAAAAAGCTGGAATGTGCTCAGCACATACAAACTGCTCTGCTCCAAATCCTCCCGGAACGCTTCTCCCCAAGCATTTCCAAGGCAGCTCCATGGATTTGGGAGGTTGGAGCTGTGCTCTCTGTGCCATTTTCCCCCTGCCAGCAGCACAGAATTCCCTGGAATGCCGAGGCCCAGCTTACCCATTGGGGGTGCTTCCAACCTTGTCACAAATATCCATGATGAGCCCCCAGTCCTCACTGGTGTTGTACTCATTTGTGGCTTTTTCTGGAAAGAAAAGGAAGATTTAGTAAGTGATTTATTTCTTCAGTTCAGATTCTATCAATAAAATGCATCCCTAATTAATATTTCATGGAATGATTTGGGTTGGAAGAGACCTTAAAGCTCATCTAGTCCCACTCATTCTATAGATTAATTAATAGGGTTTAATGGTATTTATTTGTGCTTTTAAGTTTTTATTAGCCAGCTTATTTAAATCCCATGTAAATATTGCAGTTCAAGTTAATAAACAGCAAATTCAATATTTGATTGCATTTGCTGCTTCAAGATTAAGTTTTAACCAACTAAACTCAATTTTATTTTGGTTGTTCAGCAGAAAGATTTCCACAAAGGGAACACAAACACAGCACCCACCAATGTCCCAAATCCCTTTTGCTACAGATGCAAAAAAATGGAAATTTAGAATGGAAATTTAGAATTTTGGCCATAATTAATCCTCACAAACTGAAATATTTACTTCAAGGAAGTAAATATTATTTTGAAAACACAAATATTCAAAACTAACCCCAAAAATTATAGAATTGCTAAATTTTCTTTTAAGTGCATCAATATTTTAGGGCATGAACAACAAATTCATGGATGGTGTGGGAAAATAAATGAGTGCCTGCAATTTTAGACACTTACAAAAAAAAAAAAAAAAAAAAAAAAAAGGAAAATCAAGCCAAATCAGCCTCTGGAAGCTGCAGATTCCCTGGATATGCAATCCCTAAGTAGTAGTGAAAAGATTCCCAAGGATATCCTGAAGTACTTCCCAAGGATCCACTGAAATTTCCCTGAGTGGAAATCACACCAGCTTTTCCTGCCAGGGCAGAAATAAGGGCAACAGGAGGTTTTGATGATCACAGGCTACACCAGGAAAAGTTCACCTGAGAATGATGGAATTGTTTTGGGTGGATAAACTCTCCCAGCCCATGGAGTCCCAGCTGTGCCCATGCCCACCCTGTCCCCAGCCCTGAGTGCCACCTCCAGAATTCCTGGGACACCTCCAGGGATGGGCACTGCAAACCTCCCTGGGCAGCTCCAATGCCTGAGCCCCCTTTCCATGGGGAAATTCCTGCTGTGCCCACCCTGAGCTGCCCTGGGCCAGTCTGAGGCCGTTCCCTCTGCTCCTGTCCCTGTTCCTGGGATCAAATCCTAAATCCCCCTCCTGGCAGGGAATTCCAGAGATTCCTGTCCTGCTGGGAAAGCCTGGCCAAACTGGGATGGGATCCCAGATTTGCTGATTTTTAGGATGAGGGCTGCCCACATGAGGGGGTTTGGATGGCTGGGAAATCCTGGGGATCCCCAGGAACAGAAGTGCAGGAGGACAAGGAGGGCTCTGAGCCCCAAATGCTCAGCCCAGGCCCAGGGCACTGCAGAAATGCAGCCAAATGTTCTCACTGCAGCCCTGGCATCTACAGCTCAAAACATCTGGGACCTCCCCTCTGGCCTGGCTGCTGTGCCAGGGCTGGAAATGGCTTTCCATGGAGGAATTGCCCCAAATCCACCCTGAGCTGCCCTGGGCCGGCCTGAGGCCGTTCCCTCTGCTCCTGTCCCTGTTCCTGGGATGATCCCAAACCCCCCCGGCTGTGCCCTCCTGGCAGGAGCTGTGCAGAGCCACAGGGTCCCCTGATCCCTCCTTTTCTCCCTGACCCCACTCCATCCCCACCCCAAGACAAGCTCAGCCCCCCCAGCTCACCGCGCTCAGCGCTGCGCCCTCCCAGCTCCCAGCACATCCCCACAGGAGCCAATTCCCTCTCCTGCACCCACCCTGTCCTGGGAGCAGCTGTGGGATCCCAGCTCTGTCCTTCCCAAACTCTGAGGGATCTGGAAGTTTCCCTCCCTGCCAGCACGACAAACTGAGCAGCAGCTGCTGTTCTCCTTCCCTAAATCCAGGAACAATTCTGAAGGATAACTCCCTCACAGATGCTGAGACAGAGCAGCAGCAGATGTGGGAGGATGCATTTTCCAGGAATTCTTCAGCACAGAGGGAACACAACCTTTGAAAACATGGAATGACTTGTCCTGTGCAGCCCCCCAGCTAATGAAGGAACATTAGACCTGAGCTGGCTTCCATGGAAATAACGACAAAAGCAGAATGTGCTGCTCGGGGTGCTTTGATAAAGAATTCCAAGTGCAAGGAGTGGCTTTTCCCTGGGTGAGCTCCCTGAGCTGAGCTGCTCTGAGGTTCCAGGGAATGCTGCCAGCCCAGGAGGGGGGACAGCACTCACAGGAGCAGCTGGGAAGGGGCTGGGAATTGTTTGCTGCTCCCACTGCCAAAAGCAGAAATGCTTGGAGAGCTCTGCCCCAAAGCACTGGCACAGCTCTTCCAGGAGAGGAGCTGGAAATGGAGGAAAAGGGGAAAAGGGAAAAAGGGGAAAAAGGGGAAAAGGGGAAAAGGGGAAAAGGGGAAAAGGGGAAAAGGGGAAAAGGGGAAAAGGGGAAAAGGGGAAAAGGGAAAAGGGAAAAAGGGGAAAGGGGAAAAGGGAAAAGGGGAAAAGGGAAAAAGGGAAAAGGGAAAATGGGAAAAGGGGAAATGGGAAAAGGAAAAAGGGAAAAGGAAAAAGGGAAAAGGGAAAATGGGAAAAGGGAAAAGGGAAAATGGGAAAAGGGAAAATGGGAAAAGGAAAAAAGGAAAAAAAGGAAAAAGGGAAAAAAAAAGGGAAAAAGGAAAAGGGAAAAAGGGAAAAGGGAAAAAAAAAAAAAAAAAAAAAAAAAGGAAAAGGGAAAAGGGGGAAAAAGGGAAAAAGGGAAAAGAAAAAAAAAAAGGGGAAAAAAAAGGAAAAGGGGAAAGGGGAAAGGGAAAAGGGAAAGGGAAAAGGGAAAAGGAAAAGGGAAAAAGGAAAAGGGAAAAAGGAAAAGGGGGAAAAGGGAAAGGGGAAAAGGGAAAAGGGAAAAAGGGAAAGGGGAAAAGGGAAAAGGGGAAAAGGGAAAAGGGAAAAAGGGAAAAGGGAAAAGGGAAAAGGAAAAAGGGAAAAGGGAAAAAGGAAAAGGGAAAAAGGGGAAAAGGAAAAAAGGAAAAGGGAAAAAGGGAAAAAGGGAAAAGGGAAAAAGGAAGGAAAGAAAGGAGCTTTGCACTGAGGGAAAATTGTCAGGTTCATCCCTGATCATTCCCACACCAGCCAGGGAGCGGGGGATGCCCTCACCCCCTGTGAGCGAGCCCTGGAGCCCTGCACGGCCCTGCAGAGAAGGGCAGGAAAACAAACACCAGAGGGAAGGAGGCTGCTCCGGGGGGGAAGGGTATGGGAGAGGAAGGACAGAGCTGGGAAAACAGCGAGTGCACGCGAATCTGAAGGGATCCAGACAGGAAATGTGACAGTTCCAAAAGTTTGGGGGGCTGCTGTCCAAGCAGAGCAGCCACACTCCCCCAGAGCTGCAGAGGGCTATCCCGGGATGTGCAGCTGTGCCCAGGTACGTTCCAAGGCTCTGCTCAGCTCTGGGAGCTTGGAACCACGGGAGAAAAGGCAGCTGTGGCAAAAAATAATTACATTGGGGAAACAAAACATTGGGAAAAAATAACATTGGGAAAAATAGTGACATTGGGAAAAATAATAACACTGGGGAAAAATAATAACACTGGGAAAAAATAATAACACTGGGAAAAGCAAAAATAATAATACATACTAGAAAAATAAATACTAGAAAAAGAAAAAAGGAAATAAAACCTAAGGGAAATGGAAGCCCTTGCAGGTTGGGTTGGATAGGAACAGGAAATTCCTTTTTCCCTACAGGTGTTCCAAGGAAAGAGCAACTCTGCATGAAGAGGCAGATGGATCTGCCCCACTGCTGCAGCCAATACAAAAGGCACCAAAATTCCAAACTCAGCACCTCCCCAGAGCATCCACGTGTGATAATCTGATGTCTTCCATGCTCTAATTTACAACAGAATACTAATTTGTTTAAAGCTTCTGATGACAAAGTTTTCCTGGCAATGGACTCTAATATTTAGCCCCAATAATTCAAGTTCCTATTCTGTTGCACATGCTAAATTTTAATAAGTGATAATAAAAAATTATAACTACAAATATTAAAATATTAAAGGAAAAATACACTGAGTAAAGTTTAAGCAAACAGAGTCCCAGTTTTGAAGTTCTGCAGCCTGGGAGTCCTTGAAGCATTTAAGTTTGTTAAAGAATCCTGCAGAGTTCAAAAAAAAATCCACTTGAACAAATACATCAGTTTGAGCCACGTGAAATGTGAGTGTGGTCAAACAGCAAACTGCAGCAGGGAACTGAAATGAGAAATAAAATAATAAATAAAATAAGAAACCAGCTCAACTTATACTACAAACAAACCAGAGATTGTGTGGCAACAAGAGCCACAGTCCATCTCTCCCATTTTGGCCGGGACAAAAATCCCAGGAATGTTGAATTCTTCTCTTTCCTAGGATCCCAACAAGAAAGCTGAGCCCGGTGCCTCGTTTATTTCAGTGCTTTTTTCAGTGCTGCCACTCAGAACAGGTGTTGTGTAACAAAGAAGTGACACCGAGCACGAGTTTAAGAAAGCACAAGTCAGGGCAGGACACAAAACAAAACAACTGAGTCACCCCAACCCCAGGCAGGTTTTGTAATCACTGAATCACAGAATATCCTGAGCTGGAGAAGATCCATGAGGATGATCCAGTCCAGCTCCTGGCCCTGCACAGCCACCCCAACACCCCCACTGTGTGCCCTGGGAGGTTCTGGGAAAGCTGCTGGCAAGGAATCCTCAATAAAAGGAGGAAAAGCAGCAGATCTTCCTGCAGCCACAATTCCCTGGATCCCTGCAAACCCAGGAGGCACAAAGACACCTCAGCCACGCTGGAAAAGCTGGGAAACTTCAGGAGTCAGAGCAAAACAGGACACAAACCATTCCCTGATGCTGCTGAGGAGAAGGGAGGGAGGCACCCAGGGATCCTTTCCCTGCCAGAGCCCCCAGATCGGGCAGGATGGGCCAGGAACAGCCAGGGATGCCTGGAGCTGCAGTGCCCTGGGCCCAGCACAGCCACAGGAGCAACCCCGGGATTATTTTGGGTGGAAAAGCCCTCCCAGCCCATGGAGTCCCAGCTGTGCCCATGCCCACCCTGTCCCCAGCCCAGAGCCCTGAGTGCCACCTCCAGGAGTTCCTGGGACACCTCCAGGGATGGGCACTGCAAACCTGCCTGGGCAGCTCCAATGCCTGAGCCCCCTTTCCATGGGGAAATTCCTGCTGTGCCCACCCTGAGCTGCCCTGGGCCAGCCTGAGGCCGTTCCCTCTGCTCCTGTCCCTGGTCCCTGGGAGCAGAGCCCGACCCCCCCGGCTGTGCCCTCCTGGCAGGGAATTCCAGAGAGGGAAAAGATCCCTGGGGATCCTCCTTTGCTCCAGGTGAGCCCTGCCCGGCTCCCTCAGGGATTCTCCGGCCCCTGCCCGGCTCCCTCAGGGATTCTGCAGCCCCTGCCCGGCTCCCTCAGGGATTCTGCAGCCCCTGCCCAGCTCTGTTCCCTGGCCCCGCTCCAGCCCCTCAGGATCCCTCCTGTCCCAGCGCTGTCCCTGGATGTGCCTCAGCAGTGCCAGCACAGGGACGGGCACTGCCCTGGGGCTGTGTCACACCGGGGCTGGCACAGTCCAGGCACCACCGGCCTCCTGCCCAGCTGGGCACCCCTGGGCTCGTGTTCAGCCGATGGCACCAGCACCTCCCAGGTCCTTTTCCAGCTCTCCAGACATTTCGCACCCCAGGGCATTCCCAGGGCTGGCTGTGACCCAGGAGCAGCGCTCGGCCCCGCCGCCTGCCCAGCTGCCCATGGCTGCCGCTGCCTCAGGCCAGCCCTGCGCCCTCAGCACCGGCCCGGGCCGGGCTGAACCTGCCCAGGCAGCACTCGATTCTCCTCCGGATCATCCACCGGGACACCCAACGGGACCGGGCCCGATCGGGAGCGGGAGAGCGGGGAGGGGAACAGGGAGAGGAAAAGAGGAGGAAAACGACGAGGAGGAAAAGGAAGCGGGGAAAAAGGAGGAAGAGGAGAAGGCAGGGGACGGGAGGCCGCCCTGCCTGCCCTGCACCGGGCCCAGCCGCTCACCCACGTCCTGCTCGAAGGGGTTGGCGGCGAAGAGCGGCATCTCGGCCCGCGGTGCCGCCGCCGCTCGCCCCGCACCGACTGACCCGGCCGGAGCCGCCGCCGCGCCCGCTCCGCCTCGGCCACCCAAAGAGCCAGGCTGCCCCGCCGCGCCGGACCGCCCCGCGCGGCCCGCGCCGCGCCCGCAGCGCCGCGAACCGCCGGGACGAGCGGCCGGGCGGGGAAACAGCGGAGCCGCCCCGCGGGCCGAGGGGGAACGGGGCGGGCGGCGGCCCCGGGAGCGCGGCGACGGCGGCAGGCACTGCTCTGGGCAGCCCCATGGCGAGGGGGCCTCGCGGGGGCGGAGCTGACGGACGCTGCGGAAGCCCGTGACGTCACGACGGCGCCGTGACGTCATGCGCCGCCATGTCGCGGCGGTGGTTGAGGGGTCGGGGCATTGCCTCGAGCTGTCCCCGGTTGTCCTTTTAATTAACCGGAATTAAATTTTAATTAACCGGAATTAAAGCTTGTCTGAGGGCGCAAATTGAGGGGGGAGTGCGGCTGAGGGGCGGCTGTGGCTGAGGGGATGGTGAGTGGGCGATTCGCCCTGACATCTCAAGAGCAAGAGTTAAAAAACCAAATAAAAACAGTTAACCGTCGGAAATGCTGAACAATTTTCCCAGAGGGTGCAGGGAGAACGGGGTCATGAGGCAGGGTCCTGCCTGATTGTTGTCAAACGTGGAATACATGCAGCTTTTCTTCAAGAGGGATGTTATCTGATGTTTCCTCAGGAGGGATGTTTGATGTTCTTTGTAGGTTCCCATTAGAATTAACAGGGAGGGCGATGGATCCGGTGAGGCAGAGCAGCATTGAGCTCCCAGGGATGTGTGGATGCCGGGAAAACAAATTCCTCCTTGGTGGAACTGCCGTGTTAAACTCAGGGCTTGTCACCTTTCGTGATGTAGGTGAGCCTAACAACGCTCAGTAAATAATTTCCCGTGGCAGTGGATCAGGGAATGCAGGATTCCTGTTCAGGATTCCCCTATCAGTGGATCAGGGAATGCAGGATTCCTGTTCAGGATTTCCTCGGGCAGTGGATCAGGGAATGCAGGATTCCTGTTCAGGATTTCCCCTGGCAGTGGATCAGGGAATGCAGGATTCCTGTTCAGGATTTCCCCGGGCAGTGGATCAGGGAATGCAGGATTCCTGATCAGGATTTCCCCTGGCAGTGGATCAGGGAATGCAGGATTCCTGATCAGGATTTCCCCTATCAGTGGATCAGGGAATGCAGGATTCCTGTTCAGGATTTCCTGTGGCAGTGGATCAGGGAATGCAGGATTCCTGTTCAGGATTTCCCCTATCAGTGGATCAGGGAATGCAGGATTCCTGTTCAGGATTTCCTGTGGCAGTGGATCAGGGAATGCAGGATTCCTGTTCAGGATTCCCCTATCAGTGGATCAGGGGATGCAGGATTCCTGTTCAGGATTTCCCCGGGCAGTGGATCAGGGAATGCAGGATTCCTGTTCAGGATTTCCTGTGGCAGTGGATCAGGGAATGCAGGATTCCTGTTCAAAGACCCCTGGCAGTGGATCAGGGCATGGAAGATCCCTGTTCAGGATTTTCAGCAGTGGATGTGGGTAAATGCAGGATTCCTGTTCAGGATTTCCCCTGGCAGTGGGGAGGGATCAGGATTCCTGATCAGGATTTCATCTATGACCCAAATCAGGGAATGGCAGGATTAATTGTTCAGGATTTCCGTGGAGTGAATCATTAACCAGCAGGAGAGAGAACACTAATTTCCCCCAGTGGATGAGGAGATGATGGATAAAGGGCCCTGGCAGTGGATGGTGGGAAACAGGCATTCCATTCCATAGGGAAGCAGTGGATCAGGGAATGCAGGATGGCCTGATCAGGTTTCATCTATCAGTGGATTTTGGGAATGCAGGATTCCTGTTCAGGATTTCCCGTGGCAGTGGATCAGGGAATGCAGGATTCCTGTTCAGGATTTCCCCTGGCAGTGGATCAGGGAATGCAGGATTCCTGTTCAGGATTTCCTCGGGCAGTGGATCAGGGAATGCAGGATTCCCAGGCCACAAAGACACCTGGCAGAACCCCAGGGCAAGGAAGATCCCAACAGCCCCAGTTCAGCAGCTGTGGGTAAATCAGCTGTGTCTGGATAAAAGGGAATTCTGGCAGGGGGGAAGATCCCACCCTGAGAAACTGCCTGACCCAAAACAGGGGAAGGGCAGGGATTAATTAGCAGGAGGAACGGGAAAACCATTAACCAGCAGGAGAGAGAACACTAATTAATACCTGGCTGAGGAGATGATGGATAAAGGGCTGTGGTGGGATGGTGGCAAACAGGCACATTCCATAGGGAAGGTGGCTCTGGAAGGCAGGGATGACCCAGTGACAGCACAGATTTTGGGATGTGTGGCACCCCCAAAATCCCCGTTACGGGCACACCTGGGCACCAGCTGTCCCCATCCCTGCTGTGGGATCAGCAGGGGCTCCAAGTCCCTGTTCCTGTGAGGAATAACTGGGATGAGTCAGGGGTTGTACCCAGCACAGCGCCTTTGGAACATGCACAGTCACCTCCTGGGAGCCAGCCGGAGTCATTCCCAAAGGATCCGTGGCAAACTGAGGCACGGCAGCAGCACAGGGTCCGATCCTGGAGAAGGGCAGGACCTTGGAATTCCAACACAAATCATCGTAGCATTCCCAAAAGCTTCCTGTATGAGTCAGTGACATTTCCCTGCCCACTCACCTGGAATTTCAGGGGCCACATTCCTTTCCTCAGCTGTAATTCCAAAGTGTAGACTCAAGAGATACCAAAGTTTCACTTGCATGTGTGAAAACAGTATTTTCTAGCATCTTTTATACAGAGTTTTAATTCTTATCTTGGAATTAAATTGATTTATACATTATTATTATTATTAGTAGTAGTAGTAGTAGTAGTAGTAGTAGTATTGTTTTATTATTGTTATTACTACTATTATTACTATTATTATTACTATTATTATTACTATTCTTGTTTTATTATTATTATTATTATTATTATTGAAATTTGATTTGAAGAGCACACTGATCTTCCTTCAAAAATTCAGCGCCTCATTTTTGTCATGTTAACAGTTCATATTTTTTGAACATTTTGTACATCAAAACATTGGTTTTTAAATCAGCTGTGATGGCCCGGGGTTATCAAAGCTTCTTTATCGAGTTTTTTCATGCTGAAATTCCATGAAATCGGCAACGTTGGAGGAGAGCTTTAAGCTCAAGGCGTTCAGAGGGATGGGCTGTGGATCTCCTGCCCGGCTGTTCCCTTCCCCTCCCGTTTTCCAGGGATTTTTTCCAGGGATTCGGGCTGTCTGCAGGGGGCACAGTTGCCTCACATTCCCGGCCACCCTTTGCCATCCCCATCCGGCTGCTGGCAATCACCTCCTGCCAGATTTTTAAGGCAAAATTTCCCGAGGTCTGGATTCACTAATTGCACCGAAACTTCTAATTTAACGTCATGAATCAGAGGAGAGCGGCATTAATTGGTTTAATTGCCTTTAAAAAGGAATTAGGAACCCATTAGTGCAGGAAGGCACCAAACGCTGATGTTGTCTGGCCAGAGTGGGAATTTGTAATGGATCCTGGTTGATGCCAGAGTTTGGGCTTTTGTGAACTCCACACATCCCACGTGGTGCAACAGTCACAGCAGCTGGGCGTGGAAATGAAGGGATGGCTCCTCCATTTCCATAGTTTTGTCACTTCAAATCAAATGACACTTGGCTCTCTGGAGCTTTGCTCCATTTTTTGCCTGGGTGTGGTGGGACAATGCATCCAAGAGCACCTGGAAGGGAAGGATTGGGAAGTCTGAGCCTGCCAGGTTCAAGCAATCATGGAGAACATCCAGTCCAGAAGCACCTACAGAACTCCTGCTCTGGGCTGACAGCACAGCCAAAGCCACGGCACAATTCCCAAAGGAAAAATCCCCCAGGAAATGGAAAAATCAACAACAACAACAGGGAAGGGAAAAGAAAATATCAGGGCATTGCCATCCCAAGCTGTGGAGGAGCAAACCATTCCTTGAAGAGAAGCCAGAAGCAGGAGAGGAGGACAGCAAGATGGTATAAAAATAAGCTGTTCCCAAAGCTGTTTTTCCAGACTCTGGCTCTGGGAATCTCCTTCTCCCTGAGCACTCTGTGCCCCGTGTCCCAGCTGTGTCACCACCATTAGGCCCAGCTGCCTGCACCGTGTCCACATCCCTGATGGATCCGGGGCGTTTGTAGGAAATCCTTGCTCCCCCTCCTCCCTGCCCTGCTCCACATCCAGGGGCCAACCCAGCTTTCCCAGTTCCTTTGTTACAAAATGTTGTCATAATATTTAATCTGCAGCCTTGGCCTCGGCAGCAGCTGTTTGAAAGGACAATTTATATTCCCCAAAGTGCTCTGAAAACCCTCGGGAAGCTCCCAGGAAGCTTTTTCCTGGTGCACAGAAGCAGCTTGTCCAGGCCTCCAGCTTTGTTTTGTGTCTGGCTGGATCCCCTGGATTCCTGCAGCTGCCCTCTCGTTCACTCTGTGGTTTGCTGGAATATTTGTTCCCTGCTTTTCACGCCGCTCTCTCCGTGTGGGAGTCACCAAAATGGATGAAACAGAGAAATGCCCAAAGCGATTCCATGGAAAGCTCTCCAAGATGGGAGCAGGAGCTGCTGCGAGGGTCCTGTTAGGTGAGAAACTGTTCCAGATTGCAAGGCAAGATGTATTCCATTCCCATCTGTATGGCAGTTGTCTTTTGTCAAGTGGGCATTTTCCTTATCTCTCTCTTTGAGTGACCAGAGTGACCACATTCACACCTCCCTCTGGGGGGGACACCTGCTGATAACAGCCATTGAATGTCCCTGCATGGCTGATAAGAGCTACAGCATCCCATTGGGAGATGTGAGCCCAGAGGGAGGAGCCAAGCATTCCTACCTGGATATAATCTGGAGATTCTGGAACACCAGCCAAGCATTCCTACCCAGATATAATCTGGAGATTCTGGAGCACCAGCCAAGCATTCCTGCCTGGATATAATCTGGAGATTCTGGAACACCAGCCAAGCATTCCTGCCTGGATATAATCTAATCTGGAACACCAGAGCATACCTGGATATAATCTGAGATTCTGGAACACCAGCCAAGCATTCCTACCTGGATATAATCTGAGATTCTGGAACACCAGCCAAGCATTCCTACCTGGATATAATCTGGAGAGCATTCCTACCTGGATACAACCAGCCAAGCATTCCTACCTGGATATAATCTGGAGATTCTGAACACCAGCCAAGCATTCCTGCCTGGATATAATCTGGAGATTCTGGAACACCAGCCAAGCATTCCTGCCTGGATATAATCTGGAGATTCATTCCTGCCTGGATATAATCTGAGATTCTGGAACACCAGCCAAGCATTCCTACCTGGATATAATCTGAGATACTGGAACACCAGCCAAGCATTCCTACCTGGATATAATCTGAGATTCTGGAACACCAGCCAAGCATTCCTACCTGGATATAATCTGAGATTCTGGAACACCAGCCAAGCATTCCTACCTGGATATAATCTGAGATTCTGGAACACCAGCCAAGCATTCCTACCTGGATATAATCTGGAGATTCTGGAACACCAGCCAAGCATTCCTACCTGGATATAATCTGGAGATTCTGGAACACCAGCCAAGCATTCCTACCTGGATATAATCTGGAGATTCTGGAGCACCAGCCAAGCATTCCTGCCTGGATATAATCTGGAGATTCTGGAACACCAGCCAAGCATTCCTGCCTGGATATAATCTGGAGATTCTGGAACACCAGCCAAGCATTCCTGCCTGGATATAATCTGGAGGTTCTGGAACACCAGCCAAGCATTCCTGCCTGGATATAATCTGGAGATTCTGGAACACCAGCCAAGCATTCCTGCCTGGATATAATCTGGAGGATTCTGGAACACCAGCATGGCTTCTCCACTGGATTTCCCAGAGGAACAGCAGCTGCCTCTCCTTCCACTGGATCTTCAGAGGCAGAGACTGCACCTTTCTCCAGGATCCCTGCTCCAGCAGAACCACCCCTGCCACTGCAGGAGGGCTGCAGCCACAATTCCAATGGGACTGCTGCCAGCACCCTGACCCACAGGGTATCAGGTTGGGTTCTCACTCTGTCAGTGTTGTTTTAGTTACTGCATCATTTATTTTATCCATTTATTTTCTCCCCTATGAAAGAACTGTTATTTCCTGCTCCCATATTTTTGCCTGCGAGCCCCTTAATTTCAAATTTATAGCAATTCGGAGGGGTGGGGAGTGTTTACATTCTCCATTTCAGGGGAGGCTCCTGCCTTCCTTAGCAGGCACCTGTCTGTCCAAGCCGAGACAGAATCCCACCCTTGGAAGGGTGAGTGTGCTGGGGTTTTACACAATCCCACCCTTGGAAGGGTGAGTGTGCTGGGGTTTCATAGAATCCCACCCTTGGCAGTGTGAGTGTGCTGGGGTTTCACAGAATCCCACCCTTGGAAGGGTGAGTGTGCTGGGGTTTCACACAAACGCACCCTTGGAAGGGTGAGTGTGCTGGGGTTTTACACAATCCCACCCTTGGAAGGGTGAGTGTGCTGGGGTTTTACACAATCCCACCCTTGGAAGGGTGAGTGTGCTGGGGTTTCACACAATCCCACCCTTGGAAGGGTGAGTGTGCTGGGGTTTTACACAATCCCACCCTTGGAAGGGTGAGTGTGCTGGGGTTTTACACAATCCCACCCTTGGAAGGGTGAGTGTGCTGGGGTTTTACACAATCCCACCCTTGAAAGGGTGAGTGTGCTGGGGTTTCACACAATCCCACCCTTGGAAGGGTGAGTGTGCTGGGGTTTCCCAGAATCCCACCCTTGGAAGGGTGAGTGTGCTGGGGTTTCCCAGCTCTGCTCAGCAGCTGGACACGCTGCGGATCCGGGGGATATTCCTGCAGGAGGAGCCAGCTGGGAAGGCTGGGGTGTGCCAATAGCTCCTGTCATTGCCCTCACAGCCTGATGCCACTCCAGCGAGCATCCCCTCGCTGCTCAAAGCTTTGGTTCGTTGCTGCTCAGCTCCCCTGGGCTGTGTCACTCAGCTCAGACACTCCAGTTTCCTCATGGAAGTGTCTCCAATGCTTTTCCACGCAAGTTGGTGTCAAGAGGAATGCATTTGTTCTTCTAATCACACTTTATTTTCTTCTTGCTACACGATGGGATTCCTCTTCCTTACATTAGGTGCCACAGAGGAGATGGATCCTAGATTTCCCCCATTTCCACGCACAGCACCCACCCAGTGTCTGCATCCAGAATTCTCCCAAACGCAGGGAGCCAATTCCAGTGGCTAAAGGCCTGGTTCATGGGCACGGCCTGGGACTTTGGCATCTCCTAAAAACAGCCTCAGCCAGGGCAGGGGGTGCCAACAGGGTGAGTGGCTCCTTCTGGGGCAGCCAGAATATCCAGCCCTTAGACCCAACATTTCCCTGTACACTGGGAAGCATTTGGGAATGCTTGCAGCTCTTTGAGCCACAGCTCTTGACTCCCTGTTTGCAGTAGGGAATTCTGGAAAGAGTCACGGAATCCCAGGATGGGTTTGGTTGGAAGGAACCTTAAATCCCACCCAGTGCCACCCCTGCCATGGCAGGGACACCTCCCACTGTCCCAGGCTGCTCCAAGTCCCATCCAACCTGGCCTTGGGATCCAGGGGCAGCCCCAGCTTTCTCCCCACTGTCCCATCCATCCCTGCCCTGGCAGCTCATTGTCAAAGACCTCATCCCACAGATCCTGGGAGATGCTCTCCAAGCTCCTGGCCTGTGGGGCAGGAAGTTTGCCTGGGAGAAGGAATTTTATTGTGGCTGGGTCACATGGGGCATCGCGGTGCCCATCCCGTGTGGCAGCAGATCCTAAGCCAGGTTTTGTGGACAAATCCTCCTCCCTTGGCCCCGTCTGGCCGCAGGTCCGGGTGGATGCGCGCCGGGCAGGAATGCGGCCGCGGGCAATCTCGATTGTTTCCCAATCCCGATTGTTTGCCGGCACAAGGCAGAGTCGGGCTCGGTGTCCTTTCAGCGGGGGCATTTAGCTGTGTCCTTTCAGCGGGGCATTTATTTTATTTATCCGTGTCCTTTCAGCGGGGGCATTTGTCTGTGAATGGAAAGCGCCGCCTCTCGCTCCCCGCGCTCGCAGACAGCGTGTAAGCGATTCTCTCTGCAGAGCGGGCACCTCGTCTGCACCTCCGGCCGCCGCCATCCTCCCCACAGCCCAGACATCCCAAATATCCCAAATATCCCGTTATCCCGACGCCCTCCTGCTTCCCCGGCGTTCTTTGGGGATGCTCGTCCCAGCGCCGCAGCGAGCACCGGGACACGGCCTCGGAGGAGATCATTAACGGGCAGCTGGAATATGCAAATGGCACGGCTTTAATTAGCCCTGGAGCACCCCGGCACCTGCACGGGGGTCAGCAGGGGAGAGGAGGGAGGCTGGCTGCACCCAGACAGCGGCGGGGCCGCCCGGGGCGCTTTAATGAGCGCGCCTTTAATGAGTGCGCCCTTAATGAGGCTCGGATCAGCTGATCCCAAATGCAGCCCGCGTCCGGTCTGAGCTGCCAGGCTGGTTCCGCTTCTGCCCCGAAAAACAGAACAGCCCAAAACAGGCGCGGGTCAGCAGCAGAACGGGGAAGCTGTGGCACACGGTGTGGCCCGAGTGTGACGGATTTAATTTAACCCCTGCAGGTGACGAGCGCCGCGCGTTAAACGGGGCGGAGCGGGAGCCAAAGGAATCCATGGATCCAGAGCTCTCCCAAATGGTGCCAGCCCCCAGATTCTGCCTAATGAAAAGGCGCTTAAAATGACAGATAAACACGGAATGGTGCCCCAGCTCCAGCATCTCTGGTGATTTAACAGTGAAGAAGATCTGCAGGGCACATCCAGGGCAGGGCTCCAAGGGCAGAGCTGCTCCTGGCATTCATGTGCATCCTTTTCCCATCCCTTGGCAGTGGCCAGGACCAGGCCAGTGCCAGCCCCACATCAGGGTGCCACAGGAGCCCCTGTCCTGCTCCCTGTCCCCAAGAGCAGCTCGTGCTTTGGGGTGCTTGTGAGAGAATCCCGCTTTTCCTCCGGGACTCGCTTCCCAAGGGGGGCATGGAAGTGATGAGGAGCAGAAATGCCCTTTGCTCCCAGCTGGGTCCCACTCACAGCAGGATCTGGGTGTACTTCAGCTATCCAGGATGTTCCAGCATCAGCAATGCCAGGGTGTCCCTGCTCCTGGATCAGCAATGCCAGGGGTTCCTGGATCAGCAATGCCAGGGTGTCCCTGTCCCAGGATCAGCAATGCCAGGGTGTCCCTGTCCCAGGATCAGCAATGCCAGGGTGTCAGTGCCCCAGGATCAGCAATGCCAGGGTGTCCCTGCCCCAGGATCAGCAATGCCAGGGTGTCCCAGGATCACCAATGCCAGGGGTTCCTGCCCCAGGATCAGCAATGCCAGGGTGTCAGTGCCCCAGGATCAGCAATGCCAGGGTGTTCCTGCCCCAGGATCAGCAATGTCAGGGGTTCCTGCCCCAGGATCAGCAGTGCCAGGGTGTCCCTGCCCCAGGATAGGCAATGGCAATGCCAGGGTCTCAGTGCCCCAGGATCAGCAGTGCCAGGGTGTCCCTGCCCCAGGATCAGTGACACTCTCTTGGTACTGTTTGCCATCAATGACGTTTGCCTGAATTTCTAACAGCATTCCTATGGAAATGTTTCTTCCCGTTTCCTTGTCTCTCCTTTTTTTTTCCCCTATTTTTTTAATGTGTTTCACATCTTTCCCAGTGTGACTCGAAGGAAACCCCCAGCTCTCCAGGAGCTGCCCTGTCCCGTGCCATCCTGGGCAAGCCCTGCTGCCGTTCCCCACCTGTTGGACCAGTATGATTGCAGAGCCCTGCCCCAGTGCTTGTGGCTTCCTTCATGTTTATAAACTACCCCGAGATCTGAGAAAAAGGATTTACGAGTGCAAAATAACAAGTTGCCAAACAGTTTCTAACCTCATAAACACATAATTTTAAATTCAAGGAGACACAGAGGAGGGCAAGATCACACAAGTGGACTGGGAGCAGTTTCCATCCTCCATCCTGGGAGCTCCAAGTGCACAATTCCCTCCACTGCTGCAAGCCCGGCCTCGTGTTTAAGCACTGATTGTGAAAAAGCCTTTCTAAAGATATTTTTTTTACATTGTAAAAATGGGAAACTCGTTTGTTTTTTGCTGCTCTCCTCCTCCTTTTGTTTCTCCCTTTGTGTTGTGCTCTCGTGGCGTCAGGGAAAAGCTTCCTGGAAACGTGGCCTGGGATGTGGGAATCCTTTCAGCTGGGTTTCCCTCGGTTCCTTGGTGCCCCACAGAGCGCTGGGTGCAGCAGAGCACCCACAGCACGGTGCAGCTGGGCTGGGCTCCCGTGGCTCTGCACACAGGCTGATTAATAATAATGAACTCTGCTGCTCTGGCATGGGGTGCCCAGAGCCGCTGGGGCTGTCCCTGGATCCCTGGCAGTGCCCAAGGCCAGGCTGGATGGGGCTTGGAGCACCTGGGACAGGGGAAGGGGTCCCTGGGCATGGCAGGGGGGGCTGTAAGGTCCCTCCCAACCCAAACCACTCTGGAATTCTCTGATAGCCAGAGGCAGCGGTGGCTTGGTGGCTGCAGCCTGCTCCCCTGGCCACCCTGGGAAATGCCACCCTGGGAAATGCCACCCTGGGAAATGCCACCCTGGGAAATGCCACCCTGAGCCCCCGATTCCTTCAAGCACTCACTCCCTGTGCTGGTGTTCACAGGGGTTCTTGGATAAGGGAAGAGACAAGGATCTGACTCCATGTTTCAGAAGGCTGATTGATTATTTTATGATATATATTACATTAAAACTATACTAAAAGAATAGAAGGAAGGATTTAATCAGAAGGCTGGCTAAGAATAGAAAAGGAATGATAACAAAGGTTTGTGGCTCGGCTCTCTGTCCAAGCCAGCTGACTGTGATTGGCCATTAATTAGAAACAACCCCATGAGCCAATCCCAGATGCACCTGTTGCATCCCACAGCAGCAGATAACCATTGCTTGCATTTTGTTCCTGAGGCCTCTCAGCTTCTCAGGAGGAAAAATCCCAAGGAAAGGGTTTTCCATAAAGGATGTCTGTGACACTCAGCCCCCTGATTCCTTCGAGCACTCATTCCCCTCCCTGGGCTGCTGCTCCCTGGCTTTTCCACCCTTTCTGCGAAGGCAGAGCCAATCTCCAGGTGCAGTTTCCCTGTGCAGGCTCCCCCAGCACTGCCAGCAATGCTGTCCCAGGCAGGAGGAGCCCCGCACACCTGTGGGGATGCCCCTGCATGCTCCTCAGCAGGGCCAGCGCTGCCAGGGGGGGTGTGTGTGTGCCCCTGGGTGCCCCTGGCTGTCCTGGGTGCCCCTGTGTGCCCTGGGTATCCCTGAGTGTCCCTGGGTGTCCCTGGGAGTCCCTGGGTGTCCCTGGGTGTCCCTGGGTGCCCCTGGGTATCCCTGGGTACCTCTGGGTACCCAACTGGCAGCACGACTCCCCTCCCAGCACAGGTGGGTCCCTGAGTGTCCCTGGGTGTCCCTGGCTGTCCCTGACTGCCCCTGGGTGTCCCTCGATGTCCCTGGCTGTCCCTGTGTGCCCTGGCTGCCCCTGGGTGTCCCTGGGTGCCCCTATCTGTCCCTGGGTGCCCCTGGGTGTCCCTGTGTGCCCTGGATGTCCCTGGGTGCCCCTATCTGTCCCTGGATGTCCCTCGATGTCCCTGAGTGCCCCTGTCTGTCCCTGGGTGTCCCTGTCTGTCCCTGTGTGCCCTGGGTGCCCCTGGGTGCCCCTATCTGTCCCTGTCTGTCCCTGTGTGCCCTGGGTGCCCCTGGGTGCCCCTATCTGTCCCTGTCTGTCCCTGTGTGCCCTGGGTGTCCCTGTGTGCCCTGGGTGCCCCTATCTGTCCCTGTGTGCCCCTGGGTGTCCAGGATTCCCTCCCAGCCCAGGCTGCTGCCCAGGGCTCTGCTGCTCCCCATTTGAGCAGCGGGCACCACAATCGCAGCTCCACCTGATGGATGAGCCCTGACAAGAGGCTCTGCCCCATTCCCCGTGCCATCCTCACCCTGCTGGGCATGGGGCAGGGAGCTGGCAGAGCCCCAGCCGTGCTGTGGCTGGCAGGGAAGTGCCAATCCAGCAGCGTGGACACCTCCAGAGCTGCAGCCAGCCCTCACACCCCATCGGGCCACGCAGCCAACGCACCAATCTGGTGGTTTGGCCACTGGCATTTTTCATTTTTCTACAGAAAAAGCTTCTGGCATTTGTTAAAAAAGGGGGAAAAGAAAAAAATAGCAGAGGGAAGAGGGCCAAGGGATTGGAGGACTCATTTAAATAATGGAAAGGCTGCTGCTGCTGCTGGATTTGTTCATGTCATCAAAAAGGGCCCAGCTTTGGAGTTCCTCACGAGCAGCAGGGCTGGGCTCCAAAAGCAGCGGGGCTGTGGTGCTGCTGGGTTTGCACCTGTGCAGGGCAGAGCACCAGGGGTGGCAGCATCTCTAGGAGGCCCTTGGAAATCTGTGTTGTGTGAGTGGCCTTTGAGTGCATGTGAAATATTATCTGTACTGCGTTTGAATATCTGCGCCCCGGCAGGGCCCAGTTGTTCCTGGTGGGCTGCAGCTGTGGCCAGTCAAGGTAACTGGGACCTGCCGGGGCACAGATATTCAAATGCAGTACAGACAGATTTTACAGGGACCCAAAGGCCACTCACACAATTACATACATTCTCAAGGGCCTCCCATAACCATCCACACAGGCTGCTCCTCACCCCCTGCTTCAGCCCAGCGTGCTGGCTCCAGAGCCAGGCATGATTTTCTATTTCTAATACAGAAAAAGCAAGAATTTTAATATTTCTGTCCCTCAAAATATTTATTGTGCTACAGCTTCTTTCCTGTGTCACGGAATCCAATCAAGGACACCCGTCCTGGCTGTCCCCAAGGCACATCCTCCTGCTCTGACACCTCCTCCAGCCACCAGGACCAGTAAATCGATCTTTAACAACATTTTACCATGTTCTGTACCATTGAACCCCGAGGTGATTCTGTCCTAATTCTATAATTCACAGATATTTTCACACGATAGGTCTCATTTTCTGTCTCCTGAGTCACCCTCCATCCCTCCTGATCCAATCTCCAGCCGGTGAGCAATTCCCAGAGAACGCAGTCCTGCAGTCCTTTATTCCCAAAGAAATCCAGGCTGGATTATGCACCCAGGAAGAGAACAAGTGTCCCAAAGGCAGATGGGGCTTCCCCTGCTGCTGGTTCGGCCAGGCCAGGGACAGGGCAGGAGGGTTCTCTGTGCTGGCACTGCCAGGGAAACCTGACCTAGACACGTTGGCATCGTCAGATAATTCCAGTTTAACCCCTCCTGCTCCAGCCCTGCATGGGCCACTGGAATCCCTGCACCTGCCCCTCCCTGGCTCTCCCGGGGTGCAAGCTCAGACTGCCCCCTCTTGCCAGAATCTTGGGAAAATCATGGAACCCTGGGATGCTTTGGGTTGGGAGGGAGCTTAAATCCCATCCAGTGCCACGGCAGGGACACCTTCCACCATCCCAGGGTGCTCCAAACCCCAGTGCCAGCCTGGCACTGCCAGGGATGGGGAACCCACAACCTCTGTGGGCACAAGGGGCTCTGAGGAGTTCCTGAGCGCGGGACAGAAATCCCAGGAGTTTCTCCATGCTTAGAAAGGTGGTTTGCCATTGCTGCTGCAGGAATCAACTCCCCTGATGGTCCCCTTGGGACAGGGAGAGGAGAGGAGAGGAGAGGAGAGGAGAGGAGAGGAGAGGAGAGGAGAGGAGAGGAGAGGAGAGGAGAGGAGAGGAGAGGAGAGGAGAGGAGAGGAGAGGAGAGGAGAGGAGAGGAGAGGAGAGGAGGAGAGGAGGAGAGGAGAGAGAGGAGAGGAGAGGAGAGGAGAGGAGAGGAGAGGAGAGGAGAGGAGAGGAGAGGAGAGGAGAGGAGAGGAGAGGAGAGGAGAGGAGAGGAGGAGGAGCTGCTGGTGCCTGCTGGGCTGACCAGGTTCTGCTGTAGGAACTGCCCATAAAGGAACAGCAAAAAGGAACAAGTTTTAAAACTGTTGTAAAAGAGCTCTGTGGGCAAAGCACCACAGCCCCTCTCCCTTTGCACCTCACTGCTTCCAAATCCTGCCGCGGGCTCCTCTCTGGGCAGGATCTGCCTCTCCCAGGAGAAAATTCCCTGATGGATCACACAGCTCCATCCCTCCTGCTTCCCACTCTGCAGTGGCAGGGCTGGGGCAGGGCTGGGCAGGGCTGGGGTTCCAGGGGCTCCCAGCTGGGTCCCTGTTATCCTTGTGGTGCCCATTTCGGATGGGAATGGATCCTGGAGGGCTCCCTGGTCCTTCCCCTGAGGAAGGAGAACTCACCTGGAAAAGCTGCAGAACGTCACTGGCTGCATTCTACGCCTGCTCCATCTCAGGATAATTTATTTTAACCTCTGAAGACACAAGGGAAAATACGTGCAGGAGATGGAGCCGTGCCAGCATTTCCAGCTCATCACAAGCACAGAACTGGTGCTTGTGGCACTTTGCTGGAGCACGGAGCAGTCTGGCTTTAAACCCCCCAAGCGATGAGGAATCGCATCCCCACCAATGGAAATGGTGCTTGAGTGAAGAGTTGACTAATTAAAGAGCTTCGGTTTGAAATTCAGCCGAAATTTCCTCCCTTTCCATGGTGTTCTGTCTGCTTTCTGAGGGCACTGCTGCACCGTGTGCCTGTGCTGCTCTCAGGGAGTGAAACCCCACTGGGGGGTTTGGGGTGCAGGGTGGGGACAGTGGGAGCTGGCATTGCCACACATGGTGCTCAGGGCTCTGGGGTTTGGGGTTTCTATTTGTTCCCATTGAAAGGCGATGCTGCAGAGTGAGGCTGAGCACGAGTGCTGGATCTGCACTCTGGCCACCCTGGGACTGGCACAGCACGTGCCACCAGCCCTGGTGGCACCTGTGGGTGCTGCTGGGCAGGGCGTGACAAACGCCTGTGCCCCTGAGGGGTGACAGCTGTGTCCCTGGGAGCCCCAGTGGTGACAGCGGTGTCCCTGGGAGCCCCAAATGGTCACAGCTGTGTCCCTGGGAGCCCAGAGAGCCCCAAATGGTGACAGCTGTGTCCCTGGGAGCCCACAGACCCCCAATGGTGACAGCTGTGTCCCTGGGAGCCCCAAATGGTGACAGCTGTGTCCCTGGGAGCCCACAGAGCCCCAATGAACCCAACCTGTGTCCCTCCAGCCTGCAGACCCCCAATGGTGACAGCTGTGTCCCTGGGGCCCCAAATGGCACAGCTGGCCCCTTCTGCACTCTCAGTGTGCCTGGGACTGAGGGATTTGGGCACAGAGGGACTGAAGGATTTGGGCACAGAGGGATTGCTCCAGCAGGGACTGAAGGATTTGGGCACAGAGGGATTGCTCCTAAAGGACTGAAGGATCTGGGCATACAGGGATTGCTCCAGCAGGGACTGAAGGATTTGGGCACAGAGGGACAGAAGGATCCGGGCACAGAGGGATTGCTCCTGAAGGACTAAAGGATTTGGGCACAAAGGGATTTCTGCAGCAGGGACCAAAGGATTTGGGCACAGAGGGATGAAAGGATCTGGGCATGCAGGGATTGCTGCAGCAGGGACTGAAGGATTTGGGTACTGAGGGACAGAAGGATCTGGGCACAGAGGGATTGCTCCTAAAGGACTAAAGGATTTGGGCACAGAGGGATTTCTGCAGCAGGGACCAAAGGATTTGGGCACAGAGGGACAGAGGGACTAAAGGATCTGGGCACAGAGGGACTAAGGGATTTGGGCACAGAGGGACTAAGGGATTTGGACACACAGGGATTGCTCCATCAGGGCCATCCCCAGCTGTGCAGGGCTGCCCATGAGCCTGCTGAGCACTGAGCTGAGACGACCCCAGGCACGGCCAGCAAGGCAGAGGCAGCCGTGCCTGCAGATGACACTGTGCAAGCAGGTATGTCTGAGTGCTACCAAGATTAGGGCTTAATTAAATTCCTGCAAGATTCCTGGGTCTTCATGAATTTCCTTTGAGCTCTCTGCCAACTAGGATACGCTCGCTGGCTGTGGAATATGAAAGCAAGTGTTGTTGTGTTTTGCAAATATATTTTCTAATGCATGCAAGTGCTGACTATGCAGAAGTCTCCCAGGTTTCCACGATTAACAAAATTACAAAAGCACAAAGGGTAGCAGTTCTTCTTGTTTTTGACTATCCCTTGAAAACAAGAGATGGATCAAAGTATCCTGTGATTAAGTTCATTAATCACACCCACACCATGAAAAACCATCGACTCTTCTGAACCCACTCCCGGCACAGGGAGGGCTGAGCAGCTGCCCAGGGAGGATTCTGCTGCGGCTTGGGTGTTTATTCACTGGTGTTTTTCCCAAACAGGGCCCTGGCTGGGCTGGCACGGCCAGGGGGCAGGGATGTCTGTGGCCAGGAGCGAGGAGAGGCCGATCCCCGCCCGGCCCTGCAGGGCTTGGGATGCACAAAACCCTCGGCACTGGGAAGCAAATCCCTAAAAACGGGGATGGAGCTGGGTGGGCACGGGGTTTGGGATGCACAAAACCCTCTGCTGCTCCCTTTGCACTGGGAAGTTGTGACGGTGTTCACAGGGGTCCCAGGATGAGGGAAGAGACGAGGATCTGACTCCATGTTTCAGAAGGCTGATTTATTATTTTATGATGTATATTATATTAAACTATACTAAAAGAATAGAAGAAAGGATTTCATCAGAAGGCTGGCTAAGAATAGAAAAGGAATGATAACAAAGGCCTGTGTCCTGTACTCTCTGTCCGAGCCAGCTGGGCTGTGATTGGCCATTAATTAGAAACAACCCCATGAGCCCAATCCCAGATGCACCTGTTGCATTCCACAGCAGCAGATAACCATTGTTTGCATTCTGTTCCTGAGGCCTCCCAGCTTCTCAGGAGGAAAAATCCTAAGGGAAGGATTTTCCATAAAAGATGTCCGTGACAGGAAGCAAATCCCTAAAAGCAGGGATTGAGCTGGGTGGGCACGGGGATACCTGCCTGACCACAGCAGAGGATGTATGGGCAGCAGGGCCCTGGAAAAGCCCTGCAGGGAGCGGGATTCCCTCTGCTGGGCTCCTCTAGGGTTTGTATCTTCCTTGCTTTTAATCCCGTGCTTGTGCCTGTCAGCAGAGCCCGGCTGATCCAACACTCGGAGCTCTTATCTGTGCATCTGATAAGGGGGAGCCTGGGGAGGGACACGCGGAGCTCAGCCCCTCCTCGCATCCCCCTCGTCTGGAATGAGCTGCAAATGCTCCCTGGGACTGGGAGCACTCTGGATGGAGCCGCGTTAAAGCGCTGGGAAAATGCAGCAGGAGCCGGCAGAGCTGGCAGGGCAGGCAGGGCTCGGGTCACAGGGCTGGCCCTGCCCGCAGCCCCCGGCTCAGGAGCCGTGCTCTGCCTCCCCAGGGATGGAGCTGCAGCAGCTCCCAGCCAGCAGGGCCCCCCTCAGCCCTGCAGGGCACGGGGGCACCCGCTGCGGTTACCAAAAACCAGCTTGGTTCCATGCCTGGACACTGAGAGGGGCTGGGGGTCCTTTCCCATCCTGCAGGGGGTCCTTCCCATCCTGCAGGACACAGAGTGACATCCCAGGCTGTGCTGTGCATCCAGCCTGGATTGGACCTGGGCTCTGCAGGGACATCCCAGGCCGTGCTGTCCATCCCAGGCTGTTCTGTCCATCCCAGTATGGGTTGGATCTGGGCTCTCCAAGCACATCCCAGGCTGTGCTGTCCATCCCAGGCTGTGCTGTCCATCCCAGGCTGTGCTGTCCATCCCAGGCTGTTCTGTCCATCCCAGGTGTTCTCTCCATCCCAGGCTGTGCTGTCCATCCTGCCTGGGTTGGATCTGGGCTCTCCAGGGACATCCCAGGCCGTGCTGTCCATCCCAGGCTATTCTCTCCATCCCACACTGTGCTGTCCATCCAGCCTGGGCTGGATCTGGACTCTCCAAGCACATCCCAGGCTGTTCTGTCTATCCCAGGCCATGCTGTCCATCCCAGGCTGAGCTGGATCTGGGCTCTCCAAGCACATCCCAGGCCGTGCTGTCCATCCCAGGCCGTGCTGTCCATCCCAGGCCGTGCTGTCCATCCCAGGCTGTGCTGTGCATCCCACCTGGGCTGGACCTGGGCTCTCCAGGGACATCCCAGGCTGTTCTGTCCATCCCAGCAAGGGTTGGATCTGGACTCTCCAAGCACATCCCAGGCTGTGCTGTCCATCCCAGGCCGTGCTGTCCATCCCAGGCTGTTCTGTCCATCCCCCTGGGCTGGACCTGGGCTCTCCAAGCACATCCCAGGCTGTCCCCATGGCCACATCCTGCTCTTTTCCAAAGCAGCCACAGGAGCTGTTTTGCTGGAGGAGCCCAGTCCTTGTGGTCCCAGTCCTTCTCGTCCTTGGGGATGAGGATTTTGTCCGTGCTGAAAGAACTTCTCCAGCTCATCCCCAACAGCTTTAACCACAGCCAGAGATGAAAACACCCAAATCTGGGTGGATTTGCACCAAACTGCAAACACCCTGCCCAGGGAGGGCGTGCTGTGGCATTGCACCACTGCCACCCCTCTGGATCTGCCTTTCAAAGGTGGAAATGAAACCCTGATGGGAATTTTGAGGAATCTGGCGGGATGCAAGGGCAGGGAGCACAGCTGAGACCCCTGTGCAGCAGGGAAGGAAGGGGTTATGGTGAGCACCCAGCAGCTCCCCATGGAACAAAGCTGGCATTTCAGGGCCGGGACAATGGATTGTGTTTTCTGCCTGCATTTCAGCCGTCCATGCAGTTGGCACCAGGCTGAGCTCACCCACCCAGCCCCGCACTGCAGCAGCTCTGTTCTGGCCGGCAGGGAGAAGCCGAACAAAGGGGAGCTGAGTCGGCAGCAGCGGGGATGGACACGGGCTCGGAGCCGCCCTGCTGGCCCCGGGACACTGCAGATCCCTCTGGACAAGCGTTTCCCTGCCACACACCCCAGCGCTTTGCACGGCCGCTGCTCACACTCGGTCCCTGCCTGGCCTGCCCAGCACAGCGAGGGGCTCGGCCTGGCTTTGTGGCTGAGCAGATTTGCAATGCCAGCAGGCAGGCCCCAGCCAGAGGATGCAGCCGCTGCTCTCCAGCTGTAAATATTTGCTCTAGCAACAGCTCCATTTCCTTTGAAGCGTTTAAAAAGGTGGCAGGTCCAAGGTGGAGGCACCTGCGGGCACGTGGCTTAAACACACACAGCACACACGGCCGGGCTTAGGCACGGGCTTAGGCTGGGCTTTGTGCCCTGCAGAGGAGACAGAGGCTCCATTTGTCACCCCGGCCTGTTTTCTGGGAAATGAGCTTTAATTGTGTTACCAGTGACTGGGAAACCTGAGCTCTGCTGGGCAGTGGTGCTGAGAGCTCCTCTGCTCGTGCAGAGGCACAGACGTGGAATCCCAGACTGGCTTGGCTTGGAGGGACCTTAAATCCCCCCAGTGCCACCCCTGCCATGGCAGGGACCCCTCCCACTGTCCCAGGGTGCTCCAATTCCCAGTGTCCAGCCTGGCCCTGGGCACTGCCAGGGATCCAGGGGCAGCCCCAGCTGCTCTGGCAATCCCAGCCCAGCCAGGAATTCCCAGTTCCCAATGTCCCATCCATCCCTGCCCTCTGGCACTGGGAGCCATTCCCTGGCTCCTGTCCCTCCATCCCTTGTCCCCAGTCCCTCTCCAGCTCTCCTGGAGCCCCTCCAGGCCCTGCCAGGGGCTCTGAGCTCTGCCTGGAGCCAGGCTGAACTTTCCCCCAGCTCTCCAGCTCTGCTCCATCACCCCTGCTCCATCACCCCTGCTCCATCACCACTGCACCCCCAGCTCTGCCCCATCACCCCTGGTTCATCCCCGCTGCTCTGCCAGCCCTGCTGGCTGCAGCTGCCCCCACAGAAGCGCCCTGGGGCAGGGGGTGCCCCGCAGCTGCCCACAAACCCCCTCCAACGCACACCCCCAGCCTTCCCCCGGCCAGGCTGGTGCCCTGGCAGTGCCAGCACAGCACAGCCGTCCCCAGAGCTGTGCCATGGAGGGCCAGGAGGTGCCAGGGGCCGGGGAAGTTCTGTCCCTGGCCCCTGCAAGCCCTCCCAGCTGGCTGCTCACAGGAGCTGTTGAGGATGCAGCAGGTCTGGCTCTCCCTCCTGCGTTTCCCTGCAGGCTGGGTTCAGCCAAAGGCAGCCAGGCTGCCCCTGCCCCTCCAGGCAGTGAATAATTCAGGTGAACTGCTGTTCTCCTTGTCTGGAACAGCAGTGGAGATGTTCAGAGCTGCCTGCAAAGGGGAGATGTTTGTTTGATGGGAAAACCTGCATCGTTGGCCTTGTGTTTAATTTAGCATGAAACAGAACCTTGCGGGTCCCTGGAGAGGGGAAGCTCTGGGGTGACCTAATTGTGGTTTTCCAGTGCCTGAGCCTGGGGGAAGGATGGGGAGAGGCTTTGGGCAAGGGCCTGGGCTGACAGGACACGGGGATGGTTCCATCCTTCACGCCCCAGGGTCCCTGGAACGCCCCAGGAGCAGCAGGTACGGGGCAGCTGTGGGCTGAGGGGGATGGCAGCTCTGCTGGGGGCTCTCACCGTGGTGAGACACCACTGAAGGGAGCTGGTGACACTGAAAAAAGTGATTGAAGGGTCTGGAAAAGGTGTTTCCAGTGACTGCACAGCTCCTGCTCTGGGAAACGCCCCCTCCCTCTGCCTTGCTGGGAGGCAAATGTTGTTAATCAGCCCGGTAAATTGAGATCCATATTTTTCTCCTGAGTTCTGAAACCCATTGAAGGCCTCTAAACAGCTCCTATCAGCTGAAAAAAATAACCAAATCCCTTTGATTGCTCCTGCCTGGGCATCCTGGGCAGTTCTTTGGGGAGAGCCTTTGGTGGGAGCGCGGTGGGAGCTCGTGGGGCGTTGGTGAGCGCGCCCTGCGCGTCCCCTGCCTCGGGGACAGGGCTGCCACTGTCCCTGCTGGCCTCTGGAGCCAGCTGGGGGCTGAGCTCCGGCCCCTGCACTCCCCAGGGACAGCAGGGGAGGCCTCTCCTGGCCCTGGTTCCAGCCAGCATCTCCCGCAGCCCCGCTCTCACCCTGCAGCCTTATTAAACATTGACTCCTTCCCCAGCCCTGTTTTCTGCTCCATTATCTCTCTTTGCTCGGCGTTTGCAATCCCCGGCCTTGCTGGGAATTCCGAGGCCGTGTTTTGTCTGCCTGCCTTCCTGCCAAGAAATGGGGAAGGAAGGAGCTCCCAGCCAGGCTGGCTGCAATAACCCCAGCGGCTGCTGGGCCTGCTCAGTGTGACGGCAGCAATGGGAGATCCAGGGGGAGCCTGAGCCTGAGCCTGAGCCTGAGCCTGAGCCTGAGCCTGAGCCTGAGCCTGAGCCTGAGCCTGAGCCTGAGCCTGAGCCTGAGCCTGAGCCTGAGCCTGAGCCTTCACCTTCACCTTCACCTTCACCTTCACCTTCACCTTCCTTCACCTTCACCTTCGCCTTCACCTTCACCTTCACCTTCACCACCTTCGCCTTCACCTCCTGGTGCTCATCTTCACACCCTGGCCATTCTCCACCCCAGGTCCGTATCTTGTGTCAATCTCAGTTTACACCCAGAGGGATGCTCAGCACCCTGGCCATTCTCCATCCCAGCTCTGCATCCTGTGTCAATCTCAGCTTACACCCGGAGGGATGCTCAGCCCGGAGAGGGCTCCAGGCAGAGCTCAGAGCCCCTTGCAGGACCTAAAGGGGCTCCAGGAGAGCTGCAGAGGGACTGGGGCCAAGGGCTGGAGGGCAGGGTTAGGTGGGGTGTTGGTAACAGCAGCACACTTGGCTCTGCTGGAGCTGCACCTGATCCACACCCGTGCTGGCAGTGGCACCCAAGGACATCAGCAGGGCAGGAGGAATTCAGGTCCAAAGTTAATAATTTAATTTCCAGCACACAGAGAAAAGGGAGAGGGCTGGATGGATATGGGCCTAAGGGCTCGCTGTGCTGGGACTGGGCATTCCCAGCCTGCAGCTCCTGCAGGAGCTCATTTTCCTTGGGAAGGCTCTCCCCAGAAAGCAGCCCGTGACTTTTATATATTGTTTCATTTATTACAGAAAAGCCCCTCTCTAGGCAAGCTCAGCGTTCACAAACTGCAATCAATAACCTCTCCTGAAGTGAGCACTGCCCAGCTCAGGGATGGGTTTTATGGGTGCTGTGCATCTTTATTATGAATGAAACATCCTTGGCTGCTGCTGAGCCAGGGTCTGGCTATCTATTAAAGCCTCTCCAGCTCTCTCAGATCGCCTGGAACCTCACTGAAATGGCAGCCCAGGGTCCATCTGGAACTGCTGAGCATCGGGGAAAATCAGGGTTCACAAATCAATCTTTTCCCTTCAGAGGTTCTTCTTGCATATAAATAGGTACAGCCTGGTCCAGGGGAATTTAGGAATGACTCAGCCCCAAACTTCCAGCTCGTTATGAGGAGATTTTGGTGACAAACAGAGCAGTTGGGTCGGGGGAATTTAGGAATGACTCGGCCATAACTTCCAGCTCGTTATGAGGAGATTTTGGTGACAAACAGAGCAGTTGGGTCGGGGGAATTTAGGAGTGACTCGGCCATAACTTCCAGCTCATTATGAGGAGATTTTGGTGACAAAGAGACCTCGAGGAAAGGCTGAGCAGTCTCATTCTCCAGTGAAATTCCACACACGCTCATGGCACGGAGCCCTTGCAAAGCTGGTATGGCCATTAACCCCTGGGCAGACCAAGCATTCCCTGGTGGCATCACCAGGTGTGAATCACCCAGGTGCCTGGGATGAGCTCTGGGAACTGCACATTGTGTGGCTGCTTCTTTTTTTGAATAAATAACTGTGAAAACAAAGGGCTTGTTTATTAGTTTTTATCCCAGAATAATTTCTTTATGTTGCACGAGCCAGCTAAGTCCCTTTTTTCACTTACCCACACTAATTTTGGCATTTGCAAATGTCGACATCCCAGTTAGAGACAACAACAAATTGCTTAAAAATCATCTCATCCTTTAGAAGAATTCTTCTCTTTGCTCTGCTGCATTGATGTTAAATGCTCGCTGCGTGTAAGGATGCCTAAATTCATTAAACATTTTGCAAGGCCGGTTTTGACCTGAATATGCCTCATAGCAGGATTTAGAGCTGCCTTTGACTTCGTGCCGAAGCCCAGGAATCCAGTTTATCCTGCAGTTTTCCCGACCTGTCCCAGGTATTTGTGGCCAGCAGCATCCCCCCGTCCCCCCGGGTCTCCCGGTGTCCAGAGGGATTAAAAATGCTGCGGTGGTTCGGGGCACCCCAGAAAATGCTGCATGGGAAGGGACCCACAAGGGTCAGCAGAAAGCTGTTGAGTGCTTCCATGGCGGGAATTACTGACTGGGAAAATCCTGGGATTCCTGACCTCGCAGTGAGTTTGCCAGCACAGGTAAGGAAGAGCCGCGCTGGCGATTTGCTGCTGGGACAGAGAAGGATGCTCTGCCGGGGACTGTCTTCAGTCACTGCTCCCTGCCCTCCTCTGTTATCAGCGGCACTCTAACGCTGCCTTATCTCACAGCTCTGTTGTGAAGCTTAATTAACTAATTAATCTTTCAGAGAATTGTGGTAGTCTCAGATAAAAGGCGCGGGGCAAAGTATCTATTACCGCTTCCTGGGCTATCGACAATAACGTCGTTATTAGCTCCCAGAGCTCTCCAGGATTCAAACCTTTGCTTACCAAGGATATTGCCAGATTTTCCGGCTTTTAACAAAGCAGTTTGTGAAATTCTGAGCTGCTCCTGGGGCCTGCAGAGTGGGGAATCCACACCTCTGGCATCACTCGGGATCCCAGGCCACGTCCTGGTGCTCCGTGAGCCAGCACAAGGAGCTCCTCCCTATCCCAGTTATGGATGTGTGACACCTTTTTTTTTTTAATTGCAACGAGCACATTTAATTAGTAGTGGGTTTGGGGAGGAAAGCTGCCTGTCACGTGCATGGATTTCCCTGCAGGACTGCGTGTGCTGCCATACAGGATTCCCAGCACTTCGCTCCTGCGGCGCTTCCTGAGCCGTGCCCCTGGCACAACCCTTATCCCAGAGAATGGAAATGAAGGAATGGTCATTTTCCAAACTATGGTGCTTATGCTTTTTGCTTTTGCCCCCAAACTAATCTCCATGTGGACAGTTTGCATGGCCAGCAGCAGAGGCAGCAGCACCAGTGCTGTGGTGAAGGTGAGAGCTGAGTGAAAATCGTTCTTCCCTGGAAGGATAATGGGATGCTAATAGGGGACAGGGGGATATGGATTGGTGGGGCTGACAGCAGGGAATGAGGTCTTGGATTTGGGGTTAAGGCAGGTGTCAGTGAGGACAGCACAGTCACCAAATGGGCTGATGGCATCTCCCAGGGGCAGGGCTCCAGGCTCCTGTTTCCTGGGCAGCCCTGCATTCCTGGGATGCTGAAACCCTGCCGTGGAGAGAACTTGCAGGGAATGCTGAAGAAATGGGGGATCACACCTGAGGGACGGGCAGGTTTGACATGCTGGGGAGGATGAACCTCCCGAGCACATCCAGGTTGCTTCAGCTCGGGTAGGGATCTGTCAGGGGGGTGAATTCCATCCCCGTTTGTCCTGATTTCCCTCGCTCGGGATGAGGGCTTGGGGGACCAGGTCCTTGGGCACCCACAGCCTTTTTGGCGAGCAGCAGGACCACGGCTTTCCACAGCAAAGGGCTAGAGTTAATCACAGCATCCCAGAATCCCAGATCGGTTTGGATTTCAAGGGACATTAAAGCCCATCCAGTGCCCCCCCTGCCATGGCAGGGACACCTTCCTCTGTCCCAGGTGCTCCCAGCCCCGTCCCCCCTGGCCTGGGGCACTGCCAGGGATGCAGGGGCAGCCACAGCCGCTCTGGGCACCCAGTGCCAGGCCTGCCCACCCTGCCAGGGCAGGATTTCTCCCGAATCTCCGCTCTCCCCCTGCCCTCGCTTGAACCATTCCCTGCGTCCACTCCCTCCCGGCCGGCGCCAGCGCGGCCGCCGAGGCAAAATGGAGGCGGCGGGGTCTCCCCCACCCCCTTCCCCCATTTCCCCCCTCTTTTCCACCCTTTTCCAGGCATTCCCACCCCCGGCCGGCGGCGGGACTACGAGTCCCATGGCGCCGCGGGCCGGGGGCGGAGCGGGGCTTTGTGCGGGCGGCATGCGGGGGAGCCGCAGCCGGGGCTGGAGCCGGAGCCGGAGAGCGAGCCCGCCCCGGGGGGAGGAGGGCGAGGGCGGCGAGCCATGACGGGCGGCGGCGCCGCGGAGCGCCCGCGGTGGTAGAGGGCGAGCGCGGGGCGCGGAGCCCGCCCGGGCCGGCGCGGGGCGCGGAGAGCGCGGAGCGGCCGCCATGGGCAACGCGGGGAGCGTGGACGCGCAGCAGACGGAGCTGAGGGCGCACAGCGTGCCCCTGAAGCTGCCCATGCCCGAGCCCGGCGAGCTGGAGGAGCGCTTCGCCGTGGTGCTGGTGAGCGCCGGCCCCATTGTCTGCGGGCAGCGCGGAGGGGCCGCCGGGGAGGAGCGCGGCGGGGGAAGGGGGGAGCGCCGCCAACTTGGCTCGGGAGCCGCGGCCGGGCACAGGTGGGCTCGGCGGGGCGGTGCCGCCGCCCGCGGGACGGGGCCGCGGCTCCTCTTTGTCTCGGCAGCCCCCCGAGGGCCGCCGTGCCCCGGCCCGGGCGGCTCCCGGGGCTCCCGGGGCCGGGCAGCGCCGGCGGAGCGCAGCCCGCGGGGAGCGAGGGGAGTGAGGGGAGCGGCTCCGGCGGGGACACCGCGGGGACACCGCTCCTGTGCCCCCCGGGACACCTCTGGCTCTCTCCTCCGGGGGACGCCGCCGTTGTTTTTCCCCGGGACACCCCGGTCCTTGTCCCCTTCCCATCCCGGCTGTGTGCGGGCCAGCGCGGGTTTGGCTTCGCTCAGCAGCACGGACGGGTCGCTGCCGTGCGGGATCAGCGCTGCGGGAAGGAAGGGCTGAGCTTTGCCTGGGCGAAGCTCCCGCTGCCTTTGGGGCACCCGGGCAGCGCGGCCCCGTCTCTTTTCTGCCGTGGTTTTTGTGCTCGCAGCCGCGTTCGCGTGTGGAAGGGGCGCTGGGGGAGGAGGGCAGCGGCTCCATGTGCGTGCCATGCCCTGCGCTCGCTGCCCTGCCGCGGGGAGCCCGGAGCTGCCCGGGTAATTCCCGTCCCGCATCCCGGAGCCGCCCCCCCGCTCCCTGGAACGCTCCCGGCGCTGGGAGAGGATTCACAACTGGTGTGCGTTGGGGATTATTTCTGGTTAGACCCAATTAGATTATCATGTCTAAGAAAAGAATAAGCCTATTCAGTCAGGAACCCCCACTGACGAGCCAAATGGCGAGTGAGATGTTACGATTATTAGGCACAGTGGAGAAAAGCCTGGTGTCGCGTTGCTCTTGTCGGGGTCGTGTTGGGGATGGGAGATGCTCCCACAGGCAGCACATGGCTCGGGATCCGGTCTGGGTCCGTCTGTGACTCGCAGAAGGGCTCCGGGCTCCGTCTGCCTGCGTGGTCTGCGGGAGGAAATCCGTGGCTTTGGGTTCGGGGCTGGTGATGGATGGCATCGCTAAAAGGCAGAGACGTCATTTGGGGCAGCCTTAGAAACGTGAAACGTAAATACTCGGGAGATAACAGCACCCAGCCTGTCATTTCCCTGGGTGCTCGGGAGGTTTTAGAAGATGGACTTCAGTGAAGGCTGGGAGGGTGCGCGCTGCAGCTTTGCTGGAGGGAGAGGCTGGCCGTGCAGGTGGGCAGTCTGTACAAACGTGGTGTGGGATGATTTTCCCCCTCTGACCTCTTCTCCCCCTGTGAAAAGCTGCGAGATGGGACTCAAACAGCCCCAAAAATCACCTTTGTGCTGTTCACCAGGGGTGACTGGTGTTGCTGCAGCTTCCAGGAAATCTCTGACCAGCTCATGAAAGAATACATTGCCAGGCTGTGATTATTTTGTTTTCTCTGTGGCTCTGAGGGAGAGATGACTGTGCCGCTGGTCAAACCCCAGAATGGGGTAGGCTGGAGAAGTGCAGGGATTAACAAGAAAGGAATGATTAGGGGAAAAACCATGAGGAATATTTTCTGTGGGGAGAGAGGGTTAGTCAGGAGCAGGGAGTATGAAGAAGGAGATGCTGAAGGTTATAAGACTAAATCTCACCTTCTTTATGTGCTGTCTTAAGAAATTAGCCTGGCACAGGCGTTGCTGGCACACTCGGAGCCCTGGTGAGGTCCCGAGGGCTGTGCTGACAATACCAATTTCCAGCTCTCTGATGAAATTCCCAAGGCTGGTTTGGACGTTGATGAGCACGGTGAGTGGCTGTGTGCAGGTCTCCCTCCCACACTGCGGGGTTCTGCCCATTCCTGTGTGGGAGAGGTCCCTCCTGTGCGTTTGGGAGTTTTGTTGTCTCCCCTCTGCAGAGCAGGGAGCCCTGGCCCTCCAAACCACGAGGAGAGCGCACTTGGCCATGATTTCACCGTGACACCAACTGGTTTATCTTTTCCGCCTCAAACACGCTGTCCTGAGCTGCTCCAGCATCTCTGGAGTCCCTTCAGCGAGGGGATGCTGTGCCTGGAGCTGATGGATGTGTGCCAGCCTGTGTTTGTGGGGCTGGCAGAGGAGTTTGTGTCGAGAAAGGGCTCTGGTGTGGTGGCTTGTCCTCCTCAAACACACCGGGTCACCTCAGAGACACCGGGTCACCTTGAACACACACTGTCACCTCAAAACACACACGGGTCACCTCAAACACACACACCTGGTCACCTTGAACGCACACTGTCACCTTCAAAACACACACCTGGTCACCTCAAACACACACCTGGTCACCTCAAACACACACACCTGGTCACCTTGAACACACACTGTCACCTCCCTGCCTCCTGATGCTCCTTGTGGTGCATAAATTGATGGGCACTGCCCCAGGTCACGTTTTTTGGGTGAAGTTCTCAAATCTGTGTTCCCTGTGCCCTCAGTGTTCCTGAGGATGTCCTGAGCCAACGGAGGGACAGGGATGTCACCGGCCGTGTCACTCCTCCTGCTCTGTTGGGCAGTAATCGGGGTTTTGCCCGTGGGTCTGTGTCTCCTGGTGCTGTTTTGGGCACTGCTGCAGTAAATGTGCTGCCGTGGTTGGTGTGTTGAGCCTGTGCTGGTGGGGACTGGGCTCTGTGTGTGTGTGTGTGTGTTCCAGGAGGATGTGTTTGATGGGATGTACTTCAAGGAGGAAAATGTGGGGGACAACCCAAGAGAGATCCAGGTTTCTGTAAGCTGAGTGTTGTTTCTTCCATCCTTTCAAGCTGATGTGAATTCTCCCCTTTTCCTGTGAGGTAATTCCCTTCCTCTCAGGGTTACACGAGAATGTGAACTCCAGGGAAGCGGTGCTGTGGTTTTGCCACCAAGCTCCCGGTTTGGCTGGGCTGGCTCTCAGCTCTGGCTCTGGCTCTGAGCTTCCCTGCCCTGGCACATCCCCTTGGGGACATCCCAGCCTTGTCCCTTCCCCAGTGCTCTCATCTCTCAGCCGTGTGGGATCTTTCCCTACGGACACTTGGGCATAAATCCTGAATTCTGGTGGCCATCCCAGGTCTTTGCAGTTGGGCAGTTCAGGAGCCCAGGCAGGGGTGCCAGAGGCATCCCCGGGCAGGGTGGCAGTGGAGCTGGGAGCTGTGGGAGCCGGTCCCAGGTTTGCAGCTCCTGCAGCAGGGTGGTCTCCTGAACCCAGCACGGGGCTGCACGTTTGCAGATGCCACGTGGTTTGGAGGAAGCAGCCAGGCCGGGCTTGGCAGGGGAAATCGCTGCCTAATGAGCTGTGATTGACATAATTTGACTGCTGGATTAGGAATCTGCGGTGAGGTTAACAGGAAATATCCTCTTCCCCCTCCCTCGGTGGGGTTTGGGTGCACAAAGGGCTCCTCTGTGCCCGTGGAGGGCTTGGCCAGAGGCTGAGGGAGGTGTTCCTGCCGTGCCCAGGTGAGGCACCCACCTGGTCCTGCTTTGCCCACTGGAGCATCTCCCTTCTGCTGGAATTCCCTTCTTGCCCCTGGATTTTGTCCCAGCGTCGTTCTCCGTCCCAGGGAAGGCAGCTTGAGTGTCTCCTGCTGAAGAATTTGGAAGCTCAGTGTGAAAACTCTTAATGTTTCCCAGCTGTTCCCCTTCCTCATTGTCTATCAGATATATTAGGCATTGTTTTATAAAATACATGTATATATATATGTATGTATGGTTTAGGGTCTGCAAATCATTATGGGGCTGCAGGAGATATCTGTGGGATAGGATCAGCCTCCCTGCCTTGGTGGGGCACTGGATTCCTTCTTGTGATCCCTAAATTTAACAGGATTCCCTTGGGATGGATTGGAGATCCTGGAACACCTGATGCAGGTGGGAGTGGTGCAGCCACTGAGGTGGCTTTAGGAATCCTGAGGAGAATGAGATTTCTGGAATGCAGATCCCAAACAGACCTGTGGGGTTTCCTTGTCCAGGCCTCAGCTCTGACAGGCTCACTGGGGATTTTCCTCAAGGTCTCGTGAAGTGATTGGGGCAGTGACACTATTGCTTCAAGAAACAACCTCATAAATCACATGGTTAAATATATATATATTTCACAGGGGTTAAATGGGCAGCAGTGCCTGGTGGTGACACTTCTGCCCAGCTGCTTTGTCACTCAGGGGATGGCATTTGTAAGTTTTTCCACCCAGACATCACCGGAGAACATTTTTGTAAAAGAGATTTTTTCCTTTGAGTGTCTGGAATACGAGGGTGCTGTGGTGGGTATTTAGCTGGTGGTAACCCTGCTAAAGTTAATTTCAGCTCCTGGAAACCTGGAAGACTTCTAAAATGATCTAGATGCATATATTTTTTGGTGTACCATTTTCCATGCCAAATAATCCCATTAATTTGGGTGATGGCGGAGGGATGAACCCTCCAAATTACACATCAAATTTTGTTTAGGGTGATCAACAACAGGTCAAGCAAACTTTACTTTTAACCTGTCCCATCCTCTTTCCTCAGAGCATTGAAGCTTTATCAGACATCTCTATCAACTTGCTTAACCTTGTGTGAGAGATAAAGGGGGTTTTTATGATTTTTTGTTTTGTCTGCACGAGCGAGGTCGTGCAGGAGCTGGCCCTGAGGTGTGAAGTGCTCCCTTGTGAGCTGCTCCATGTCCTGGGTGATGCTGAAGGAAGAACTGAGAGCTGCAGGATGAAATTCAGAGTTTACAAGGCGATCTGAAATCAATCAGCGGCTCTTGAGTGGTTTCTGATTGGTGATTGAATCACTTGAAGCCACGGGTGGCTGCCCTCAGTATTTCATTTTAAATCACTTCAGCTTTTGCTGCTGCACGAGGAGGTGTTAAAGTGCACAGGAGCTTCTCCCCCTGAATGGCAAAGCTCAGCAGATAACCAGCCCAAACTGAAATGTTTGATTTCCTCCTGTGCTTCCAGAAGCACGTGGCTGTTTTTACTGTATTTTGGGATGGTCGGACAAAGATTGTGAATCATTCTGGCAACGTCTTAAAGACTCCAACCCCTTTTGGAGTAAAACATCCTTGTGAAGGTGTGCATGGTAATTACCAGCCCTGTCCTGTGCTTGTGGGGCTGCTTTGGAGAAGGAGAGTGGTTTTCCCTGCTGGGATTTTGGGTTTTCCCTGCTGGAATTTTGGATGCTCCTTCCAGCTGCAGAAGGATATGGGATGGGTTCCATGTGGGATCCATGGGTTCCATGTGGGATCCATGGGTTCCATGTGGGATCAGCAGCACCCCTGCTTCCACAGGCTCCAGGCAGTTTCCTGCTCTCATTTTGGGTCCAGCACCTGCTGAAGAAATGATTTTTTCTGCCCAGTCTGTCAGAAGAAGTGGTTGAAATCTGTCCCCTTGCTCGGAGCTGAGGAGGTGAATGACTCTGGTTTTGTTTTCCTCATTTCTCGCTCGGGATCCATCCCAAAATGAAACCAACCTCTGACATTCACTTTCTGGTTTTAGTTTGCTCGCTGAGGGACGAGCCTTGTGCCTTCCCTGCCTTTCCCCCCAAACACACTTTGACTTTGGAGCTTCCTGCTCGTTTTTCCCAGGCTGTTGCTGTTCTCCCAGCTCGGTAGCTGGAAGGGGGAATGAGCAGAGCCCAGTGCTCCTCTGGAGGTGGGAAATCCCTGGGACTGGGTGCAGTTTTGCTTTTGCTTTCCTTTGCTGACCCAGCCGTGGTTTGTGATGATTGCAGCAGGGAGGTGGCTGGGAAGGGTCTCTGGGCAGGGCTCGGGTGCTCCAGGGCCCCCAGCACGGCTGTGCCCAGCTGAAAGGGCTGGCACTGGTGCCCACGGTGGGTTTAGGGCACAGGGAATGTAAAATCCCTGGGCTGTGCTGCAGGTTCTGCTGCACAAGTTGCTGTTGGGGTCAGTGATGTCCAGCAGGAGAGTTTGGTGCCACTTTTGCACCAAAACTGTCCCAGAGTGCTCCAAGCCCTGTCCAGCCTGGCCTCGGACAATTCCAGAGATCCAGGGGCAGCCCCAGCTGCTCTGGGAATTCCATCCCAGGTCTCCCCAGCCTCCCAGCTGGGAATTCCTTCCCAATATCCCACAAACTTAGGGGACACTAGGGGCAGCCCTGGAGGCTCCTGCTACCATCACCAGCACCTTCTGCTGCTCCTGGAGCACCAGGACAGGACCTCTGAAAGGGCAGGAGGCCAGAGTGACAGAATCCCAGCGTGGCCTGGCTTGGAAGGGACCCTAAAGCCCATCCCCATCCCATCCCCATCCCATCCCATCCCCATCCCATCCCATCCCATCCCATCCCATCCCATCCCATCCCCATCCCATCCCCATCCCACCTCTGCCCACTGTCCCATCCAGCCCGGCCTGGGCCCTGCCAGGGGTGCAGGGGCAGTGTCTCTGGGAACAGCCCAGGTTTCTGGGGTTCTGTGCTGCAGAGCCAGCCCTGCCTGCCTCCTGGGCTGGCCTGGCTCTGGCAGGGCGGGCTGGCACCCGGCTGTGCCCGCAGGAATCCGTGTTGGAGCCCTGGCACCCTGACGTGCTCTGCTCTCCCCAGCACGAGCTCATGAATTATGCAGAGCATGCTAATGCAGCAGCACTTCAGCACCAGCTGATTTTTGCTGCCGCTTGGCTTTGAGTGAAGCACTTTCCGATCGGGCTCCGGGCACTGCCCCGTGCAGGAAGGCGGGCATGAGAAGGGGTTGGTTTTCCTGCTCCCGCTCCGTGTCCTCGGAAGGTGTGGGGACAGCAGGAGGCTGGAGCTGTGCCTCTGGAGGGTTTTTCCTAACTCTGCTGGGAGGTGTAAGTGGGGTTTGTCTTTGTTAAGCAGAAGATCAGAGTTTAAAAGCAGCAGAGCAGTTTGCAGTGTGCTTGCAGGCAGTGCTGCTGAGGACTTCTGTGGTGAGCAGTGTGCAGCCACATTTGAGACCAACTCAGCTGAATTGTTGTTTTCTTTGTCTGGGAGCATCCATTCGGGAATTCGGGATGGGAAATAAGTGACACCAGCTTGTTCCATTTGATTTATATTCGGGTTAGAGAAAATCTCTACCCCGGGGCCAAAGGGCTCAGGCTGGTCAGGTAACAGCACTTGGAGCTGCTGGTGCTTAAAAAGTGGGAATTTCCCGTTTGTCACATCCCAGTTTCAGTTCTGCAGGTTTCCATCGCTTCATGTGCTCGCACCAGCTGGCCCCAGGGTCGTGCTCCTGCCCACGTGGTTGCTGGGAAATGCCACTTGGTTCTGCTCCAGTTTAGGATGGATTTCAGGGAAAGGCTCTTTCCTCACAGGGTGCTGGGCACTGAGAGCTCCAGGAGCTCCAGGAGCATTTGGACACCGCTCCCAGGGATGCCCAGGGTGGGATTTTGGGATTTTGGATCCATGATCCCGTGGGTCCCTTCCAGCTCAGGAGATTCCTTGCCCCTGTGATTGGTGGCTGGTGAAAGGTCTGTGATGTTTTCATTCACAGCTCTGGCCCTGATCCTCTCTATAGCCCAGAATTCCATATGGATACATGGAAAACACGAGCATGAATCTGCGCAGGCTTTGCCTCTTCCTAAAGTGGCGCCTTTCTGAAGTGTTTCATGGCCCAGAGGCCTGGCCAATGTGTACCTTGGGTATGCTGGGCTCTCAGTGCCATATTGCAGAGCTGCAGCGTGTGCTGGGTTTCGATTCAGGCCGGGATCTCTGTAACAAAACAAGTGTTTGTCCGCGGGGACTGCACAGCCTTAAACATACATTTGGGGAGGACATTCATAAAGCCCCAGAATGGGGGCATTGTGCTGCCGGTGAATGCCGCTCGCACGAGCGCTGGGCTCTGCTGCCCCTCCGGGACTCTGCCTCGGCTCTGCAGAGCGGCTCCGTGCGCTGCCTCGGGGGCTGCGGCCCAGCGCTGGGGACACCTCGGCAGCTGGGAGCTGTCCTGGGAACTGGGGACTGCAACTGCCCTGGGAACCGGGACAGCGCTCCCAGGCCTGGGCTGGGCCCCGGGGAGGGATCCTGTGGCAGGAAGATCCACAGGAAAGCTCCCAGAGGCTGCGACTTCCCTCGTCACGTTGAGCAGCGCGGAGCGGGGTTAACCATGGACAGGACGCGGGAACGGCTTCCCAGAGGGCTGGGGTGGATGGGATTTTGGGATTTTGGGAAGGAATTCCTGGCTGGGAGCGTGGGCAGGGGCGGGAATGGGTTTCCCAGAGAAGCTGTGGCTGCCCCTGGATCCCTGGAGGTGTTCCAGAACAGTTTGGGGCAGCAGCAGGTGTCCCTGCCCATGGTTGGGGTGGCACTGGATGATCCTTCATGTCCCTTCCACCCAAAGCCACTCTGGAATTCTGTAGCTCCTGTCAGAGGCTGTGTCCTGGCGGTCTGGGGGCAGAAGGGGTTGGTGGTGGCAGCAGGAGCCCCCAGGGCTGCCCCTGGTGTCTCCAGGGCTCGTGGGCAGCTCTGGCCACGCTCCCCACGTGGGTGTTGGCCAAGGGCAGGAGGTGATCCAGGACAGAACATTCTTGGGCCTTCCAGAATCACGTGAAGAGATTTTGGATTTTGTAGTGTGTGTCTGGCTGTTGTGAGAGATACCTTAAAAAGTACAAAAATTGTTTTTCCCCCTCTTTTTTCTTTTTAACATATATTGTTTGGCCAGAAATCCTTTACTATAAAAGGACTTGGGGCAGCTCTAGAGTGTACATCTGTTCCTTGTTTGCCTGCAAAATGACTGTACAGCGGAGGCCAAAAGCAGAGAATAGAGGGTTGTACAAATTGGCAAAGTTGCTGAAGTCTTTCAGAAGCCAGTAATTACAATGAAGAAGCAAATTGTTCAATCCAGAAACGCTGGTCGTTCATGCATCCAGCATCCTGGCGTGTCCCCCCGTGGCTCCCCTTGTCCTGCTTTCCAGAGGACAGACAAACAGCCCAGGTCCACCTGGGCCAGGTTTGGGGCTGGCTGGGTGGCACCGTTACCCAGAGGGCCTGGGAAGGGATGGAAATGGCTTGGCTGAGTTCGTCCAGCATACAGCACTTTTCTGACGAAGGTTCCCAATGATTTACTGTGCTTGGGAGTGCTTCAAAGGCCTCTCTGCCCAGCTCCGAGCCTTGCAAGTGCAGATGATCAAATAAATTAACTATCACAAATATTTAACTTAAAGCCTGCTCAAACAGGAGCTTTGATGTTGAGTGTGTGTGTGGGAGCCTCTGTGTGGCTCTGCACTCTCCCAGGGATATTGGGTGAACATTGAATTTGTCTCTTCTCTCAGATACAAGAAGCCTAAAACTGGAAATGTAAATAATAATTAATTGCATTTATTGTTCCCCCTCCATGGGCAGCAGGTTGGGATACAGCCCTGGGTGGCACTGGGATGAATTATGGCACAAGGAGTTTTCCTGGGAAGCTGATGGGGAATGGATTGTGAGCAGGGCAGTCACGATTTTGAGGACTGCAGGGTTGGCCATGCCATCCCTACAAGAAACTTTGGCTCAGGGGTGATTTTTCATGGCACTGGTGCCAGGTGTTGCTCGGTGGCCGCAACTCTCCAGGTAACCAAAGTCCCTTTGATGTCAGGGTAATTATTCATGGGTTGTTTGATAATTAATTTAATCCTTGTGTGACAGCAGCTGCTTACAGGTAGCTGGGCTGGATGGCTGTGAGTTGTTGGCTGAGAGCTGCAGCTCCCTGGAAGGGTCTGGGAGTTGTCAGATCTGCCCAGTGATCAGCTCGCAGGGAATCGTGTCTGAGAGCTCGGCTCCGCTCCGTGGCACAGCTTCAGCTGCACATCCCTGTTCTCTTGATCATCTCAATGAGTGTCTGAGTGAGGCAAATGCACAGTGTGCTTTTTGCTAAATGAAACAACGGCTTTGGTGCTTGACGGGCGTTTTTGCTCCATGCATTTTTCAGGAGCCGCTGGCGGTGCTGTGGGGGAAGGAGGGGAGCGAGAGGGGCTTGGAGCAGCCTGGGGGGTGGAAGGTGTCCCTGCCCATGGGATGGGATGGGGATGGGATGGGGTGGGGTGGGATGGGATGGGATGGGATGGGATGGGGTGGCCTCTAAGGTCCCTTCCCACCCAAACCATCCCTGCATTCTGTGCCTGAGCAGAAGGTGAAGTGCACAAAACACCGTGGGGAAAATGCTCTGTTCTGGAATGTTGTTTTTTATCTCCTTTAAAGCCAGAGCCTGCCTGTGGTACCTGGGCTGGTCAGGGGTGCTTTCCTTGTTGTGCTGACCACACTGAGGAGCAGTGAGAGATCCAGCTGACCCAGATCAAATGGCAGAAGAGTGGGGCAGGAGGAATTTAGGGAGCTGAGTCTCGGGCTTGGTGTGGATTAGAGGGAAGTGACCTTTTGGCTCGGCCCACGCAGGGGTTTCCAGGTCAGCTCAGAGCCTGGTGACCTTTCCTCCTGTCTCAGGCCTCTCTTGCTCCTCTGAGTCTGCAGGAGCCTTGGGGCCATTCCCAGCTCTCCCATCACTGGCGTATGGGGGCAAGAGGTGTTTTCCAGAAATAAATCTGTGTGTATTCCTGGAAGTGCAGCCTGTTCTGAGCAGAAGGCAGGTGGGCTTTCTCCCTGCTAGGGAGTGATTCTGTCACATTGAAGTGCTTCCATGAGAACATAAAGGGGATTGTGCAAGAGTTCCCATGAGCTGAGTGCTTCCCTGTTGGTCCCCATTCAGGATTCAGCAGCCAGGGGCATGCAGATCAATTCCTGAATGTCAGAACACCTCAGTTTTCTCCTGCATCCTTGGGTGTGGCAGATCCAAGGTATCCTGAGCTGGGTTTGCAGGGCACAGGAGGAACTGGGATACCTACCAGCACCAGTGAGGCAAAAATTGATTAAGCATGAAATTCTTCTCTGGCAGTGAATTCTCTGCTGGCTCGGGGACAAAAGGTTGCACAACTGAAAGGGAAAAGGAATTTTATTTGGAAAGCTCAGAGCTATTGTTTGTTTGGTTTTGCTGGTGTTTATTTTCTGTCTGATGGCAGATCTTTGTTAAAGGTGAATTATCCCTTCTGTTTAGCAAGTGGAGTGAAAACAGCCCCGATGCACTTGTGAGGCATTCAGGGAATTGTTGGAATTGTTAGAATTGTTCGAGGTGCTCCGAGGAAGTGCTTGGGGGTACTTGAGGTGCAAGAACCCGTGTGGAGCAGAGTATTACTTGTGTGCCCTGTTGTGCTATTGAAACAGCCCAGACAGCACATAAATAAAAGTACAGATGCACTGCAACATCACAAATAATACCTGTTGTAATATTTTGAGTTTAACCTAAAATATTTCACAGAAAAGATGTGGAGGGAGAAAAGCACCTCCTCTTCAAACTGGGAAAATGCAGATTTGGGTTGATTCCGTCCCAGAAACAGCGGGTTTGGGAATGCCTTGTCAGGAAGATGGTCCTGCTGTGGCAGCTCGGGGTCTGTCCCAGGGCCACCCATCCCTGGGCTCACATTTTAACTCGTTTTAGCCTTGATTTCCTGCTCAGGGCCTTTTCCCACAGACACACCAGGCAAACAGGGAGGCCTCCGCTGTGTGTAGCCAAAACACTGAGCCAGGGCTGGCACGGGGCTGCTCTTATCCCACTGACCTTGTGCTGGGGATGCCACAGCCATGGGCACGGCTGCCGCTCCTCTGGGGCCTCAGCAGTGACCCAGTTTTGTGTTCCAAGGTGCCTCAGTTCTGGCTGTTTCCTCCTCTTTTCAATCAGCGGAGATTTTTCATTTTCTGCTCATTCCCTCATGAGCAGATTTTGGGTGAAAACTTCCCTTTTCCTCTGCAGCAGCTCCTGCAGCATCCCAGTGCACCACGAGGATGACAGCAACAATAATAACAACAGTGATAAAGGCTCCAGACAATGATTAGAAGAGCAGATTTATGGATTTTTCTGGCCAGCCTCCATCCTTGGAGACGTCTGTGCGGGTCCTCCCCTGCGGGACGGTGCCCAGCCCAGGCTGGGGGTGATCCCTGGCCTGGGGGGTGTTTGTGGCGCTGTCCCTGCCCCATCCCTGGCTCCCTGGACATCCCAGGCCGTTTCCAGCCCAGCTGTGGGAGCTCGGCCCTCTCTGTGTGCTCGTGGCTCTCTCGGAGGCATTTGGAACTTCGTGGGAGGGAATGTGGCTGGAGAAATATCAACATGCCACGAGCAAATCCACCTCATTAGGGAGCGGGGTTTAACATTTTTTTGCATTAGTGGGAGGCTGAACTGTGGTGTTTGTGTGCTTGGGGTGGAGGAGGAGGAGGGATCTGTGTGCTGTGTCTGGATAATGGGGGATGGAAACCCATCAAAAAGGGAAAGATGGGGAAAAGGAAAAAACCCCAAAGTCTGGGTTTGCTGCGCCACAGCTGGAGGAAATCCTGTGCTGGGATGCACAGGAGGGGCTGTGGAGGTGATGCCAGTGGCAAGGGTCGCTTTAGGCAGGATTTTGGGAAGGAATTCCTGCCTGGGAGAGGCTGGGCTGGGATTCCCAGAGCAGCTGTGGCTGCCCCTGGATCCCTGGGAGGTGTCCCTGTCCATGGCAGGGGTGGATTGGGGTGGGTTTGGGGTCCCTGTGACCCAGCCCAGGCTGGGATTCTGGGATTCCTCTCCAGGGAGAGCTGTGGTTTAAGGAGGGGGCATTTCCCTGTTCCATCATTCCACAGTTCCCACAGTTCCCTTGAGGATGCCCAGCCTGTGCTGAGCCAATCTCTTCCGCCAGGTTAGGATTATTCATTGGGATTATTTTCCCTGGTTTTTGACTGGAGCAGCCTTTCCCATCAGCTGGGATCTCGGAGCAGTGTCTCCTGTTCCTGCCAGGGGAACCCAGGGTGTCCTCACGTTGCTTCCTGCTGTGTTTTGATGCCATTTTCCCTACTTTCATGTCACATTTTGACCTCTGGAAGGTGTCACCTATCCAGGTGTTAACCCAGTCCCTCAGCTCCCATGCAATGCAGGAACTCCTGTAAAATAAAAAAGCTTTATTTTACTCCAAATAAAACAATAGCTGTATTTACAAACCATTCTGAACAGATTGTTTAGGTAGTGCTTTACTGGAATCTTCCTTCCTTCTGCTCAGTGCTCAACTCCTCAGCTCATATGAAAATAGAAAACTTTCTTCTTTTTTTTTTTTAATTTAATTTTATTTTAATAGGCAACATCTTTTTCCCAGAGTCCCTGGGTTGTGGTAGCACCACATTGAGCAGGGGTTTATGTTACATGAACAGCCATTTCACTTGGTCATACCCAATTTCAGTTCTAGGCAGATTTTTACTGGCCTTTCGCTTAAGAGCTAAATCATCTGGAAAACAGATTGGAGTTTTTTGTGTTGTGTGGGGCTTTTTCCTGAGGTGAAACCAGTCTGAAAATCACCATAAGTGCTCTTCAGTGTGCAGGCCTGGGATGATGTCCCGCCTCAGCGTGGGGTACGGCAGGAACAGTTTGATAATTTTTAAAATTCAGTGTAATCAGGGCACTGCCTTGGGTTTGGCTGGCCGTGGCTGATTAAATGCCACAGGTTGGTATTTTTTACCTTCATCGGAGAGCTTCCCTTTCCTTAAAACAGCATTCCAGCCTAAAAGAGGATGTTTTCAAATCCCATACATCAAATCCTCAAAAATCCCTTTGAAACATCGAGCAATTCCTGATAACTTCTGAACCAGGACGCCAGGAAAAACCTCAAATGAGATTGAATAAACTCTGTTATCCCAGTATTTGTGCATAAGATGAATGGAATAATGGGAAAAGCAGAGCTTTGTTCACGGATCCCATTTCTTCCTAGGAAATGAGTTGGGAGGGCGGGGTGGGATGGAGACAGTGCTTCCAGCAGGAGAATTGATGCTAATTGACAGCTCATGGATCAGCAGTTTTCCAAACAAAACTGGGGAGCAGGCAGCCTCACGTTCTGCTGGGACTGGGTCATTTGGCGTAGAAAATCCAGGGAGAAACAAAGCAGGAGCTCATTCAAGGATAGTATTTATATATTTATATGCAGTATTTAGCGCTGGAGTGCTAAAAAATCAGGAATTGTCTAGGATTTGGCAGGTCCATGTGGGATGGTCAAAAATGCTGCTGCTAAAAAATCAGGGATTGAGTAGGATTGGGTGATTTGGCAGATCCGTGTGGGATGGGCAGAAGTGCTGCTGCCCCACAGCAGTCACGATTCTCACCCAACCAAAGGGATTATTCTGTCTCTGGAAATGTCTTGTTTCAGGAGTGACTTCAGCTCTCCAAGTGAAGCGGTATTTTTGTCTTCACGTGGGAATATTAGAGCTGAAATTCCAGCAGAGGTGTTGAGATTCTTGAGGGATGGATGCCTGGAATGGGCATTAAATGGAGATGCATTTAGCTTAAATATTGGTATTTAGGGGGGAGTTGTGTAATCTGATTTTTAGGTGATGCAGGATAAGGGAGAGATGCTGGGGAAGGAGCTGGGGATGAAACCAGGCTTCCTTGATCCAGGGTTTTTTTTTTTTGGGAACTCCGGAAGAGCAGGTATCCTTGTGGGATGCTGTTTGCCAGGTTTTGTGTGCCAGGGGGCTGCAGAGTGAAAGAAGTTCCTGCTGAGCACAGAAAAGGCCTGAGAATTTTAATTTAACCCAAAATCCTTGGAGAAATGAATTTATCCCCCAGCCTGCCAGGGATCACCCAGGACCACATGGATGTGAGAGGGAGAAGCTGGGATTGTCCTGCCCAGCATGGGGGTGCAGCAGCACCTTGGCTCTTCCCCTGAGCTGCTGCTGGGGATTTTTAAAGCTGGTAAAACCAGGGGAAAAGGGAATTCTGCTGTTCCCAAGCAGTGAATAACCTGGCAGTGAGGTGCCTGTTCTGTGTTGTTCAACGCTCACGTTGTTCATCACTTGCAGCACAACTTGAGCCGGTTATTTTAAGGTTTGGGTTAGAATAGATTTGCTGTTATCTCATCCTGCATGTTGAATTTCTCAGATTTATTGGTTTTAGACACCCTCTTTTCATTCTGTTCCTTTGGTGTTTGGGAAAGGATGTTTGCTTTCCCTTTTTGTGTGGCAGTGCATCCCTGCCTTCCCTCACGTTTTCCTCACCTTTGCAGGTGCTCAGGGCTCTTGAGTTGTAAATATTTTCATGCCTGTTTGGATCTAGTTTGTGAACGCTGGAATAGTTCGTGTTTACTGTTGTTTGTGGCATCTCTCATCTCTTCATTTTCTCCATCCCAGCAGTTTATAGATTTTTATTCTTTTTGTACTTTAATCTGAAGATGGAGGAGTTTAACTCATCCAATCTCGGTGTAGTTTGAGGTGTTTGGTGAGCCCAGTGTGGCTCCTGAAAATGCTCCTTTATTTTGTGTATTCCCTTCCCTTATCCACCTCTCTTCCAGTGGTTTTTCCCTTCTCCTTCTCCTGTGATTCCATCTGCAGCTCTTTATTTTGTTGCTGTCTCCTTTGCTCTGGCCTGAGCTTCTTTTCCATAACTTAATCCTCCTCTGCCAAAATCAATCCAGGTTTTTTTGGGTTTTTTTTTTTTTTTTGCTTGCAGACTATATTATCCCTGCCTGTCTGTGCTCCATATTCCACAGGTTTGCTTGCATGGCCCTTAAGTAGCTTAGGGATAAAAACGAGGATCATTTTCCAGTAATTTCCTGGGTGACTCAATTAAGTTTTAGTTGTTGCAGTAATTCAGTGCCAGGGTTATTTACGGCACAATCAGCCAGGGAGTCTCTGGAGTGCTCCTGGAGCTTCCCTGGATGGGAAGGAGCCACCAGGAAGGGATGGCCGTGACCTGGGATCACGGAATGCTTTGGGTGGGAAGGGATGTGAGGATTTCCCAGTGCTACTCCCTGGGACACCTCCCACTGTCCCAGATTGCTCCAGCCTGGCCTTGGGCACTGCCAGGGATCCAGGCACAGCTGCTCTGGGAATTCCAGCCCAGCCAGGAATTCCCAATTCCCAATGTCCCTCTGGCAGTGGGAATCCATCCCCTGTGTCCTGTCCCTCCGTCCCTTACCCAAAGTCCTTCTCTGAGGGGACTGCATCTGGAAATCCAGGATATTTTCCCATTTATAGCCAAGCCTCCCTCAGGCTGTGTTTTCCCAGTGGGCTGGGAGCTCGGGCAGGCAGAGCTGCTCTCCCTGCACCATTCCTGTGGGATAAAACCCGGGCTGTCATTCCCTTTTTTTGTTGGAAACCCACTTGAGCACAGCCCAATGAAAGGAGAAGTGGCTCTGGCCCGCAGATGTTGAGCATGAATCATGCTGCTTGTCTCTGTTTCTCAGCTGGGGTTAACTCCTGGGCTGTGGAAGATAAAAATGGGCTTTTTATTGCCTCCTTTTGGATGGAGGCAGTGGGATGAGTGCTGGAGCACCCTGGAGCCTGCATCCCAAAGAGATGAGCCCAGCTTTGTGCTTGCCCCGGGTGCTTTGGACAGGGCTTTTCCTCCCCAGCATTCCCAACAGATGGAAATTCCCACAGATCGGGGAATGGCTTGGCCAAGCACCCCCAGCAAGGCTCTTCCCTGCTTGTTTTGGAAGAGAAATCTCCATAAATTGCATTGAAGGCAGGAGTGCTGATGGCACATGACAACTGCAAAGCAGCGATAATCATCTTTCTGGGCATTCATTTAGGGGATGGATTGGAAAAGCTTAGGAGGCCTGAAATCCAGGATGTTTCCAGGCCCAGCTTTCCCATTTGTTTGGTGCTTTTGGGCCTCACCTGGTCCTTAAAGCAGGGCTTTGCCACACCCAGACTGGTGCAGGAATAGGTGCATAAATATAAGCATATATGGTTAGCAATTGATTGTTTAATGCTTTTATTATGGCAGTATTTGGAATACTAACAGATGAGGATAATTAATCCAATTAAATGGGTGTCCTTAGAAAAATAATCCCAGCAAATGTTTTTTCGTGTAGCCTGAAACACAGCAAAGCACATGAAACCAATTTTAGTTTTTCAATTCCTTCAACTTCCACAACATCACCCCCAAATTTAGGCTTATCAGGGTAAAATGCTCCATGCTGAGAGCTGCTTATTGATTCTGCACTGGAATAAATCCTAATAAATTGTAATAAATCCCAGGGTTTGGCATTGTTGTATAGACCCAGCTGTACAGCAGAGAATTGGCACCACAGCCTTGGTTTTGGAAGCAGTTTTTGGGAAAGATGGGACACAAGTGGTTAAGGACAGAATAAGAGAGATTCAGGGAAAAAGAGGGCATTGTTTGGAGTTGTATTTATTTGTTGAGGCTTTGTGTGGTTTGGCCTGTTGGTAGAAGTGGGGCTGCTGGAGGGACACTTCCCTGAAGGCTGCTTTTTGTGCCCGTGGAAGGTGTTAATCAGGGAAGGGGAACTTGGGAAGGAAATGAATTTAATTGCTGTTCAGATTTTCGGCAGGGTGAGGGGAATAATCACAATAATTCCACTCAGCCGCAGCCCCTGGATGGCTTCTCTTGGCAGGGAACAGGTTGGGAGAGCACCTCAGTTCAAGGAGTTCCTGCGCTCTGGGGCAGATTTTGCTGGGCTGCAGCCACTTTGGGACAAAAATTGCCCCATAATTAGGTTTATTCTCATCTGGCCATCTGTTGATGGAGCCTTCCCTGTGCTCCAGGGAGATCCTGGCTGGCTCTGAGCCCTTCTGGGAGCTGACACAGAGCCGAGGGGGGTTTGGTGCCCTGAACGTGGGAGCAGCTCCCACAAGGGCTTTTGGATGGATTGAATTCCCTGTGGACAAGGAAAGGCTCCCAAGACACCCAGACAGGGAGTTAGAAACAGCTCAGGGAGACAAAGGAGCTTTTCCAGCCCCAGACTGCCTGGCTCTGGCTCCCTTGGCTTTTTGGGGATGCCAGGGCTCTTTTCTCTCCCTCTGCCACCTTTTAAGCTCTGGGTTTTCTGTCAAGCCCAGCTCCCAGGCAAGAGGGCTTTTGGGATGTTAACCTAATCCCATTTTCCCAAAACTGTCCTGAGACTGGGGTGGAAATCTCTGTTCTGGTACTGTTTAAGTAAGGAAAACCAGGAATTTGGGAAGGTTTCACCTTCCTGATGCTCTGTGCCAGCCCCTAAACCCTGCTCAGTTTGGGTGGGATTATATTCCAATATTATATTTGGATGGGATTATATTCTGCACATCCCCTGCCTGTCCAGCTCACAGAAAATTCCCTGTGTGGGTTTATTCTCCTGGCAAATATTAGATCTGAACGTGCCTGGAAAACTCCTGCCCCTGGGAGGTTGGAGATGTATTTAATAATTGTATTAAAAAAAATACATAGTTCTCTTTGCCATTGTTACAGAGACATTTCATTCTCAGCTTCCAGCTGAAGCTGAGCAGGGATGGATGGGATATTGGGATATTGGGAAGGAATTCCTGGCTGGGATGGCATTCCCAGAGAAGCTGAGGCTGCCCCTGGATCCCTGGCAGTGCCCAAGGCCAGGCTGGAACACCCTGGGATGGTGGAAGGTGTCCCTGTGGGATGGGATAATCCTTGATGTCCTTTCCAACCCAAACCAGTGTGGAATTCCATGATGGAATGTTTGACGGTGCTGTTGTTAATTCATGGTGAGGAGCAAATCCTTCAGGAGCTGAATCCTGCACGGCTGCTCTGGGGTGAATTTTGTTGGGAGCCCTTCCTGTGTTTTTGAGGGAATTCTCACAGCCTGAAGGCTGATACCAAACCTCCAGTGTTCTTCCCCTTTCTTCTTTTTTGTTTTTAGTTGGAACTTCTCAGCTTCTTTCATAATCCCTGCAGATAAAAGAATCAGGGAAAGAACAAAATCAGGAGTTGTGTCCCCAAAGGTTTTTCAGGTGATTAGACACAGTGATAATAATTATGGGATCATGGAATGATTTGGGTTGGAAGGAACCTTAAATCCCATGGGCAGGGTCACCTTCCACTATCCCAGGTTTCTCCAATCCCTGTCCAAGCTAACCTGGAGCGTTTCCAGGGGTGCAGGGACAGCCAGAACATGGCTGTGGTGTCACCTTCTCTCATCAAACAGGACACGATGACTTCCAAAATCCACATTCCATGGAAGGCTGCTGGGCTCAGTGCTGGAGCTGCCTTCCTGCTGCCTGGCATTGGGACCAGCTGGGGCAGCCACCTGCTCTGAGCCTGGGGCCAGCTCTGGGATTGTCATCCATCCCTGGGATTGTCATCCATCCCTGGGATTGTCATCCATCCCTGGGATGGGATCATTGTCATCCATCCCTGGGATGGGATCCATCCCTGGGATGGGATCATTGTCAGCCATCCCTGCAGCCACATTCCTGGGGGTCCTGGTTCCATGCCCCTGTCACCCCTGTGGAGCAGCAAAGGTGGTGGTGCCAGCCCAGAGCTCTGCCACAAAATCCTGTATTTCCAATTTTCAGGAGTAGCAGCAGGGCTTGGCATCAGTAGGGAATTAAAGCACTTACCCTAAATGAGTTCTCTTTCAAAAAAAGGTGAATTTGGAACATTTTGGGGGTTTTTCTTCTTGCTCCCACTAAACAATAGAGTGAAAAGCTTCTGTTAGCTAAATCTGAATCTGGTTTTAGTGATCCTTGATCCAGGACTGGTTTTACCATGGGATGAGCTGTGCTTTGGCCACCTTGTGTTTGTGACCATCAAGGAGTAAATTAACATTGCCCAGGGGGTCCAAACAAATTTTATTTTTTTATTATTATTATTATTATTATTATTATTATTATTATTATTGTTGTTGTTGTTGTTGTTGTTGTTAATAATGACTAATGATTATTATATATTCAATTAAGTTTTGGGGTCTCAGCAATGGTTTGAGGTGAGCCTCTCTCTTTCCCCAGGCTCTTGCAGCACTCTCCCTTTTTTAGGACATGACAGATGACGGCACAGCACAATCCTTTTTTAATTATATCACTGTGTGTCTTAAAACTCCAGACCTCTATAATAAATATTTTAGGCATGCATATGAAAGCTTTCTATATTCTAGCCCCAGAGTCAGATTTGTGTACATGCAATTGCTGATTTATTTTCAGGAAGGATGGAAATTCGGTCCCTGTGGTAGCTCCTCTTGAGTAATCAGCCTCATCCTGCATATTTCCTGTGTTTTCTTTTTTAGAAGAGCTCCATTTACATTTAATTTGTGCTCAGCTCTGTGTATATTCCTGGTCAGATTCTGGTTTGAGTTAACTTATGGACAGCTTGGCTGACGTCAGGAGGAGCTCTCCCTGGTTTGATGCATTTCTTGCTGTCAGTTTTGCTCACGGGGGCAGATCTCTGCTGTTTGCCATTACAAAGAACAGATGCCCCTCATTTCAGACCCAAATTTATTCCTGTCCCACACAGATCTGCTTTATGTCCTGTTATTGTTGCACTCCCTGCAGATGCATTTGTGGTGGGAGGTCAGGAATCAAGGGCTCGGGCGGCGCTGTGTGTTTAAATTTTGCACTCCCATAAGATTAACAGTTTCGTACTTTGCTCTTTCCATATTTTGCATTTGGGGTTCTTAAACACTCGGGAGAGAGCTTGGTTCAGCTTTGTGTGTTTGGGTTTGTCCTGTGTTTGGTCAAGGAGAAGGGGAAATGGATTGAAACTGGCAGAGGGCAGGGATGGATGGGACATTGGGAATTCCTGGCTGGGCTGGGATTGCCAGAGCAGCTGGGGCTGCCCCTGGATCCCTGGCAGTGCCCAAGGCCAGGCTGGAGCACCCTGGGATGGTGGGAGGTGTCCCTGCCATGGCAGAGGGGTGGATGGGATGAACTTTAAGGTCCCTTCCATCCCAAACCATTCCATGATCCCATGATTTCATGTGGTGGGGTATTTTTGGGTGCTGGGACACATTTTGTCACTTTGCAGAGAGGTGGCTTTACAGCATGGACTGAAGGCTGTTCCGGGCTGGGGCCAGATTGCAGAGGTGTGAATGAACCTGGAATTTCCAGCTTTGATCCCTGAATTCCAGCCTGGAGTGAGCTGCGGTTCCACCTGTGTGCCCGCAGGGATTGGGGGGATTAGGGTGCACTGGGCAGGGCCATGAGCAGTGGGATCCTTCTCTCCTGCTTTTGGGGATGTGCCACCTGCAAACCTGCTGGCCTTGGGGCTGAAATCCAGCTTGTTTTCCTGCTGGGATGCTGTGACCTGTGAAGGGCAAGCCCAGAAGGAATAACTCCTGAGTTGGGAGGGTAACAACTCCCACAGCAGGGATGGCTGGGCCAAACATCCCCAAAAAAACCCCAAAAGACCTTTTTAACTCTTAAAAACAATGAGGTGCTGCCTTGCATCTGAGATCCTGCAGGAGGGGATTTGTGCCCTTGTTCTCTGTGCCTCTCCTGGAGCTGCTGGGCTCTGTCCTGGCTCGACCTTTCCCTGATGGATGCCGGGGCCCTTTGGGTTCCTGGCACGTGCAGGATTGCTGGCAGGGCCGGGCGCTGGGCCCGTCTGTTGTGCCATTCCTGTCACCAGTGTCCCCAGCCGAGGGGTGGCACCGTGCTGGCTGTGCCCTGGGGCTGGCACGGGGCTCTCAGCAGCCTCCCAGCACCTCCTGGCCTTGGGGTGGGGAGAACGGGAATTCTGGAGGGAGCAGCAGCCGTCCTGCCCTGGGGGATGCGTTACAGTGTGGGATCACAGCATGGTTTGGGGTCTCCAAGACTGAGTCCACCCTTGCCCAGCGCTGCCAAGGCCACCCGTGTCCCCAGGTGCCACATCCAGAGGGCTTCAAAATCCCTCCAGGAATGGGAATTTCCCTGTGCCAACAGCTGAATGGTGAAGCATGGGTGAAGTGCCTCCACTCCTTTGGTGGGATGGAGGTGAAAATGGGGCACTGTGGGGTCGTGGTGGTCCCAGGGGAGCCCAAAGTGCCTGCTCCACTCCTTCCCCTTGGACAGGGATCCCAGGAATGCCCTGTGGGAGGGGTGTCTCCTTTCCTTCTCTTCATTACTGCAGGTAATTTATAGATTCCAATACAAAAGCTCCCTGTTGAAGCCTCGTTGGGTTTAATGAAGTGACTCTGCCGAGCCTGGAAATGAAATAAAAACCCTCCCAAGTCAGTAACCTGCACATGAGCAGGTGATTAAAATGCTTCGTTCCAAACTGCCTGGGATTCTGAGCCATTTCCCAGATAGGCTTCCTGATGAAAGGAAGTCATAGTGAAAAATTAAGGATCGGGGCAAAAAAAAAAGTATTAAAATAAATAATCAAAAAGGATAATGATACCAGCAGGATAATGTTTCTCCTTTTCCAGGCTTGCAGCAAAACCCTGCTGGTGCTTCCAAGTCAGACCACATGTCTGAACAGATAATTTTTGCATTTTTTGTGCTGGGATAACTGTAAATACCTGCCTGCATTCAAGGAAGGCGTTTCACAGGCGCTTCTTCCTTCTGTGAAATTACAGCTTCAGCTCTGGGCTTGCCTCAACAGATTTGTGTCCCCAGAGCTGGGGGTGCTGCTGGGGCAGGCTGGAAATCCAGGCTCTGGGTGTCTGATTTGGGAAATTAATCTTGTGGTACCCTGACCTCAGTTACACCTGAGAACTTTTAAGACATTGGGAGCATTAAAATGTTGATAAATTATGGAATTACAGAGTGGTTTGGGTTGGAAGGGACCTTAAATCCCATCCAGTGCCACCCCCTTCCACTGTCCCAGGGTGCTCCAAGCTCCATCCAGCCTGGCCTTGGACACTTCAGGGATCCAGGGGCAGCCACAGCTTCTCTGAGCGACAAATCTCAGCTGTAAAGGTAAAACCAGCTGAACCTTCCCTTGTTTTCCTCAAAATCAGAAAATGCTGAAATGTACAGATTCATCTCCATAAAAGATGTAGGAATTTGGGGCTGAAAAGTAAATTGAGTGCAAAATTACTGCAGTAGAGTAGAGGTAGGTGTAGGCCTTCCAGAAAATAATGGATTTTGTGGAGCCATTAATAGCCAGCTCAGGAATGTGAATTTCTGTATGTTTGCCATGGACAAGGCATATTATCTGGGATAATTATGTGGATTGCACATCCAAACACGCCAGCAAAGAACAGGAATAATGTGAGCTCAAAGCTGAGCCAGGCAGGCTCTGGTTTAACTCCCTGAGCAGGACACAGGCAGGTTTCAACTCTGCAAAATGGGCAGCTGGCCTCAGTTCAGGCTCCTCCTGAATCCAATGGAGATCCCTGATTCTGGGGCTGTTCAGGCAGTGGAAAATGCATCAGAGCTGGGGGTGGTTTTGTGAAGAGGCTCTGAAGCACGAGCTGCTTGTAAAGAAAGAAGATCTCTGAGTGACTTGAAGAAATTGAAACCGCTTTGATTTTTAGGGACTTGAAACGGGTTTTGTGAATGCTTCTGTTTCTCCCAAGGGTTTTGCCTGGCTGGAATTCTGGGTGTCCTTTGGGGTGGTGAGGCTCGGTGGGCATGGTTGCAGGGACACAAGGGCTCAGGGTGTATTTTAATTGTGCTTTTGGAGCATTTGGAGTGAGAGGAGGAAGGGGAGCCTGGAATTGCTGATGGTCAGGGCAGACGCGTGGGCAGCTGGCTTGGATTTCCCCTTGGACATCTGGAAAACCCCTTTTGCAATGGGTTTCCAGTGGGGCTGGCCCTGCACTGGGGGCTCCAGGGGATGTGACTTTGGCTCCTGGCCCGGGCTGGTTGATGGATGAACTCTTGATCTAAAACCAGGCAGGAGGTTTGCAGCAGCCTGGGGAAATAAAAGTGAAAGAAAATCACAAACCCTCCTGGTCTGGAGGAAAAATTCTCCTCTGTGGGATCAGGGAAGAGAGGAATTCGATCTCCTTGGCTTTGTGATCCTTGTGGGCACTTTGGAACACCTTGGGACGAGCAGAAGGTGTGCACCAGCCTTGCTTTTCCCTCTTTCCTTTGCTTGGTTGTCAGAGGCAGCTGGAGTTTGAGGAAGGATTTTTAGGGTTGCTCATCCTCTGTCCCCTGTGAGAGCTCCGAGGGGGCCTCCTGTGCCACCCTCCCAGCCCCTCCCCGGGGCTCTGTGGGTGGCAGAGGCAGTGGCCAAGGTGCTGCAGAGTTCAGCACCATCACTCTCACTTTTGGGATGCTCTCTCTCCCAGTTCTCTCTGGACAGAAGGAATTTTGGTGCCAGGAGGCCCCTGACAGCTGATGGATGAGGCCCTTGGTGGGAAGCTGTGCTGTGGGAGGGCTTTCAGCTGATGAACAAAGTCAGTTTTGGGTGGAAATCTGTTGATGTTTAGAGGCTGCTGCAGTGAAAAGTACCCCGAGTTGTCTGCCATGATGATTAGCGAGTGACTTAATTACCTCACTCCCAGGGCTCGTTAAACTGCCCAGCGCTCCCAGCTCCAGGTAAACCAGGCTCCCAGGGGTTGCTCCAGGGAATGTGGAGTGGCTTTGCCGCATCCTCCGGTAACTGTGGGACAAAATTATTAATTATCTGTTAATCAGGGAACCTTCCTTGCCGTTGCCAGCAGTGCCTGTGCAGCCATAACAGCGATGTGGCTGCGGGGTTTGGTTTCCCCCTGTCTGAGGGCAGGGCAGAGGGACAGACAGAGGTTTTCCCATGGGATGGGCCCAATCCTGGCTCAGCCATGGTCCTGCCCCCCCTCAGGAGCCGGCAGGGTCAGGAGACACAACCCCAGCCTTGGAATTGATGTGAGGAAGCTGGAGAAAGCGCAGCCAAGGGAAAAGGCCCAACATGAATTTTTTCCCCCCAATTTTCCTTCACGTTCCCTTGAGGTCAGCCCTGAGCTGCAGCAGCTCCAGGGGCTTGGGAAGAGCTTGCCATGGAGAGCAGGAGGGATGTTCTGAGGGTACCTGAGGATGTTCTGAGGGTTCCTGAGGGTGCAGGGCCGTGCTCGGCTCGGAGGCACCCCGGCCTTGGCACGCGAGACGTTGGAGCGGCAGGAGCACGCCTGGATTTTCTTGTTGTTTTACAGCTTATGTTAAGTGCTGCTTAAATGAAAAGGCTTTATTTTCTTACACCCACGAGCATGTTTACTTCCTTGTACCTTCTGGAGTTGAAAGGGCTCTTTCATTAAAAAAAATTCCCCTTCAGACGGGCACTTCTGTTGTGGTTGTGTGCGCTGAGGGCCCGGTGCTGTCTGGCTGTGCTTCCGAGGGAGCTCCTTCCACACACGGGTTTCCAGGGAAAGCTGGGGGCACCCCGGCGTCCCTGGGCTCTGTCTGTCCCTTCCTGTCCCTCTGGGCTCCTTTGCTGGCCCGTGGGCTCCTTTTTGTCCCTGTGGTCTCCCTCCTGTCCCTCTGGGCTCTTTCCTGTCCCTCTGGGCTTCTTTCTGTCCCCGTGGGCTTCTTTTTGTCCCTGTGGGCTCCCTCCTGTCCCTGTGGGCTCCTTTCTGTTGCTGTGGGCTCCTCTGTGGGGTCCCTCTTGTCCCTGTGGGCTCTTTTTTGTCCCTGTGGTCTCCCTGCTGTCCCTGTGGTCACCCTCATATCCCTGTGGGCTTCTTTTTTGTCCCTGTGGCTTCCTTCTAGTCCCTGTGGGCTCCTCCTGTCCCTGTGGGCTCTTTTTTGTCCCTGTGGGCTCCCTCCTGTCCCTATGGGCTCTTTTTTGTCCCTGTGGGCTCCTTTTTTTGTCCCTGTGGGTCCCTCCTGTCCCTGTCCCAGTGCCATGTGGGCTCCCTGCAGTCCCTGTGGGCTCCTCCTGTCCCTATGGGCTCTTTTTTGTCCCTGTGGGCTCCTGGATCCTCCCTGGAGGGAACAGGCTCTGGATCCTCCCCGGAGGGAGGAGGAGGAGGAGTGGGCAGGACAGGGCTCCTGCTGAAATGTGGCCGGGATTTCAAGGAAGCCATGAGGGCACCGAGCGTGTGTTGGTGCTTGTTGGTGCTGGTGCTGCTCCCTTTTCATCCAGGCTGGCGCTCACATCCCTGGTTTGGGATGAGGTGCCAGCTCTGGCTGTAGTGTGAGGTGCAGCACACAGTGCAGCTGGGTTTCCAAGAGGGATTTGGGACATGGAACAGCGTTTTGTGTTGTCTGTCAAACCCTTCCTGGTGGGAATCTGTGCTGGCTTCGTCCAGGTGGAAGTGCCTCATTAAAACCTGGCTGTCACCCCTGGGATGTCACCACGCTCTCTGTACCTGTCACACCACTCCTACATTGTTTTTATCCCTCCTAAGTGCCTGAGGACTCACGGGGATGCCCTTGGCGCAGGGGTGGGAGCTGGGACATGCTTGGCTCCCTCTGCCACGTCAGCACCGTGGTTTAGTTGGAGCTCCCTGCTCTCCTGGAGGGTCTCCTCCTGTGCAGTCCCCATCCCTGCAAGTTTTCCAGAGCTGTGTGGCACTTGGGGACATGGGTTAATGGTGGGCACAGGTAGGGCCTGGGCTTGATGATCTCAGGTCTTATCCAACCTCAGTTGTGATTCTCCACCTTGTCATCTTGGCAAGGGCTTTGATCCATTTCCATCCATGACGTTTTGGCAAATGAGAAAATGATGATTTTATTAATACGGGTGTAACCACTCAGAAGTACAAGCCCTGTTCCCTAGAATGTCTGCTTTTATGTTGTTTTGCAGAAATTAAAATAAACTCTGATCAATTTGGAGGGTTGGCAGTGAAAAACTTCTGTCTGTAAGTTTTGTTCCTGGGATTTTTCATCCTAAAATGCAAGAAAGAAATCAAAGGCACAAAGCATTTATCTGTGCTTATGTTGCAAATAAACTCTGATAGAAAACAAGGGAGAAAGCAGGTTGGTGTTGATATTACTGTGGAGACAGTTTTGTCATTGTGGGTGTGGGTGTGTCTGTTTTTGTTATGAACAAGTTTCCTATTTTAGGGATTATGTCAGCAAACAGAGGGAAATGGCATTGTCTGAGATTGAGCAAGGCCGAGGGCCCAAACCTGGCTGCCCTCCTGCACAGGATGCCCAGGAGGGTTTGGGGAGCATGGCCATGGACTAACCCAGGGTGGGATGGCAGCGTGGAGCTGTGCCCAACATCCCTGTCACATCAGGCAGGGAATGGGAGCTCCAGCCCGCTGTGTCCTTGTGCTGCTGTCCTGGGCACATGTGGGAGGATTGAATTCTGGTGTTTGCTGTGTGGGGGGACACTGGAGGGATTGGTGCTGGGGATGTCCCTGATCTCCCAGCTCCAAGGCTAAAACCAGACCCTGAGCTGTTACTGAGCAGGACAAGGGCACTGCCCCGCTGCTGGGTTCGATGGTATTTCACAAAGAATGCAAACAGGGAGGGCTTTTCTAAAACCTTATTTCTAATTTATCCCCTTTGGCCCAGCTCCAGGTGCAGCTCTGGGGGCTTGGTGATGCTGCTTCTCCTGCAGTTGTGACTGGGGCTTTACTCTGCTGCAGAGGATGAAAAGCTTTATTGTAAATGAGCCAGCAAACACATTTCCTTTTTAATATTAAAAATAGATGGGATATGATTCCAGTGGACAGAAAATTTTTTTCCCCCTTTTTTCTTTACATTTCTGTCTCCCTTTCCCTTTTTGCTGTTGGATTCCCTTTCCCAGAGTGCAGGAGCATCTGCTAGCACAGTTTCCCTGGGCTCCTGATTTGGTTTTACCTGCAGGAGCCCCTGGCACAGCCTGGCAGCACCGTGGTGTCCCTGGCAGCCGTCTGGTGCCAGCTGTGCCCGCAGTCACTGTGTCACTGGGTCAGTGGCACATCCATATCCTCTCCTGGCACCGGCGCCAGGCTGCAGAGTTTTAAGATGGTTTTGGACGAGCTGAGCCTGGCACTGTGCCATGTTTGTTCCAGGCTCAGCTCGGGAAGCTCTGAGCACCGAGAGCTTCCTGCAGGGCGTGTGGAAGGAGCGGGCGGGCATTGGTGGCACAGGGATTGTCCCTGGTTCACCTGGGCTCCTGAGGGGCAGTGCCAGCCTCTGCTCTCTGGGACAGGGACAGCACCCAGGGAATGCCTATTATTAGTGGATATTTAGAATAGAGGCTCAACAAGGTAAAGCCTTGGCAAGCCTCTAAAGGAGGGAAATGATGCCTCAGGTTTTAGCGTTTATATTTTTCAGGTTCTGTGCTGCTTTAGTGTGCAGCTCTGAGCTTCACATTCAGCATTGCTGAGCTCTGTGCACAGAGCAGGGAGACAAAACAATTCCTGCTCCAGCTGGGCACCAGGGACAAATGGCCCAAAGCTCAGCCCAGGAGCACAAACCCCGTGGGCTGGAGAGAGAAAAACAAGCAGGGTGGGACTGCAGGGGCTGAAGCTGGGATGGGACAATGAACTGCAAGGTGCAAATGGAGCAGAGCTGATCCCAGGGAGAGACCCCGGGAGCGCTCGTGCATTTTGGGGCCATTTGGGTTCATCTTGGGTGCAGCCCTGGCTGGGCTCTGGTGCTGCCCAAGGTGCATCCATGGAGGAGATCCTTGGGATAAATCCCTGCTTTATTCTTTATTCTGTAACTCTGTCCTGCCTTCCCAAGGCATCAGCATGATCCCTCTGCAGCAGCCGATGCAGGAGGGGCACACACAGGAATCCTGCAGCATCCCGGCACACTGGGGGTGACAGGGAGGGCAGAGCTAGAGGCTGCTCGGCTCTGAACATCTGAGGAGGTCAAGCCAACGTGCTGGAAGAATGGGCTAGACATTAATGCTCCTGCCATTGAATGCAGCTCAGAGTACCTGGGGAGAAAATTCCAGCCGAGTGCTTCCACAGAGCGCTCCCGCCTTTGTTCGGCTCTGGCTGCTCCCTCCCTGCCTGCCCGGCTCGGGTTTTAGGGATTTGGAGATGGGAAATGCTGCCTGGGAAATGCTGGAGCCTCGAGGGTATAGCACACATCAAGGTTTTCCATGTCAGCTGCACATCTCTCTCTTCCTTGCTCTTAAATCGCTGGCGATGCACTTTCGTATGGCTGTTACGCCTTTGGGATAAAACGGGAAACAATCGGAGGTCAAGTGAAAAAAGGAAGAGTTTTGCTGAAGGAGTGAAGAATCAGGGATGTAGGTCACACAGCACAGGACTTTAAAGGCTTTTTCCTACAGCTGGCTTGGACTTGGAGGCTTTTTGAAGTGCACATCTGGTGAGCAGATTGAAGGTACAAACCCCAGGGTTTGTCTTCGCTCGCTTCCCGAACATCTGACCCGGAGACCTCCCCTTTGGGGGAAAGGTTCGGGATTGTGCCGGGCTCCTCTCCCTTGCACTGCTCAAGGGGCTGTGCAGGCTCCAGAAAAGCAGGAGGCAGATTAAGCCTTCCTATTTTCAAATTCCCAACCACCTGCTGTTCGGATTTGTGCACGTCCAGCCCCGGATGAGGGACCGGGGAGCATCTGGGAGCATCCTCAGGGATGTGGGATTGTGCAGTGTTAACTCCCCATGACCCAGCCCCACAGGAGAGCTGTGAGACAGACACAGCCACGGGGATTTGGGTGAAGCTTTTGGGAGGAGAGGAGTTCTAGGACATCATGAGCGTGGGTTATGCCCAGTCCTTCCTTGCCTCTGGTGTTTGATGTTGCTGGAGTTGCTCCAGGCTTGCGTCAGAGGCAGCCCCAGCGCTCCTTTGCTCCGACAGAAATCTGGAAGAGCTCTGCTGAAGGAGCAGAGCAGCAGAAAAATATTTATAGACAGGAAGGGGATCTGGTCTCCCCCCACCCTTTGGCAGGATAACTCTGAGTTTCCTGAAGATACACGCTTGGCAGCGGTGGGACCTCATTCATCCCAGCGAGCGCTGCTCCTCGGCATTCTTCAGATGGAAAATGTCATGGATTTGTCATGTCATTTAATTTCTTCCATTTGGATATATGTTAGGAATGAAGTCAGCTGAGGAGATCACAAAAGCAGCATTGATGCTGTGGTCCCTGTGCATATTTCCATGGGAGGGATGAAATGCCAGGGAGTTGGCAGCACAGGCCGCTTCTCTGGCCACATCTGTCTGTCCCCAGCTCCTGGGATGAGCCAGGGACACCCCTTGGACACCCCAAGGATTGGGAGGTGCAGCTGGCTGTGCTCCTGTGAAGGGAGAGCTGTGTGGAAGCCCCATCCCAGCGTCTCCACTGTGGGAAATGCTAGGAAGGATCAATAAAAGCACCTTGCTGCTTTATTGGTTTTTGGAAATTGTCACGTTCCTCCTGTAAACTGCAGCTGTAGGTTCATGTTTTAGTCTGCCTTTGCACTCAAGACAGGACAGGCTGTGACTTGATGGTGGCTCTGTCACCACTTGTAACATCTGAGGAGGAACCCTGTGTCATTTCCTCACTTTTAATAGGAATATTATTCACGTGGGAGCACTGGCAGTAATCACTCCTTTCAAAGAAGGTGAGAACTGAAGTGACTTTATGGGGAGTGAGAGCAGTGAAAATGCTGTTTTGTGTGTGACAAGGATCTGGTTTGCAAAGGGAGATGCTGCTGCATCCTCCATGCATGGGAATTCCTGTCTGCATGGAGCCCGGGGAGCTGGGTGTGGCATTCTCCATCAGCTGAGATCTGTGTGGTGCCAGAGGGAATTTTATCTCCCGGCCCCCAGGACTCCTCCTCCAGCTTGTCTCCACCCAGCGAGTGCCAGCCCTGCTCCATGGGATGGCAGGAATGCTTCCCAGCCCTTGAGTGCGTGATTCAAACCCCTTGGAGAAGCGATTTGAGGCACAAACAGCCCGGGAGGAAGGGACAGAGGAGCAAAGTGGGACACAAAGTTGGGATTTGGGTGTGTGGCTTGGGGAGAGCCCCCATCCTGCGCCTTCCATGGGGACAACACCTGCTGGGAATTGCAAGCCAGACCTCGGTGTTCCTGTGGGTTTCCCAGTCCCATGGAGCTGATCCCAAAAAGGATTAAGGGGATGAGTGAGGGTTAGTGGTAGGAACAAGCTGTGGGTCAGGGGGGATCTGTGGAAAACTCCAAGCAAGGATTTGCTTTCCTGCCTCAAAGGAGAAGCTGTGAAAGCCTGGGATGCTGAGGGGATGGGAGCCCTGGGATGAGCCAGGGATATCTATCCATTTATTTATGTTTGTGGTGTTTCTCCTGTGAAGTGTTTCTGTGTAAATCCCAGGATTCCATGGAGGCAGAAATGCTAGGAAGGATCAATAAGGCTCCCTTGCTGCTTTATTGGTTTTTGGATTATTTCTGTTCCTCCTGTAAACTGCAGCTGTGGGTTCATGGCAGTCTGCCTTGCACTCAAGACAGGATGGGCTGTGGAGGTGCTTGATGGTGGCTCTGTCACCAAAGCAAACATCTGAGGAGGAACCCTGTGTCATTTCCTCACTTTTAATAGGAATATTATTCACGTGGGAGCACTGGCAGTAATCACTCCTTTCAAAGCAGGTGAGAACTGAAGTGACTTTATGGGGAGTGAGAGCAGTGAAAATGCTGTTTTGTGTGTGACAAGGATCTGGTTTGCAAAGGGAGATGCTGCTGCATCCTCCATGCATGGGAATTCTGTCTGCATGGAGCCCGGGGAGCTGGGTGTGGCGTTCTCCATCAGCTGAGATCTGTGTGGTGCCAGAGGGAATTTTATCTCCCGGCCCCCAGGACTCCTCCTCCAGCTTGTCTCCACCCAGCGAGTGCCAGCCCTGCTCCATGGGATGGCAGGAATGCTTCCCAGCCCTTGAGTGGGTGATTCAAACCCCTTGGAGAAGCGATTTGGGGCACAAACAGCCCGGGAGGAAGGGACAGAGGAGCAAAGTGGGACACAAAGTTGGGATTTGGGTGTGTGGCTTGGCGAGAGCCCCCATCCTGCACCTTCCATGGGGGACAACACCTGCTGGGAATTGCAAACCAGACCTCGGTGTTCCTGTGGGTTTCCCAGTCCCATGGAGCTGATCCCAAAAAGGATTAAGGGGATGAGTGAGGGTTAGTGGTAGGAACAAGCTGTGCATCAGGGAGGGATCTGTGGAAAACTCCAAGCAAGGGATTTGCTTTCCTGCCTCAAAGGAGAAGCTGTGAAAGCCTGGGATGCTGAGGGATGGGAGCCCCTGGGATGAGCCAGGGATATCTATCCATTTATTTATGTTTGTTGTGTTTCTGTATAAATAATGGGATTCACATGGAGGCAGAACCACATAATCACCACAGGCTCCTCTGTGCCCACTTGCCACTCAGCTGGATTATTTCTGGAGTCACTGCCAAGTGCAGTTTGGGCTTGGGCACTGCCTGGAGGGGGGAATTGCCTGGAATGGGCTGTGGAGGTGCAAATAGATCCCCGCTGTATTTGACAAAGCAAAATCTGGCCTAGCCTTCTGGGATGGATCATGATTTGTTGGGAATTCATGCAGCTGCACCCATGCAAGTGCATCATTCCCTGAGAAACCTGGGGGCCATGGTCAGCCTCAGGATATTTCTTTGGTGTGGCACCATAACAGTTAATTGATGGCTGGTTCTTGTTGTTGTTCCTGGTATTGGGAGCCACCTGGGTGTGAGGAAGGAGCAGGAAAAGCTTCCTTTCCTGAGGATGGGAGCCAGAGGGATGGCAGGGTGATGGGAAAGGAGAAGGCCCAGCTGGGGAGTGTTGCAAGAGCAGCCTCCTGGAGAGGGAAAGTGATTCCAGCTGCGGGCTGCGGCCAGGGGATGTGGTCAGTGCTGGACACAGGGCCGCAGCTCCCCCAGACAAGTGCAGCCCTTCCCTCAGAGCCACCCCTGAGATCCCAGGCTGCCTCTTCGTGCCTGGGAGTTGTTTCTCCTGTCGGGAGCTCAGTTCCAGAGGGATTTTTGTGCCCGGGAGAGGGAAAGGCTGGGAGTGCTGGTGCAGGGCTAACCAGTCTCCCCAGTCCCTCCCTCATCCCTGCTTTTCCCTCTTCTTGGGAAGAGCTTTCAGTCTGTGCAGGGATTTTGTGCCTGGGATGCGTTTCCCCCTGGGATTGACTGTGTTGTTAGTGCCCTAATCCATATCTGCGTCCAGGCCCTGGCTGGGGGATGCCCTCCCTGCTCAGCCAGGGTTTCTCCTCTCTGCAGCTCTGCTCTGGGAGTCACCTGGTGGGGCTGGCTGTGGTATCCACACCTCTTCCAGCCATGCTGAGGAATTCAGGGAATACTGCAGGAACAGGGATCAGGAGACTGTCTGACCCTGTGCCTGCAGTACCCATGACCATGAAATGAGAAAATACTAGATCTCTTTTCTGTTTGGGTGTCCCCTTGGCTTTTCTGGGGGGTATCCCACAATTTTTGAGCTATTCCTCTGTGTTTGTCACCAAGGAAAATCTTGCACAATCCTTCCCAGGATGGGAAAACCGATGGAGTTTACTTGAGAGTCTCAGTGGAGGAGGTTTATATATTAAATACCTTTTAATTAAAGGTGAGGAAACCAAGATGTGGTGAGATTAAGGACCAGTTTTCAGCAGAGGCTCAGTGGCTAGTCAGGACTAGATTTTCAAACGAGCTCAGCTCCTCTTGAAGTAATAAATGAACAACCGGATTTTCCAAGCATCCGATCATGTTAAAAGCTGAGCCCTTCAGCTGGGCTCTAATTGCCAGTGGGAAGTGCCCACCCCGGGCACAGGGAGGTGTTCCTCTCCCTCTGGAGTGGCTCATGGAGTTGTTTACTGCAGAACTGGCTCCCTGTAGCGTGAGGAGGAACAGGAGCTTGGGGCTGGGAGCGCTGTGACCATGGCAGGTCTGCAGGGCAGTGCTGGTGATGCCTCAGGTTTGGCTTTTCTGTGTTTCAGGCTCTGTGCTGCTTTAGCGGGCAGCTCTGAGCTTCACATTCAGCGTTGCTGAGCTCTGTGCACAGAGCAGGGAGACAAAACAATTCCTGCTCCAGCTGGGCACCAAGGACAAATGACCCAAATCTCAGCCCAGGAGCACAAACCCCGTGGGCTGCAGAGAGAAAAACAAGCAGGGTGGGACTGCAGGGGCTGAAGCTGGGATGGGACAATGAACTGCAAGGGGCAAATGGAGCAGAGCTGATCCCAGGGAGAGACCCCGGGAGCGCTCGTGCATTTTGGGGCCATTTGGGTTCATTTTGGGTGCAGCCCTGGCTGGGCTCTGGTGCTGCCCAAGGTGGATCCATGGAGGAGATCCTTGGGATAAATCCCTGCTTTACTCTGGGACTCTGCTCTAGGGCAGCCTTCTCAAGGCATCATTGGATGTGCTCTTTCCTGTGTTGGCCCCAAAGTTCTGTGACCTCAGAGGGGCAAAAAGTGTCCCAGGCCAGGAGAAGAACCCAGATCCACAGGGAAAGGAATCCCCCATCCTTTTTGTTGTGCTCCATCAGCATCAGTGTCATCACTGTGGAGGTTCAGCATCATCCATGTTGCACCTGGCCAGGAAAATGAAGGGTTTGGAGAGTGAATCATCTGGTGAGAGGATGAGGGAGCTGGGAAAGGGAGAAAAGAGGGATCTGGGGGCCCTTGTGGCTCTGCACAGCTCCTGCCAGGAGGGCACAGCCGGGGGGATTTGGGATCTGCTCCAGGGACCAGGGACAGGAGCAGAGGGAACAGCCTCAGGCTGGCCCAGGGCAGCTCAGGGTGGGCACAGCAGGAATTTCCCCATGGAAAGGGGGTTCAGGCATTGGAGCTGCCCAGGGAGGTTTGCAGTGCCCATCCCTGGAGGTGTCCCAGGAATCCTGGAGGTGGCACTCAGGGCTCTGGGCTGGGGACAAGGTGGGCATGGGCACAGCTGGGACTCCATGGTCTCAAAGGCCTTTTGCAACCTCAGTGATTCTATAATTCCATGGAATTCTCCATCATCTAAGTTGGAGCTCCTGAGAGCTCCCCAAGTGACAGGGGTGTGTGGGTTTAAGCAGATGGTTAAACCAAGGATGTGCCAAAGAAGACGTTAAAATTATCAAGACAAAATTGTCTATTTTGGTGCCTTTATTGAATTGGTGCTGGAAATGCTTTCTGTTTTCCCTGGAAGCCATTGGATTCAAAGGGCACAGAATAGTCTGTGGGTGGGGTGTTGGATTATTGCAGGTAAAAATACTCAGTCTGAGGGGCACAGAGTGACTAAGACATCACCAAAGGAATTGTCCAGTTTGGAGTGGAGGCTCCAGTGTAGCAGAACTGCCCTGGAAGGATGAAGGAAGGTGTTTGTTATCCCTTTATACTCCAGGAAAAAAGCTGTAGGAAATGTAACAAAATGTATTTTCCTGTGGAGATGCTGAAATTCCCGCTGGGTGTCCCTGAGAGGTGGCTGCAGGAAGCTCTGTGTCACGGGGAGTGACAAATTTGGAACATTTTGCCATAATGCTGAGAGCTTGTATCCATATCCTGCATTCCAGCACGCTGGGACAGTGCAAGGTGTCCCTGCCATGCAGGGCGTGGGACTGGATGGAAAATCCTTCATGTCCCTTCCAACCTGAACGATTCTGGGATTCCAGAACGTGATTCCATAAGGATTGGGGTGCCAGTGAGCAGGGCTGGCTCCCCTGGGAGCCCATCCTTTGGAAAGAGAGCCGGGGACGTGGCACAGCATTCCCTGCTCCCAGAACTCAGGAGGGGGCTGAAATCCAGAGCTGCCTCGATTCATCCAGGGGCTCCTGGTGCCACTTGGCCCAGAGGGGTGTTGAGAAGGAGAAGGACAAGGAGGTGCAGGGACAAGGAGGGGCAGTTTGGGGTGTGACAGGAGCACAGCGGCGAGGCTCTGGCCGCTGCGGTGGGGAGCGCGTCCACGGAGCGCTGCCGGGGCCAGGGGAGCTGAGGTAACTCTGCATCCTCTGCCAGATGTTTCCCATCAATATTCCTGTGCCTGCTTCCAAGAATTATCTGGTGTGAGCTCACCGTGAGGAGGAACAACGGCGGCTTCACCCCAGCCGGGAAGTGCGGCGTTCCAGATCCCGGCCGAGAGCAGGGACCGTGTCCCTGCCTTGGGGATGCTCCAGAATCCTCCCTGAGCAACTCATGGGGGGTTTTACTGATTTCTGCTGTTTTGGGATGCTCCAAAATCCTCCCTGAGCAACTCATGGGGGGTTTTACTGATTTCTGTTGGTTTGGGATACTCCAAAATCCTCCCTGAGCAACTCATGGGGGGTTTTACTGATCTCTGCTGGTTTGGGATGCTCCAAAATCCTCCCTGAGGAAATCATGGGGAGTTTTACTGATTTCTGTTCTGAGGGTGTTGCTGGTTTGGGATGCTCCAAAATCCTCCCTGAGCAACTCATGATGGGTTTTACCGATTTCTGTTCTGAGGGTGTTGCTGGTTTGGGATGCTCCAAAAACCTCCCTGAGGAAATCATGGGGGGTTTTACTGATTTCTGCTCTGAGGGGGGCACATGCCATGTTTTGGGGGACACATGCCATGGATTCCTGCTGAGAAATCCCAAACAGCCAGGACCTTTTTTCCTGGACATGAGCTGGATGGGGATCCCAGCAAATCCTCCAAAGAGTGCAGGGGGCAAGGAAAAGAGGGAATTATCCAAGGAATTAGAAGTTAACTCGAGGTTACTGCAGATTTGTCAGAAGCAAGGTGGTTTTTTAAAGCCCTTTTTATTAATTTCTTCCCTCTTACTCCCAGAGATGCCAACATTTTATTTTAAGCAGGTGCACAACCAGCAGGAGCCTGGCACAGAGGGCTGGGAGGGATTTGGATCTGTCAGCCTGGCCTTGGACACTTCCAGGGATCCAAGGGCAGCCACAGCTGCTCTGGGACCCTGAGGGCCTCCCCATCCTTCCAGGGATTCCTTCCCAATATCCCATCTAATCCTCCTTGTACCTTGTCCTGCATCAGTTTGTTGTCAGATCTGTTGGATTCGTGGATACAATACCAATTTTCCCTACTTTGGAGGGCGCTGTATTGTTTTTATCACTATTATTGTTGCACAACAGCTTTCAGATGCCACAGGAATAAAATTTTAATCAATTAACACGTCAGGCCAATCCACAGGAATCATTTTCCCGGCGTGGAGGGGGAGATGAGGGGGGGCAGTGGATGTGTGCTCATCCCTCCCTCCGTGCTGGGAAGGGCTCTTGGCTCGAGCTCCTGCCCCAGAGGAGTGGGTGTAGGATGGGCTGGAGTGTGCAGGAGCCTCCAGCTTCCTGCTCTCCTCTCTTTGTTTGCCTTTGCTTTGTACACAACCCCTGCTCTTCCCCGGCTTTCCCTTCCAAGCAGGGTTGCTGAAGGTGGGCAGGGGGTGTTGGAGGCATCCAGGAGTTAAATGCTGCCTGGAGTGTCAGAGCACTGGGAGTTTTCCATAGACGATAAAGGGGAATTAATCACAAAAAATATCTGTTATTAAAAACAAACTGCCAGGGGATTTTTTGGTATCTGATCAGGGAAGTCAGGAGATAAAATGTCAGTGCAGGCAGTGAAATCTTAACTTGATTTAGGCTGAGAGGATTTATTGCTGTTTTCTTCTCTGTGAGCAGGATTTCAGTTCTCTACTCGGACTTTTTAGAAATGTCCAGGCTTGGTTGTGCTTCCCATGTTGTGTAAGGCAGGGAGGACCCCAGGGAGCAATTCCTGTGTCTGTGTCTCACAGGAAGAGAGAGGTCCCTGCCTTGCAACCCCACACAGGGAAAATTCCCAGTGACATCAAAAGGAAGGGGATGGGGAGCAGGGAACACGAGATCAAACCCCAGAGATTATAATTCATGTAAATCTGAGCCACTGAAACACCTAAGAGCAACGAGCTGCCTACATCACCCTTTTTGCATACGGCATTTATTTATCCTGTAGGTGGCTCAGCAGTGGGCAAGGAGGACTGAGTTTCAAATTAATTCCTGTGAATTGAGGTTGCTCCAGTTGCTCTGTCCCCTCTCCTCACCTTTTGTCATCCCGGATGGCAATTTAATTGGGTCACAAACACTATTTTTGGCTTAGCTGGGGACACAACGAGCTCAGGCAGCAGCAACACAAATAATGAAAAGCCAAATTCATTCCTGGTGAATTGGGATCAGCTGAGGTCTGGCTCTGACCCATCATGGGTGCATGGGGAAAGCAGGGATGTGACCACCACAGGCTGGACATCTCCAGGTGCTCCTGCCGTCCCTCTGCACTGCAGAATCCATGGACATCTGTGGTGGCCAGAGCTCAGTATCCTTAAAACTGCAACAACTTGACTTTAAAAAGCTTTTATTAGTTTTCCTAGTCCTGCCCCGTTTTCCACAGGCGTTTTTAACCACAGATTTGTGGGTTTGCTGCAGGAATTGCTGAAGGAAACGATGCCAAAAGCCTCACTTCAAGTTGTTATTCTAATTTTTGTCCAAAAATTTGTTGTTTACTTCATTGCAGATATGTACACATGGCACCAGCAGCTGGATGGAAGGATTTGGGGCCAGATTCTGCTTTCACTGAGTGGTGTAATTCAAAATAATCCCTGTTCCTGGGTTCTCACTAAGGCTCTGAGCCCAGCAGGGTTGTAGGGCTGTTTATATACAGAATTTTGGAGTTAATATATGGTGAGCCAGCAAGATGTTTTGTTCTCAGTTTAAAGTGGGTTTCTCAGCGTTTTTCTGGTATTTTACTGAAAAATAGAACAAAACAAAAACCTCTGTGTCTTCTCTTTGACCCAAATGCCTGGATTGGCTTTTTGGGCTGCCAGGGAGGGTCAGAGAGTTGACAGGAATTAGCTCAGGGAGCAGCTGGGACACAGAATTCCGTGTACTCCACACACAGCGTGTAGGAAAAACTGGAATACTTCCCTTGCACTTCCCTTTAGCAGGGTGGAGATGACATGGTGGGATCAGGGTTGGTGGGAATGAGGGAATTTGTTCTGGGAGTGTTGGGCTGGAGCGCTCCAGAGCAGTGGGGTTTTCTGTGTTTTGGGAATGTGCCTCTCGTGAGAACGTTCCCAGGTGAGGAGCCTGGGTGTACCCGGAGTTACCTGGATCCCTGGGGCTGCAGTGAGGATCTGACACCCCACAGGAGCTGTTCCAGCTGCCTCCCAGGGACTCTGGATTTCCTGGAAGACCACCCAGGAACACCGAGTGTGTTTACAGAGCTCGATGTCCCCCTTTTCCCCAAACTCCCTGTGGTTTTCCTTTATCCCTGCCCTGGTGCAGGGGTGGGATGCTCCACTCTGTGCTCCACTTCCAGCCCTGCTGGAGCTGCAGGAGTGGCAGCTTTGGGCAGCAGCAGAGGCTGGCAGGGACCTGTTCTGGAGCTGCTGTGGTGCCCAACGTGCATCCCAGAGCATCCAGGGGGAGGCAGAGCCCTCCACAAACTTCCCTCATGTAGTTTCATTCTTCCCCCTTACTTTTTCTCCCATTTTTTTATTCTCTCCACATGAGAAAAAGGCACTGAGGGGCTGGAGTGGGGCCAGGGAAGGGAACGGAGCTGGAAAGGGCCTGGAGAATCCCTGAGGGAGCCGGGCAGGGCCTGGAGAATCCCTGAGGGAGCCGGGCAGGGGCTGCAGAATCCCTGAGGGAGCCGGGCAGGGCCTGGAGAATCCCTGAGGGAGCCGGGCAGGGCCTGGAGAATCCCTGAGGGAGCCGGGCCGGGCCTGGAGAATCCCTGAGGGAGCCGGGCAGGGCTCACCTGGAGCAAAGGAGGATCCCCAGGGATCTTTTCCCTCTCTGGAATTCCCTGCCAGGAGGGCACAGCCGGGGGGGTCGGGCTCTGCTCCCAGGGAACAGGGACAGGAGCAGAGGGAACGGCCTCAGGCTGGCCCAGGGCAGCTCAGGGTGGGCACAGCAGGAATTTCCCCATGGAAAGGGGGCTCAGGCATTGGAGCTGCCCAGGGAGGTTTGCAGTGCCCATCCCTGGAGGTGGCACTCAGGGCTCTGGGCTGGGGACAAGGTGGGCATGGGCACAGCTGGGACTCCATGACCTTGGAGGGCTTTTCCAACCTCAGTGATCCTGGGATTTTGTGATACATGAACTTGTAAAGCTCCTTTCAGAGCCTTGTGGATTGTTAAACTTTATATGCAGCAAACGCAGTGTGGTAATTAGTTATGCAAATGGGGTTAAGGAGGGGGTCAGACCATGGGAGAGAACGAGGGAGGAATCCCCATTCAGTGCAGGTAAATCCTGGCTTTTCATGGCTTTCCACATAAACTTCAGACTTTCGGAAGCATCCTGTAGAACTTTCAGTGATCATGGAATCATGGAATGGTTTGGGCTGGCAGGGACCTTAAAGCCCATCCAGTGCCACCCCTGCCATGGCAGGGACACCTGCCACTGTCCCTGGGTGCTCCAAGCCCTTCCAGCCTGGCCTGGGACACTGCCAGGGATGGGAAGTTCACTGAGACCTCTCACCTCTGTCCTGGGCAACCAAATCACCTTCAAAGCCCCCTGAGTGTGTCTGCTCTCAGCTGAGCCTGGAGAAATCCCAATAAAAGCCTCTGTGATTCACTGGGGCTTTGTGAACCTTAATTGCTTCAGGTTCCTAAAGCGCTTTGATCCAGGAATGAAAGGCATCCAGCAGATGCCAACAATTCCCAGTGACAATTCCCCTCCCTTTGGAGGTCCTGCCTTGTTTGGCTGTAAATAATTTGAGTTCTTCAGCCACCAGTGGGGATGGGGATGGGGATGGGGATGAGTTTTGCTGCTTCCCATTGCGTGGAGGCTCTCGGGATGAGGCTGCACCTCTGTCAGCTTCTGTGGGCTCTCAGAGCCTGTCAAAGCTTGACATCACCCTCAGCCCCATTTCATAGTAACCAAAAAGCAGAATTTGGAGAGCACTTTCATGAGCACTGAAACACACCCAGCCAAGTTTACTTGATTGTTCTTGGGATACCAAAAAAAAAAAAAAAAAAGATTGTTTGGACAAAAACATATTTCAGAGGGTTTGCCTGACTCCAGCCTTTCCTGCCTCCTCCTTTGTGTTCCGGATGCATCGACAGATGTCCATGAAAGTGCTAAAAGCTGCTCCCTGCCTGACCTTTCCTGCTGAGGAAGGTAAATCACTTCTGGCAGGAGCTTCCCAGAATATCTCCAGAGCGATACTATTGCTATTGTAAACAAAGCTAATTAAAGAGCAACCTTAAGCAGGTCTGGGCTTTGGTGGGGTTTTTTTTCCCCTTGCTGATGCGTTAATTAGTGACCTCCCTCGTCGGGGTGCCTTTGGGGTTTTGCACTTTGGGGCTTTCTCAGGAGGTGAAAAATTTGTTTGTGAGTTGCATTTTAGGGGGTTTGGCTGTTGTTCCTTTTAAAGACTTTTTTTGGGGAGGAAGTACCTTTGAGATTAGAGGTTCTTACTGAAATTAGCAATAGTATGAGAAATATTAAGTCTGAGCTGCATTTTAGGGGTGTTTGGCTGTTGTTCCTTTTAAAGACATTTTTTGGGGGGGAATAACTTTGAGATTAGAGGTTTTTACTGAAATTAGGAAGAGTGTGAGAAATATTAAGTCTGTGTTTGTGATGGTGGACTCCTGAGCAATCCTGACCTGCTCCCTGGTGATTCAGGGCTGGGAGGAACGTTGGGAGGCAGGAGCAGAGTTTGGGATCAGTTATCCAAGCCCTCAGCCTTGATGCTGTGGGTGCCAACTCCCTGTTGGATGCATCTCAATGCATCTTCTCCTCTCTATGTCCATGGATTATTCCCTCAGTCCCACCACTCTTCCTGACAGCTTGGCCATTTCTTTCACAGCAGTTAAGAAAACTTCCTGGGATCTCAAGATCAGTTCCTAAATCCTTGAGTGATCCCCTAAACAAGCAAGTTCCTGTCCCAGGGGTGTGTCTCCATGTTCCTAAGTGCAGAGCTGGTCAGCAGCCGACTCCAGAGCTGGGCTCAGCTCCTGATCCGAGTCCTAATCCTGTCCCTGGAGCAGGTGCCAGGAGTTCTGCAGAGCTCCCCTGAGCAGGAGGAGGGGGGAGCCCCCAGGCCCCAGGTGTGACCCTGGGAGGGGCCGTGTTGGTCTCCAGAAGGGCTCATCCAGAACATCTTCCAAGTCAAATTTTCCAAAACACGTCTGGAGGTGGGTTTAGAGAGGCAATTCCAGCAGGGCGTTGTTATGTAAGGGCGGGGGATGTTCTGAAGTGCAGGAGGGAAAATGCCCAGCGTGGCAAAGAATTCCTGCTGCCTTCCACGGGAGTTTTTGGCACCTCCTGTTTGCCAGGTGGCTGTGGAGCCCAGAAAACATAATCAAACAATTCTTTAAGAAAATTTTTTTAAGAATAAAATAACCCCACTGTTTTTAGACTGCATCATATTAGCAGCATGATCCTCAGCTTGATGCTGAGACTTTGTAATTTGGCTTCAAACAGCTTCTGCAGGAAGCGAATCCCAAACCCCATCTCAGCACAGGAAATCCATGGGATGCTTTTCCAAAACCAGAGCCATGTTCTGCAGGAGAACTGAACAACAGAGCCAGGATTTAGCACCCAGGTGGTGTCAGAGCCTTCCAAAAGGGGATTATTTGCCGTGGGGAAGAGCAGGAGCGTGGATGGAAGGTGTTGGAGGTGATGGGCCTCACATTTGGTGCCACCTCCCCTCAGGACTGCGGCACATCATTCCCACAACCAGCACCTTCTCCCATGGGATTTGGGGCTGAAGTGGGATTTTTGATGTAAGGAATGTTTGTCCCCTGTCTGTGTAGATGCCCCAGTTCCAAAGATATGGATGGAGCAGGAGGGCTCTGTGGGCCCATGGTGCTTTGAATGTCACCTCCATGAAGGATTGAGGAAACCCAACCAGAATCCTGGAAATCAAACCAGAGGTGATCCAGGTGTGGTGTGGCTGGAAATTTGGGATGGGAGAGGTGACCTGGCTCTGCTTTTCAGGGTGGGGGGCAGTGAGGGGAGCCCTTCCAGCTGTGTCAGGACATGCTTTTGGATTGGGATCCCCTCACGGAGCACCGGGACAGGGCCGATACCATCGGGATGCTGCTGTTCCCTTCTCCTTGGTCAAGTCTGTTGGGATAAATCTGCATCTGATTTGCATAATTGGCAGAAGGAGCCTGTTTACTGAATCCTGAGAAAGCAGCCTGCTCTTTGTGAGCAGTGCAGTGAAATAGCTGAAGGCACAGCCCGAGCTCCCTCGGGACAGTGCTGGTGTGCAGGATATCCTTGGGATGCAGTCCTGAGCCTCAGGGAATCCTCCTGGCATTGTCCTGCTTCCAGAGGCCGAGCCTGGCTGCAGAACTGGGGGCATCAGAGAGCCCTGGAAGTGCAGGGAGGGGCTGGGTACAGAGGGGAGTCGTGGATGAGGATTCTGGGGTTTGTTACTGCTCTGAGATTCACCTGGGAAAGAGGTGCTGGAAGAGATTGGACTGAAGAGGTGGAAGATAAATATGCTGAGGTGGATTCCCATCTTTAGGATATGTTGGATTTCATGTGGGATGGGGGCTGACTCAGCTCTTTGGACCAATTATGAGGCTGAGAGTTCTGTAGAACTGTCAGGCTTCGGTAAGAACAAAAGCAAGGTTGATACTGATAAATAAATCTCCCCTAAGCCTGGATGGAAAGCACTGACAGCAGTGCCTGGAAATGCTGGGGTGTGGAAGAAGGAGCATCCTGGCTGACAGCGTGGAGCTTGTTAAGTCTAATTGAACAGCACAGGGTGGGAAGGACTTTTGGGTTTAACACAGGCAGAATGATCCCTGTTTTCTGCTAAATGAAATCCTAACAGGCCTTGCTCAGTGCCGAGATCCCTGCATTATTCATAGTTCCCTGGGATTGCTCCCTGAGCAGCCTCTGCTGCCCTGTAGGTGTTGGCTGTGTCCCTCCCTGGGCAGCTGGAGCTCCCAGGGATTTTTATCCCTCCGGAGCAGAAAGTGGTCATGGCAGAGCTGGTGTGTGGAAACCTGCAACGGGAGAAAACTCTGGCGTGAAATAATGAAGTTTAAACATATCTAAACAGGGAAACAGCATGACTTGGATAATGACTCTTAATTAATTAAAGTTTCTTAGGCAGCTTCCCGGGGTTGTGATGAGTGCTGCAGCCTGGAGAGGACCCGGAGCGTGTGGTGTCCCCAAAACCCCGCTCCGTGTGTCGGCTTTATTCACAGCTTTGCTGTGCTGTGCTGGATGTTTTGGTGGAGACCACGAGGCCCTAATCAGTAAAAGATGTTCAGTGAAAATAGCCCTGTGCCCTCGTGCTTGGCTTTCCCTGGAATCCGTGGTTGTCAGGGAAGCTGGGAAGCGCCGGAATGCCGAGATCCCCGCGGGATCGCCGCGCCCGCATTGTGCTGGCGGAGCTCTCTGGGTGGATCCGCGGGAGCTGGGATCCCTGCTGGCCCTGCTTCCTCAGCAAAGCCACGGAGCTGCTGGCCTGGGAGAGCCCCACCGGGTGTTCTCACACCTGGGCAGGGGCTGGAGCTTTGGTACATCCTGCAAATCCCTCCTCTCTGCCTGCTCCTGCTCCCCTGGCATCTTCACACGTTCCTCCAGGCTGGAGCTTTCCTGCTTTGGGTTTTCATGGTGTTTCTGGTGGCCCTCATGGGATGGAGGGGACCCCAGTAAGGTGATCTGGAGCAGGGTCATCCCAGAGCACATCCCAGAGGGATCCCATCCTCACTCCCTGCCCTTTGGGATCCCATCCTCACTCTGGGAGCTCCTCATCCCAAGGCCAGGTTGGACAGGGCTTGGAGCACCCTGGGACAGTGGAAGGTGTCCCTGCCCATGGCAGGGGTGGCACTGGATGAGCTCCAACTGGATGAGCTCCAGCTTCCAGCCCAGCCCGTTCTGGGATTCTGTGATCACTGAAGGTTCCCTTTGGGATCCCATCACCATGGGGTCAGTGGTGATGCTGCTAGTGAAGGGAAAACAAGGGCAGGTTTAGAAGATTTCAATCAATTCCAGTCTTTATGGGATTCCTTCTAAAAGCATTTTTTCTGGTGCTCCCCTTGGCTTTATCCTTAGGGACACAGGTGCCCCTGATCCTGCTTTTGGGGTGGTTTGCAGTTGGTTTGTGGGGCCTTTTTAGCAGAAGGGCGTTTTTCCATGGAAGGTGTTGGGGATAACACAGCTCCCACTGCCACCTCAGCCCCTGAGCGTGACAAACAGCATCTCACTCATAGAAATCTTGCTACCCTGCAAAAATACTGCATCAATCCCTCTCCTGCCTCTTGCATTTCTTAATTTGTGGGTATCCTTGTGAGATGGTCCCTTCCAGCCCAAATCCCTCATGTCCAGCCCTGTCTGCTCCTTCCTTGCCCTTCCTCCTTTTCTAAGTACTTGAGTGCAGTTCAACTTTGGGTGGTTCTGTTTTTGTTCTGACAAATGCTTTTGGACAAAGGCCTGTGTTTCTCAGGGTGGTGTAAACTTGATTCCACAAACTGATTCGTCACCACCAGGTCGGGGTGCAGGGTTTGGGGGCGGATGCAGGGCCCAATTCCTGTGAAATTCAGGAAGGACCTGAAGCAGTGTCTCTTGTGATGTATTTATAGAGGTGATTTGATCACTTTTCTGGTAGGAATAATAATAACACGAATAATAACCTGGCTACTCAGAGTACTTGGGAAAAGTTTATCAATGAAGCACAGTGAGGGAGGTGTTTTCTCAAAGGCACAGCGATGCAAAAAATAAGGTGTTCAAATCCAGGTTGGACAGGGCTCGGAGCAGCCTGGTCCAGTGGAAGGTGTCCCTGCCCATGGCAGGGGGTGGAATGAGAAGTTTTTAAGGTCCCTTCCCACACAAACCAGTCTGGAATTCCATGATTTCTTGGTTAAAGAACAGCATTGTCTTGCCCTCCCCTTCACAGGTGCCTGGCGTGGCCTTCTGTGTGTCTTCCAGTATTTCTGTCTCATTTTAGGGAATCCAGAGGGATTAAGATGGATGTGGAAGTGGAAGGTTTCACTCTGGTTTTATAATCCTCTCTTTTGGTTTCATTTTAAGCCAAGAGCGTGGAATTTTAGCTGGTATTATTGGTATGACTGAGGAGTAAAAGTGCCCTTTTTAATTCCATGGATTGCAGTCAATGGGAAGCACTGGCTGTGGAATCCCACGTGTTTGTGTTCCTTCTCCTGACAGCCCGGCTGCTGGGAGCAGTGATAGCCAGGAATTCCTGCTTGCCTGGCCTCAGGACATCCAGGATTAGCTGGGATGAGCAAAGGCCTTGGAACCAGTTCTGCCTCAGGTGTTTGTTTGCGGAGGGTGGAGCTGTTCTTGTCAGCTGCCATGGATCCACGGGGTTGGGAAAGCCCTTGGAGACCATGGAGTCCAACCATTCCCAGCACTGCCCTGTCCCCAGTGCCACCTCCACAGGGCTGTGACATCCCTCCAGGGATGGGGACTCCACCTGAGCACCTTTTCCTGAAGGAATTGCCCCAAAACCCACCCTGAGCTGCCCCGGGCCAGCCTGAGGCCGTTCCCTCTGCTCCTGTCCCTGTTCCCTGGGAGCAGAGCCCGACCCCCCCGGCTGTGCCCTCCTGGCAGGGAATTCCAGAGAGGGAAAAGATCCCTGGGGATCCTCCTTTGCTCCAGGTGAGCCCTGCCCGGCTCCCTCAGGGATTCTGCAGCCCCTGCCCGGCTCCCTCAGGGATTCTCCAGGCCCTGCCCGGCTCCCTCAGGGATTCTCCAGCCCCTGCCCGGCTCCCTCAGGGATTCTCCAGCCCCTGCCCGGCTCCCTCAGGGATTCTCCAGGCCCTGCCCGGCTCCCTCAGGGATTCTCCAGGCCCTGCCCGGCTCCCTCAGGGATTCTCCAGCCCCTGCCCGGCTCCCTCAGGGATTCTCCAGCCCCTGCCCGGCTCCCTCGGGGATTCTCCAGGCCCTGCCCGGCTCCCTCAGGGATTCTCCAGCCCCTGCCCGGCTCCCTCAGGGATTCTCCAGCCCCTGCCCGGCTCCGTTCCCTTCCCTGGCCCCACTCCAGCCCTGCTGTCCCGCTGTCAGGGGTTCCTGCTCTGTGCTGACCCTCTGGAGCGGTGTGTCCATCTGTCCATCCGCTGTTCCATCTGCCTGGCCACCTGCCCTGAGTCCGCACGGAGCAGTTCCACCACTCCTTGTTCTCTGGCCGGATTTTTCCTTTTATCCGTGCTTGTTTTCCTGTCTGTGTTTGGACACAGAAGCTGTTCCAGCATCCCATTTTTTGCTTTTAACTTGTTCAGGGAGGGTTTGCATTTCACAAGGCTCTGCTTGGTTGGGTTTCAACTCCTCCAAGGGAACCTTTAGCAACAGGTTTCGATTGCTGCTTTCTGTGAGGCAGGAAAAAAAAGTTTGGAATATTTTTGTTGTAATTAAGCTTGGCAAATATTTATAAAAATAACATTTTGGCCACAGCGAAACCTCCTGGTCTCTTAGCCCGGGGCAAGGAGCATTCCCCTGGCCCTTGTCCATGAGGGATTCTTTTTTTCCTTCCTGAACTGGGAGCTGGAGAGGAAACTGGGATGCAGGTGAAGAGGCAAAGTTTTGATTTGGGATTTTGAAGTATCCAATCTGCTCCCCAGCATCTGCTGGAGGTGCAGGGTTGGGAACTTAGGAGCAAAATGACCAGATTTTGCTCTAAATGCTGGATTTATCTGAGTTATTAATCTGAGTTATTTTGCTGCCTTACATAAAAAGGTGGGTGGTTATTGAGTCCCACACGCTCTGGATTATATCCTGAATTCTGTCCTGAATTTCCAGCTAAAGGCAGAGTGCAGGGACACTGCTGCTGTCCATTCCCTAGGGATCAGCCCGGGTTCCTGCTGAGCCCCCAGCACGTGCAGGAGTTTGTCTTTGATCCATGCAGGATTTCCCTGCTTCCCATGCAGGCCAGCGCCATTCCCAGGTTGGGATGGCACGGAGGAGAATTCCCGGGGCTCCTGCTGCTCCCCAGAGCTGCTGCTTCTTTCAGGGCACTTAAATCTCATTGCAAGGCTTGAGCTGAGCTCCCGGCTGATGCCTGGGAGGGGGAAACATTCCCTGTGGGACAGAGCCCTGTGCCCAGAGATAACTCCTCACTGCTGGTGGGTGCTGAGATGGGAGCTCTGGGCATCCGGGCAGGAGCTCCTGAGCTCTTCCTGCTGGATTCCACCTTTCCAAGGAGCCTGATTAATGCAGGGGGTTAATTATGAGCCAAGTGCTGTTTCAGTGACCCATTTCCCAGCTGGAACAGTCCCAGCCTCTCTCCTCGTTCCCCTCTGGATGCTCTGGCAGCTCTTGTGTGGATTTGTGTTCATCCCTGTGGATGTGGTGCTCAGGTGACTTTGAGCCTGAGGTTTTGGGCTGAATTCCTGGAATTCTGCGCAGGTTGGAAAGGCAGAGAGTTCTGACCATGCTGTGGCAGGATGGGGTTGGGCTGAGTTTGGCTTGATGACCCTAGAGGTCTCTTTCATCCTAAAAGATTCCAGGATTTCCTGGGATTTGAGCTGCTGCCCTGTGCCCCCTGTCCTTGGCACACCCTCATCCCCATCAGCACATCCATCCATCCATCCATCATCCATCCATCCATCCATCCATCCATCCATCCATCCATCCATCCATCCATCCATCCATCCATCCATCCATCCATCCATCCATCCATCCATCCATCCATCCATCCATCCATCCATCCATCCATCCATCCATCCTACCAAGCTCAGTACCCTGGAATCTCTTGTGAGAATCAGTTTCCACCATTTCACTCAGATTTAAGGATTTGTTTCACCTTACACTGTGAGGAGTTCCTGGAATAAATCCTGTGAGGAGTTCCTGGAATAAATCCTGTGAGGAGTTCCTGGAATAAATCCTGTGAGGAGTTCCTGGAATAAATCCTTGTCCACCAAATCCACCTGGTACCTTAGAAATATGAAATAAATGCTGTTGAAATACAGAGTATCAGCTCAGATTCCGCAGACAGCTGCTGGAAGTCTGGGAAGAGGCCGTGTCCAGGTCCTGCCCTAATTCCACAATTGTTATTTGTGCCAAGTGGGTTTTGATGCCACATCATTTCCAAGGAAATTTCAAAGAAAGCCCACGGAAAGCAGGGTTTCTGCTTTGCTGCCTCTGCTGTCACCTGTCCCTCCTGGGCTCTTCTCTACCATCTGCTGAGGTGACATTTGAGATGAAGGTGTTGTGGGGATGTTCCCTGCATTGGCCTGGAACACAGGCATTGAAGAGGGAACTGCAGGTGTGCCTTTGTCTTGCATTGTTTAAAAGGCTAAAATGCAGCTGGAGAAATAAATGGGATTATGGAAAAGGATTGAGCTCTTGGACTTCTGAAGCTGGCACAGACCTCGCTGTCCAAAGGAAACGGGAAGATGTGTTTATAAAATTGGTGCTTTGTGTTGGGGTTGTGGGGTTTGGTTTGGTTTGGTCTCCTCACCCTGTGCCAGCTCAGTGTGTTTTGATAGGAAAACCACCTGGAGTGGGCATCCAGGAGGAAATGAGGGCTGTAAATCAGGATTTTTCCCTGCTGGGAGTGGATGTAAGAGCAGCATGGCTGGGTGCTCCTCACTGCTGTCACCTGTGTCACCCTGGCAGGAGGGTGTGCGCCTCCCAGTCCTGCCCATGGGGCTGGGATTCCCTTCCTGCAGAGGGAATTTATCCCAGCCCCTCGTTGGGATTCCCTTCCTGAGAGGGAATTTATCCCAGCCCTATAGAGCTGGGATTCCCTTCCTGCAGGGGGAATTTATCCCAGCCCCTCGTTGGGATTCCCTTCCTGAGAGGGAATTTATCCCAGCCCCACGGAGCTGGGATTCCCTTCCTGCAGAGGGAATTTATCCCAGCCCCACGGAGCTGGGACTCCCTTCCTGCAGAGGGAATTTATCCCAGCCCTATAGAGCTAGAGCTGGGATTCCCTTCCTGCAGAGGGAATTTATCCCAGCCCCTCGTTGGGATTCCCTTCCTGCAGAGGGAATTTATCCCAGTCCCACGGAGCTGGGATTCCCTTCCTGCAGAGGGAATTTATCCCAGTCCCACGGAGCTGGGATTCCCTTCCTGCAGAGGGAATTTATCCCAGCCCTATAGAGCTGGGATTCCCTTCCTGCAGAGGGAATTTATCCCAGCCCCACGGAGCTGGGATTCCCTTCCTGCAGAGGGAATTTATCCCAGCCCCACGGAGCTGGGACTCCCTTCCTGCAGAGGGAATTTATCCCAGCCCTATAGAGCTAGAGCTGGGATTCCCTTCCTGCAGAGGGAATTTATCCCAGCCCCACGGAGCTGGGATTCCCTTCCTGCAGAGGGAATTTATCCCAGCCCTATAGAGCTAGAGCTGGGATTCCCTTCCTGCAGAGGGAATTTATCCCAGCCCTATAGAGCTAGAGCTGGGATTCCCTTCCTGCAGAGGGAATTTATCCCAGTCCCACGGAGCTGGGATTCCCTTCCTGCAGAGGGAATTTATCCCAGCCCCATGGAGCTGGGATTCCCTTCCTGCAGAGGGAATTTATCCCAGCCCCACGGAGCTGGGATTCCCTTCCTGCAGAGGGAATTTATCCCAGCCCCTCGTTGGGATTCCCTTCCTGAGAGGGAATTTATCCCAGCCCCACGGAGCTGGGATTCCCTTCCTGCAGAGGGAATTTATCCCAGCCCCTCGTTGGGATTCCCTTCCTGCAGAGGGAATTTATCCCAGCCCCTCGCTGAGCTGGGAGGGCTTGTCATCTGTCCCGGAACACAGACATCACACGTCCAGTGCTGTTTCCCAGCCTCATTAGTGGCAGAAAAGGACACTAATTAGCTGTGCTGTGCCCAGCGTGGCTCTGTGTGCTGTGCCCAGGAGCAGAGCCAGGCTCTCTCCGTGGCTGGGGTCTCTGGGGCTGCCAGGGCCGTGCTGCTGCTCCTGCTCAGAGTGTCCTCCCTGCTCTGGGGGCCCCACATTCCCCCAGCCCCATTTCCCCTGAGTGCTGGAGCTGCCTGGCCGCTGTAGGAATTTCCATTTCCACCTCAAGCCAGAGCTGGAAGGATCGTGGATCCAATCTGGGGCCCTGCACACACCCCCCCACCAGTGCCACCCTGTGCATCCCTGAGAGCCTTGTCCAAGCATTCCCTGAGCTCTGGAGCCCTGGGAATGTGACATTCCCTGGGGATCAGGGCCGTCCCTCTGCCTGGAGCTAGATTTTAAGGAGCTACATTTTGCCAAGTCCCAGCCCAAATCTTCCAATTTGGTCCTTCCCTGTGGAGCTCTGCAGGTACCCTGGGGGTGCTGCCATTCCCCAGTGCCTGATCAAAGGCAGGATTCCACCCTGGAGGTGTGAAATCCTGTTTGTGGGGCTGTGCTGGGGTGTCCCTGCTTCCAAAGCCACTTTGAGTGCAGTGACAGAAGGCTGAGCATATGTTCCAAAGGGGCATCATTAGGAGCAATTGGTTGCAGCCTTGGTAATGCTGGGATTTACAATCTTCCCATAATCTCTGGTGCCTGTTGGGCTGGAGAAGACATTCCCAAAGGCATGGAGGAGTTGGAGCCTTCTGGATGGATGGGTCTGCTCCATGCCCACCAGCTCCCATTGGGAATGGGGGTGCTGCTGGCACCCTGGGGTTGGAGCCTCCCCCTCTTGGTGCTGGAACACCATCCAAGAGCTCCATTGCTGTGAGAGGTATTTGGATTTTTTTCTGGAGCAGCTGCTCCACTGGCTGTGCCATCCCTCCCCTCTCCTCTGGGATGCTGGTGTCATTGCTCCGTGTTGGTGGCGGCTGCTGGGTACAACCAGATCCACAACTCTCCTTTTCATCTTTGTGCCCCAAAAATGAGCCCACAAGTCATGTTGGCCATCCCTGAGCAGGTCCCAGACAACTGGAGGGGCAGGCGAGGCTGGGAGGGGAGAATTCCCCAAAATCTCCAGACTGGCACCATGTCATGTTGCGTGGGACCTAAAATTCGTGTCTTGTGGGAATGCCTCCAGCAGGGCTTCCAGACAGCCTCACTGGGTTCTAGAGGTGCAGGAGTCACGGGCTGGTGTTGTGGAAGCCCTGGAGCTGAGGCAGGATCCCAGGGGGAGCTCAGCAGCCCCAGGAACACACAGCTCCCAGCAGGGATCGTCTCCCCCTGGAGCTGCTGCTGGCAGTGGGACCTGTGCGAGGCTTGGAGGGGGAGCTGATCCCTGGCTCCCCAATGCACCCCATCCAGGCAGCGTGGCTGAGCTCACACACGAGGATTTGGCTGGGTTTTGGCATTCTTGGCTGTTTCTTTGGCATTCTTGGCTGGTTTTTTGGCATTCCTTCAGCCACGGAAGCGGGGACCTGCCGATAGCATCTCGGAGTTCTTGCAGATAAGGATAATGAAGTGTGGGGCTGATAAGGAAGTACCATTGCTGGGAAGAATATTTCTGTTCTGCCAACTCCAGCTAAAGGTAGAAGCTGTTTGTGATGTGGAGCACAAAACTTCCTCAGCTCTGTCTGCCCTGTGCTGTGGGATTGCTGCTGCTTTCTCCCACCGCCAGTGAGTTTCCCTGGAATCCCTGACAGGCCGAGGCATTCCCAGCAGGCTGCTCAGGGCTGGATCCCGTTTGCCCTCCGAGGATGGAGCTGCCCGTGCCAGACTTGGATCATACTTAGTGGATAAAAGGATTTTTTTGTTTGTTTTTGTACCGTTTCAAGTGGAATTTGAGGTATTCCAGCCTGACCCAGCGCTTGTCCCAGTGCCAGGCTGGGAGCTGGCTGTTCCTGGTGCCAGGGTGGGATTAATCCTGCTGCTCATCCCGGTCATGTGCCGCCCAGGGCTCCTTTTCATTCCGTGCCATGCTCTGCCTGGGAGCCCAGGAGCTCTTTAACCTAATTCCTGTTCCCAGCTCCTGGCGTGGGAAGCCGAGGAGAGCCAGGGCTCCTTTCACAAAGCTCTCTCCATGTCAGCACTTCCAGAGCCAGAGGTGAAAATCCCAGAGTTTCGCTCGTGGGTGACCATGAAATCCCAGAGTTTCACTCGTGGGTGACACCCTTGCACACAGGTGCCACATGTCACAGGCACCTGCCCCCAGGGCAAGGACTTGGGGACTGAGATCTTCCCAGGAAAGCCTCTTTAGAAATAATTTTTGGCTGTTTCTGTCCCCAAGCCTGAAGCTGTTCAGTTCCTGATTGTGCTGACAGCCAGCCCAGCTCCTTCTGCCTGGGAGCTGCACCTCACAGTCCTTGGGTATCCACTGATAACTGAGTCCAGCTTCCTTCTCCAGAGCCATCCCGACAGCCACATTAATTCAGCCAGGAGTTAGGGACACTTGTGCCTTACAGAGCCTGAGGAAGAGCAGGTGTGTGGAGTAATTTCTCCATTTTTGGCCATCAGCACCATAGCTTGAGTGCTCTGGGCTGGGTGATCTGTCACAGGTTGGATTCAGTGCTCCTGGAGGTCTGTTCCAACCTCAATGATTCCATGATTCCATGATTTTGGCGGCACCCTCAGTGTGCTCCTGGCAGGAGATACCAGTGTGTGGTGTTGCAGCACAATTCTCCATCACAATTCCTGTTGTTTTACAGTTTATAAACATTCATCAAAGGGAATTTTGATGAAATCAAAGTTTTGTCTGGTTCCAGGCTTCCTGCAGTGGGAAAATCATGAGGTGGATGTCTGGGGGGGTGAGCAGGTGAAGCGTGTCTGACATGAAAAGATGAAATTAGAAACATATTTGTGGGTAAACAAAGGGAATTGTAAAACATGTGTTGCCATCAGGTGAGAAATCCTGTGGGATTCAGTTGTAAGGATGACAGGAGCTGGAAAGAAATCTTCTCTTCTCTTCTCTTCTCTTCTCTTCTCTTCTCTTCTCTTCTCTTCTCTTCTCTTCTCTTCTCTTCTCTTCTCTTCTCTTCTCTTCTCTTCTCTTCTCTTCTCTTCTCTTCTCTTCTCTTCTCTTCTCTTCTCTTCTCTTCTCTTCTCTTCTCTTCTCTTCTCTTCTCTTCTCTTCTCTTCTCTTCTCTTCTCTTCTCTTCTCTTCTCTTCTCTTCTCTTCTCTTCTCTTCTCTTCTCTTCTCTTCTCTTCTCTTCTCTCTCTTTTTCCTGAGTTCAGGTGCCTGCTTACATTGTCCAGAAATTTGGGAATCATCTTCTCACAGAGATTAAAAATAGCATCCAGAACTGCCTCGGGAACGGGAGCCCAGCCAGCACAGCCACAGATTTATTTGGAAAAAGTAACCTAGCAGGGATTTTATGGGCGAGTTCAGACATTTATTGGTCTAGCACCTACCTTTGGGACTGGTTTTGGGACAGCCGCAGTAAAAGTGCTTAAGGATTAAGCAAAGTGATCCCTCAGGAGGAAGCTCCAAAGTGGGATAAGTCTCCCCTCAGTCTTTTTCTCCAACAAACCAAGTGCCCTCAGCTGCTCCTCGTATGGCCCCTCCAGGGAAACTCAAGGAAAAAAAGGATAAACCTCCTGAGATGCAGGGAAACTCAGGGAAATAGGGAAGAAACCCCTGTCAGATCCAGGGAGATATGAGGGAAGGGGGATAAACCCATCCAGATCCACAGGAACTCAAAAGAAATGAAGGAAAAAAAAACCCCAGAACCAGGAAAATAAAGGGAAGGGGATAAACCCCTTCAAATACAGGAAAACTCAAGGAAAAAAGGGATAAACCCTCCCCCAGATCCATGAAACTCAAGGCAAGTGGGAATAAACCCCCTAGATTGAAGGTAAGTTGAGGAAATAAGGTTTAAATCCCCCAGATCCAGGGAAACTCAAAGAAATAAGGTATAAACCATCCTGGATCCAGGGTAAATCAAGGAAATAAGGTTTAAACCCCCCCAGACCCAGGGAAACTCAAGGAAAATGGGGTTACCCACCCTGGGATCTGTGGAAAGCCAATGAAAGTGGGAATAAACTCCCCCAGATCCAGGAAAATTTAAGGAAACGTAACACTGATGCATTCCTGGGTCTGACACGTGTGAAATATCCGTGTCCAGGAGGAGGGAGCAGCAGCAGGCAGGACAGGTGGATGAATTTGGAATTAGGAGCCTGGCTTTTCTGGGAAAGCAGCAAAGGGAGGGCAGACAGATGTGTTTGCTCAGGGAATGCCACCTGCGTTCCCTGAAATCCTGGCGCCTCATTCTTGGCAAACCCCTGGAGCCTTGAACACTTCAGAAATGACGTTTCAGAAAGGTGCCATGAGATCTGTGTCCAGTGAAGCAGCAAAAAGCAGGGCTGGCGTCTGGAAATGCTGGATTTGAGTCATTTGAATCACTCACACGATGCCCATGTGTGTGTGAGACTCGATTTCTGTGATTTATTGCCAGCCCAGGCAGACAGCGTCAGGGAGCCTTGGGGACGGTGACACCGGAGCACAGGACACAGCAGCCCTGCTGCAGGAATTGTTACTCATTAGGGCTGGAAAATCACAGGATTTGGGTTTGTTTTGGCTTCCCTGCACCTCCTCTGCCGGGCTGGAGGGGTGCCTGCACTAGTGAGACCTGTAAATATTTCCAGTATAAATCCAAGTTTGTGATTTGCTGTGAAAAATTCCCTTGGGATTGAGGCTTTGGTGTGTGAGAGCCTTTTCTGGTGTTTACATTTTTAGGTGTAATAGGCTTCCAAATAAATTGCTGTCCCTGTTCAGCAAGTACTTGAGGGCAGCAAAGAGGGATGTGAATAATTTGCATTTTTTAAGGAGTTCTTTTCATTTGTCTGCTCCATCCGGGCAGTGTGAGGGGAGTGCAGAGACCTGGATTGGCTGGGGGATGTTGGGAAGAGAGAATTGGGAGCTCAGGGAGAATGTAAAAATTAAATATAGGCTCCAGTTCTGAGCATCTGAGTGAGTTCCTGGCTGCCTCCAAAGGAGCAGTTTTGTCTGGGGCATGGTTTTCCTAGGAAGGCTCATGCTGACATTCACTGGAGACAGAAAACCTGGGACCAGGCCCTGGGCCAGGCTTTTTATCCCTGACTTCATTTATTTTTCTTGGTTTATCCAACCCTTACTATTATTCAAATGAAGGTTTTGTTCCTAGAGCAGCGTCCATCAGGGCGTCCTGGGACTGAGCCGTGCCGGGCCCGTGGGTTGGATTTGCTCTTGGATTTTAGTTGTGTCCCTTTGAACACATCCCTGGGGTTTATTCTGGCTCTGGGGGGATGTTTTCCATCTGCTTGTGTGGGGATGCCGCTGGGATTTGCCACGTGGGGGTTTTTCGTGGGCGCTGCAGTTGAAATCTCAGTTGGTGTTGCATAAGGAGCTCACTTGGAATGCATTCCATGGGTTTCTGTCCGTGTGTGAGGGGAGTTTTGTGGGCACAGATTGTCCTCAGAGGCTGTGGCATCTCTGGAAGTGTCCAAGGCCGGCTTGGATGGGGCTTGGAGCAGCCTGGGACAGTGGAAGGTGTCAGGGATGGATGGGATGGGCTTTAAGGTCCTTCCAATCCAAGCCTCTCTGAATTCCATCATTTCTGATGGGAAAATACACATCATCTCTATCATAGGAGAGCGTGTCGGATAATTTGGGATCATCAACTGCCTTAGGAATTGCAGTTAGGTGAAGTTTAAGTGTTTTGATGAGAATTTTATCCACCTTTTCCTGAATGAGGTTGACTTGGCTGATGTCCCTGACCAGCTCATCCCTTTGGAGGGGAACTGAGGGATCCTCCGTGTCAGGGGAACTCAGGGGGATTTTGTTCCACCCACCCTCTGAAAATCCCTTCTCATCCTCAGGAACATCACAGGAGTCACAGAATCCCCGCCTGGTTTGGGATGGAATATTAAATCCCATCCCATCCCATGGCAGGGACCCTCCCACTGTCCCAGGGCACTCCAGCCTGGCCTTGGGCACTTCCAGGGATCCAGGGGCAGCCCCAGCTGCTCTGGGAATCTGTGCTGGGCCTGCCCACCCTCGCAGGGAGGAATTCTGTGCCGAAATGCCCTCCAGCTGTGGGGCAGCGGGTGTGCACAGCTGCCAGGTGGGCTGTGCCAGCCCCAGAGCTGCTGCCCGGGATTTCCCTGTTCCTCCCGAGCAGCCGATGGGTGAGCAGCAGTGCAGCCCCACAGGGGACACGTGCTCCGCTTCCACAGGGGCTGCAGGGAGCAGCCTGAGGGGATGGGATCTTCTGGCTCACAGCAAAGCTGCTTTTTGCATGGGATGTGGGGAGAGTTCCAGAGGAAAACCGAAATCCCGTGGTTTGTTTGGGATAACTGTAGGGATGCTTGGACCTCGCTGCTCTGTCTGTGCTGCTCTGAGGCTGCACACGAGTGGAAAAGATGTAAAAATTGCTGGAACCCCTTTTGTGTGTGTTTTCCAGCATCTTTGTGCCCTGCAGCTCCCAGCGCTCCGGGCTGCCCCAGGGATGGAATTGTGGGCACTGCCCACCATCTGGGCAATTCCCAGCACAGCCTTTGGAATCACATCTCGGCTCTTTGGGAGCCACTTTCTCTGGCATTTCGCTGAAAGGGCTTTAATTTTGAATTTTGTGGTTTGCCTTATCGGCAGTGAGCAATTTAATGAAGCCATGGGACGAGCTCAGAGTGAGTCAGGCCTGGCTTGGCCTTTGAAGCGTTCCTACCATGGAATTCTTTCCCAGTGGTGAATTAATGTGGTTTCAGCTTTCCCAAAACGTGAGGCCATTAAGCTGAGTCTGGAGTTTTGGGAGGAACAAGCAGCCCTGTGGTCACTGCAGCCCCCAAAACCTTCCAGAGGTTTCCTGGATAAAGTTCCCTCAGAGGGGTTGGATGGCTCTCCCAGTGAGACCCCACTGCTGTGTGAGGAGAAGGGGTTTAGGATCAGAGAATCAGAGAATCCTGAAGGTTGGAAAAGCTCTCCAAGATCTCAAATCCAGCCATTCCCCAGCACTGCCCATGTTCCCAATGGCTTTAAATTCCTCCAGGAATGGGGATTCCAGTGCCTGAGGAAATTGTCCCTCATATCCAGCCTGTCCCATCACTCAGGGAGCGGTCCCACAGTGGCTCCCTGTCGCTGCTTCCATCCCTACAGTGCCCTGACTGACCTCTGGGAAGGAAATGCTAATTGATGATGAACGTGCAAATGGCAGTGCTGATCAAAGGGAGCAGAGAGCTGCGCGTGGGGAAGGAGGAAAGGCATGGAAGGGCGCAGAAAAGTCATGGAAATCCACAGTGGGGGCAGAACATGGGAATCTGAGTGTGTGCCTTGCACTGTGGCCCCGTGGGGCAGGAGCCCCCTGGCTGTCCCCAAGCCAGGCTCCCTCAGGATTCCAGGCTGGTGTTGTAGCAGGGCCGGTTGTCCGTGAGCACCCAGGAAGTGCTGGTGTCCCAAGGAATATTCCCCCTTCCACAGCATTCCTGGATGCTCCAGTCCTTCCTTACCGGCTGAGGAACTGCAGGGTGTCGCCACAGTTTTCTGCATCCCCTTCCAAATGCTTTTGGAAGCTTTCCCCTTCCAAATATGCAGTAGATGTGTCTGGATGACCTCAAAGATGCACTGGGGAATCACAGATCCAGAATTCCAAGAGTTTGACTTACTTGGGTGTTTGTCCCAGTCATTTCCCAAGGATGAGTTCCACACTCCGTGTCCTCTCTCTCCTCAGCAGGTCCCTCCATGTTGGGAGAGCTTCTCCTGCTCTTCCCTGTGGATCCAGAATTCCAAGAGTGACTTGGGTGTTTTTCCCAGTCATTTCCCAAGGATGAGCTCCACATTCCATGTCCTCTCTCCTCAGCAGGTCCCTCCATGCTGGAAGAGCTTCTCCTGCTCTTCCCTGTGGATCCAGGGCATCTTTGGGAGGAGAAAGACCTGATGCAGACAGAGCATTGGTATTTTTAGATCAAAGACCAGTTTAATATTAAAAAAAAAACAGGAGAGAAGAAGAAGAAGGAGGATTAGAACAATAAGCACATTTAATTTTAGCCTAGCTTGGATTCCTCATAAAGTCAGGGAACTTGGAGCTCAGCTTCAGTTGCCTCTGGCTTTCCTAAATAAACACACTGGAGCAGGGCTGGGAAGTTAAGCAGCACAGAAAATTGCAAAAAGTTGCATTTTAATATTCTAGGAGAATATTAAGGGCTGTTTTACAGGCCAGGCCCTGGAATTCAATTTTAATGCTGCACAAAAATCCCGAGGTTGTTTTGGTAGGCAGCTCCCAGAGCTACACAGAGACTTTTTCTGCAGAAAGGGTCACAGGACAGGGGTTAGGAACAGGGCAGGGTGAGGAACCTTCTCCAGCCATGGCAAGTGAGCAGGGTTTGGGGCCAGGAGCTGCTGCTTCTGGAATTTTGTAATTTCTTCTGGAATTTTTGTCTGGAGGAGAGCAGGCACAGGGGGAACCTCACTGATCTCTACAGCTCCTGGACAGGAGGGTGGAGTGAGGTGAGCTTGGGCTCTTCTGCCATGTCCCAAGTGAAGGGATGACAGGAAATGACCCTAATTTGCACCCCGGTTAAATATTGGGAATTTTTTTTCCCTGGAAGAGCAGTCAGGCATTGGAATGAGCTGCCCAAGGGTGCGGTGGAGTCACCATCCCTGGGGGTGTTCAAGAGGTGGCACCTGGGGACGTGGCTTAGGGATGGTTGTGGTGATGCTGGGTTGATGGACTCAATGATCTTCAAGGTCTCTTCCCACCTGGATGATTCTGGGATTTTGGGAATTTTCCCCCAGGCTAAAGAGGCCTGGTTGGCACCATCTCCTATGCTGTGGGTGATCTGTTCAGTGTGTGTTTCACCTGGGAGGTGTGTTGGGATGAAGAATTATGGAATCATTAAGGCTGGAAAAGCCCTCTAGGATCATCAGATCCAACCATTCCTCCAGCACTGCCAAGGCCACTTCTAACCCCTGTCCCCAGGTGCCACATTAATGCACACGTTAGTGCTGTACCCAGACGCTGCAGGCCTTTAGTGAACCTCAGGTCAGAGGTGATTTAGTGAGCGGGTGAGGCAGGGGGTCCCGCTGGTGACTCTTGGTGGCTCCAAGCAGCCCCTGTGCCCTTGGTTGTCCCAGGAGAGGACGAGTTGGGAAGCTGGAGTTGTCCTGCTCCAGCCCCAGAGGACGAGCACAGAGCCCTGGCTTTGCTCCGGCCTGGGCATCCTCCTCGCTCTGAACTGGTTCCTTTTCACTCCAGCTAAATTTAGGGGTTGTGAGGGAGCATTTCCAGCCTCAGCCATCACCTCTCTGACAGCCAAGGGTGGCAGCGTCTCATGAGCCCATCTGAGCTGATTTATGTGCTCTTTCTGATGGTTTTGGAATTTGGTTGCTCTTGGAGCCCGGTCGCTGGGAGGATGTGGGCAGCTCGGTGCCAGGAGGAAGCCTGGACCCATTGAGGAGCTGGGGTTTGGTTCTCAGGCTCCCCGCAGCCCGGGCAGGGCTGCTCTGCCTCAGGGTTACAGAGCTGGGAGCTGTGGCCTTGACGTGTGAGCCAGTTCTGAGCCTGCTTTGTAAGAACTCACTGGGTATTAATAAAAGTTAAAAATACTTCAGGCTGACTGAAATGCAGGAAAAATCAGGATTGCAGCTCGTCGTGGTGGAGGCAGTGAGGCAAAGTGCTGTGCTGAGCCTGAGGAGTTGGGAAGGATAATAATATAAGAGAATAAACTCAGACTGGGAAGTTCCAGGTGAGGATAGGGAGGCCTTGGAGCCTGGAGTAAGGGCAGAGCTTTGATGTGGGTGTGTAAATCTGAGTCTGAGTCACAAGCACGAGACTTGTTTGAAGGGTTTTTAAGGCCTGATCTTTTTCCTAAGTGCTGCTGGAAAGCCAGAAACGATCCAGGTTTGCTTTTCCATCTCTCTGGGAGTCGTGGGAGGTGGGAGTAATCCCAGTCAGAGGGAGGACAGGAGGAAAAGCGCAGCTGGGAGTTAATTCCCAGGAGTTTGAGTTCCTGTGCAGCGTCTCTTGGAGGAGGAGTGGGAATTCCCGTCACCCTCACGTGCCACATCAGGCTGTGTCCTGGCAGAGGAGGTTTTCCTGGGATTCCTTTATTCCTGTCAAGGTCAGCAGTGCCTTTACAGAGGTGGGGAGTTTAACTCTTTGCTGGCATGGTTTTAATGTCCCTTCCTCCAGCGCTGGTGTTGGTCAGACTCAGCTGCCCTTGCCAGGCTCTGCTTTCCTGCCTTTTTCCATCCCCATCCATGTGATGGTGAGGACATTCCACGTTTTAGGGCCTCGTGAGCTCCTACTGACACATCCAGGGCTGTTCATGGGAACAAGTGGATCAGGAGGACTCTGTGCTCATTCCCAGCACAATTAATGTCATTAGGGATTCATTAATAAAAGGGATGTGGACTTGAAGATGATGTGATCAATAAGAGCAGCAGCCCGATGCTATTAATTAGCAATGCTATTAATTAGCAATGCTCATGCTTTTGAGTTGCTGCTACACTGGTTTTCCAAAACATTGGGCCTTTTAATCCTCAGGAAAACGAGGGATAAGTTGGAAAAAGCACAGCTCAGCCATTCCAGCACTGGCACTGGCGTTGGTGCTGGTGTGACCTGGGCTGCAGGTGGCACCTGGAGGCACCTGCTGGTGCTTCCCTCTCCAGCTGGGTGTTTCATCCTGCTCTGCCACGTGGGATTTATTTCAGCATTTTCCATGGATAATGCTGGCTGCAGGAGCACTTTGCCCCCAGGCACTGGGGCCACCACCAGCAGCTCCCTCAGTGCCCTTTTCCCATGGAAGGGACAGCAGGACAACCCCAAGGGACGTGTTTGAGACCAAGGACAAAGCCAAGCCGTGGTGGTGGGGCCCAAACCCTGCAGATCAGTCCACAAGTGAGATTTTTAGTCCCAAAACCTGGAGCTGGAGGCTCCGCCAGTTTGGATGGAGCTGGGCTTTGTTTCATAGGTTAAAAATACATAAATTTCCTTGTTGCACTCTGGTTTTATTTTTAACTCTTCAGCAATTTAATGTTTTGGAGGTCTGCTCGTACTCCCCCCAGTTTTCCATCTGCTACTGTGATTAATTTAAGGCCCAGCTTTATCCAGCCAAGCCAGAGCAAACCAAAAGGAATGGAAACCTTACCTAGGTTGTTTGGCGGGCGGCAGCAGACATGAATAACTTTGGAATTCGGGGGGGAAGAGCCAAGTGCGGCGCTCCTGGAGCCAGGATGGCTTGGCCAGGAGCCCTTGCAGACAGCAGGAGGCCGAGCAGGATCCAGCTGTGCTTCCTCCAGGGCTGTGCTGGAGGTGTTGCTGAGCGCTCGGAAGCGCAGGGCTGCGCTTTCCTGCGGCCTCTCCAGGCAGGGGGACGTGCCAGAGCTTGGCTTCTCCCCCCTCCCAGGCCTGGGAGCGCCGTGAGGTAGTGGAAAGTTGCAGTGAGGAAGGTGGGACTGATTCCCCAGGCTGTGGGAGGAAGGAGAGGGGCGAAGCTGTGGAGCTCGGCTGCTCGACCAGGGGGGGCAAAATGGCCAGAAATTTATTTATTTTTAACCTGGGTTGTTAAAATCCAGGTTAAAATAAAATTTAAAAATAGAATTGAAATTTAAAAATAAAATAAGCTGGGTGGTTATTTTCTCCACCTGGATTGGTAGGAGCCATCCCTGGGCTGATGGGGATGAGGATGGAAATGAGGATGAAGAGCAGTGGGGCTGCTTCAGCTGCAGCTCCCACTGACAGGAAAGGGTTTTATGGGATCCTCGTGGAAGCTGGGAATAAAGGATTCCAATTAAAGGTGCAGCTCTTCTTGAGCTGCTGGAAATCTGCTCTGCTGGCAAAGGGTCCCCAGCTGCACAAGGGGGTGGTGACACAGGGGACACAGGCAGGAGTTTGGATTGTTCCAGGAAGGGAATAGTTCTGCTCTCAGAAGCCTCCAAAGCTCTAATTGGGAAAAGATGGAAAGGGAAACCACAGGACATAGACCTGTCATTAAGTGAAGAACACTGGGATGTGTGAAGCCCAGGGTTGTAAAAGCTGGAAGTGGCCAGGAGACGTTGGTGAGTCATTCCAGGGATCCACAGGGAATGAATGAGAAAACCCAACGTGTCTGGCTGGGTGGGACTCCAGCACAGCTCCTGGAGCCAGCTCAGCAGCCCCTGCCTCAGATCCTGCTGCTGTGGCTGGGCTTGGGGACCTGGGAGCAGTGCCCTTGGATTTCAGGAGCCACTTGGGGTAGTGCCATGCAGGGATGTAGAAATAAACCTAACTATTGCTTCCCATGGAGGTAAAAATATTGTGGTTTGGGATCCCGTTTTCCATCAGGGAGTGAAGTGAGAGTAAGAAAGTCCTTAGTCCAGGTTTCAGAGAAGGTATCCTGATTATTATTAATTATTATTATTATTATTATTATTATTATTATTATTATTATTATTATTATTATTATTATTAATTATTATTAACAACAACGAGCCAGCTGGACTGTGATTGGCCATTAATTAGAAACAACCCCATGAGCCCAATCCCAGATGCACCTGTTGCATCCCACAGCAGCAGATAACCATTGTTTGCATTTTGTTCCTGAGGCCTCTCAGCTTCTCAGGAGAACAAATCCTAAGGAAAGGATTTTTCAGAAAATACCATGGCTACAGGTGACCCCTGGTGAGCCTGATACCCACTCCTGTCTACCTAATTGAGGTGTCCAGGGCATCTACACCGGAGTGCAGGTACTTGCATGTATATACCTGGCAAAAACTAACAGTAGGGGTTAGGACTAAGTCTTTTGTCCTTGGGTGTGTGTGGCAGCCATCTTGACATCTTCAGTGTCATGCTTTTTGTGAGCTACAAGAACGTAAAATTGGGGGGTGATTGGTTGAGGATTTCCCCTGCAGTTCACCCTCAGCCTGCACACGGGGAGCTGAGCCTGGCTGCTCAGGGCGTGCAGGGAGGGTTTTCCCTGTGGGAGAGGGCAGCAGTGTCTGGAGAGGGCTCTGGAATGGTTTGGTTGTGTGGAGCAGAGCAGAGCTCTGCCTGCTGCAGCCTGGGACCTGCTGCCTCCCTTTGCAGTGGGATCCCTGCAGTCTGGCCCTCGTTTCCCTGCTCGGATCCCTGCTGGAGCCCTGCCATGGCTGGGCCCTGCCCAGGTTCTGGGCAGGTTTCCTGTGCCCCTGCCAGCCTTGGTGCCTAAGCTGGTGAGCTCTGAGGAGATCAGAGCTTGGCAAGGGCTGCACTGCAGGTAAACACTGCAGCTTCTCCTCCGGCTGGGAGCCAGTGGAGCTGTGAAATGTGGCTCGGGAGTGAGGAATGGCGCTGGAAGAACCCTCCGGAAAAATACCAAGGGGTGCATGAAATGATAAGCAGGGCTGATAAGGTGCCTGGTGAGAGACTGAGAGGAGGAGCAAGCACAGATATGATCAGAGCCTATAAATACTGTCAACATGACAGCAGAGATGAGCAGGAGAAAGAGTCATTGTTATCTGATGGAAAACAGGCTCTGGGAGGAGCAGCCATGGGAGCAGGAGGTGCGGAGGGGATCCCCAGGAGCAGGAACACTCCGTGGGATGGAGCAAATCCTCATTCCCAAGGCTGTCCTGGTGCCCATCAGTGTGGTCCAGCACTGCATCCCCTGGCACAGAACCACCCTTGGCGCCTGTGATCCTGCCAGGAGCTTCCTTAATTCCCATTTTCCAGGTGCCAGTGAGATGTCCTGGTTGGCTGATGCCCACAGGTGCTGCTTGTCCACATCCCTCCTAGGATGGGGTCTGTGTGAGGAAACGAAGGAGGTCTGGGCAGAGGATGGGTCTGGGGTGGTTCCAGGGACCCCCAGGACAGTCTGCTGGAGTAAACCTGGAGGTTGTGTGTCACACTCCTTGGGAAGGTGCTCCTGGAGTGGGATTTCAGTCTGAAACCCTGATAATTTATTGATTCCTGATTTATTGTTGTGTCCGGTGCCGCCGGGACCGGCCGGCTCTTCCTCACTGGGAATGGACAGCCAGAGGCCTGTGCTCCCCAGGGGTAACTGGGTTAACTGGGGCCAGTCTGGGAATTCCAGCTGGAGCCCAGGAGGTGCTGGAGCCCAGGAGGTGCTCAGCAGATTCTCCACCCACCTCTTGGCCTTGCTGTGCTGATCAGGATCCGTTCCAGAGCTGGTGTTTGCAGAGCTCTCCAGCTGTTCCTGGGTCCATCCAGCTGTTCCTGGGTCCCATCCAGCTGTTCCTGGCTTCTCCAGGAGCACAAGCAAGACAGTTATGCTGCACATTCCAGGACAGGGCTCTTGGGAAAGCCGCCCTTCCCAAGAGAGAGCTGTCCTGGAAGGAGAGCTCACATCAAAGGAGCCAGGAGCGATAGGGATCACGTAATTGCTGCCTCTCCCCTTCCTTCTGACTCCTGTCACTCACAGTCTGGGATTGTTATCTCTGGGGCTTGGGCAGCAGCAATCCTGACTGCAGGATCTGTGTCATCCAGATAAGGCGGTGTGTGGTGGCTTTTCCAGCCTGGATGGCTGCTGGAGTAACATGGAGTGGCATTTCATGGTCCTGTTGGGAGAGGACTGTCCTGCAGCCCAGCCGCAGTGGGAGCTGTTTCCCTTGGGAATGTGCCCAGGGGGAGGGAATGGGACCTGGCTGGGGCACGGAGTGGCTCCTGTGCTGTGGCAGCTCAGGGAATCCTGTCCTCTCTGCCGGAGGGAGGTGGATGGTCGCAGAATCCAAAATTGGTTTGGGTTGGGAGGGACCTTACAGCTCACCCCATGGGCAGGGACCCCTTCCACCATCCCAGGCTGCTCCGAGCCCTGTCCAGCCTGGCCTGGGACACTTCAGGGGTCCAGGGGCAGCCACAGCTGCTCTGGGAAGCTGTGCCAGGGCCTGTCCACCCTCACAGGGAACATTATTTCCTAAAAACCCAGGGCCTGGAGCTCAGGGCTGGCCCTCGGCCGCTCACCTCGCGTGTCCCAGCTCTGCCCTTGGGTGCCTGGTGATTCACCGGCGCTTTTGGGGCCAAAACCAACACGGGGAGGGAACGTTCATCAGGGATTCACAGGAAGCAATTGAGCAGCCTCAGCCACGCTGCCTCGGTGTGCTGCAGCGGCTCTGGCTGTGGCCGATGCTCACAGTGCTGCTGTCTCTCCACAGAATGCCATGAACCTGCCTCCCGACAAGGCCCGGCTCCTGCGCCAGTACGACAACGAGAAGAAGTGGGAGCTCATCTGTGACCAGGTGAGGAGCTCTGGAGAGCCTTGGGAGCTGCCTCTTCCCAGCTGCTCCATCCACAGCGACCCTGGGCCCTGCAGGACCTCGCAGGAGCCAGGAAACTCCTGTTCCAGGAGCTTCAGACACTCATTCCTTCTGCTCCCTTGTTGGTAACCACTCCCGGAGGCCTTGCAGTGACAGCTGCAGCCACCCCAGCCCATCCCGGGGTTCTGTCATTCCCTGGTTTGTGTTTCTCCGTGTCCCAGAGGGCTGGGAGCTCTGGGCTGGAGTCTGTGCTGGCAGCAGGGCAGGCAGGAGCTGTTTGATGCCAGCCTGGAGGTGCCAGCTCCCACCTCACAGAGGGGGATATCCCTTTCCCCCCTGATGCTTCCATCCTGCATTCCCTCTGGCTGCTGAACGCTGCTGGGTTTGCCCTGCACAGCCTCAGCCTGACCTCAGAGTCTTGCAAATGAGAAGAAATTATCAAATGATCAAGTGAGCCAATGAGCAAATGATCAAATGAACAAATGATCAAGTGAGCAAATGAGCAAATGATCAAGTGAGCAAATGATCAAATGAGCAAATGATCAAATGAACAAATGAGCAAATGATCAAATTACCAAATTAACAAATGAGCAAATGAACAAATTAACAAATGATCAAATGAGCAAATGATCAGATGAGCAAATGAACAAATTAACAAATGATCAAGTGAGCAAATTAACAATCGAGCAAATGATCAAATGATCAAATGAACAAATTAACAAATGAGCAAATGAGCAAATGGTCAAATGAACAGATGATCAAATGAGCAAATGGTCAAATGAACAAATGATCAAATGAACAAATGAACAAATGAGCAAATGAGCAAATTACCAAATGAACAAATGAGCAAATGATCAAATGATCAAATGAATAAATGAAAAAATGAGCAAATTACCAAATGAACAAGTGACCAAATGAGCAAAGGAGCAGATGACCTCAGTCCGGGCAGTGTCTGGCTGGGCTGCCCAAGTCACGCTCTGTGGTGACAGCTGGAGCTGTCACCTCCAGGGCCAGGGGGCTGAGCCCCTGTTCACCTCCAGAGGCTGGGAACAACCTGGGTTAGGCAGTGCCAGTGGCTGAGGCATCTCCTGGCGAGCTGTGCAGGGTGTGCAGCAATCAGCAGGATGTGGTGGATCAACAAGAATGGCATTTGGGGAATACAAAATGTGGCAAAGTGGGATTTGAACTTGGGAGCCAGCAGCAAAATGCCATGGGGTCAGCAGTAATGGCTGATGAGGATAATTGATCCAGCACTGGGGGAGTGGGATGTTCCCTTGGGGTGTAAGCTCAGCAGAGCCAGGGTGAGAGTTTGCAGGAGGTCAGGGACACTGGGATAAGGACATTTATGGGACATTTCCTGTTCAGCTGTCACAGTGGTGGGGTGTCTGATACAGTCATGGGATTCCAGACTGGGTTGGGCTGGGAGGGACCTTAAAGCCCATCCAGTTCCATCTGAGGAGCACCTTCCACCATCCCAGATTGCTCCAAACCCCATCCAGCCTGGCCTAGGGCCCTTCCAGGGATGCAGGGGCAGCCACAGCTTCTCTGGGCACCCTGTGCCAGGGCCTGCCCACCCCCACAGGGAAGGATTTTTCCCCAATGTCCCATCTAACCCTGCCCTCTGGCAGTTGAAATTCATGGCACAGGTACCTTAAAGTAAAGCTTAATGAAGAATTGGTTTTTCCCCATGAGTTTCCTGTGCAGAGAATGTAAAGCTCGAGCTATTTAAAGGTTCACTTTACTGAGACATTAAAAACTGCAGGAGCTGCTGTGAGTGATTGCAGATTCCCCATCCCTGGCAGTGCTCCAGGCCAGGCTGGACACTGGGGCTGGGACACCCTGGGACAGTGGGAGGCGTCCCTGCCATGGCAGGGTGGCACTGGGTGGGCCTTAGGGTCCCTCCCACCCCAGTGCAGTCTGTGATTCCGTGATCTGTGCCAGGCTGTTCCCTGCAGAGGTGCGAGCTCCGTGCTGAGCCCCTGCTGGCAGTGGGACAGGCAGGAGCTGTTTGATCCCAGCCTGGATGCGCAAATTCCCCCTGGGAGCTGATCCACCCTCTGCAGCTGCTGCTGATTCACTGCCCAGCACGGGCTGAGACAGCAGCCTGAGCAGATGGGGAGGAAGTTTGCAATCTGCAGTAATCTCCTTGCACAACTCCCAGGCAGTCAGTCCACCCCCGGGCTGGGATGAGTCCTTCCCTGGGATGGGCCCTTCCCATCCTTTGGAAAAGCAGGGAAGCAGGGCTGGGGACCGAGTGCACCTGTGCCCTGTTCGGCCATCCCGTGGGACACACACATGGGCAGGGGGGACATCCTGGGGCTGGCACAGCTCCCTGGGGGTGCTGCCACCCCCTCAGGCACTGCACTGTGAGCGGATGTCACTAAAAGCACCAAAGTGCAGCATATGGGGTGTGAAATATTTATATATTCACAGTATAGAAATACTGCCCTGGAATATATAAACATTAAATATGAAATATTAAAAATTAAAAATTAAGAATGGTAATAATAATAATATAGTACATATTCACAGTATAGAAATATTGCCCTGGAATACATAAATATTAAATACTACTACTACTACTACTAAGTTATATTATATATAACATATAAAATACATATTCACAGTATAGAAATATTGCCCTGTAAAATTAATATTAATATTATTAATAATAATATTAGTTATTATTAACACATATAAAATATAGTATATATTCATAATATATAAATAATATTAATTATTATTGAATATATAAATATATTATAAATATAAAAATGCCTGGGAATGTAAAATATTATATCTATAAATATATAAAAATATAAATATATAAAGTCATATATACTAATATATATATAAAATACATATATATGTATATATATTTTATATATATATATCTCTATATATATCTATATATAATGTATATATAAAATAACATATAAAATATAGTATATATTCACAATATATAAACAGTGCCCTGGAATATATAAATATTATATATCATTCCATGAGGACACTTCCACAGTGACACAGTGTCCTGCTGGTGGGAATGGCTGGATTGCTGGGATGGGACCGAGCCACCCTCTGGGTCTGTGGGAGATGGGGAGTTCTGCACCATGCTCAAGATGTGTTTGAGACCCTGCTCCCCATCTCCTTGTCCATCATCTCCTTGTCCATCATCTCCTTGTCCATCATCTCCTTGTCCATCTCCTTGTCCATCATCTCCTTGTCCATCTCCTTGTCCATCATCTCCTTGTCCATCATCTCCTTGTCCATCATCTCCTTGTCCATCTCCTTGTCCATCTCCTTGTCCATCTCCTCCCCCCTGTCCCAGTCCCTGGGGTTTATGCACTCCCAGCTCAGCCTGTGGGATTCTCATCCTGACCCGGGTGCTTCCCCAGCATCTGTGAATCCCAGGAATGAAACAGCTTAGGCAGGATCGTGATAATAATGGGAATAACAGATGGGCTAATGCAGAAAAGTGCCCTGAGTGGCTTTGGGAGCCCCGGGTTGTTGGGAAAGGCACCATTTCCTGGTTCTGGAGTGAGTGTGTTTTCCAGAGCTGGGTGACCAGGAGGTGTGTCAGGCTCCTTGTAGGATCACGTGGAGGAGGAGGTGCCCAGGTCCAGCAGTTCCTCTTGGCTGCTGAAGCAAAGCCCCCCCAGGGCCCCTTTTATTCTGTGTCCATCAGAAAAGAAATGGCTAGTTCCGGGTGAAGGAGGCACAGGAGAGGTGATTTTCCCCTGAATTATGGAATCACGCAATTCCTCCTGATTTTCCCCTGAATTATGGAATCATGGAATAGGCTGGGCTGAAGAGAATTTCAGAGCCATTCAGTCCCACCCCTTACCCTATCCCAGGTTATTCCAGCCTGGCCCTGGGCACTGCCAGGGATCCAGGGGCAGCCCCAGCTGCTCTGGCAATCCCAGCCCAGCCAGGAATTCCCAGTTCCCAATGTCCCATCCATCCCTGCCCTCTGGCAGTGGGAGCCATTCCCTGGCTCCTGTCCCTCCATCCCTTGTCCCAAATCCCTCTCAGGATATAATCCCAGTGAATTCTCCCCATTTGTTCCCCAAAGGAGGATGCTGGGCCCAGCTCATCTCATTGCCCTCTGTCCTTGCATTCCCTGTGCTCTTCCATCCTGCCTTCCAACACCCCTCCTGAGGGATTTTCCAAGCCAGGAAGGACCTTTATCCTTGGGAATTAAGCTGGTTTGCTTTGTGGGCGGCTGACAAAGGCAGTGTGCACTCGCTGCTGCCCCGTGCCCCCGTTCTTCCAGCCTGCAGATAATGCTGCAGTCGTGTAGGGCAGATAAAAAGGGTTTCACCAGGATTTAGGAACTTTGTTGTGTCTGAATGGCTCAATCCAGGGAAGCCACCACGTCCCAGTCGTGATGTCACCCCACAGCATTTGCTGAGCAAGGTTTGGCTGCTCCAATCCGGATTTTAGGCTTTTTTTTGTGTGTGTGTGTGTGGTAAAAATGCCCGACCTCGTCACTCAGATGTGTTAAATCCTGGGCTTGGAAGCAGAGCTGGCCAAGGAGTGGGTGGGAATTGCCAGAAGTGGAGGGGAGGAGCTGACAGGAATAAAGCAGGGGATTTTTAACTCTTTAATTATGGTTTCTGAGGCACAGCAGTGCCTTGGGAAGTGTGGGTGCTCCCAAGGGCCATCATGAGAGGATCCTGGTGGATTCCAGGAAGATCAGGCTGCAGCCAGCCCCATTCCCAGCCCCGGGAGCTCCCAGTCAGATTTTTGGGAAGAGGGTGGCTGTGACCAGACACCCAGGGTGACTTGGAGGCCTCACTGCACAGCCTGGCCCTTGCAGCTTCTTAATCAGCCTCTAATATAAAACACTCCGAGCTGGATAAACCCAGACAGGACTCATAGCCAGGAAAGGGCAATTTTAAAGGCTAATCCCTCCTAGCTTTCCAAACCAGCAAAAAAGAAACACTTGAGGGGGCTGTAAAAATGTTTCCAGCCCTAGGAGATGTTTACCACCAGTAATTTTTGGTCACTCCTCAGGTAGGAGCCTTGCTGGTGTTGGCTGTTCATGGATAATGTCTGGAAAGTCCTTTAACCCAAATAATTCCCTCCACAAGAATGAGCAGCATCTCTTTACACGGAGCTGCTGCAGAGATTATTACATAAATGCATAATTACAGCCAGGTTTGAAGAAAACAAACAAAACCATCCAGTAGCTGCATCCCAGACTGTTAACTGTGCTCCCTGAGTCTCTTCAAACGTTTCATTTTGAGCATTGCAGGCAATTAAAGCTGGTGGCTGGGAAAAGCTCCTGTCACTTCAGCAGATGAGGGTGGATTACTTGGGAAGAGGGATTAATCCATAGGAGGAGAAGAGCTGCTCTGGGGGATTGGGCCGAACACAGCTCACTCAGCAGCAAGGGGGGAATAAATGGGAGAGGGAGCGTGGAGCATTGTTGGGATGGGATGGGACATTGGGGGATCCTTGAGGGCCCTTCCATCCCAAACCACTCCGGGGTTCCAGGAAATCTCTGTGTGCCCCATGGGAGCCACTGAGGGGAGCCTGGCTCCAAGAATCCCTGAGAAAGAGCCAGGAGGAATCCACGATGGTGGACGTGGTGCTGGGGCAGGGCAGAACCCTGCTGGTGTCACTTTGTCCAGAGGAGAACCCTCAGGGAAGAACTTTGCATTTTCTGAGCTGTTTTTTAGATAAAATAGGAAATGCCAGTTCCAGGGCAGTGTGGAGGTGCATGGAAAAAGAATCCAGTTGTAAAAGAGGAAAACCATGAGTGCTCTGTGACTTCCAGAGCTCCCACCAGGGCTGGTGGAGCTCACAGAAGAGATTTTCCTTCCTTTTTTGTTCCTGCTGGCCATGATGGATTGCTTCTTTTCCAGCAAGCAGCAAGATAATAACAGGAAGAACTTGTGGTGTTCAGCCCGTTCTGGTAACTGGGCAGCAGTGTCCTGTTCATTCTGGAATAAGCTCGGTGTAATGCAGTCAGAACTGCATCCTGACCTAATAAAGGGAGGTTTCAGATAAAAGAGGAAATTTCAGGAGATTGGGATGAGATCTTTCCTCCAGGGAAAGGGCCAGAATAGCTTAAAGTTCTTCCAAGATACGAGTAGGATCAGACTGTTTGGGAATGCTGTGAGGGGGTTTGGACACAGCACACTGCCCGTGGAACAGCTCGTGTTTCACAGCAGCTCTGGTGGGATAAACTTCCAGCTGGACACTGGGAAAGCAGGGGAAAATCAGGGAGCTCTCAGAAAACAGAGCTTTGGTGTTTGTCACCAAAATCTGTGCTCTGGGGCTGAGGGGGCACTGATGGGAGATGGAGTGATCCCTGCAGGAGGAGTTGGGACCTTGAGGAATGGCTCCCAGTGCCAGAGGGCAGGGATGGATGGGATATTGGGAACTGGGAATTCCTGGCTGGGCTGGGATTGCCAGAGCAGCTGGGGCTGCCCCTGGATCCCTGGCAGTGCCCAGGGCCAGGCTGGACAGGGATTGGAGCAGCCTGGGACAGTGGAAGGTTTTTTCCAAAAGGATTTTGTGTTGGTGCATGCATCTCCTCTCCTGACCCTTCTCCCTCCTCTCCATGCTCCTGCTGAGCAGGAAACCCTGCAACTTCAGATGGATGTGCGCCTAAAATTCACAATTCCCAGTGAATATTTAAGGTGTCCTTTTATACTGTTGATATAAATGTCAAGTTCCATTTAAATCTGTTTTAATTGCATGCATAGATTATCCACTTAGGAATAGAGTGTATTCTAAATATAAATATATATTGTTTAATATGTATGTGGTGCACGTGTTTTCTGGGTAAAGAAAATACAGAAAAATGGCTGATGTTTATTCCTGCCTCTTTTCCAGGAAAGATTCCAGGTGAAGAATCCTCCACACACTTACATCCAGAAGCTGAAGGGATATCTGGACCCAGCAGTGACCAGGAAGGTGAGGAGCATCCTGTTTCCTCCTGCCTGTCCCTCATTGCTCAGCCAGGATGGTCCTGGTTCCTTCCTGCCTTTGTGCACATGCCATGGAAAGTTGCAGGGAGAAGCAGAGGGAAATTGGGAATTTGCTGCAGTTTTCCAGCTTGGGATGGAGAGCAGATGTTGGGAAGCCAAGGGCCATCTGATAGGGAGCACAGCCTGTTTTAATAATGTTGGCTTCAGTAAATAACCTGAGACATTGTCCCTGAGCTGGGCTCTAGGCCTGGCTTTGGCCAAACCCCTGTCTGGTGGCCCTTTGCTCATCCCGGGAAGGGGTGTCCGAGTTTTGAGTCCTTTTCTCTGGGAATTTGCCTGGCAAGGGCTCAGTGCAGCTGAGTGCGCTGTTTGTTCATGGTGGTCAGCTCCATCCATGGGGATCAGCTCCATCCATGGAGATCATCTCCATCCATGGTGGTCAGCTCCATCCATGGGGATCAGCTCCATCCATGGAGACAATTCCCATCCATGGTGGTCAGCTCCATCCATGGGGATCAATTCCATCCATGGGGACAGCTCCATCCATGGGGATCAGCTCCATCCATGGGGATCAGCTCCCATCCATGGGGATCAGTTCCATCCATGGGGATCAGCTCCATCCATGGGGATCAGCTCCATCCATGGGGACAATTCCCATCCATGGTGGTCAGCTCCATCCATAGGGATCAGCTCCATCCGTGGGGATCAGCTCCATCCATGGTGACAATTCCCATCCATGGTGGTCAGTCTCCATCCATGGGGATCAGCTCCCATCCTTGGTGATCAGTTCCTTCTATGGTAATCATCTCCATCCATAGTGACAATTCCCTGGGGTGGTGTTGGCTTTTTATACCAAGAACTATGTGTGCTTTATTTACAATAATTTTCCAATCCCTATCACCTATGTTAGACAGTCTGTCTCTACTCTAAACCAATCCAGAAGTGCCACCATCACAGCAGAGGATGGAGGACAAGAAGAAAGAACAGGACATGCCCAAATTCCTCCATCTTGCCTCTTGAACCCCCATTCTAAACCCCCAAAATTCTGCTTTTTCACCCTGTGACAAATTCACTATCACTGTACTCAAACCCCTGTGGTTTGTAACTCCTCACACAAAGTTGGGAATGGTTTCCATGGGTTAAATCCAAGGCACAGGTGTCTCTGTGACTGTGCCAAGGTCTCTGAGCCCCTGCCAGGCTCTGGAGTCCCCAGGGCAGCCAGGGTGATGTCCTGGGTTCTGTTGGAGCCCCCAGCCAGGAGCAGGGAGCATTTCCCAGGGAAGCCTGAGGTTTCCCTGTGTGCATGTTCCCAGCCGGTGAACGGGGTCTTTGTGCTTTTCCTCCGCAGGGTTTGGGGATTGTTCCGCGTTTGGCTTCGCTCCGTGGGCTCACATTGGGGCCTTTCTTATCCAGGGCTCCCGGGACAAAGGACAAACCCAAAGGGACTGAAAATAACTGCCCTGGTTTCCTGCCTGTCGTTGGGTCACTCCAGATCACCCACAGCCCTTCCTCAGCCCCTCTGGCACGGGAAGGGATGGGAGAGCTGATCCCACTGGGGTTCCTGCAGGGATGGGAGAGCTCATCCCACCAGGATTCCTGCTGAAGGGTTCCACAGGGATGGGAGAGCTCATCCCACTGGGGTTCCTTCAGGGATGGGAGAGCTCATCCCACCAGGATTCCTGCTGAAGGTTTTCACAGGGATGGGAGAGCTCATCCCACTGGAATTCCTGCTGAAGGTTCCTGCAGGGATGGGAGAGCTGATCCCACCAGGATTCCTGCTGAAGGGTTCCACAGGGATGGGAGAGCTCATCCCACCAGGATTCCTGTAGGGATAGGAGAGCTCATCCCACTGGAATTCCTGCTGAAGGGTTCCACAGGGATGGGAGAGCTCATCCCACCAGGATTCCTGCTGAAGGTTTCCTCAGGGATGGGAGAGCTCATCCCACTGGGGTTCTCATCCACCAGGATTCCTGCTGAAGGGACAGGGATGGGAAGCTCATCCCATTCCTGGAAGGTTCCTGCAGGGGATGGGAGAAGGTTCCTGAAGGGCAGGGATGGGGGCTCATCCCACCAGGATTCCTGATCCCCTGGAATTCCTGGAAGGGTTCCAGGGATGCTCATGAATTCCTGCTGAAGGGTTCCACAGGGATGGGAGAGCTCATCCCACCACAATTCCTGCAGGGATGGGAGAGCTGATCCCACCAGGATTCCTGCATGGATGGGAGTTCATCCCACCAGGATTCCTGCTGCCATTGAGGTGCTGGCACTGGTTTTGCTGCGTGGCTCCGCCTGGCCTCTCCCATGCAGGAATTCCTTCCCAGTATCCCACCTGAGCCTGCTCTTATCCCTCCCCACCCACTTAGCTCTCATTTGCCTTGCTCAGGAAGGAGAATGAGCCAAAACTGCAGCTCCAGAGGGATTTTTCCAGCTGTTTCAGCCCCTTCCCACGGGCAGGGAGAAGAGGATCCTCCAGTCCTGCTCCAGATGGGATTGAGGTGCCCCCACTGGCTCTCTGCCACCTTCAGGAGAAAGTTTGGTGTTAAACCAAAGCTTGGCTTATTAGGAAATGTTTATTTATCTCCAGGCTTTTAATTTCTTTAATCCTGGCAGCTCCAGGATGTTCCTGGGAACAGAGGGGATCTCTCCACACGTGTTTTTGTTGACTGCTGCGCTGCTGTTGCTGCATTCCTGGGGATTTAGAGGAGTTCTCAGTTTCCCCCCATGTTTTCTTCATTCCCTCTGTGCTGGGTGAGATGTTGATATTTTTTAATAGAGCCCAATTGTTATTTTTGCTGCTCATTCCATTGCAGAAATTCAGGAGACGGGTCCAGGAGTCGACTCAGGTGCTCCGAGAACTGGAAATTTCCTTGAGGACAAACCACATTGGGTGAGAGTTTTTGATGCCTCTGCTTAAATTTAAATTTTATTTTTTATTATTTCTGTTTTTAATAGTTTTATTTTAAAATTGATTTGATTTATTAATTTGTTTTTTATTATTTAATAATTAATTTTTGAATTCTAAAGGTGTCTGTCTTTGAGAATACGCCCCCTTTTGCATGTCAATAAGTGATGCCACTTGATTGCTAATTAAAGCCTGATGGGCTTAGTTAAGGGGAGCTGGGCATCTCAGGAGGATAATTCAGCTTTAATCCTTTCCTGATGGATTCATCCACATTTTTTTGAGGGCTAAGGAAAGGTTGGAGTCAGCTCCTGCTCAGTCAGAGCACAGGGAGTGGAGCTGTGTCCAGAATAAAGACATAAAAATTTGTATGTATATTTAATAAATTTACAATATATAAATTTTAAATTTAAATAAATAAATTAATTTTAGTAAATAATAATTTTAAAATGTATAATAATTTTTTTTTCATTTTAAATTTAACTATAAATTTATGTATCAGTCCCCCCTTGCTGTCTCATAGGTTTAACATGGAGCCTGCCTGGGAATAGCAGCACCAGGATTTATCCACAAAGCAGCAAATCCATCCCAGATTGCTGCAGTAGAATTGCCAGAGGTTTTGTTTCTATCAGAGTTTAGGTTTTTATCAGACGTCCCTTTCCCATCCTCGTTCCCACCAGTTCCACCTTCCTGTGGGACCAGAAGCTGCTCCAGCACTGGGGCATCAGCCAGGGAGCTTTTCCAGGGCTTTTCTCCATGGTCACACCCTGGGTCCAGCTCAGTCCCGTGGATTTTTCGGGACTCTGCTGGGGTTTTGGAGGAATGGGGGCATTTCAAGCTGTGGATGGAATTGCAGTCCCAGTGTGGGGATGGGAGCCGTCCTTGGAGCTGCACCATCCCAAAAACTCCTCCCACAGCCCTGCCCGGGGTTCCCTCCTTTTCCAGCACCAGGGATTCCCCTCAGAGGCCCAGGGCATCCATGGATCCCCCTGGATTCAGGATGGGCAGGAGGAACCTGGCTGCTGCCCCAGGGCAAGGAAAGAGGGCACAGCACCAGTACTGGTTGCTCTGGGGGCCCTGGGGAGGGATTCTTTCCAAAACACATTTTATGAGACACCAGGCTGGTTATTTTCACAGGGAAATGATAAAAAATGTCCCTCCTGAAGAGCAGGATCAGTCAGAGGTGATGAATTCCCACTCCATGAGCCTGGAATTCCCACTTCCCTCCCTGGATCCCCTCATTCCAGTGGCACCCAGCCCCTCCCAGGGGATTTGCTGCCCCAGCTGGGGTTCAGAGAAGAGCTGAGGTTCCTTTTCCCCTCACTTTGCCCCTCACTTGATGGATTTTCAGATTTTTCTTGGCATTATCAAAGCTGTGGAACATAACAGACTTCCCTGAATTATTTTGCCAAACCCAGGGGCCGGAATTCGCTGCGACAGGTGAACACTTTTAAAAAAAAAGAGGCAAAATTGCTGTTAGATGTACACCCAGGGTGTCCATCAGAGATTCTTTTCCTGCTTTTACAGCCTGCTGGAAATCAGGATGAGATAAAAACTGAGCCAAGTCCCTGTGTGAGGAGCTGACCTTCACAGTGCTGCAAAAACCCCTCATTTCAGTACATTTGGAAAGGCATCCAAAGGGCTCTTTCAAGTCCTCTAAATCACTCTGAAAACCCTTTTTTTTGCTCAGAGTGCTGCAGTGGCTCTGCCTGCAGTTTTTCTGAGAATTCCAGGGAATCCCCAAGGCCCAGGAGGGCTCTAATGTCTGGTGTTTCTCTCACAGGTGGGTCAGGGAGTTCCTCAATGAGGAGAACAAAGGCCTGGATGTCCTGGTGGAGTACCTGTCCTTTGCCCAGTATGCAGTCACGTAAGTGAGGCCATTCCCAGCATTCCCTGCCAGGAAATACATGGATTTTAGGGAATATTCCTTTATTCCAAAGGGGTTAAGCACTGAACAGGCTGCCCAGGGCACTGGTGGGGTCCCAATCCCTGGAATTGTTCAAAAAGTGGCTTGGTGGGCATGGAAGTGTTTGGTGGTTCTGGTTTTTTCCAGCCTCAATAATTCCATGATTCTGTGGGCCTGAGAGCAGAGGAAATCTTGATGTGAGGCTGGAATGATTTCATCACAGCAGACAAAAACCAAAAACCAAAACCCAACCTGAGTTTAAACCTTGAGATTATTAATCTCTGTTCCTATTTTTTATCTTTGGTCTCTGGGCATCTTAGGGGTGGAGAACCCATCCCACAATGTGCGGAAAGATGCAGGGTTCCTTGAAAATAGGATTGCAGTTGGTGTCTGGGCCCAGGGCTTTGTATTCCTGCTGTGTTCAGAGGGATTCCCCCCCGGCAGGCAGGGCTGGGGTGCTGGGCAGCAGATGTGCTGCAGCACAGTTCAGCAGCAATTCCAGGGGCAGTTTGGCAGTTGGGAACACTGGAAACCGACTTTGTTTCTGACATCTGGGACGTTGGGATCGGGTTTGGTGGTTTGGGTCATAAATCATGAGATGGGCTCTCAAAAACCAGTGGGGAAAATCGGCTTTCAGTGGAGATCTTCAGCTGGGACTTTGTTTTAGGACCATGGGATCAGCCCAGACTGGTTTGGGTTGGGAGGGACCTTCAAGCCCATCCCTGCCATGGCCAGGGAGCCGTCCCAACCCCAGGGTGCTCCAAACCCCATCCAGGCTGGCTGTGGGCAATTCCAGGCGTGGGGAATCAATCCACATTCATCCAGGATATCGTAGCAATTTTTTTTTCTATACAAATGAAAGAGAAGCCTTGGGTTAAAGATAATTTTGGAGTAGAAACTCGAGCTGGGGAGAGCCGATAATTTATTTTTAGCAAGGCTGCCATCAGATCTACGTCCGTCACTGCCCAGAAAAGAGATTTGTGGCGGGGCTGCAGGAAAATTTATGAGGGAAAATCCTATGGTTTCAAATGTTACCCACTGGAAAAAACCGTGCACAGCAAAAAGAAATGTTTGTACAAAGCCTTTCTTCCTAAATTTATACAAATGTACGCAAGGAGCTCGCTGGGTTTTTCCCCTCTCACATGGGGAACATGAGTAATAACCTCAGGAGCTGGAAGGGGAACAAGCAATTCCTGCTTGGAGTAGCAGAACAACGGGCAAGGAGTCAGAAATCAGGGAATCTGGGATGATGGTGGTGATATTTGAATGTGCTGGGAGCTTTGTGGGGCCCAGTGGGATGGGGGAAACCAAAGTGGTACTGGCACAGCTGATTTATGGAGATTCGCTGGAGAGAGCTCCCACAATTCCCAGCCTTTCCTTCCAGGCAGGGATATTCCTCAGCAAGAGTCAGTGTGGGATTTATTTTATGTTGAAGAAGTTTGTTTGTTTGTTTGAAGATGTGTCCCTGAGGGATTCAAAGCCCTGTGGATGTGGCACTTGGGGACAAGGCCTACTGGTGGCCTTGGCAAGGCTGGGAATGGTTGGATTCCACGCTCTTGGAGGGCTTTCCCAGCCTGAATGAACCTGTTAGGGAATTTCCTTCCCCATGTGAAGCTCATCCTGTTTCTCTGGACTTTTCCGTGTCCCTCCAGCACCACAACTCTCCTTTTCCATGGTTATTCCACCTGCTGGGATCACAGAACCCTGGAATGGCTTGGGTGGGAAGGGACCTTCACAGTGCTGGGGGATCAGTTGGATTTGGTGGTCTTGGAGATCTTTTCCTTTGCTTTTGTCCCTTTTGGCTTTGTCCATTGATCCTGTGATTCCAGCAAAGCCTGCAGCGGGAATGAGAACTCGGCACACGCCTCACCCGGCCTTGGAATTTCCTTTTCCTCGCAGGTTCGACTTCGAGAGCCTGGAGAGCAGCGTGGAGAGCGCCATGGACAAGTCCAAGCCCTGGAGCCGCTCCATCGAGGACCTGCACAGGGGCAGCCAGCTGCCCTCTCCCGTGGGGAACAGCGCGTCCCGCTCCGGCCGGCACTCCACGCTCCGGTACGGATCCTTGGCAGCGGCACCGCGGGACGGCTCTGCCCTGCGAGCCCAGGGGCACGGGAAGGAATGGTGGTTTGAGGTGGAAGGAGCCTCTCAGGGGCAGGATGGGCTGGGGATGGGTGCCTTTCCTTGTGCCATTCCTCTTCTCCAAACGTCACTCAGCATTCCCATGGACCCAGCCAGGCTGGGGCTCCCATCCCGTGTCCTGTCTCTCCCAGCAGCACGTTCCCTCCGTGCTGCCATGAATGGGACCTTGGATTCTTTGCAAAGGCCACTTCCCTCCCCCAAACCTGCTGTCACCCCCTCACCATTCCATGCTTGACTTTCTCTTTCCTAATATTCCTTCGTTTTAGTGTCATTTATGGAAAAGGCAGGATCACTTCCCAGGACTGGCTGACAGTTGCCTCTCTTCCATTCCTTGGGTGTCCCACTCTGGCCACCACCCTCAGCTCCCAGTACTGATACTCGGGATGCAGCTCAGGGTGCTGGATCCTTGGGGACTTCTTTTAGGTTTTTTATGGAGCTCTGCTCCATAATCCTGTGAGCATTGCAGAGCCCAAAACTGGAGTAATTCCAGCCTTTCCCTTCCAGCAGGGGTGGTTTTGGTGTGCCAGGCACTGACCTTGGCCCTGGGGTCAGTGTTGAGTGGCTCCAAACCTGTACCTGGAAGATTTAATTGCCAGCCCTCAGGCAGTGCACAGGAGGAGAGCTCTGGGGAAGAAACCCAGCTGTGGAGTGCAGCAGGATCGCCTGGCCAGTTGATTTAGGGATTTTTTTAGGGTTTTTTGGTGTTCTTTGTTCCTGAATTGCTCTGCCAGGAGGTGCCGGTTCTGCCGTGCCCTCGGGAGGAGTGCTTGGGATTAGGAATGCCTAACTCAGGAATACCTTTCATGTCTCTTACATTGTTTCTCTTCATCTCCTTCCACCCTTTTCCCTTTCTCACATCTCCCTTTATTCCTCACCTGTCTGAATCTCCCTTTCAACGTCTCCTCCGTTCCCTTTTCCCGCTCGGATGCTCTTCCCCCCATTCGTTCTCCTGCCCTTCCCACCTCTCCCACTGTTCCCCGTGCTCTCACCTCCTCTCACCCGCCCTCAGACTGGTTTCTCTGCCCGACCACCTTGAGCTCAAACGCTGCCACAGCTGCTTGGCAGCCGACTGCCTGTGGAGCAGCTTCCCTTTGCGCTCCGCCGACGGCGCTGCCGCCCGGAAAATCCCGTAAGTCCCAGCGGGCACCGTCCCCTCGGGGCACCACGGAGCCCGGGGCCAGCCCTGCTGCCATGCCACTGGAAATGTGCTGGCCACACGGGCTGCGACGGCCCCAGCCCCGGGAGAAGGGGCCCGGGCTCCGCGCGTGTGGCTGGCACATGGCAATGCCCAGCCGAGCTGGCTTCCGCAGAGCGGCGTTTCCGCCGAGACAGGGAAACAGCTGGCATGGAGGCGAGAGCTGGCTTCTCCTTATCATGGTGCAAATAGTTGTGTTTGGTAGCTGCACTTAGAGCTTTTAGCCCCTGTCCCTCTTATTTCCCCTTTTTGGTATAAATAGAGGCTTCGCTCATACCCGAAACTGCCACGGAAACGGGACCTGACAGAGTTTTCCAGCCAAAATTTTCCTCCTGCCTCCAGAGCCATCTTAGTGCTGGGGCAGCGTTTTTGGAATGGGTTTTGGATGGTTTTTTTCCTTAAATCCGTGTTTTGAAATTTCAAATAAATTTTAAAATCTGTATTTTTAAATAAAATACAGATTTTAAATAATTTAATAAAATAATTTTAAAAATGTAACAAAATACAGATTTAAAAATAATTTTAAAATTTTAAAATCTGTATTTTTAATATTCTTTTAAATGGGCGTTTTAAAAGTGTCTCTTTTAAAATTACATTTTTTTTAAAGGTCTATTTTTAAAACGATATTCTTTCAATAGCTGGGGATTATATGTTAAAAAAATCCCTGAAAGCTAAAGGTAGGTGAGAGATTTTTAAGAAGGGAGGGTTTTTATTATTATAATTTTTGAATTAATTTTTATAATTGTAATTTTATTATTGTAATTGTTATGGTTATAATATTGTATATTATATACAATACAAGTAAATATTGGTGAACTGAAGGAGAATCTTCTCCTCAGAGCAAGGCAGGTGCTCAGCTGAGGAGGAGGTGCAGGGTGGTTTTTTTGGGCAAAACCAGGAGGTTCTGCCCCATCTCTGGGTGGTAAATGAGATTTTTGGGATGTGTGGACACCCGAGGTGTGTGGGATTCCTTGAGATGGTGGAACCTGTGCAGTGGGAGGAAGGAACCCAGAACCCCAGCCTGGTTTGGGCTGGAAGGGTTTGGACTCATCCCATTCCACGGGCAGGGACACCTCCCTTTCCCCAGGCTGGGCTGAAAGGTTTGGAGGAGAAAGGAGAAGGCTGAGAAGATCTCACCGGGATAATGCAAAATTCAGGAGCTGGCCGGGCTGGGCAGAGCCGTGTCTGGGCTCCAGGACCTTCCCTGCCGAGCTCCAGCCCCGCTGCCTCGCTGCAGCTCCTCTCAGCAGGGCCAAAGCTGCCAGTTCCCTGCTCCCTGTTTCCCTGGCAACTGAGAGGGGGTTTATCCTTATGGGAGGCACGGGGATTTGGGAAACCGACACCAGAATGAGGGCAGGAGGATGAAAAAGGGGGAAGAACCTTGGGGGATTTCACTGCTGCTTTTTTGGGAGAAGGAGCTTTACTGAGAGCCAGGCTCTGCTGTCAGATAAATATTAATGCAGGCTTCGCAGTGTCCCAGCCCATTAGAAATTCCCTTTCTTCTGAGGAAAATGTTGGAGTTTTCATGTGGATTGAAGTGAGAAACTTCAGTTCTGCCTCTGGAATCTGTCGGGTCTGTGAGGAGAGAATGGTCCAGGCAACTGCAGAAATGGGCTTTGATAATGGGGCTTAAATCTGACACAGTTTTGGGAGCTGCAGTCACTGAATTTGGGCTTTGCCAGTGACACTGTCACTGCTCCGGGGCCTGGGGAAGTCATCCTTTTGTCAGATCCTTCCTAATTTACCAGAACATCTTTGTGAGCAGCTCCAGGAGATCACAGAAACCCCAAACTGCTGGGATGAGCCAAACCCTCCCTTTCTGAAGGAAATTTTTGCTGTAAGTTGATGCAAACCCCACAGTTTCCAACCCACCAGCATAAAAATTGAAGGGATGGAACCCAAAACCCCCCCAGCCCTGATGAACTGCAGCTTCTCTGTGAGATCCAACCTGGGGGGCTCTGTGGGAGCCAGGGGAGAGCAGGATATTTTTTAACAGCTAAAATAGGTGAAAAGGATGGGAGAAATCAGCTGTGATTTGTGTTCAATTGGGGCATTCAAAGTCTGCACCGCTGGAGTGGGCACGGGCACATCCTGGAATTCCAGGAGGGTTTGGGATCTAATTCCAACCTCCCACCATCCCAGGCTGCTCCAATTCCCAGTGTCCAGCCTGGCCCTGGGCACTGCCAGGGATCCAGGGGCAGCCCCAGCTGCTCTGGCAATCCCAGCCCAGCCAGGAATTCCCAGTTCCCAATGTCCCATCCATCCCTGCCCTCTGGCACTGGGAGCCATTCCCTGGCTCCTGTCCCTCCATCCCTTGTCCCCAGTCCCTCTGCAGCTCTCCTGGAGCCCCTCCAGGCCCTGCCAGGGGCTCTGAGCTCTGCCTGGAGCCTTCCCTGCTCCAGGGGAACATTCCCAGCTCTCCCAGCCTGGCTCCAGAGGGGCTCCAGCCCTGCAGCAGCTCCACGGCCCTAGAATATAAAAGGATTATTGAATTATTCTTTAACAAAAACGTTTTTCTGTCAGATCTGAGTGAGAAAAGGAACCTCAAACTCTGTATTCCAGCCCAGGACCAGCCCTGGCTTTGCTGGTTGTTGGTTTTCCCACGATGCTGTTGAAACCCTGCCCTCTTCCTCATCCTCCTCATCCTCCTCATCCCAAAGCCCTGGACCAGCTCCCTCCCCACACGTGCCACCCCCTTGCAGACCCTTCCCCTCTGCAGGGCCTTCCACAGGCTCAGCTCTGCAGCTCCTGCTCTTCTGCGGGGCAGAGGGAGGTTTTGCAGTTCCCCTTTCCAAGGAGGGGCCGTGGAAATGAAAGAGGAACCATCTGACTTGAATTAGCAGGATAAATATCCTGGGGGTGACATCATCTGGGACCCGCGGCAGGCAGGAAATCAGCCCCGAGCAGTGCTCCAGCGCTGGGCCGAGGCCCGGGGAGCCAGCGTGAGGGAAAAGCAGGAGGAGCTCAGGCACCATGCACCCCTTCCCTGGCTGGGGAGCACAGGGGAGGTGTCGGAGCTGCCCTGCGCTGGTGCTCACAGGGACACCAGGGTGAGGGAAGGAAGGGATGAGGATCTGACTCCATGTTTCAGAAGGCTGATTGATTATTTTATGATATATATTACATTAAAACTGTACTAAAAGAATAGAAGAAAGGATTTCATCAGAAGGCTGGCTAAGAATAGAAAAAAGGAATGATAACAAAGGTTTGTGGCTCGGCTCTCTGTCTGAGCCAGCTGGGCTGTGATTGGCCATTAATTAGAAACAACCCCATGAGCCCAATCCCAGATGCACCTGTTGCATCCCACAGCAGCAGATAACCATTGTTTGCATTTTGTTCCTGAGGCCTCCCAGCTTCTCAGGAGAAAAAGATCCTAAGGAAAGGATTTTCCATAAAAGATGTCTGTGACACTGCCCCACCCTGGGAACAAACAGAACCATCAGGGAGCCTTGGGATGGCTGCACACACAGGGAAAAGCATCCTGAGCTGGAATTCCAGGGGCACAGCCACGTTCTGGGGGTCCTGTACCCAAAATCCTTGTTGGTGCTTGGTTCTGGTGGCTCTGGGAAGGAGCTGGGGCTGGGCTGGGGGGCCAGGGCAGAATTCCCTGTGTCCTGGGGGCTGGCTCAGCACAGCAGCTCTCCAGGGAATGTTCCATGGCCAGGTCCCACCTGGATTGTGCCCTGGCATGGGGGGCAGCTCTGGGAGCCGTGCCCAGAGCCTGATGCCAGGGTGGGTGCCCTGGGTGATGCCAGGCAGTGGGACCAGGGGCAGGAACTGATCCCAGGAAATTCCACCTGGGCAGGAGCAGAACTTCCCTGGGCACTGCCCGAGCCCTGGGTGGAGTCTCCTCCCTGGGAATGTTCCAGAATCATCTGGAATGAGCCCATCCCATCCCATCCCATCCCATCCCATCCCATCCCATCCCATCCCATCCTGCCATGGCAGGGACACCTCCCCCTGCTCCAGCCTAGCCTGGGACACTCCAGGGATCCAGGGGCAGCCCCAGCTGCTCTGGCAATCCCAGCCCAGGCAGGAATTCCCAGTTCCCAATGTCCCATCCATCCCTGCCCTCTCGCAGTGGGAGCCATTCCCTGGCTCCTGTCCCTCCATCCCTTGTCCCCAGTCCCTCTCCAGCTCTCCTGGAGCCCTTCAGGCCCTGCCAGGGGCTCTGAGCTTTTCCTGCATCCTTCCCTGCTCCAGATGAACATTCCCAGCTCTCCCAGCCCGGCCTGGAAAGGCACCCAGGCATGGAGAGGTTCAGGGGGACAGCTCAGCCTGGGGAGGTTCCATCCAAGAGGTTGGATCCAGGCAGATCAGAGCCAGTGCTGGACATGCTGGAGTATCCTTGCTTCCCAGTCCTGTTTTTCCAAGCAGCTGGAAATACCAAAATCTGGATTTATGGTAGTTTTTGTTGTTTAAGGAGACTTCTCCCCATTTCTTAGAGCCAGCAGAACTGGTGGATGCTTCAGTTCTGAAATTCAGGGATTCACCAAGCACCAAGGAAGTTATTTTTCTTCCAACAGTGGCATGATAAAAATCTCATCGATCCAATCTAAAATGTATGGAAAATAATTCTGCAGCCCTTCATAATTTAAATCTGAGATAAACCAGAGTAGGAACCGTCTCTGTGGGACTAAAAATATTTTAATTTTTTTTTCTTTTTTGTTGTGTTTTTCACATTTGGTGGGGTGAATGTGTGGGATTGGCAGGTCTGGGATGGTGCACATTGTCCAGGCAGCACTGGAGGTGCTTCCACACTTCCCAGTTCAGATTCCCAGTTTGGGGTCACTCAGCTCCTGTTGTGACTGGGGAAGGGGCGTTTGGGACAGGGGGGCACAGAGCTGATCCCAGGGGATGTGGGACAGCCCTGGCAGCGCCATTCCCACCAGAGCATCCCAAATATCCAGGTGCAGGAGCAGAGCTGGGGCCAGCAGCCTCCTCCTGCGCTGCTCCCAAAATTCAGCTCCAGTGCTCCAACCCCTCAGGCTAAAAGTGAAATATAATATACCAAAACTCCTTTATAATAATACATTATTTATAATTTATTTTATAATTATTTTAATTAATATTCAATAGGAAATGTTTAATTTTTACTATTTATATTATTTCATCTGCTTGTTACATATACTTTATACATTAGTTGATATGGAGTGCTGATCCCAAACTGGGTCACGTTTCCCAAAATCCTGCAGTGCCCTGAGCTGGTGGATTCATTCATATTTATGGATGGAAAAAAAAAAAAAAAAAGGAAAAACTGCTTTGAATTTGGATTTGGGGATTTCTTTCATCTCAGCTGGGAAGGAAAATCCCAGGAGAGAGATTGTGGGCAGCTGGGAATTGTGGGCAGGGTGGGCACAGGGAGCACCCAGCCCTGGTGTGGGACCTTGCTGCCCTCTTGGGTTGTGTGTTTAAAAAGGGGGAATTTGCAGGGATGGGCTGGGAAGTCATAATAAACCAGTGTGGTATTCCTTGTTCCTGCTTTTATCATGGATTTAAACAGGGAATTTGCAGGGATGAGCTGAGAAGTCACAATAAACCAGTGTGGTATTCCCTGTTCCTGCTTTTGTTGGGGATTTAAACACAGCATTTGCAGGGATGGGCAAGAAAGTCACAATAAAGCAGTGTGGTATTCCCTGTCCTTGCCCTTTTTTTGGATTTAAACAGGGAATTTGCAGGGATGAGACAAAAAGTACGAAAAACTGGTGTGGCATTCCCTCTTCCTGCTTTTATTGTGGATTTAAACAGGGAATTTTCAGGGATGAGGCAGGGAGTCACAATAAACTGATGTGATATTGCCTGTTCCTGCTTTCGTCATGGATTTAAACCAGGAATTTTCAGGGATGAGCCAGGTAGTCACAATAAAGCAGTGTTCCTGCTTTCTTGGGGATTTAAACAAGAAATTTTCAGGGATGAGGCAGGGAGTCACAATACACCAGTCTGGTGTTCCCTGTTCCTGCTTTTATTGGGGATTTAAACAGGGAATTTTCAGGGATGGGCAAGGAAGTCACAATAAGCCAGTGTGGTATTCCCTGTCCTTGCCTTTTTTATGGATTCAAACAGAGGGAATTTTCAGGGATGAGCTAGGGAGTCAAAAATCTGATGTGATATTCCCTGTTCATGCTTTTATCATGGATTTAAAGCAGGAATTTTCAGGGATGAGCCAGGGTGTCACAATAAACCAATCTGGTATTCCCTGTCCCTGCCTTTTTTTGGATTTAAACAGGGAATTTGCAGGGATGAGACAAAAAGTACAAAAAACTGGTGTGGCATTCCCTCTTCCTGCTTTTATTGTGGATTTAAACAGGGAATTTTCAGGGATGAGGCAGGGAGTCACAATAAACCAGTGTGGTATTCCCTGTTCCTGGTTTTTGTGGATTTAAACCAGGAATTTGCAGGGATGAGCCAAGAAGTATAAAAAACTAGTGTGGTGTTGTGTTCCCTCTTCTTGCCTTTATCATGGATTTTAGCCAGGAATTTTCAGGGATGAGCCAGGGAGTCACAATAAACCAGCGTGGTATTCCCTGTTCCTGCTTTTATCATGGATTTAAAGCAGGAATTTGCAGGGATGAACTGGGAAGTCACAATAAACTGCTCTGGTATTGCCTCTTCCTGCTTTTTTGTGGATTTAAACAGGGAATTTGCAGGGATGAGCCAGGGAGTCACAAAAATTCCTGTGGTATTCCCTGTTCCTGTTTTTATTGTGGATTTAGACAGGGAATTTTCAGGGATGAGCCAAGAAGTCACAATAAACCAGTCTGGGATTCTCTGTTCCTGCTTTTATCGTGGAGTTTAAAAAGGGAATTTTTTAGGGATGAGCCAAAAAGTACAAAAAACTGGTGTGCTATTCCCTGTTCCTGCTTTTATCGTGGATTTCAACAGGGAATTTTCCGGGATGAGCCAAAAAGTGTGAAAAACTGGTGTGCTATTCCCTGTTCCTGCTTTTATCGTGGATTTCAACAGGGAATTTTCAGGGATGAGGCAGGGAGCCACAGTACACCTGTCCCAGTTTTATTGGGAGCATTCCCAGTCGCCCGTGCTGGCAGGAAGGGCCCAGGTGCAGCTCCTGCTGCAGCCGAGCATCCGCATTTTCATCCCTGCCAGGACCTTTCCCTCCTGTATCCCCAGCAACGTTCTCTGCTCGTCCCCTGTGGAACCCCCGCGTGCTCAGCCCGTGGGGGGCTCTCCCTGTCCCCTTGCTGCCCTTTCCCGGGAAATGCCCGGGATTGATGAGGAATTGGGGGGTGTTTGCAGGTACAACACACCTGATGAAGATTTGGGGGGTTGTTTTGCAGGTACAACACACCTGATGAGGATTCAGGGGGTGTTTGCAGGTACAACACACCTGATGAGGATATGGGGGTTGTTTTGCAGGTACAATACACCTGATGAGGATTCAGGGGTGTTTTGCAGGTACAACACACCTGATGAGGTTTTGGGGGTGTGTTTGCAGGTACAACACACCTGATGAAGATTTGGGGGTGTTTTGCAGGTACAACACACCTGATGAGGATTTGGGGGTGTTTGCAGGTACAACACACCTGATGAAGATTTGGGGGGTGTTTTGCAGGTACAACACACCTGATGAGGGTTCGGGGGGTGTTTTGCAGGTACAACACACCTGATGAGGATTTGGGGGTTGTTTTGCAGGTACAACACACCTGATGAGGGTTCGGGGGTTGTTTTGCAGGTACAACACACCTGATGAAGATTTGGGGGTGTTTTGCAGGTACAACACACCTGATGAAGATTTGGGGGTGTTTTGCAGGTACAACACACCTGATGAGGATTTGGGGGTTGTTTTGCAGGTACAACACACCTGATGAGGGTTTGGGGGTGTTTTGCAGGTACAACACACCTGATGAGGATTTGGGGGTTGTTTTGCAGGTACAACACACCTGATGAGGATTTGGGGGTTGTTTTGCAGGTACAACACGCTGCCCAGCCGCAGGACGCTGAAGAACTCGCGGCTGGTGAGCAAGAAGGACGACGTGCACGTGTGCATCATGTGCCTCAGGGCCATCATGAACTACCAGGTCAGCCCTGAGCCCTCTGGGCACGGGCAAGGGCAGGTGGGCACAGGGCTTTGGGGTGAAATTGGTGGAAATGGGGAAATTCTCACAAAACGGGAAGGAATGAGGCACGGCGATGGGATTTAGGGATTTAGGGAAAGGGCAATAAGAGCATGGATGTGTTGGGCCAGCTCCTGTTCGTTAGATATTCAGCTAATTAGGTTATAATTAGTCTGGAGTTTAGTATATTATTATAAGTTATAAATAAAATTATATATTATTATTTTACATAAATAGTAAATAAAATAATAAATAATATAAATATAAAATTAATAGAAAAATAAAATAATAGAAATATAAATTAATATTATAAATAATAAATTATTTATCCGGAGTTTAGTATATTATTATAAGTTATCAATAAAATAATATTTTATATAAATGGAAAATAACATATTAAAATTATAAATATAAATATAAAATTAATCGAAAAATAAAATTAATCGAAATATAAATTAATATTATAAATAATTATTACTTTATAGACATCTAAAATATCTATAAAATATCTATATAATATAAATAATATAATATAAAATGATACTATTTAAATAGCTATTTCTATTAATAATTATTAATTATATATTAATAATTACTTATAGTTAATAATTATTACTATACATTATTTTATTTTAATAATATAAAATATCTGTAAAATATCTATAAAATAATTTTGTACAGTTATATTAAAATTATTAAAAAATAATTATATATATATAATATAATATAATATAATATAATATAACAATAATATAATATAATATAATATAATATAATATAATATAATATAATATAATATAATATAATATAATATAATATAATATAATATAATATAATATAATATAATATAATATAATATATATTGCATTATATGTTTATAGTAATTATATAAATTATAAAATTATATTAAAGATTAATATTTAAATAATAATTATAGATACAATAAATAATATATAAACTAATCTATAAAATACATAATAAGTATATTAAATGATGCAGCTATATTTAATAAATTTATTACTATTTAATATTAATTAAAGTAATTATAAAATAATTATAAAATGCATTATAAGCTATAAAATAATACATTATTTTAAAGGAATTTAGTTATATTTTATGTATTTATTAGTCTGGAGTGGTGTAGGAGCAGCTCGGGGATGCTTTTTGTTGCTGAAATGGCCAAACCCAGCACTTCCAATGCTGCTGATGGCAGGGAATTGTAAACTCGTGGAATTGTAAACTCATGGGATTGTAAACTCATGGAAATATAAACTCATGGAATTGTAAACTCATGGTAAAATTGTGGAAGTGTAAAATCATGGAATTGTAAACTCATGGAAGGGATTGTAAAATCATGGAATTGTAAAATCATGGAAGTGTAAACTCATGGAAGTGTAAACTCATGGAAGTATAAACTCATGGAAGTGTAAACTCATGGAAGTGTAAACTCATGGAATACCCAGAGCTGGAAGCTGTGATGGACGGTGGGAGAATGAAATACTCTGGTTTGAAATTCCACGAGGTTTTGTCTGGCTTGAGGCACTGGGAGGACTGGTGGGATTGGTGTCAGGGAGGTGGGACTGGTGGGATTGGTGAGGTTGGTGGGATTGGTGGGACTGGTGGGATTTGCGGCCAGGCTGAGGCAGGTGGGACTGGTGGGACTGGTGGGATTGGTGGGATTGGTGGGATTGGTGGGACTGGTGGGCTTTGGTGGCTTTGGCTTTGGGGCCAGGCTGAGGCAGGATTGTCCCTTCTCTTCCCAGTATGGATTCAACATGGTCATGTCCCACCCCCACGCCGTCAATGAGATTGCACTGAGCCTGAACAACAAGAACCCCAGGTAGGCTGCTCTGGCTCCTAGGGCTGAACCAGCAGGTGAGTGAGGAGGGCCTGGAAAGGGCTTCCCGAGGGGATCTGGAGGAGAACCAGGCTTTGCTCTGGGTCAGATGGCATCTGCAAGGGTGCAGATAAACCAGCAGTGGGTGTCTGATCCCACTGCCCCCAGAAGCTGCAGCTTCTCCAGCTTGAGTTATGGCTTCAGGCTGAGGGAGGGAGGATTTAGGGGGGACACTGGGAATTCCTGGCTGGGCTGGGATTGCCAGAGCAGCTGGGGCTGCCCCTGGGTCCCTGGCAGTGCCCAGGGCCAGGCTGGAGCAGCCTGGGACAGTGGGAGGGGTCCCTGCCATGGCAGGGGGGGCACTGGATCATCTTTGAGCTCCTTCCCACCCAAACCATTCTGGGATTTTGGGATTCAGCAGGAATTTGGCTGCTGGAGCCCTTGTGCTCTGTTCACTGCAGGGAAACCCAAGTGGCAATGAGCAGCTTATGTGGGATTTTCCTGAAGAAAAAAAGGGAAAATCTTTAGGAAATGTTATCCAAGATCCTTTGTAGCTTGGAGTTTCTCTGGGAGAGGGTTTCACTCCTGTTCTGGGTCAGGTTGCAGTACTGGATGCTGTGTGATTCCTCAGTGGAACTGCTGGTGATTCCATGTCCCTGCTCTCCCACACATCCCTGTGGTCCCTCCTCCAGCAGATCCTGGAGTTTGACCTTGGCAGGTCAGACAGTCCAGCCCTGGCACAGAGATGGTGCCAAGGAAAGGTGAAGCAGTGCCAAGGGGTGCGCTGATAACCTCACTGGATGTGTATTCCCAGAGAGGAGGCTGGGAGCAGCAATCCTGTCCTCAGGGAAGCAGCTTCTTCTTGCTTTTATTCAGCCCCAAATCAGCAAGCCAAGAATAAATGGGAAGTTTATTGTTTTTATAATTTTTAAAATATTTTTCTGTCATCATTTTAATCATCATTTTTATCGTCACTTTTTAGCATCATTTTTTAGCATCATTTTTATCATTTTCCAGTGCCTGGAAACCAGGGGAGAGCCCAGGTTTTCACTTTTGGAAGAAGTGGGTTATTTCGATTTTGGTGGATAAAAAAGCTGCTGTGAAATGTGACTGGAACATTCTGAGGGCTGGGCCCTGCTCAGACCCCAAACTGGGTTTGTTTCAGCCCTGGGGGAGCTGTTTGGGAGCTCAGGGCTGGCTGGGATGTGCCCAGAGCTGTAATCCCAACAGTTGTGTGGTGAGCACCGTTCCCAGCAGCGGCTCCAGGGCATTGTGCTCACCCCGGAGCTGTGGGCAGCACCCCAGGGATCTCCATCCCCTCCCCACGGAGGGAACATTGCAGCAAATCCCCTTGATCCTGAACAACCCTGCCAGTTCTTCCCGTGCCAGGAGGAAAATAAAAACAACCAACCCTTGAGGAGGCAGCATTGAACATTCCATTTAAAATTTCCTAGGGAAGTGACCATTTTTTCTGGTTTCCAAAGATAACCCTGACCCTTTGAGAGCCCACAAGGTATTTCTTGTTCTGTAACATCTGCTTTGAGTCGCTGCTTGAGCATGGGACTAATTTTTTTTCTGTGTGTGCATGGTTTGCCTCTGCTCAGAGCTCAGCTGCCCAGAAAGCCTTTTGTTTTCCAGGAATCCTGGAAGGAAATGCTGTGGATGGTTTCCATGAGGGTTACATAGAGTTTGCTGCATGTTTTTCCCTCAGTGGTCTCGTTTTCTCTCTGCTTCACTGCTGAAAATCAGCTCAGATTCCTGATTTTTCAGGAGAAGGACGTGTGCTCCAACAGCCTGCAGTGAATTGTGTGTGTGTGGGGGGCTGTAAATACAAATTATCACAGAGAATAATTCAGATTTGTGTCAGGGAAACAGCAGATTGGAATTTTAAGCTCTCCCATTAAAAACTGGGCTGCAGGGAAGGCGGCTGGGGGTGCAGAGCTGCTCCTGCAGGTGTGTGCAGGGCATTCCCTGGGAGCAGCAGCTCTCAAACACTGCCCTGCCTTTGCCACAGTGCCACCAGTGCCTTTTGCTTGAGTTTCCAACTTGGGGGTTCGATCCCTGCATGGTTTGAGAAGCTTTAAAAAGGGGGGGAGCTGCATGGCCCCAGGAGAGGCAAAGCTCCCAGTGCACCCTGCAGGATCCATCCCAGGGTTAAACACACACAGTGAGGGTGCAGGACCCATCCCAGGGTTAAACACACACAGTGAGGGTGCAGGATCCATCCCAGGGTTAAACACACACAGTGAGGGTGCAGGATCCATCCCAGGGTTAAACACACACAGTGAGGGTGCAGGATCCCTCCAGGGTTAAACACACACAGTGAGGGTGCAGGATCCATCCCAGGGTTAAACACACACAGTGAGGCTGCAGGATCCATCCCAGGGGTTAAACACACACAGGGTGAGTGCAGGATCCTGCAGGGTTAAAACACACAGGGTGAGTGCAGGATCCATCCCAGGGTTAAACACACACACAGTGCAGGAGATGCAGGGTTAAACACACCCAGTGCAGGATCCATTCCAGGGTTGCAGGATCCATCCCAGGCAAACACACAGGATCCATCCCAGGGTTAAACACACACAGTGAGGGTGCAGGATCCATCCCAGGGTTAAGCACACCCAGTGAGGCTGCAGGATCCATGCAGGATCACACACAGGGTGGGTGCAGGATCCATCCCAGGGTTAAACACACACAGTGAGGGTGCAGGATCCATGAGGGTGCAGGATCCATCCCAGGGTTAAACACACACAGTGAGGGTGCAGGATCCATCCCAGGGTAACACACACAGGGTGCAGGATCCATCCCAGGGTTAAACACACACAGTGAGGGTGCAGGATCCATCCATCCCAGGGTTAAACACCCACACAGTGAGGCTGCAGGATCCAGTACTGGATGGGTGATTCCTCAGTGGGGGTGGTTCCATGTCCCTGCTCTCCCACACATCCCTGTGGTCCCTCCTCCAGCAGATCCTGGGTTTAAACACACAGTCCAGCCCTGGCACAGAGATGGTGCCAAGGAAAGGTGAAGCAGGATCCATCCCACTGGATGTGTACAGAGAGGAGGTGCAGCAATCCTGTCCTCAGGGAAGCAGGCTTTTATTCCAAATCAGCAAGCCAAGAATAAATGGGAAGTTTATTGTTTTTATAATTTTTAAAATATTTTCTGTCATCATTTTAATCATCATTTTTATCGTCACTTTTAGCATCATTTTTAGCATCATTTTTATCATTTTCCAGTGCCTAAACCAGGGGAGAGCCCAGGTTTTCACTTTTGGAAGAAGTGGGTTATTTCGATTTTGGTGGATAAAAAGCTGCTGTGAAATGTGACTGCAGGATCCATCCCTGGGGGTTAAAGCTCAGGGCACACATCCCAGTGGTGAGGCTCCAGGGCAGGATCCATCCCGGAGGGTTGATCCTGAACAACCCACGTGCCAGGAGCAAAATAAAAACAACCAACCCTTGAGGAGGCAGCATTGAACATTCCATTTAAAATTTCCTAGGAAGTGACCATTTTTCTGGTTTCCAAAGATAACCCTGACCCTTTGAGAGCCCCAAGGTATTTCTTGTTCTGTAACATCTGCTTTGAGTCGCTGCTTGAGCATGGGACTAATTTTTTTCTGTGTGTGCATGGTTTGCCTCTGCTCAGAGCTCAGCTGCCCAGAAAGCCTTTTGTTTTCCAGGAATCCTGGAAGGAAATGCTGTGGATGGAGGGTTCCATCCATGTTTTTCCCTCAGTGGTCTCGTTTTCTCTACTTCACTGCTGAAAATCAGCTCAGGATTTTTCAGGATCCAGCCTGCAGTGAATTGTGTGTGTGGGGGCTGTAAATACACACAGAGAATAATTCAGATTTGTGTCAGGGAAACAGCAGACTGGAATTTTAATCCATCTGGGGTGCAGGCTCCTGCAGGTGTGTGCAGGGCATTCCCTGGGAGCAGCACAAACACTGCCCTGCCTTTGAGTGCCACCAGTGCCTTTTTGCTTGAGTTTCCAACTTGGGGTTCGATCCTGCATGGTTTGAGAAGCTTTTAAGGGGGGGGAGCTTATGGCCCCAGGAGAGGCAAAGTCCCAGTGCACCCTGCAGGATCCATCCCAGGGTTAAACACACACAGTGAATGCAGGATCCATCCCAGGGTTAAAACACACACAGTGAGGGTGCAGGATCCATCCCAGGGTTAAACACACACAGTGAGGGTGGATCCATCCCAGGGTTAAACACACACAGTGAGGCTGCAGGATCCTGCAGGGTTAAACACACACAGTGAGGGTGCAGGATCCATCCCAGGGTTAAACACACACAGTGAGGCTGCAGGATCCATCCCAGGGTTAAACACACACAGGGTGAGTGCAGGATCCTGCAGGGGTTAAACACACACAGTGAGGGTGCAGGATCCACTGCAGGGTTAAACACACACAGGGTGAGTGCAGGATCGATCCCAGGGGTTAAGCACACCCAGTGAGGCTGCAGGATCCATCCCAGGGTTAAGCACACACAGTGAGGGTGCAGGATCCATCCCAGGGTTAAACACACACAGGGTGAGTGCAGGATCCATCCCAGGGTTAAACACACACAGTGAGGGTGCAGGATCCATCCCAGGGTTAAACACACACAGTGAGGGTGCAGGATCCTGCAGGGTTAAACACACACAGGGTGAGTGCAGGATCCATCCCAGGGTTAAACACACACAGTGAGGGTGCAGGATCCATCCCAGGGTTAAACACACACAGTGAGGGTGCAGGATCCATCCCAGGGTTAAACACACACAGTGAGGGTGCAGGATCCATCCCAGGGTTAAACACACACAGTGAGGGTGCAGGATCCATCCCAGGGGTTAAACACACACAGTGAGGCTGCAGGATCCATCCCAGGGTTAAACACACACAGTGAGGCTGCAGGATCCATCCCAGGGTTACACGCACACCCAGTGAGGCTGCAGGATCCATCCCAGGGTTAAACACACACAGGGTGAGGCTGCAGCTCCATCCCCCTGCAGGGTCCCCGGCTGTCCCTGAGCTGTCCCTGTGCTCTCTCCACAGGACCAAGGCCCTGGTGCTGGAGCTGCTGGCCGCGTGTGCCTGGTCCGCGGGGGCCACGAGATCATCCTGTCTGCGTTTGACAACTTCAAGGAGGTTGGTGCAGCTGCCCCAGCACGCCTGGGGTCCCCACATCTCCTGTGGCTGACCGGAGCCTCCTCATGCAGCTGAATTCCCTGCAGGAAGGATTTTCTGTCAGCTCCATCCAGTTTCCCCTGGAGCCACCCTGGTGTCCCATGTTCATGCAGTAGAGCTGTAATTCCAGCAATTCCAGCACCTTCCATTCCAGCTCCTCCCAGGGCAGGCAAACTGCTGGGATGGGGTATCCCAGCTGAGCTGGAAAATTTCCAAATAACTGGGAATAATAATAATAATTCAAATGCTCCTGGGATGGGATATCCCAGCTGAGCTTATCTCTACCTGATCTCAGAAAAACAATACCTACAATAAGTAATAAATAATAATTATTTATTATTAACTTAATAATATTCAGTAACATAAGTATTAACATTAAGTAATGTATGTAATAATATTAAGTAATATAAGTACTGTAAGTAAAATGAGTAAGTTATATATAATTATAATATAATAATACATAATATTAAGCAATATAAGTATTAATAATTAATTTAATTAACATATAATTATATATATAATTCATATATATAATTCATATATATAATTAATCAAATAATAAAAATCTGCAACAAAATAAACACTCCTCAACACAGAACAATAATCCAAACAGATGTCTTAGCAAAATAATTCAAAAAACTTCTGAAAACAGAAGTTTATGCACAAGAGCTGTAATTCCAACAATTCCAGCCCCTTTTATTCCAGCTCCTCCCAGGGCAGGCAAACTGCTGGAATGGGATGTCCCAGCTGAGCTTATCTCTACCTTATCTCAAATAATAAATAGCTACAATAAGTAATAAATAATAATTATTTCTTATAAACTTAATAATATTAACAAAAATATTAATATTAAGTAATATAAGTATAATATTAAGTAATATAAGCAATATAAGTAATGTAAGTTATAATAATAATATAATACAATAATACATAATATTAAGTAATATAAGTATTAATAATTAACTTAATTAACATATAATTTCTCTATATAATTTATAATTAATCAAATAATAAAAACCTACAACAAAATAAACACTCCTCAACATAGAGCAACAATCCAGACAAGCATCTTATCAAAACTATTCAAAAAACTTCTGAAAACAATAAATCAAAACCACCCTCACAACTCTCCATGTAGCCTCTCAAGAAAATAATTCCACAAAACTAATAACAACAAAACTCACCAAAAGAACATATTCAGGTATTAAAAATTGAAACATATAACAAAATATTACCCAAAATCTACAATAAATACACAAACACCAAATCCTTACCCAAAATACAAAAAAAACCCCGAAGCCACTGTACAAATCAGTACGACTCCAAATATAAAATAAATAAAGACCTTTTACCATAAAAGGTGTTTCCCAACAAGTAAAACCATCATAGAAAAATGGAAGTATTAATAATGATTCGACTACTGAAAATAATAGTAATTCAAATTATTGGAATAATACTATCCATCATTTCCATGTTTATGCAGAAGAGCTGTAATTCCAACAATTCCAGCACCTTTTATTCCAGCAGGGCAGGCAGACTGGAATGGGATATCCCAGCTGAGCTGGAAAATTTCCAAATAACTGGAAATAATAATAATAATTCAAACTCTGCTGGGATGGGATCTCCCAGCTGAGCTCCCTCAGCATTCCCAGCCCTTTGTTGTCCTGCTGTCCGTGGATGTGGGAGAAGCAGCTCCCTGGTTTTATCCACGTTCCCTGCGGTTGGTGTTGCAGGAGGAGCAGAATTCCAGGAGAGCTGTGGGGCAGCTTTGGGATGCTCCAGGCGCTGGGAGCTCCCCTGGAATCCAGAATCTCTGAGGGCTCTGTGGGATCCAAGCTGGGATCAGAGTGGCACAGGGATCCAGGATTATTCCCTGTGCAGGGAACACTCCCCAGCATTGGCTCTCACCCAGCAGAGCTGCTGTGTTGGTTTATACAAAAATATTCCAGAATAACGGGATTTGGGAGGGGAGGGTGCGCTCGTGGCATCTCTGGGTGGGAAATCAGCTGGAATTTGCAAATAAACCCAGGATTCAGGTGCTTTGGGAATAACCCAGAACTGAGGAGCTCTTCTGAAGGTGGTCCATGACTTTGGAGAACCCAATGTGTTTTGCTCCAAGGCAGGAAGAAATGCCAAGAAAATAAATTGGGATTGAGCTCATCCAGACAGCTTTTGGGAAGGTCGCTCTGGAATTCTGACCAGCTGATGGTTGCACTGATTTATTTTCACTCCTCCTTCAGCCAGGGATAATTTTCTCTCTTTTCTCTCCCTGTCATTTGGGTTTCTCCCTAATTACAGAGAAAAGTCAGCTCTGAGCTGTGGCACAGCCTGGTGCAGCTCTGCTCCTTCCACTCATGGATGAGATCCAACTTTTAAGGAGAAAAGAGATAAAAAGAGTTCTTTAGTAATTACAGAGGCCCAGGAGTTGCGCCTGGCTCCTCAGCCCCCCACTGCAGGTGCCCACTTGGAATTACTCATGGCATTCTGACGGGAGGAAACCTGGCTGGAGAGGGTGTGAGCGGGCAGATGCAGCGTGTTTGAGGTTCCCTTTGGGGCTGACCCCGCTGTGGTGCTGCTTTCCAGGTGTGTGGCGAGAAGCAGCGCTTTGAGAAGCTCATGGAGCATTTCCGGAACGAGGACAACAACATTGACTTCATGGTGAGTCCCTGTGCCACAAACTCCTGCTTTTTCCAGCATTTTCCTTCCCTGGGCCCTTCTGCCGCCTCAGGCAGAGCTGCAGCAGCAGGGAGGGTGTTGGTTCCAGGGCTGATGGCAAAAATCTCCCAAATCTGGGGTTTAAGGTCTTTGCTGGAGTGTGAGAAACTGAAATCCTGATTTAATCAGGAAAAGCCTCCCTTGAATTCCTGCTCAGGGCTTGGATCTGATGTGGGTCTGTTCTGAGCAGGATTTCCCACCCCAGCACTGGAATTCTGAGCCTGTGTTACACTTTGTACCAATTCAGTGTGAGCTTTGTGTAAAAGACCTTTTTCTGCCAGAAATCAGTGTGAGAGCACCAGTGAGGTGATTCCTGCAGGCTCCAGGAATGATTCCAGGATGGGATCACAGCCCTGAGCGCCAGCAGGTTAAAAATGAGGTGCTGTGAGGGAGGCAGGCTGGCAAATTCCTTGGATTTAAAAAGAAAAGGAGGAAATTACATGATCCTTGCATTTTCCCTCAAGGCACCAGCCTGGAGTCTCAGATTTATCCCATCCCTTTTTCCTCTGGGTCGTGGAACAGATCCCAGGGAAGTGGCCAAATCCCAGTGCCAAACTGGTGATCCAGGGGGTGCCTTCAGTTCCTTCCTCCCACCAAATGCCCTGGAGATGTGGAGTCTCTGGAGTCTTTTCCTGCAGGAAAATCAGATTGCTTCACCCCTCAGGTTCCTCCTAGAAATCTGGGAAGGATCCTGGTGGATTTTGGGAAGCTGCTGTTGCTGCTGCACACAGGATGCGGATTTATCCATGAGAAACCCAGCAAGGATGAGGAAAATTCCTTCCTGGAGCATCTCCAGGGATTCTGAGAGGCCTGAGGGCACCTGGGCACAGCAGGGTGTGGCAAGGGAAGGACAAATGTTTGGGATTTGTACCCAATTCCTGCCACTCCACAGGAGATTTCCCCACATCCCATACCCTGGGGAGCCTTTGCCCTGTGGCTGGCTTGGGATGTGTGTGGATGCCAATCCCTGGATCTGCTCCTTGTTCAGCTTGGGAAATGCGCTTTGGGCACCCAACAGAGGTCCCTTTGTGCAAGTCCCCTTTCCTAAACTGGGAGTCCAGGCCCAGGGTAATCTCAGTTTTACAAACCCAGAGAAATCTCACTTTTATAAACCCAGAGTAATCTCACTTTCCCAGCTGTTTAAACCCTGTTTAAACCCAAGCCCAGATTAATCTCCTTTTCCAGGCTGTTTAAAACCAGGCTCACATGAATCTCCATTTTCCAGGCTTTTTAGAACCAGGCTCAGATGAATTTCCTTTTTCCAGGCTGTTTAAACCCAAGCTCAGAATAATCTCCCTTCTCCAGCTTGTTTAAACCCAGTCCCAGATGAATCTCCTTTTCCAGGCTGTTTAGACCCAGGCCCAGATGAATCTCCCTTTTCCAGGCTGTTTAGACCCAGGCCCAGATGAATCTCCCTTTTCCAGGCTGTTTAGACCCAGGCCCAGATGAATCTCCTTTTTCCAGGCTGTTTAGACCCAGGCCCAGATGAATCTCCCTTTTCCAGGCTGTTTAGACCCAGGCCCAGATGAATTTCCCTTTTCCAGGCTGTTTAGACCCAGGCCCAGATGAATCTCCCTTTTCCAGGCTGTTTAGACCCAGGACTGGTTTTTCAGAGCCTGGAGCCTGCCCTGGCCCGGGCAGCGTTCCTGCTCTGGGGAGGTGGCTCTGCAGACATGACTTAATTCCTGGAATGCTCATTCCCGTCCATGCCAGCAGCCCAGGACTCCCCGAGCCCAGCCTGGGCTGGGAAGGGAGCAGTTCAGGGAGCAGCTGATGGATTTCCCTGCGAGGAGCACAGGGAGATGTGCTGGTGGCGGTGCCCAGCCTGGGGAGCCTGTTCAGATCCTGCTCCTGGGATCCTGCCCTGTGCTGGTCCCACAGATCCCATTCCAGCCCTTCCTGGGGATACCTGGCGGTGGGGATTTGGGGAGGAATTTTGAATAAGTTGGAGACATGATTTCTGGGTTGCTTTAGATGATGCAATTTATTTTTCTTATAAGTAAAAAAGGTGGGTTCTGTTCACATCTTCACCACACAGATTAGAAGGCCACAAAACCTCTAATTATAGGAACTTTTAAAGACTTATTAACCAACAAAACATTCCTAACAAAGATATTTATATTTTTAACTTAATCTTTAAATGTTTCATTTTATGAACTCATGTTATAGTGTAAACTTTCTTAATCATATTATAACATACAAACCTACAATGCTGTATTCTAAACTTATTTACCTTTGTAACTACTTTTATTTTTTCTGTGTTTTAAACTCTAAAACTCTAAACTTTCTTCTTCTTAAGTTAACATGTTAACTTTAAGCTATAAATTTACATTCTTATTCTATCAGTTAAGTTTAGAAACCTTTTCCAAGGATCAAATAATGCATTTTTTTCTCAGATCAAATCCTGTATTTAATTCTGAACTTTGGCTTACAAGCCCGAGGTTCTGAGGGTTGCCTACATCTCAGTTTCCACCCCTGGTGTCACTGGGTGTCCCTGCAGGTGGCCTGCATGCAGTTCATCAACATCGTGGTGCACTCCGTGGAGGACATGAACTTCCGAGTGCACCTGCAGTACGAGTTCACCAAGCTGGGCCTGGACGAGTACCTGGACGTGAGTGTGGAGCTGCTCCCGTTCCCAAACCCCCCTTTCCCACAGCCTCTGGGCTGTCCCACAGCTGGAGGGGCCCTGGCCAGCAGGGAATGGCTGCAGCCAGCTGGAATTGCAGCCTGGAGCTAAATCGGGAGCCTGATAACAAAGGGAGGATGAACCACAGCCACCCTCGCCCTGCCACGTCCCCACGGGGCTCCCTCCTTCTCCAGGCTGGAGAAGTCTCCTGTGGGATTCTCTGACAGCCACGAGTCTGTCTGTCTGTCTGTCTGTCTGTCTGTCAGCTGCTTCTTTGTTTCCCCTTCCCTATTTCCCATGGGATCCCAGAGTCTTCTGGCTTGGAAAGCACCTGAAAGAGTTTCTCAATCCCCCATGCCTTGGGCAGGGACCCTCCTTCCATTGCTGCTCCAAGGCTGCTCCAAGCCCCTCCAGCCTGGCCCTGGACACTTCAGGGATTGGGGCAGCCACAGCCTCTCCAGGCAGCATTTTCTGCCTGTCCTTGGGAGCACATCCATGGAAACCCTGCTGCTGTTGGCATGGGAATGGCCTGTCCCTGCAGATCCCTGCTCAGGGTCCCCCAGGAGAGGGATTTGGGGTCTGTGGGATGTGTGTAGACAGGGCTGTCCTGGCCATGGGTGTGCTTGGGAGTCCATGGGGACCAGGCAGAGCCTTTCTCAGCAAATACAGAGGAAATCGTGGAGTGGTTTGGGCTGGAAGGGACCCTAAAGCTCCCATTCCGTGGGCAGGGAAGCTGTCATGTCCCCTGCAGGGACAGAGGACAAGACCCTGCCTGGCTGAACTGGGGCTCTTTGGGGTCCAGAGGGTTTCCCTGGGTGGTGGAGGTGCCCTGAGCTGCCCCTGTCCCCAGCCCTGTGCCAGTGCCCCCGGTGTCCCCAGTGTCCCCCATGTGCCCTGGGCCCTGCAGAAGCTGAAGCACACGGAGAGTGACAAGCTGCAGGTGCAGATCCAGGCCTACCTGGACAATGTGTTCGACGTGGGGGCTCTGCTGGAGGACGCTGAGACCAAGAACGCGGCCCTGGAGAGGGTGGAGGAGCTGGAGGAAAACCTGTCCCACGTGAGTGCCCAAGCCTTTGCACATTTACAGCGTTTTTAACATAAAAATATCTTAGAACTGACACCACTTCTGGGCTGGCCTGGCCCAGTCTGGGGGGAGGCTCACTGGGAAAAAGCCTTGGGATCACTGGGCCCTGAACTGGGAGAGAACCAGGCACTGGCTGTGCTGCCAGGAGGGTTCCCTGGCACAGCTGTAGGAGCTGGGAGAGCTGATTTCCATGGAAAACTCAACTCCTCAGCACAACAGGCCCAGAACAGGGGGAAAAACATCCTGGCAGTGCTTTAAACTCAGGAGGGAAGGGGCTGGAAAATCCTCTTGTGTGGATGCTCAGGGTTTGCTGTCCCACACCTTGGGGTCAGTTCCTTTAGGCTGGAAAACATGGCCTGGCTTTTGGAGAATAATAAAAAAAGGGGGGTTTCCATACTTTAAAACTGAGAAAATGCTTTTCCCCTCTCAGCATCCCTGTACTCCCCATCACTTGGAATACATAATGTTCTTGGCTCGCTGTGCAGTGTTTGCCCCTCTGCGGTGTTGTAGGGGCCAGGGAATGGTTTGGGTTGGCATTAAAACCCATCCAGTTCAACCCCTGCCATGGGCAGGGACACCTTCCACCATCCCAGGTTGCTCCAAGCCCATTCCAGCTTGATGTCTCCCATTTCAGGCAAGAATCTGTTCACTTTCCAAGGAAGGGTTTCAGGGTTTCCTGGAAAATCAATAATTTTATCAATTTATCCAAGATGGATACCTGTTACCTCTTATTTTGATGGATAAGCCCCGAGTTTTCCAGTTCTTGAATCCATTTCTCTTTTGCTGGATAGTTATCTGAAAAACTCCAGGATACGGAGAACGAAGCCATGGCCAAAATTGTGGAACTGGAAAAGCAACTGATGCAAAGGAACAAAGAACTGGACGTGATCAGGGTGAGTGGGTTCCACAGGGAAGCCCTGGGTGGATTCAGAATGCAGGAGTGGGGACATGGATCTGGGGCAGGGGAATTCTCTTGGCTTCCCAGTATTGAACCTGGGGCAGATTGCAGGTGGAATTGTTTGTACAAAGGATGGACAGAAATCCCTTTGGGTGTGCCAGGAATCACTGAGTGAGGTGGACACATCTCATTCCCCAGCTCTGGAGCATTCCAGATGGGAGTTTTGGACCTGTGGAGGTCCCAAAGGGTGGGAGAATCCAGAATTTCTCTGGGGGGGCTGCCCTGGGCACGTGCATCACAATCCCTTCTCTGGATCGGGCTGTTCTGGTGCTGCCCTTGGGATTCTGAGTGCACATTCTCTGCTCCTGTGTCTTTGCAGGAGATCTACAAGGATGCCAACAGCCAGGTTCACACCCTGAGGAAGATGGTGAAGGAGAAGGAGGAAGCCATCCAGCGCCAGTCCACGCTGGAGAGGAAGATCCACGAGCTGGAGAAGCAGGGAACCATCAAGATCCAGAAGAAAGGGGATGGGGACATCTCCATCCTTCCCGTGGCCCTGGGCTCCGGGATGGTGCCAGCAGGAGCAGAGGCAGTGCCAGGGACCTGTGCCACACCTGGAGCTGCCTCCTCAGTGCCACTGCCCCCACCTCCGCCCCCCCTGCCCGCCCTGCCAGGCTCACCTGAGGCAGGTGAGGAGGAGGGGATCCCAGCTGTGGGCACCAAACTGGGCACCAACGTCCCCATGGCAGTTCCAGGGCATGACCTCCATTCCCATGGGGAAACTCCTCCCGATGCCTGAGGCTGCTCCCTCTCCTGCTGGCCCTGTTCCCTGGGAGCAGAGGGTGACCCCCACCTGGCTGTCCCCTCCATGGATGGAAATATTGGTCCCATCTTTCCTGAGGGCACTTCCAGGCGCTGAAGGCCTTTGGTGCCTCAGGGAATGGTTTGGGGGAGGCTCACTGGGAAAAAGCCTTGGGGTCTCTGGGCCTCTGAACTGGGAGAGAAGCAGACACTGGTTGTGCCTCCAGGAGGGTTCCCCTGGCCCAGCCTGTAGGAGCTGGGGGAGCTGATTTCCATGCAAAACTCCAGCTCCTCAGCAGAACAGGCCCAAAACAGTGGGAAAAACATCCTGGCTGTGCTTTAAACAGGGGCTCAGGAAGGAAGGGGCTGGAAAATCCTCGTGTCCCAAACCTTGGGGTCAGCTCCTTTAGGCTGGAAGACATGGCCTGGCTTTTAGAAAATAATTTTAAAAAGGGATTTTCCATCCTTTCCTCCCTCAGGGTGGGCAGGGACATGGCAGGGATGCTGTGGCTCTTTCTCTGTGCCCCTTCCCTCCACAGTGACTCCATTTTCCCTCCCTCCCACAGTGCCCAACGGCCCCGTGGCAGTGCCTGTGCCACCTCCACCACCACCACCACCACCTCCTCCTCCTCCTCCTCCTCCTGCTCCTCCTCTGCCGGGCCCAGCTCCGGACGCGGCTCCAGCGGCTCCGCTGCCGCCGCCGCCGCCCTCGGCTCCGCCCCTGCCCGGCACGGCCTCGCCCACCGTGGTCTTCAACTCCGGCCTGGCAGGTAAAGCTCCCTCAGGGAGGGCAGGGCCCCCATTGCTGGCCCTGAACAAACCCCACTGTTCCTCACCGCCGTGGGGACGAGGAGCTCCTGGAAGTGGGAGCAAGGAGCATTCCGGGCTCCCTGAGGTTGCCCAGGGGAGCTGTGGCTGCTCCGCCCATCCCTGGAGTGTCCAGGCTGGAGCAGCCCGGGATGGGGGAACTGGGTAATCCTCGATGTCCCTCCCAGCCCAAACCAGTGGGAGATTCTGGGATTTGATGGATTGATTTGATCTGGAAGAGTTGGATTCTCCAGTGGAGCAAAACTCCCACCAAAAATATTTTATGAACAGGGTCAGTTTATATTTGACATAATATGGGTTTTTCTTATGAGAAGAAGTATCAGTGCAAAATTTGTGAAATTTTTTTTTGTGGAAATTTGGGAAGAAAAGGCAAAATTTGGGGATTTTTTTTTGAAGGAAGAGCAATGTGCTGCCCATCCTTACCCATGTTTTAGTCACTGCGTCCTGCCAGGTGTCTCAGGGCTCACTGGTGTCCCCAGAAATCTCCAGAGCTCATTAGGAGCAAGAGACTCTCATTAAGAGCTTTGTTAAAGACAAAAAGTCTACTTAAAGATTCCAGCCTTGAAAGGTTCCTTGGAAGACAAGAAGCATCCTGGCTCAGAGGGCCCAGGGTGTTCTGTAGGAAAACCCAGCCCTGAGGGGAGGGCTGATCCCTCCAGAGGTGCCTGGGGGCTGCTGGGCTGCAGATCCCATTTTTCAGTGGGAATTCCGAGGGAATGGGACTGGAATTGCCATTTCTGGGTGCAGGGGCTCTGCAGGAAGGAGCATTCCCAGGGCAGGAACGCTGTGGGGCCGAGGGGAGTTGGGAAATAACAAATGCTGCTTCTCTGACCTCGCCTAACACTTGTTTCTCTGTTCCTTCTGCTTCCTGCTAAGATGGGCCCATCAAGCTCTTCTGTAGGTTCCTTCCTGCTAAGTATTCCTTGTCCTGGCATGCCCTGTGTCCTGGGGGTGTCCAGGGGCTCCTGGGGGGTGGCCAGGGGATGGGCAGGGGGAGGCTGGAGCCAGCCCTCGGGATTTGGGCACCCAGAGCTCGGCAAGGGAGGAGGAGGAGGAGGAGGAGGAAGGGGAATCGGAAGGGGTTCTGAGCTCCATTATCTTTCCCACGAGGCATTCCTGCCTTCCCTGTCCTGGAATAACCCGGGAGCAGTTAATTATCCATTCCAGCGTGTGCACAAGTAGAAAATTTCCTTTTTCCATGGGTGTTCAAAGCTATTCCTTCTTTTCTTTTAGGAATTATTTTAAGTAACCCCATCAATTAAGCAGAGAGCAAAACCCTGTTTAGTGTAGATGAGCACAAGCTGGATAAATTCGGTTCCCAAAACACCCACTGGAATATTCTGTGTATTCCCTGTTATCCACTTGGTGTCCAGCACTGCAGGACCAGGGTTTCTGTTCCATGTTTGCCAGATTTTCTGGGGAGTAATTCAGGAGCAAAAGGTTGATTGATGGGCTTTAATTCATTGATTCTGTAGCAAGGAGCAAATTTGTGTTCTCATGTAAGGAAAAGGATATGGGAACTGGATTATGGAAATTTTACATGTGGCTTCCAGATTGAATGGAATAGGGATAGGAATAGGAATAGAACTAGGAAAAGGAATAGGATTATGAATAGGAATAGAAATAGGAATAGGAACAGGAATAGGAATAGGAATAGACATAGGAATAGGAATAGGAACAGGAATAGGAATTGACATAGTAATAGGAATAGACATAGGAATAGGAATAGGAATAGACATACAAATAGAAATAGGAATAGGAATAGGAATAGGAATAGGAATAGGAATAGAATAGGAATAGGAATAGAAATAGGAACAGGAATAGAAATAGGAACAGGAATAGGATTAGGAATAGACATGAACAGGAATAAGAAGAGGAATAGAAATAGGAATAGAAATAGGAATAGGAATAGGAATAGGAATAGGAATAGGAATAGGAATAGGAATAGGGTTGTTCTCTTTCTCCATCAGGCCTCATTTCCAGGTTTCATTTTCACAGCTCCTCTGTTTAAATTCCTAAATTATTCCAAAGTTCCAAAATGACTCAGATTTGCTGGATTTGCACAGCACAGGAGTTAAAACCCCTGTGAAAGCCCAGCTTTGCTGCAGCTCATCCCCTTTGGCCTTGAAACTCAAACCTGCTGAGAAGGTGCCCCGCTGCAGTTTCCCCAAATCCCATTTCCCAAACCCTTGGGAACAGGGCATTTTTCCTTTCCTGTCACCTGTTTGTGACACAGCTCAGAGTGGGCTCTGCCAGCAGCAGGACAGGGCTGAATTCACCCACTCTCCCCTTTCCCATGGAATTTGGACAGAGCCTGGGAGTTCAGATCAATCTGGGCAGCTCGTGGGGATACAGGGATCCCAGATTTCCCTTTGGGAGGTTGCAGAGCCCTGGGGGCTGGTGCTGTCCTGCTGAGGGCTGGGGCTCCCCTCTCCAGCAGCCTCTGGAGGCAGTGACACCTTTCAGGATCCCAGTGGGACAATTACTCTGCCCAGTCCTTCCCCAGTGCTGGGGAGCTGCCAGGGCGTTCCCAGGCGGTTTCTCAGGAGCTGTCCCTGTCTGTCCCCAGCTGTGAAGATCAAGAAGCCCATCAAGACCAAGTTCCGCATGCCCGTGTTCAACTGGGTGGCGCTGAAGCCCAACCAGATCAACGGCACCGTCTTCAACGAGATCGACGACGAGCGCATCCTCGAGGTGCCCTGCTCCCTCCCTCCCTGCTGCCCTGCACAGCCTGCATTCCAAACAGGGAATGCTCACCTTGGAAAAGCCTCTCAGACCGCCCAGCCCAGCCCTCAAGCCAGCACTGCCCCGTGTCCCCGAGTGCCACATGCACAGGGGTTAAATCCCCCCAGCAATGGGGGCTCCAGCCCCTTCCACTGCCTGACCACGCTTGCCAATACCCAGTGTTTGCTAATATCCAACTAAAGCTCTGCTGGAGCAGCCTGGTTCCATTTGCTCTCCTCCTGTCCCTGTTCCTGGGAGCAGAGCTGGCTGTCCCCTCCTGTCATCCAGGGAGCTGTGGGGAGTTCTCCACAGGGGTAGGGCATGGCAGTGGCCTTGGGAAGGGGCTCATTCCAGGTCCTGGATGCTCCATGGATGCTTTAGCCAGGGCTGGATAAAGCTCCAGTGCTCACCAATGTTTTCCTGAATTTCTGAACCTGTGCAGAGCTGTTTGGGGCTGGGTTTCTGGGATCTGGCCAGATTTCCTCATCCCAGCTCAGGAGTGTGTTGCTTCCATCCCTCAGCCTCTGACAGAGCTCTCTGGGCTCCAAAGCCAGGTTGGACAGGGCTGGAAAAACCTGGGCTGGTGGAAGCTGTCCCTGCCCATGGCAGGGAGTGGAACTGGGATGAGCTTTAAGATTCCAACCCAAACCATTCCATGATTCCATGACCCTGTCTCAGCCAGCACAAGGCTTTCCCTGCAGTTCTGGATTAGGATTTTAGTGCTTCCTGCAGGGTAAATCCTTGCCTTCCCTTTCCAGGATCTAAACGTGGATGAATTTGAGGAGATATTCAAAACGAAAGCCCAGGGCCCAGCCATGGATCTGACCTCCAGCAAGCAGAAGATCCCTCAGAAGGGATCCAACAAGGTGACGCTGCTGGATGCCAACAGAGCCAAGAACTTGGCCATCACCCTGCGCAAAGCCGGCAAGACGGCGGACGAGATCTGCAAAGCCATCCACGTGTGAGTGCAGCCAAGGAACCCTGCCCCGGGCTCCTGGGAGGGCTGGGAAGTGCTGATGGAAAACATTCCATGGTGGTGGATTCCCAGAAATCAGAATTGGATTTGTGTTGCTGAGTCACTGTTGGGGTTGGGCAAATCAGCGCTTCCTTTATTAAAGCAGCTCCTTCCAGCCTGTCCAGTTTGCCATGGCAGCTCCACGGTGTTCCCTGTCCCAGTGAGCAAAATCCAGAGGGAACCCAGGAAGAGGCAGCTCTCCTGGTTTGCTCCATGAAGGATGGGCTTAGTCCAGGTGCTGGAGCAGATTTTGCATGGAGTTACGTTTGTGGAGCGGCCTCAGGAAGTGTTATGGATCCTTCCCTGCTCCTGGGACAGGTGGAGCTGCTCCTTGGGGCTGATCCCAAATCCATCCAGACTCATCCTGGCCATGGCAAACATCTCCCACTCCTCCCTTAAGGAACATCTCCAAATGTGGATGCACAAGCTTTGCCTTTGGCTGAGAATGAGCCAAACCTGCCCCAGGTCCTGGCAGGTTCAGCAGTTGGGCTTTGGGGGGCTCTGGGCCATTTAAATACAAATATTTGCCCCTTCCCACCTCTTTTCCTTGGAAAAGTGAGTCTGCAGGGGTGGGGGAATGGCCACGTGTTTGGAAATGCAAGCAGCATCATTCCCATTATCCCTGGATCCTGTTCACCTCTGCATGGGCAGGGCAGGAGGAGCTTCGCAGCTGCTTCTTTGCTTTTCTTCATGTGGAGCTGAATCCCAGACTGCTCTGGGTTGGGAGGGACCTTAAAGCCCATCCAGTTCATCCAGGGACCCCTCCCACTGCCCCAGGCTGCTCCAGCCTGGCCCTGGGCACTGCCAGGGATCCAGGGGCAGCCCCAGCTGCTCTGGCAATCCCAGCCCAGCCAGGAATTCCCAGTTCCCAATGTCCCATCCATCCCTGCCCTCTGGCAGTGGGAGCCATTCCCTGGCTCCTGTCCCTCCATCCCTTGTCCCCAGTCCCTCTGCAGCTCTCCTGGAGCCCTTCAGGCCCTGCCAGGGGCTCTGAGCTCTGCCTGGAGCCTTCCCTGCTCCAGGGGAACATTCCCAGCTCCCCCAGCCTGGCTCCATGGCAGAGGGGCATCCATGGCCTGGCCTGGAGCTCTGTCCCCACACCCTTTCCTGGGATTTTCCTGCAGGTTTGACCTGAAGACGCTGCCGGTGGATTTCGTGGAGTGCCTGATGCGGTTCCTGCCCACGGAGAACGAGGTGAAGGTGCTGAGGCTCTACGAGAGGGAGAGGAAGCCCCTGGAGAACCTGTCGGACGAGGACAGGTTCATGATGCAGTTCAGCAAGATCGAGAGGCTGATGCAGAAGATGACCATCATGGCCTTCATCGGCAACTTCGCCGAGAGCATCCAGATGCTCACCCCGGTGAGCGGGAGCAGGGAACAGCCACAGCTGGGAGGGATCATGGATCCAGCTCCTGGCCCTGCACAGACACCCCAAAACCCCACCCTGGGCATCCCTGGGGGTGCTGTCTGAACCCTCCTGGAACTCTTGGGAATGTGTTCATTCCCTGGGGAGCCCCAGCAGCCTCAAAGGAATATTGTTGGGAAGAGTTACTCTTGGTGCTGGTCCATGAGCCCTTGTTCCATCCAACCTGAATCCTTTTGGGACAGCTGTAGGGATTGGAATGTGAATCCTCATTTATATCTGAGGGGGGTAAATCCTGGGTTTGGAAGCCTGGGGTCTCAGGGCAGGGGAACATTCACAGAATTCCAGACGGGGTTGGGGGGGAAGGGAAAATCAGGAATATCTCATTCCAACCCCTGCCATGGCAGGGACACCTCCCACTGTCCCAGGCTCCTCCAGCCTGGCCCTGGGCACTGCCAGGGATCCAGGGGCAGCCCCAGCTGCTCTGGCAATCCCAGCCCAGCCAGGAATTCCCAGTTCCCAATGTCCCATCCATCCCTGCCCTCTGGCAGTGGGAGCCATTCCCTGGCTCCTGTCCCTCCATCCCTTGTCCCCAGTCCCTCTGCAGCTCTCCTGGAGCCCCTTCAGGCCCTGCCAGGGGCTCTGAGCTCTGCCTGGAGCCTTCCCTGCTCCAGATGAACATTCCCAGCTCTCCCAGCCTGGCTCCAGAGCAGAGGGACATCAGTGCTCTGTCCCATGGTGTGGATAAAAACCAGGAAGGTTTTTTCCAGGATGTGAGTGTTTGGATGTTCATTTTCCTCCTGGCTGGATGTGCATTAACCAAAGCTCTCCCTGCGTTTCTTCACAGCAACTCCATGCCATAATCGCTGCCTCTGTGTCCATAAAGTCATCCCAAAAACTCAAGAAAATCCTGAGGTAGGTCTGATCTCAGCCATCCTTCTAGGGGTGTCTGAACCTCCAGGAATTTGTCTTGAGAATTCCTGCTCTGCTCTGTCTCATCCTGGCAGATCATCCTGGCTCTTGGGAATTACATGAACAGCAGCAAACGAGGGGCTGTGTATGGATTTAAGCTGCAGAGCTTAGACCTGGTAAGAAAAGCAGGGATCTGCTGTGGGCTCCAGCTGGGAATTGGAGCTGTGGAGTTCCTGAGGCTGGAAAAACCTTCCAAGATCATGGAGTCCAACCATTCCCAGCACTGCCCCATGTCCTCAGTGCCACCTCCACAGGGCTGTGAAACCCCTGCAGGGATGGGGCCTCCACCATTCCCTGGGCAGTTCTAATCCCTGAGCCCCCTTTCCATGGGGAAATTCCTGCTGTGCCCACCCTGAGCTGCCCTGGGCCAGCCTGAGGCCGTTCCCTCTGCTCCTGTCCCTGGTCCCTGGGAGCAGAGCCCGACCCCCCCGGCTGTGCCCTCCTGGCAGGGATTTCCAGAGAGGGAAAAGATCCCTGGGGATCCTCCTTTGCTCCAGGTGAGCCCTGCCCGGCTCCCTCAGGGATTCTCCAGCCCTGCCCGGCTCCCTCAGGGATTCTCCAGGCCCTGCCCGGCTCCCTCAGGGATTCTCCAGCCCCTGCCCGGCTCCCTCAGGGATTCTCCAGCCCCTGCCCGGCTCCCTCCGGGATTCTCCAGCCCCTGCCCGGCTCCCTCAGGGATTCTCCAGCCCCTGCCCGGCTCCGTTCCCTTCCCTGGCCCCTTCCCAGCCCCTCAGGATCCCTCCTGTCCCAGCTGTCCCTGGAGGTGCCCCAGCAGTGCCAGCACTGCCCTGGGGCTGTGTCACACCGGGGCTGGCACAGCCCAGGCACCACCGGCCTCCTGCCCAGCTGGGCACCCCTGGGCTCGTGTTCATCACCCCCAGATCCTTTCCCAGTTTTCCAGGCTCTCTGTCCCACCCTGTGGCCCTTCCGAGGGTCCTGTTGGCCCAGGTGGCTGCTGGGGACTGCACTGGTGGTTCCCAGCATGGAGAACACGCTGGAGCACCCCAGTGAGTCCCTCTGCTCCCCACACGTGTGTTCTGCTGCTCCCAGCTCCTGGAGACCAAGTCCACGGACCGGAAGCAGACGCTGCTGCACTACATCTCCAACGTGGTGAAGGAGAAGTACCAGCACGTGGCCCTGTTCTACAACGAGCTGCACTACGTGGAGAAGGCAGCAGCAGGTACAGCCCCCTCCTGTGCCCTGCCCTGCCCTGCGGGGACATTCCTGGCACGGCTGGCACGCTCAGCATTCCCGTGCCCCTCCGCAGTGTCCCTGGAGAACGTCCTGCTGGATGTGAAGGAGCTGCAGCGGGGCCTGGAGCTGACCAAGCGCGAGTACACCATGCACGACCACAACACCATGCTCAAGGACTTCATCCAGAGCAACGAGGGCAAGCTCAAGAAGCTCCAGGATGATGCCAAGATAGCCCAGGTACTTCTGTGCTCCCGGGATTTACAGTGGGGGGGCTGACACCCAAGGATGGGCTGTGTTTCCGTGGAATGCTGGGGTGGGAAGGATGCAGGGCACTGAGGCTGGGCCTGTTGCAGGATGCCTTCGATGATGCTGTGAAGTATTTCGGGGAGAATCCCAAGACAACCCCACCCTCGGTCTTCTTCCCGGTGTTTGTCCGCTTTGTGAAGGCCTACAAGGTAAACCAGAGCTTCCTTGTCATTGTCCTCCTCCTCCTCTTCCTTCTTCCTCCTTTCTCTCTTTCTTCTCCTCCTGATCCTCTTTGTCCTCCCCCATCTTCTCCTCCTGTACTCTTCCTTCTCCTCCTCCTCCTTCTCCTCCTTCCTCCTTCTCCTCCTCTTCCCCATTCTCTTTTCTCCTTCTCCTTTCTTCTTCTTCCTCCTCTCCTCCTCCTCATCCTGTTTGTTCTCCCCCAACTTCTATAGTCTTCCTTCTCCTCTTTTTTTCTTTTCTTTTCTTTTCTTTTCTTTTCTTTTCTTTTCTTTTCTTTTCTTTTCTTTTCTTTTCTTTTCTTTTCTTTTCTTTTCCTTTCCTTTTCTTTTCTTTTCTTTCTTCCTCCTCCTTCTCTTTTTCCTCCTCCTTTTCTTCTTTTCCTCCTTCTCCTTTCTCCTCCTCTTTTCTCCTTCTCCTTCTCCTTCTCCTTTCTTCTCCTTCTCCTTCTCCTTTCTTCTCCTTCTCCTTTCTTCTCCTTCTCCTTGTCCTCGTCCTCCTCCCTCAGAGAGCCCCATGGTGGCACAGATCCCATTCCTCCCTGGTTGCCCTGGGATCTCTAACCCATGGATTTTCTCACAAACAGCAAGCAGAGGAAGAAAACGAGCTGAGGAAAAAGCAGGAACAGGCCTTAATGGAAAAACTCATGGAGCAAGAAGCATTGATGGAGCAACAGGACCAAAAGGTATGGCACAGATACAGCTTCCAGGTGGGATTGGGCTCCTGATTTTCAGAAACCTCAGCTCCAAGTGAGGAACTGTAGTTGCCTGCAAAGAGTCTGGAAGCTTTTATGGAGAGAACTGGGATAGGCTGGAAAAGTTCCAATGTGTGTTCTGCTGCTTTGCAAGCCGGCAAAATGAAGGAAAACTAAATAGGTGGAAAGTTGTAATGAGCTAAACTTTATCCTTCCCTGACTTCTCCATGGAGGGGGAGCAAGAAAGAAGGAGGGAAAGAAGGAGGAGGAGGGAGAGAAAAGGAAGAGGAGAAAGAGGAGGGGGAGAAGAAGGAGGAGAAGAACTGGGGGGAGGACAAGGAGGATGAGAAGGAGAAAGAGAAGAGGAGGAGGAGGAGGCTGTTGGCAGCCTTGGGAATGGGTGGAAACGGCATTTCCTGGGAATTGCTGGGCGCAGGGGTGAGTGAGGCTCAGGAAGAAGCCCAGGAGAGCAGGGGCAGCCCCGTGCTGACCATGGCCCTGTGTGTCCCAGTCCCCGTCCCACAAGAGCAAGCGGCAGCAGCAGGAGCTGATCGCGGAGCTGCGGCGCCGGCAGGTCAAGGACAACCGGCACGTGTACGAGGGCAAGGACGGCGCCATCGAGGACATCATCACAGGTACCCCCTGCCAGCTGGGCTCCAGCCATGCCCAGGGGATCTGCCCAGGCCTCTGGCCCCTCCTTGGCTCCCCTCCTGCTTGTGTGGTGTGGAGCAAGTGCAGAAGGTTCTGCCCCTTCTCTTGCAGCTTGGGGGGACATCCGCAGGGCTGTAGAGCGGGCAGGGAGTGCCTGATGCCAGCAGCTGCTCCAGCTGTGCCCTGTGGATCTGTCCCAGATCCCTCTTTTCTCCCCACAAATGGGATCAGGGTCAGGAAGAAGAGCCTCTGTTCTCTTTAGGATTGATCCCAGAAATCCCTCAGTCAGCCCCCAGTGACCCCAGACTGCTCCAGGTTTTCCTGCCGATCCCAGAGGGAAGGGACACAGCCCCTGGTGCAGCCAGGCACAGTCAGGACTTGGCTGCAAATATTTGCTGATTAGAACAGCCACCTGAACTGCATTGTTCCCAGGAGTGAAATCCTTTTTAACACTTCCAGCTTCTGGGATTGCAAAACTGGGAACTTCCACACGTTTTTCACCTGTGGTGTGGAAGGAAAATGATTTAACACCTCAGGAGCTTCACAAACTCCTCGTTTCCTTGCACAGAACCCAAAAAAAGGTCTTTGCCAACTGCTCCTGGAAGTTTTCCACAGGAGCTTTTCCTGCAGAAGGGCAGGAGAGCTCTTTGATCCCTCACTAGGGAAGCCAGGGAATTTTTGCCCAATTGGATGAAGTGTGTGAAGCTTGCCCAACTCCTTTTAACCTTGATTAATGGCCCTGAGATAACATTCCTCATTTAAAGGGCAGGGTGGCAATAATATCCAAGCTGGCAGTGCTTCCACAACTCCTCCAGACTCCTCCGGACTCCTGGGACTTTGTTTAATTGGAAAAATGGTTTTCCTGCTCTGTGGAAGGAACAGATTGTGTGGCAGATGCCCATCCCTATGGAAAAAACCATCCAGGGGAGAGGGTGCCAGGGTCCAGTTAAACATTTCCTGCACTCTTGTGCCTGGATTTGCCCATTTTGGGGCCTCAAGCCATGGAGGAGGAAAGGTCAGGCATGGAAGGTCAGGTAGGACCAAGGTCACCTCCCCATCCCCAGTAAATCCTGCACCTCCCCATCTCTGGGAGTGCTCCAGACCAGGCTGGATGGGGCTTGGAGCACTCCGGGGCAGTGGGAGGTGTCCCTGCCCACGGCTGGGGTGACACTGGGTGGCATTTAAGGTCCCTTCCAACCCAAATCATCCCAAACACCAAGGTCTTCCCACAAACCTGTAGCACACCTTAAAGCAAGTTCTTCAAGGGAATTATTTTATGTAGAGGGGGAATAGCTGTAAGATGAAGGAAGGGTCAGGGATTGAGAAGGAATTCCTGGCTGGGCGGGTGGAGCAGCCTCCCACAGGGTGCCCAGAGCAGCTGTGGCTGCCCCTGCATCCCTGGCAGTGCCCAAGGCCAGGCTGGAGAGGGCTTGGAGCAGCAGTAGAGGGTGTCCCTGCCATGGCAGGGTGGAATGGGATGAGTTTAAGGTCCCTTCCCACCCAAAGCAGGCTGGGATTCCACGAGTGAATGAAATACCTCCTGAAGGTATTTCAGGAGCCTCACGGCCACCTTGTCCCAAGGCCAGTGAGGAGCAGGCTGGAGCGTGTCCCAGTGTCCCTGTGGGAGCCCTGAGCTGTGCCCTGCTGGAGCAGGCTGACCTTGGTTTGTGTGTGGCTGTTGTTGTTCCCATGCAGTGCTGAAGACGGTGCCGTTCACCGCCCGAAGCGCCAAGCGCGGCTCTCGGTTCTTCTGCGACCCTGTTGTCCCTGAGGAATTCCATTACTAAACTCTCCCTCTTTCACACCTGACGCTCTTAGAAACCAGGAAGGTCGCTGTAGACTTTTTGCCACTTTGTTTGTGCGGATCTCAGCCAGGAATCTGTGACTGTTGAGTGTGTAGTGGTGTCCAGCGTCCTCCTGACTTTGTAGTGGTGTCCCCTCTGTTGCACGTCCTCGTCACCACATCCCTATTCCCATCCCATTCCATCTGGCTGTCCTCGTGTCCCATGGAACAGCAAGCTGGGAGTCACTGGGATGAGTCTCCTGCAGTGCAAGGGCTGAGGAGCCCAAGCAGTGACAGCTCACTTGGCTTGTGTCACCTCGGGGTGCCGTGCATGTGGCACCTCCGCGTGGAATTCCGGGCTGCATGGACCTTGGGAATGGCCTTGGGGGTGGCTTCTGGCTCGGGAATAACACCCATGGGGGGGTCTAGGATTCCTAATGAGCCCCTGCATGTTCAGCTGCATGGGGTGGAACAGCAGGGTGAAATCTCTCCTTGTTCTCTAACATCCATATTTAACTCTTTTATTCCACGCCAGTTCCATGCCAGCTTTATTTCATGGGATCAGGAACTCTCTCTGTCAATGAGGCTGGGCTCAGTGTGTGGAGCAGGGGAGTGGGGAGCAGGGCTGGGAGCTGGGAATACAGGGCAGAACCACCGGAATGGTGCCAAGGCAAAGCTGACATGGAACTGAGCGATTCCCATCGTGGCGTCCCTCACCCAGCATGGCCCTGGACACTGTTGTCCTCATTAAGGACTCAGCTTCAGAAGCCAGCAGTGTTCCTCCCACCATTCCCTGTGTAACTCCATCAGTGCTGCCAATAAATCCACAAACTAACCCACGCCATGGTTCTGTGCTCTCCGGGTTCTCTCTGTGTTCTCTTCCTGGAGCCAACCTTCAAAGCAGCTTGGAACTGGGGTAGGGAGCGGCCTCCTGTCCCTCCTGCCCCGTCTAACCCCTCTTGCTCTGTGGTTTCTGCCCGGGAGGTTTGAACACTGACGTGACTTGCTCTTCATTCTCCATCCCATTTTTTTACTTAACCATCATTTTTTTGTGTTCTTTTTTTTTTTTTTTGTTGTTTTTTTTTTTTTTTTTTTTTTCTGTTTAGCCCTAAAGAAGAATAATATCACTAAATTTCCCAATGTTCACTCGAGGGTAAGGATTTCTTCTAGCACAGCCGTGGTGGAGGATTCCCAGAGCTGGCAAGCATCTCTTTTTACTTGGCTTCCTCCTCTCTCTCTGTGCCAGGCAGCTGGTGGTAGATGTGGCTGAGCTAATACTGGTGAGACCCTCGAGGCCACTTGAGACCCAGATCCTTGATTTTCACCTCTGGAGGTGCAGGGATCCACAGGATGTTGGCTGGTGACCATCATCACGCTGTTTTGGCCACTTCTCCTCATGTTGAGCCCAAAACAGTTTTGTCCCAAGTGCTGTTGGTTGGTGACCATCTTCACACTCCATTTTGGCCATTTGAATTCGAGTTGAGCCCAAAACAGTTTTGTCCCCAGGTGTTGTTGGTTGGTGACCACCATCACACTCCATTTCGGCCATTTCTCTTCGAGTCCAGCCCAAAACAGTTTTGTCCCTAGTGTTGCAGCCCCACAGTTGGGATCTGCATGAAGTGGGCAATCTCCAACTCCAGGTGTGGAGAGGGAAGAGCTGAGAAGTTTGGGAATTCTGTGTAACCCCCAACACAAGTTATCCAGGAAACCTGAGGGATTTGCCCAATCCAAGACAAATTTGTTGGCCAGGAGACCAGTATTTGATCTGGAATTGTCTTTAGTGCTTGTTCTCTTGTAGATGCACAGGTGACAGCACATGTAGCACCTGTAATGGCCTTCCACCATCCCATCCATCAGCTTTCTCCCTCTTCCATCCATCCATCCATCCATCCATCCATCCATCCATCCATCCATCCATCCATCCATCCATCCATCCATCCATCCATCCATCCATCCATCCATCCATCCATCCATCCATCCATCCATCCATCCATCCATCCATCCATCCATCCATCCATCCCATGCTCAGTGTTCCCTCCCGAGCTCTCCCCTCCTTTGGCTGATGTAGCATCACTCCAGCCATGGAAAGCAGCTGGAGAATCCCAGCCTAGTGCCAGCTGCTTTTCCCAGGGCACCTCCTTCAGATGTTGGAGGTCCTTGCCAGCCTGAACGATTCCATGCTAAATGGGATGTAGGGATCCTAAATCCCTTCCGGCATGGCTCAGCTAGGGTCACACACCCGCCACGAGGAACATCCTGCAGCTCAGATGTGTGGGAACAGGCAGGGAACACCCCAAACCACCTGGCTGGGCTCGATGTGGCCTTGGTGAGAGCTGTGAGGGGATTCCCACAGCACCATTCCCACAGCACCCCGATCCCACCAGTATTAACCGGCCGCTGGGGCGCGTAGTTCGGGCACGTCCGTCCTCCCCGCGCTGGGGCCGATCCCTGCTCCCGTGCTCCACAAGCTGCTTTGACTGGCTTCCAGCGGGCCTTTCCGTGTCTGTCGTGCCGTCCGCGTGTCCGTGTGTCCCGCGGGGGCGCTGCTGACTGCCGGCTCCCCGCAGATCTCCGGAACCAGCCGTACCGCCGGGCCGACGCGCTGAGGAGGAGCGTGCGCCGCCGCTTCGACGAGCACGGGCTGCGCTCCAACGGCGCCGAGCTGGCCATGTGAGCCACGGGCTGTGGCACATCCCGCCCGCTCCGGGAACACGGACCTCCTCCTCGTCCTCCTCCTCGTCCTCCTCCTCCGCAGGGATCCCGGCCCCGCGCCGGGCTCTCCGCGCCAAGTGCCTCAAATGGAAGCTCCTGCTCCGACGGATCCAAGCAATAGCGTTGGGCTTGGTTGGGTTTCTCCGGACTCTGCCGAGACTCTGCAGGATTTGTAACCAAAATGTAAAATAGGGGTAGGGTTGGGGGGTTGGGTTGGTGAGAGCAAGGGCTCCTGTGGGCCTGACTGGTTGGAAACTGGGAATACTGGGAATACTAGGATGTGCTTGGCTTTTAACGCTGGGCCGAGGGGCAGGCCCAGCCTTCAGCTGCACTTACCGGCTCTTTTTAAATTCAATCTACAAACAAAGACATTTGAGGGCTTTCTGTTCCTGGAACTAAAATAATCCCAAGGAAGAGCCCAGCCCTCTCCCCAGCCCGTGCAGCCTCCACATGGAAGGTGGGCCCACAGTCCCAGGGCTAGGAATGGAACAGGAGGTGCCCCCAGCCCAGCGCGGGGGTTTGGGACGTTCCAGGGCTTGGCTGGGCGGCCGAGGCAGGCAGTGTTGGGATAACAGCGTATTTATTAATTAGCACTAAGCAATTAACACCCCGTAATCAGTATTAGGCTCTGAGGAGCAGTGCAGTCCAGTTCCTGGCAGGGGGATCCCACCCCTGCTCCGGCTCCGAGACGTTCCCGCTCGGATCCCTGCTGAGGCTCCTTTGGAAGGGAAGCCCAGCCTGAAATTCCCGGCAGGGTTTAGGGTTCTCCGTGGCGTTTTCCAAGCCTAAAAAGGGACAAGGGCTGGTTTAGGACCACGGTGCGCCTCCCTGTGCCCCGGAGCAGCGGGATGGATCCCACTCCCTGCCAGCAGCAGCCAGGAGTTGGGAAGAGCTGGACTGAGGAGAAATTTGTCCTTCCCAAATCCCATTTTGCTTCCAGCTTCCCTGCCTGGGCTCATCCATCTGTTAATTGTAAAATTTCTTGTATAGTATTTAACCACTGAATTTCTTTGCCCTTTTCCATTGTGCTCCTGTGAACCACTGGTGAAGGTCCCTGGTTTTTTTCCCCTTGGATAATGTGTAGTTATATGATAATCTGTTTTTAAATGTACAGATATTTTGCTACAAAATTGGTGCAGTTTTTTATGGTTTTTACACTTCCCCCCCCTTTAGCCTCTGGGTAATATTGTAAATATTGTTTAAAAGGAAATAAATGCATCAAGCCTGTGCTATACAATCTGAATGTTATTTTAACTTATAGTTTTTGTTTTTATATTTAACTAAAAGGACAGTTTTGGACTCAGAGTTACCACATTGACCAATTTCCAGGAATTTTTCCTTGAAAAACTGCCAAGTTTTGCATTTTCAGCACCGTGTACTTGACCTGCTAAAGAGAACATGCCACTGTTGGAACGAGTGTTTGGATCAAAGAAAATTGGATCATTTGAATTTCAAATTTCAGCACTTGTTGGGGTATAAGCACTAAATCTCATTTTCTTCAGCTCAAAGGTATTTTTATAATAAAAGCCCAGAATGAAAGCCAAGCTGGCATGTTCTCTTTAATATTTTTCTAGTCATAGATCTGCTTCTTAGCAAGATTAGAAGTGTTTCTAAAGCAGTTCACGTTCCTTTCCTGGTCTGTTCCTGCCATAAAATCAAATAAACTATTTACACTACTACACTGAAATCCAGAGGGGTTTTTTGGGTCACTTTTACCTGTTTTTATTTTTCCCAAAAAATGCTGTTTTGCTAGATGAACACCTGGAGCTCGTGTGGATGAAGACTGAAAGAATTTTGAAAGAATTGAGTTATTCTTTGTTAGAGGAGGCTGAGGGAAGGAATTTGGGGTGCGGATGGTCCTGGGAGACACCAGGAGAGAAATAAATGGGGATTAATATTTGCCAGAAATGCACTCAAAACAATCCAAATATTTAAGGCCTAAATAAATTGAATTTTAGTATTAAATTTCATTTTTAAAAGGGTTTAATAAAATTATTCTGAGGCAGGGGGGGTGTCAGGATGAACCAGCACAGCCAAGGTTTTAACATTGATGGACACAGTTCAAAATCATCCAAAAGAATCCAGTAATTGATCAAAAAGAATCAATTTGGCTAAAATTCCTTCCAGTTTTCAGGCAGGAATGCAGAGGTTGAGCTGTTGGCTGTGCTGGGGCTGCTACAGGAAAAAATGGGATGGGGAAATAGGAAAACCACCAAAAAAAGCTGGAAAAATAAGCCTGAACTCAATTCCCTGGAAAACTCAATCCTGCCTTGCTTGGTTTAAAAGCAGGCTCAGCTTAAGCTGAGTTTCTTTAACCAAATTGAATTAAGATGTTAAGAAAACCCCACCATTGGAATAACGGACATTCCCAGTTTTTTATTTTTGATGGAAAAAATCAATGTAAACCTTTTAAAAGTGATACTCCCTCCCTTAGGGACAACTTTTCCCTTGAATAAGAGCATTGGAAGAAGTTCCTCCCTGCTTACAAACCCTCAGGACCTGTCAGGCTCCAACGCCTCCTCCCAGCTCCACAGCAGATTCCAGGACCTGCCGCCCTCTTGTTGTCCAAACTCTGCTGGGCTGTTCCCACTTTGAGCATTCCCATTTTGGGACATAAATCCAGGGAGCTGGGTGGCAGGGGAGCAAAGCAAACCTGGCTCATTGTTCACTCCTGGAGCAGCAATTACCCCATCCTTCCTGGGAGAGCCTGCAGGGAAAAACCTGCAATATTCCAACCTGGATTTCCACACCAAACACCCATGGATACCAAAAATCCCCCCAAGCCCTGTCTGACCAAATCCAGGTGGTTTTCCCCCAGGGAATGAGTGATGAGCTTCCCTTCAGGGGGAAACAGCAGGACTGGGATGTGCTTTCCCATCTCTAACCATCCTAGAAAATCCCAAAGCATCCCAGGGAAAAATGGGTTACAACCTCCTGCATTTTGTATTTCAAATAACTCGTTTCAATCTCAGGGTGTTCTTAAGGATTCTGAGCCTTGTAACCACCCCAGACAGAAAATTCCCTGGACAGGCTGATCCTTTGGGTGTTTATGCACTGGTAAAAGTGGTCAAAATTCAGGAAAAAACTCCTGAAAAGGAATCTGATCAGTCTTCAAGCAGTTTTGTGAGTGAGTCTGTGGCTCAGAGCTGTACAGAGTATTTAAGGAGAAATAAATACCAGTACATGCTAAAAGACAAGGTTTAATCATTGATAAAAATGTACAAAAATATTCCAAGGACAGCGGCTTCCCAATTTTCTCACAGAGCAGGACTGGGGGCACCTTCCTGAACGTGCAGGGGCTGGAAAACAGGGCTGGAGCTGCTTCCTCCTCCCTCCTCTGGGCTCTGCAGGTACATTCTGCAGCAGGTTCTTAAGGCAACACATGGAATTGCGTTTAACATTGGATTTTTATTCCTAAGTTTTCGGAAGGGGGAGAGAAAAGGTGGAGAGAAACGCTGGATAACAGCCAGGGCTGGGCCAGGGTGGGATTTTGGGAATGCCGAGGTGGTTGTGTCCCAAACGCTCCCTCTGCTGGCACAGCAGGAGAATTCCCATCCACAACATTCCCTGGATTTGGGATCGATGGGAGTCAGGACATGAGTCAGTCTTGCACAAAAGCCCCGGTGCCAGACAACCCCAAAATGCAGGGGATTGCAGAACACATCAGGACATGGATTCCTTGCTCCTGCTGCCTTCCCAAAACAATTCCCACCCAACCAAATCCATCAAAGAACAAAAGCACAAAGAATTAAATTAGGAGTTTTTTTCCTGAAGCTGAACTGGGCTCTGCCCAGGCAGCCCAGCGTTGTTCCCTGCCTTGGGAAGGACACCGGGAAAGTGCTTGGGGACACTGCTGCCACCTCTGTGTCCCCTCCAGGGGATCCCAGCCCCATCCCGCCCCGCAGCTCCAGGCCAGGCACAGCTTTGCCCTCAGAATTCCGTGGATTTTTCTACTTTTGACTGGATTGAAGTGGTAAAAAACTAAAAGCCACTGCTGTTGTGGCCATGGGCCACTGGCCACCGGCCCCAGGGCCTTGCCCACACAAGGCTTGGTTTTATTTTGCCACCTGTAAACATTTTTGGTATCAAGGGTCTTCTCATTGATCTTCATCCAGCTGTTCCAAAAGAGTCCTCCTCTGTTTTTCCAGCTCCCCCTCGCTGAGCTCGCTGCCAGAGGTATCCCAGTTTCCCTGTGGAGAGAAGGGACAGTGGTCACGATGGGATTGTCCAGGGAGGTTCCACCCTGGGAGCCTCAGCAGGGACACGCAGCCAGAGCTGCTCTGTGTCACTCAGAAACCCCAAAATCCACACTGGGGAATGGCAAAGACCTCCAGGATCCTCCAGTCCAACCTCCGACCTCTCTCAGAGCACACCTAGGGAGCTGCATCCAGCAGATCCTGCTGCCCGAGCTCAAAGCACCAGGAAAACAGGAAGCAGAGCTTACGGAATCTTTTCCAGGCCGTTTTTTAGTGGGAGATTTATGCTTGGACTCAGATCTCTGTCTGGCTCTTTCCTTCTCACTGTCCCTCTCTCTATCTTTCTTGTCCTTCTCTCGTTCCACATCAGATTCTGGTGAATCCTGTTGAAAAAAAATGGGAACAGTGAATATTAATGTTGAATATTTTTAATGTCCAACTTACATTTAAATAATTGTAGAATAACGGAATTATTTAAGTTAAAAGGGACTTTAAATTTCATCCCATTCCACCCCTGCCATGAGCAGGGACACCTTCCCCTATCCCAGGTTGCCCCAGGTTGTCCACCCTGGCCTTGGACACTTCCACGGATGGAGCAGCCACAGCTTCTCTGGGCACCCTGTGCCAGGGCTTCCCCACCCTGCCAGGAGGAAGTGAAGCTCCTTCTGCATCTTGGATCCTTCCCAGCTCCCCCCAGAGGAGAACACCTGGATTTGCCAGGATAAACAGCAAATCCCAGGCTAATCATGGGTCCCTTCACCTGGAGTTAAACCTTCCAAATTCAGCAGTTTTAAGTGGTTTAATAGTAGGAATATATAACAAAGTTGTTATTTTGGCAATACCCTCCTCCAGCTTGATCCCAATTTTTCCCTAGGAAAATCCAGCTCGGATTATTGACAGCAGGTGCCAGGTTGTCCATAACCCACTTTAAAAACTGAGCTCCACTTACAGACTTGTGCCTCCTCTTCTTGCTCTTCTTCTTGTGTTTTTTGGACTTCTTGTAGCTCCTCTCTGCAGCCACAGGGAGAAACAAAACCCCCAGGAATCAATGGATAAATCCCAAAGGAGAACAGCGCAGCTGGTTTAAAGCCAGCCCCATCCCATCCCATCCCATCCCATCCCGTACCGGACTCGGCGCTGGAAGAGCGCTCCGACACCGACCGCGATTCCGAGCGCTGCCGCTTCTTCTTGGAGTGGCTGTCGTCATCCTCGGACTCCGAGCCCTTCACACGCAGCCCAGGGGAGAATTCCAATTAGCAATGGGAATTCCAGCAGCAGGCAGTGCAGCTGGGCATGGCAGAGGGAGGGTTCCAGGGATACTCACGGAGCGGGAACGCGAGCGCTTCCGGTGGTGTTTTTTGGATTTCTTCGAATGTTTCTTGGTCTTGGAGTGGTGGTGCTGACACTCGTGCTGTGGGCAAGGCAAGGAGGGAGAACTTAGAATTCCAGCAGGGATTGGCCCTGGGAAAGCCCTAAAATCCCAGCTTGTTCCACCATGGGTAAGGACAACTTCCAACCCGGCCTTGGACAGTTCCAGGGATGGGGCAGTAAAACCTCATCAGCTCCTACAGGACATCCCAAAAATCTGATGGGACGTTTTTCCTCATCCAAGAAAGTTGGGAAAGGTTAAGAACCCTAAATCACCATTGCATGGCAGCACCACCTCATCACTGCCTACAGGACATCCCAAAAATCTGATGGGATGTTTCTCCTCATCCACAAAAGCTGGGAAAGGTTAAAAATTCCATAAAATCAGCATTTAATGGGAGAACCATCTCAATCTCCTACAGGACATCCCAAAAATCTGATGGGATGTTTCTCCTCATCCACAAAAGCTGGGAAAGGGTAAAAACTCCACAATCACCAGTTAATGTCAAAATACCCCAAAATGGGCATTGCTGCCTTGTTGGAGCTGCAATAAAGGCAGCCAGGAGCAAGGAAAACCACCTGCATTCCCATGGATCTGCTCCCTGCATCCAAGTTAAGCCTGGCCTAAACCCACCCCTTGCTCTGCCTAATTGGAAATTACAGAATTAAAAGTCAAAATTTCAGTTCAAATTCTTCCAAATGGCAAGAAATGCAACAAAACCCCCAAGTGTGAGAGCTGAAAAATCAAATTCATCTCCTGTTACCACTTTATGGAAAAAAATCCATTAAATCTTTCCCCTTCCCACTCAATTTAGAAGGAATTTTCCTTGCCTGTTGTCCACTGATTTCAAAAATAAAGGAACAATTACCTCAAGTACATGAAGGAAATCCTTAAATATCCTTTTCCTTTCAGATTCCAGGGTGATGTCTTCAAATGCTGGTTCCTTCACAAATCTGTCTCTGATCTGTCAGGAGAATTAAATCTATTAATGATATTCAAAGAACCTAAATTATAAATTTATTAAAATATTAGGATGGAAGAAATAGAAGAAAATAATAAAATATAATGTATAATGAAAATGGCAATAAGAAACAAGTAAATCAATAAGGAGTAATAATAAAAACTATATAAATAACAATGAATAAAAAAGGAATAATAAAAATAAGAAAAATAAAATGCTGAAGAAATAAAGGAAAAATAAAAACAATAACAGAAATAAGAAGAAATAATAAAAATAAAAAGAAATAATAAAAAATGTAAGAAAAATAATAGAAAAATTTAAAAAACAAAGATAATTTTAAAAAATAATAATTAAAAATTTTTATTTTCTCCAGTTGAGAAGGCCCTGAACTGCTACAAGGCTAAATTTTAAATCCCAGATTTCCAAGCAAATCCCAAATTTTCAGTGTTCAGGGAAGCTCTAACTCATGAGAACATGGAGAATCCCACAGTTTTCCCTGCACATTCCATTTAAACTTAAAAAACCCCCAAATATTTATATATATTATCCTTGGAAAGAAAAGGTTTTCCAGAGTATTTTACCCAGGACAAAGTTTATACTTCTAAACAATTTCAATTAACTTTGGGAGGGTTGTAGGATTTTTTGAGGGGTTTTGTTTTGTTCCAGCTCTTTTAGGATGTTCTTTGTTTCAAAAGGGTGAAGCTTTTCCCACCCAGCTCCAAGTTCTCCTGGAGAATCCACAGGGGTTGATGGGATTTTGAAGCCCCATCAGCAGAACCAGGAAGCGCCTGGCGCACGCGGGGTTTTTTAGGATGAGCAGGGGCCTGTTTGGGAATTTGGGAATGTTCTCCCCAAGGAATTCTCATCCTTACATCCTCCCAGACGGCGTCCAGCTCGATGGGGGGGGTGGCCTGTTTCAGCATGCTCTTGAAGGCTGATTCCTTCCTCTTCATCTTGCGCGCCTCCTCCTTCTCCCGCTCCCGTTCCCGCGCTTCCGCCTTCTCCAGCAGCTGCGGGAACGAAAGGAAGAGAATTCCATTTATTGGGATTTCTGCACAGTTCTGCACCCTCAGAGCTGTGGCTGAGTCCCTTGGAAATGACAAGGACATTAACTGCTTTTTCTGTACTTAATTAATAAATCAAAACTACGATATTAAATTATTTTATCAAAAACTAATCAATTATTTCTTTTCCAAGCATGGAATTGATGAAAATCCAATGATGCAAAATTACAGAACCACATAAATCAGGAGAAATCTTATGTACAAACAGGAGAGCATCACTGAATTCCTATCCCAGAATTCCTCAAGTCTGGGAATGCTGACTCCTTGGATAAAGGTTTATTTTTATTGTGGCAACTGAAATCCATTAAGTAACCCTAAATAACAGAATATTCCTCAAGTATTATGGAATTAGTAAGAAAATAAGCCCTAATTCCTGTTTGGAGAAGGGATTTCCCATCCTAATTATCCAGATATCCCAATTAATGAATTTATTAATGAATGAATGTATTCATTAACACTTACACTGTTGAAAGCCAGCTTGATATTCCCTGCATCCAGCGTGGTGGCTCTTTTAGTGGAGCTGATGACAGTGACAAAATCCTCAAAGGAAGTGTTCACCTCCACCACAAATCCTTTATCCTGGAAAAAACGGCTCCTTTGGTGTGAGGGAAATCAGGAATTCCTTCAACTCCAAGGAAATCCCAGCTCCCTTGGATGGGAAATGTGCAATTCAAGGAGGAGCCAGGTAATGCTCACCTTTAAGATGTCTTTAATTATCTTCTTCTCATCGTGGTAACGAGCTTTTAAATCCTCCACATAAAACTTGAACAGGTCAAGTGCTGTTGATCCTGAGGGAGGGTTTATCAGGTTTAACCCAAGAGCAGCATTTTTAGGTGTTAAAAACCAGGAAGGATTGCTGTGGCCTGCCCCAAATCCCAGATTTGCCCTCCTTACCAGGCTGGCCGAGCATGCTGGTGAATCTGATGTCGGAGCTGATGGCTGGGTACAATTCCATCCAGGAGGACATGGAGTGTAACTGCCCGTGCTCGTGCAGCTCATCCAGAAACAGCTGCAAAAAACCAGGGGAAATGGGAATTTGGAGCCATTCCTAAGCTTCTCCTTGGTACCAGCTGGGATGGATTGCCTTGGTAACTGGAATTCTACTTTTGTTTCAATAGGATTGAAAAATCCCTTTTTCTGTTGTTCTTCCTGCTTTTCTCCACCACCTACACTGTTCCAGCTGCATCTCCTTCCCATCCAGGCCTATTCCCTCTGATTTTCCCTTGGGTGTAACACAGCAGAGAAAATGCCACAACCCAACACCTCAGGCTTTGAACACCCCCTTGAATCAACCCTCAGAAATAAAAACCACATGGAATATCCCATGATATTCCATGAGATTTTTAGGACAGAACCCCAAATTGCACCAACCTGGAAAGATTCCCTGTTTTTACGCTGCCTCCTCCTTTCCCTCAGCAAACTTTTCTGCTTCTCTTCCTCCTCCTCCTTCTCCAAGGCCCTGATATGTTCCTCAAAACAGATCAGGGCATCCTCCTTATCCATGTCTAGCAATAAAACAGGGAAAAAATCAGGTTATTCCTCCCAAATCAGCAAGAATCCTCCTTCCCAAAGAATTCCAGAGCCCACAGACTTACTCTGGAGCTCCTCATCCTCGGCAAAGGTGGGGTTGTCCATGAGGTACTGCTGGGCCTCTGACCAGGTAGTGCAGTAGGTGACGTTGGCCATGTTATCCAGGATGTTCTTCAGAGCTTCCCAGTTCCTCTTGCGCAGCTGCTTGGCTTGTTCCTGAGGGGAAAAGTTCATTTTTGGGGCTCAGTTTGAGGTGGTTTGGGTAGAAATGTAAGATACCTAGTGTGTTCTCCAAGAAAATATGAAATTAGTCTTTAATTCATATTAAATCATGGAATTCTAGAGTGGTTTGGGTTGGAAGAGTTCTTAAAGCTCATTCCATTCCAGCCTCCTGCCCTGGACAGGGACCAGGCTACTCCAAGCCCCATCCTTGGACACAAAACAACACATTTTTTCCATCTTATTATTATTTCACTGATTCAGAATAAAATACATCATGTGATTGATTAAAAATACAACACATGGTAAAATCAGCAGGAATAAATCCCAATAAACCCCAAAACCTTCCCTAAAAGCCGCTGTTTATCTGCCATAAAGCCTCAAGCACAGGTTTCAAGTGATTTAGGAACAAGTGAGGAGATGCTGGATGGATTGGAAGGGAATTTACCTTCTCCTTCTTGGACAGGAAGAACAGAACATCCTCATAGATCTCCAGCCGGTCCCGCTCGGATATGGCATTCCACACTTCCATCTCCCCAAACATCTGTTCAGCTTTTCTGGGCAAAGCAGACAGAAACCACACAACTATTTATTTATTTATTGTGACTGAATTATCCATGATCCCCCAGAACATCAGGGAGAGCTCTGTTCCAAGCAGGAACACTTTTAGGAATTCTCCTTGATTTTCCCTCTTGGGAAGTTTTTTTTTTTTTTTTGTGCTATCTTTTGAATTTTTATAAAGGAAGGAAAAATCTAAAAATGGAAGTTGGTGCCACTCCAAGCCTTGTATTTCATAAGGATTTTTATCCCAAGTCTCTTACTTGTATCTGGTGGTGGATGTCATCTTCTCATGGTTTTCCAGGAAACGCTGGAAGGATTCCTTGGCTTCCTTGTACTTGGATCTGGCTTCTTCCTTCTCCTCCTTCTCTGTCTGAACTTTGTAGGCATTAAAGGCCTGCTTCTTCTCACTCAGTTTTGCCAAAGCACTTCCCAGGAAAGGAAAGGAAAGAGCAATGTTATTTATAAATCAAAAATAAAATCAGGAAGACAAAGAAAATCAGAAAAATCAGGGGAAAAAAAGGAAGAAAATCAGGAAAAAAAAAGAAAGAAAATTGGAAAAAAATAAAGGAAAAAGAAAAGGAAATCAAAGAATCAGAAGAAAAATTGGGAAAGAAGAAAGTCAGAAAAAAAAAAAAACTGAGGGGAAAAAAAGAAAACCAAGGAAAAAAAGAAAAACCAGAACAATCAGAGAAAGAAGAAAAAGGAAATAAGAAAAATAACTAAGAAAATCAAAACCAGAAAGCAAAAGGCAACAGGTTTGAATAATCTAGATTTGAGATAAAATTAATCTGAACATTTTAATCCCTAAATCAGCATTAAATACCAACTTCCACACTTTTTCCCAATAACAATGAAGCTGTTAGAAGCATTACCCTATGCAGGGAAGGAAGACAACTCCCTGCCAAAGGCACAGGTGTAGGAGCATCTGTTGCTGACAGAAGTTTGGACATTTTGGAAGTAAATTCCCCCAAAAATGTTTGTGTGGAATTGAAGGAGGCCTCAGTACCTGTATCTGGGGTCATTAATGATCATTTTCATGGCCTGCTCCCAGGAAGCATTGGATGGAACCCGCTGTGAAAACAGGAAATTATGGATGAATCAGACCTGGAATTAACACCCAACAAGGAATAATTCCTTAAAAACAGCCATGGGGAAAAGAAAAAAAGAACATTTTATTTTTAAGCTAAAACAACACTTCACTGCAACGTTCTTTTCCTTCATTTCCTCAAGAGGAATTCTTCCCCAAGAAAATCAAGTAAAACCTGGCAAATAAAATAGAAATACAACCAGGTTCTGTAGTTCAAGAAAACATTAATAATTGGTCAATAAAATGTTAATAACTGGCCCAAATACCTTTTCTTTTAACAGTTCTTTAAATGCTTGTTTGGCCTCTTCCTTTGTGTTCCACGTGTAGGTTTTTTTAACTGGTTGGGCATCCTCATCCTCCTTCTTTGCAGCAGCACTAAAACAAAAAGAGTTTTATTATTTCAGCATTTTAAGTTAGAGGCACTGAAAAGAGTCAAAAACCACCACAAAATTAGCTTTCTAAATAGCAACTCAAATTAAAAAATAATTCTAATAATTCATACAAGGCTTTTCTTTACATGCACCACAACTGATGAAAAAAAGATCAAAAAAGTGAATTATTGAGGCAAAAGATTTCCCTCCTGCAATTGGCTGCCTTATTGCTATTATTTGAAGTTAATCTAGAAATTATTCCTAAAAATATAATGCTGAAATTCAGCAGGAACATTAACATTTTATACAAAAACATAAGGAGAAGTGCCTAAAAATGGTCTTCTCTTAAATGACATCCTGCTGTCTAAAATCCCCTACAGCAATTCCTTTTTTTTGAGTTATAAAAATACTAAGTTATAATTTTCCACATAATGGATCTTTTATTATTCAAAGAAAAAGGAATCCTGGCTGGAACAGATAAAAATCCTTTTAGTATTTTATTTTCTTCCAGCGATAACCAATGGCACAGATCCATGGAAAAGGAGCATAAATAGGGAAGTGTTGAATGGCACCCTGGGAAATCCTTACAGACACCGGAAAATCCATGGAATGTTCCTGTCACTGATGCTGCTGAGAAATGAAAAACTGCAGCAAAGCCTGGAGGCTTCACCAATTACCATGGAATAATGGAATGGCTTGGATGGGAAGGACAGCAAAGCCAACCCAGTTCCATGGGCAGGGACACGTTTCACATCCCAGGCTGCTCCAAGCCCCAATGTCCAACCTGACCTTAGACATTTCCAGGGATCCAGGGGCAGCCACAGCTGCTCTGGGCACCCTGTGCCAGGGCCTCATCACCTTCCCAGGAAATGATTTCTTCCCAATCCCTGATCTAAGCCTGCCTCCTGTCACCTCAAAGCTGTTCCCTCTTGTCCTGTGGTAAATTATTCATTTCCTTGAAGAACTTGCTTTAAATGTGCTACAGGTTTGTGGGAAGACCTTGATGTTTGGGATGGGAACCATGGAAGGGTTGGGTGGGAAGGGACATGAAGGATCATCCCAATCCACCCTGCCATGGGCAGGGACACCTGCCACTGTCCCAGGCTGCTCCAAGCACTGTCCAACCTGGCCTGGGACACTTCCACGGACCCAGGGGCAGCCACAGCTTCTGTGGGAATTCCATCCCAGGGCCCCACAGGGAACGATCCCCAACATCCCACCCAAATCCCTTTCCTGGAGCTGCCATCCACCCCCTGGCACTCACTCTCCCGAGGCCTCCTGCTTGGCCGCCTCATCCGTGGCGGCCGCCGCGGTGTCCGTGCTCCCGTCCTGCGTGCCGGGGGCGGCGCTGCCCTGGCCCTGCTCCTCGGCCGTGGCTGTGCCAGCCGTGTCCGTGTCCCCCGTGGCGGCAGCCGGGGCAGATTCCCCCTCGGGAGCAGCTCCTGCGGGAGCAGCCGTGCCCGTGGCGCTCTCGGTGGCCGGGGCTGCGCTGGCCCCGCTTGGAGCGTCCCCGGCCGTGGCCGGAGCCGAGGCTGGCGGCAGCCGCATCCTCTGGCTTCGTGCTGGGGACAAAACAACAGCGGTCACCTGCGGGCACTGCTCTGGAGATTTAGGGCAATGGGGCAGCTTAGGGATGTGGTCAAAGCGGGGAGCGAGAGGTTTAGGGTGAGCTGAATACACGGAAAAGGTTATACACCCTGAGGCAAAAGGGTTTGTAAGGCCTCAGGGAAAAAGGGTGAAAGGCCCTCAGGGAAAAAAGGATCTGAAGGCCCTCAGGGTAAAAAAGGGGTGAAGAGCCTCAGGAAAAAAAGGGGTGAAGTATCCTAGGAAAAGTTTGAAGGCCCTCAGGGAAAAAAGGGGGTGAAAGGCCCTCAGGGAAAACAAGGGGGCAAAAGGCCCTCAGGGAAAAAGGGGGTGAAGGGGGGGAAAAAAAGGTGGCCCTCAGGGAAAAAACAAGGGGGAGGCCCTCAGGAAAAAAGGCCCTCAGGGAAAAAAGGGGGTGAAGAATCCTAGGAAAAGTCTGAAGGCCATCAGGAAAAAGGGGTGAAAGGCCGTCACAGAAAAAAGGGGGTGAAAGGCCCACAGGGAAAAAAAGGGGGTGAAAGGCCCACAGGGAAAAAAAAAAGGAAAAAAAAAGAATGAAAGGCCCCAGGAAAAAAAAAGGGGAAGGCCATCAGGAAAAAAGGGGTGAAAGGCCCCAGGAAAAAAGCAGGGGGAAAAGGGGGTGAAAGGCCCCACAGAAAAAAAAAGGGGGAAAAAAGGGGGGGCGAAAGGATCCTAGATCCTAGGAATGTTTTGAAGGCCATCAGGAGAATGGGTTTGAAGACCCTCAGGAAAAAAAGGGATTGAAGACTGTCAAGAAAGAGGGTGTGAAGAGCCTCAGGAAGAGACGGTTTGAAGGATCCTAGGAAAGGTTTGAAGAGCCTCAGGGAAAAAGGGTTTGAAGGATCCTAGGAAAGGTTCAAAGACCCTCAGGGAAAAAAGGGATCGAAGACCCTCAGGAAAAAGGTTTAAACTTCCTCAGGAAAGGTTTGAAGATCCCCAGGAAAGGCTTGAAGGCCCTCATGAAAAAGTTTGAAGGCCCTCATGAAAAAATTAGTATAATGTTAAAAATGTACCTGTTTTCTTCAGCTTTAATCATTGCTAGAGGAAGAAAGAAAAACAATTAAAATACAGCTTTAAAATAGTTCATATACACAGGGAGTTCTGTTAATTCTTGATTAAAAAGCAAAGTTTTAAATGTTTTTGTTACTATCAAAAATTTTAATGTTTGTGTCCTTCAAAAACTGAAATCAATTGAGATTAAAATAAAGTTTAGAAATGCCATTATGGGAGAATAGGGGAATATAAAAATTACTTTCTGGTTTAAAATAATTATTTAATTTGCAAAAAAATAGTTCAAAGATGCAGAAAGAAAGTCAGGATTATTAAACAGAATTTTAAGAATGGAAATATTTAAATTACTGCGGCCTATTATTTTTCTTACACTTACTCTTTCCCCCCATCTGATTTTGTTGCTATTTAAATAAATAATGTAATTATTAATATGCATTTATAAAAATACATGTCCAATACTCTATTACCTTCAAGATCCTCCAGCTCTTTGGGTTTTGCCCAGCGGGATTCCTTTGTTTGGGAATTGTAATAATAAGGCTTCCCAGAGTCTGATTTATACTCCTTCCAGGGACACTTGGACAGCAATTGCTGATGGAGAGAAAACAAAAGATTTTCCAAGGAAAATCTCCTTTAGTAACTCTTTAAATAAGGATTCTTGCTTCCCCCTTAATTATTCCTGCTCCTTAAATAAGTAATTAGGAACATCATTAGGTGGGATAATTATGGGGTACATGGCTTTGGATGCTAAAGTTGTTTTCTTGGAGCTCTTTCTTCTTGAAATTCCTTCCAATTAAGGAAAAAAAAATCAACAAAATTTCAAGTTTTCACATTTTTTCCCTTGTGGATTTAGCTTTGGTTAAGGCTTATTTTCAGCTCTCAGCTACAAACTTCAAATATTCCTCAAGAACACAGAAAAACTGGCTAAAAAGTGAAAATAAATCATTGGATCAATTTGATTTGATATTATCCAACAGGAATAAACCAGGGGAATTCTCATGAATTTGTTGTGCATTTTTGGAGCATTAATTTGACCAAAATAGTAACTTTTAGAGATTTTTTTCTTCTCTAAATACTTCTCTAAATTATTTCTATATTACTTCTCTAAAAATAAAAAAGGACACATTTTAAATTAAAAAACTATTTAAAAATGAGGAAAATGTAGGAATTTTGAACCCTGAGGTTCTCCAAACATAAGGAGAACAATCCAACTATTTTAGGAACATTTCTTATTGGAAGAATTTGTTCCCACTGCTTCCAGCAGAATAATCCCTGCTGTAGGTGTCAGCCCTGGAACTCCTCGTGTTCCCACAATATCCCAGAATTAATTTGGGATTTGGTTACCTCAGCAGGGGTTTTGAGGTCATCGGGCTTCTCCCACGTGGACTGCTTGGTCTCAGTGTTGTAATAATAAGTTCTTCCATCCGGGGACTTGTGCTCTGTCCACGTGGATTTCTGGGAAAATCCCAAGGGAAATTAATAATGATGTACAAAATGGGATCCAACTGCACAGGAAGAGTGGGATACAGACCTGCTTGGAGTGCTCCTCGCTGGCAGAGCTGGTGGTGGTGGAGCTCTGCTGGACTGTGGACACCACGGGATGCGTTGTCTGAGGAGGAGACAAAACAGGGCTTGGAAAATCCTCAGTAACTGGTGCGTTTCACCCAGATATCCTGGATTTTCCAAGCGGTTCAGCAGCACAGGAAAGGCAGGGAGCCAAATTCACACCTTCAGTCAGTATTTTTCCCAAAAAACCTCCTTTTTTGGGAGTGGAGCTGTTCAACTGCACATTCCCAAGGGCCTGATTCCCACCAGGACGTGCAAGCAAAGGGGTCAGACTACAGCAGCCCCAAGTGACAATTCCAGCAGCACTCCCTGTCCCCACATCTTGAGGAAAACTTGCTTCAGGAAGATTCTGGCTGCCTGAGCTCCCTCATAGCACACCTCCTGCTGCTTTCCACAGCCAGCTTTCCCATGAATTCCCTGGAATCAGGACTGTATCCACCTGCTGTGGATGAGGATTGGATACAGCCAAGGAAAAGTGGATTTCCTGACAGGCCAAGGGACAGGATGGAAATCCCATGGAAATAATGTGGATATCATCTATTTAATAATTCACCTGGGACAAGGCCCACAGATTTCAAGGAAGAACCAAAAACTTGGAAAAAAGCAGGAGAAAAGAGGGAAAGAGAAGGGGAGGAAAAAAATAGAATTAAGATTTTCCCTTAAATCCCTAAAACCAAGTTTGTTCCACACCACAATGAAATTCCAACCTTCTGGAATTTTGCTTTCCACATACCTGAGTCCCAGGAGGGGTCACACCTGAAAAATAAATAATTAAAAATTAAAGGTTTGGTTGCTTCATTTCCCTAAATATTCCTCCACGTGTGCAAGGAAAAAATGTCCTGGGCACCAATGGAGACTCCAGGACTGAAATGCTCCATTCCATTTCAGGGAAAAGTGGAATTTTTTAATGTTTCAGCTGATTTTGGCTAAATATTTTGAAATTATATCAAATTGTTTTACTCACCTACTTGTGCATCCATGCTGTTCACTCCTGGCTGTAAAAATAATTAAAACAATTAAACAATTAAATTTAAGTAATTAATTCCTGAGGACTTAAATCCTAAAAAAATTTCAATATTCATTATTCAAACAAGGCATTTCTGCCACAAAAGGCTCAATTCCTTAAATAAGAATTCCTGCTTCCCCCTTAATTATACCTGCTCCTTAAATAAGCAATTAGGAACATCATTAGGTGGGATAATTATGGGGCACAAGGCTTTGGATGTATTAAAATTGCATTCCTGGAGCTCCTTCTTCCTGAAATTCCTTCCAATTAAGGAAAAAAAATCCACCAAATTCCAAGTTTTCCCTTTTTTCTCCTTATGGATTTAGTTTTGCTTAAGGTTTATTTTCAGTTCTCAGCTACAAACATCAAATATTCATCAGGAAAACAGAAAAATCAGCTAAAAAGTGAAAATAAATCACATTGGATCAATTTGGTTTTATATTATCCAACAGGAATAAACCAGGAAATTCCTAGGAATTTGTTGTCTATTTTAGGAGCATTAATTTAACCAAAACAGCAATTTCTAGGAATTTTAAAATGTATTTTAACAATCCAAGGTCACAGTGATTCCTGCCAAACTCCAGGAAGTGAAGGACAAGGAATGAAAGAAAAACTTAGAGGAGTTTAAAGACTGATGAAAATCACAAAAATCTTATTTTATAATCATTCAAGAGCCACATAAAATTCCACTGTAATGAAAAATACATTTAAAATTTAAATTCTTATTTTCTAATTAAAGAAAGCAAAGAGTGATCAACAGCAACTGCTAAAGAGAGCTTTTAAAAAAAGAAAAAGAAATTAAACTCACAGGAACTGTGGGCTGCATGGCAGCCTGGGACATGTGGGACATCATCATTCCAGGCATCACCGACTGCATCATTCCAGGCATCTGGAATTCAAGAGCATTTCCCATATATTTTATCATATTCTCGACAAAAAATACAATATTTCTATTTAAAAAGCCATTATCTGATACTTCTTGTAATTAAAAAAACAAACAACCACACAAAAACAACCCAAACACCCCTCTTAGGCAAGGAAAAATAAAACAGATTTGTGGGATTGTGATTCCCTCCATCACATTCCCACTAAACTGGGATATTCCCATTAGGAATGGCATGTCCAGATTCCAAAGCTGGACAGGAAATAACAATAAAAACCATTTAAATGCCAAAGGAACAATAGCAAATGATGTGGGAGCTGATTCCATGACTGAAATCCCGAGTGAAAGCAGGAAAAGCAAAGGTTGGGAATGATGGATTCCTGCAGAATTCCAAGGCTACAGGGAATAAAGGAACAAAGGAAAGGTGAACTCCCAGGTGTGACATTTACCTTCAGCTTTTTGCTCTCCATCTACCAAAAAGTCCTGAGTTGCTCCCTAAAATATGAAATATTGAAATATTCCCTGGCTAAGAGTGGGAATTGTGGAAAAGGAGGCACAAAAAAGGCAGAGAAATAAACCAGAATTTCTACTTCACTTCCTAATGAACACACACAGTGCTAATGAGTCAAATCCTCCTCATTTTTTTAAAAATTAAAAATTTAAGAAATTTATTTTTACCCCAGAAGCTGCAAATCCCCACTGAAAAAATTCATACCAAGCCTTTATAATTTAAGGAAAATAAGGATGCTGTGTCCAAGGAATTGCAAAGGAAGAGGAACTGTCACCACAGGCTGTTCCCAAAGGTTTAATCCTTCCCTGCCTCTCTTCCATAATCCACCAGCACAAGGAGCAGCCCAAGGACATTCAGCATTCCTGGGTATTTATTATACCCACAAGGAGAATTATTTCTTTGAAGAGTTGAGGATTTCATCACAAACCACACAGGAAATGTGGTAATTGAGAAGAAAAGCTGCCAAAAGCAGGGCCATGGTCGTGGCTGTGTCACCTGCCAGGGCTCTTCCAATCCCATGGCATCAGCAGCAATGGGATGCAGGGATTACAAACCAACCCCTGGGATTCCAACAGGAATTCTGCAAAAATTCTGTAATTCTTTGTTTCTTCTCCTGCTGTAACGTTCACGTGTGTGGATGCAGGAACTGGCCAAGAATTACAGAAACATGAAGTCCCAAGACAAACTTATCCCTTCAAAATCTACAGGAAGCTTCCAAAAAACTTTAATAAATCCCAAACTATGGGTTGAAAGTCAGAGGTGCATTAATTACCTGTTCTCATTCCAAAAATTTTAATAAATCCCAAATGATGGACTGAAAATTAGAGGTGTCTTAATTACCTCTTCTCATCCAAAACACTTTAATAAATCCCAAACTATGGAATGATAATTAAAGTTAGAGGTGCATTAATTACCTGTTCTCATTCCAAAAACTTTAATAAACCTGTTCTCATTCCAAAAAACCTGAATAAATCCCAAACTATGGATTGATGATTAAACTTAGAGGTGCATTAATTACCTGTTCTCATCCAAAAACTTTAATAAATCCCAAACTATGGACTGATAATTAGAAGTGCATTAATTACCTGTTCTCATCCCAAAAACTTGAATAAATCCCAAACTATGGACTGATAACTAGAGGTGCATTAATTACCGGTTATCACGCCAATTTCCAATTAAAGTCACAGAGGTGCATCAATTCCCTGCCCCGTAAGGAGAGTTTCACCGTGGCCAGGAGCAAACCCCCCGAGTTATCCCCTCTCCTTTTCCCAGGGAGATTCCCCCCGAGGGATCCCAGGGAACAGCACACTGCTGGAATTGCCTTACCTGCCCCATCGGGGGTCCTCCCATGGGGGGCATCATCTGAGGCATCATCCCGTGGGGCACCGGGGGCATGTTGGGGGGTCTCTGGCCCATGGGGTGCATCCCCATGGGGGGGTAGTGGGGCATTCCGGGGTGGCCCATCTGGAAAACACCAACAACAGGGAAAATCAGCACAGCAGCCACCCCAAACACGCTCACCAGAGGGAATCAGGAAAAGCCCTTTTGTAATTAAAGATTTTTTAATTATGCCAACACTTAAAGTACTTGCTGTTCCACACAGATGCAACAGCTCAGAGAGTACCTTAAGATAAAGCCTGGGTAGAATTCCCCTTTGGAAAATACATTTAGCAGGAAGGGAAAAAAATCAAATTATTGATCACAAAATCCCAGAATGGTCTGGTAGGAGGGACCTTAAACTTCTTCCAGTTCCACCTTCTGGGACACCTTCCACTATCCCAGGTGCTCCATCCTGGCCGTGGACATGAGACAGCCTGGAATTCCTTCCAGGTATCTCCGTTCTCATAGGGAAGGAATTCTCCCCTAATTTCCCCTAACTCTACCACCTTTCAGTCCAAAACCAGTTTTCCAATGATTTTTTCTTATCCCAGAAGTGTCCCTGGGGCTGGGAGTCACACAAAGAAACCACGAACTAAAAAGGTTTCAATCTTTTGGACAGAACTCTTGACTTTTCCCAATCACATCCTCTCACAGCACATGCAGCGACAGCTCCTGATTCCCAAGTCCCAGGTAATTCCAGGTGGAACAATGTTTCCTAAAAATCTCCTCTGACCCTCTCTGGAGTGTTGATTTACCTTCAGAGTGACCTACCACCCTGGTGCTGAGAAGGTGCTACCAAACCTGCTTTTTTCCAGGCTGAGCCATTTTCCAGCTCCCTCAGCTGCTCCTGGGGCTCCAGATCCTTCCCAGCTCTGGGTACAGCCAGGTCTGTGCCCTGAGGGGCATCGGGAAGGGCATTCCCAGCAGGATCCTGCCCCTCCAAGACACCTCTGGGTGCTGTGTCCAGCTCTGGCTCCTCAGCACAGCAGGGCCAGGAGCTCCTGGAGCTGAGCAAGGGCCTGGAGCATCTCAGTGCCCAGGAGAGGCTGAGGGAGCTGGGGCTGCTCAGCCTGGAGAGGAGCCCCAGAGAGAGGGGCCGCAGGCAGAGCTCCAAGCACGGCCCAGCAATGGCACCAGGGGAAGGCAGGGACCGATGCACAGGAAGTTCCACCTGTACACGAGCAAGAGCTTCCTCCTTGTGCGGGTGACAGGTGCCCATAGAGGTTTCGGCGTCTCCCTCAGCGGGGACACCCAGAACCGCCCGGACACAGCCCTGCACCATGGGACGCCCATCCCACCCAACCCTGCGATGACCCCGGAGCAGGAAGGCGGGACCAGCTTCCGCACGCCGTAACTCCGTGCCCCCCCCGGAGCCCGCACTCACCATGAGAGAGCCGCGGTCGACGCCGCCGGGCCGCATGGCGGGGCTGAGCAGGGAGCCCCCGCAGCGGCCCAGGAGGCGCCCGCGCAGCGGCGGCCGCGGGGCCGCGGGCCCGAAGGGCAGCAGCGGCTCGGGCTCCCCGCGGGGCGGGAGCAGCGGCGCCAGCAGGCTGACGGGCTTCCCCGCCGGCCAATCGGGGCGCGCCGCCAGCCGCGCGCTCTTCGGCGATTGGTCGGCGCCCGAGCCCACCGGCCGCACGGCGTCGCCCGGCGTCAGCTGCATGAGGGGCGGCGGCTTCGGCAGCGAGAACGGCAGCGGCTGCGGGGAGGCGGCGGCGGCCGCGGCCGTGGAGTCCCCGCCGGACATGGCGGCGGCGGGCGGCCCGGCCCCGCGGTGCGGCGCTGGCTCGGGCGGCTCCCGGGAGCGCGGGGCGCGGAGCGAAGCGGCAGCGGCTGCGGCCGAACGCGGGGCACGCCGGGAAACCGCTCACGTGGGACCGGGGGCGGTGCGCGATCAGCGGGGCGGTACCAACTGCGCCGGAAGGAGGGGGTGACTTCCCGCGCCACCATTTCGGTTTACCCCGCGAGGTGGCGGCAGATCTCCCCTCAGCCGTGCTGCGGGTGGTACGCGCCGCGTTCGTGCTTCCCCCCGTGACGGTGCGGGTGGTACGGGCCGAGCGCGGCCGGGGATGCTCGGACCCCCCCGCGTCGCGCGCCGTGGTTGGCGCCGCTGAGGGGAGCGGCCGCCATGGCGGGCGGCGGAGCGCGGTGGGGTTTGGGAATATCCCATTGGGATTTGGGAATATCCCGCTGGGAAGGCAGCCACAGGGACCAGCCCGTCCCACTGCTGCACCTGCACAGCCCCACAGTCCCCCCGTGCCTGCGAGTCCTTTGCAAGCGCTCCGGGAGCTCTGGCAGCCGTGAGGCCGTGGCGCTGCCAGGGAAGCAGGGGCAGCCTCGGCTTCTCTGGGAATTCCATTCAGGGACTCCCCTCCCTCACAGCCAGGAATTCCCAATTCCCGACATCCCATCCCTGCCCTGTGACCGAGGGAACCCATTCCCTGTGTCCTGTCCCTCCAGGGCCTCAGGAAAAAGGCCAGAAAAGGAGAACTGAAAACAAACAATGTTAAAGCTCAATGTAACTTCAGCTGGAAGTGTCTAAAATGTAACTCTGGTTTTCCGGGAAAGGTTAAAATCCTGCTGTTTTTCCTGCACAAAGCCCTCCTGACAAGGTTTTGGTGCAGAGGAAGGAGTTAATTGATTAAATCAAAGTAAAATTTTGCATGACCTAAAATTCCTGTCCGTCAATCAAATCACTGGGAGAGATGCATTTGATAATCTTGGTTTAATACCCAAAATGCACCTGAAAAAAAAGTGGGAGAAGGGCTGGGAAGGTTGGGAAAAAAAATCCCAATAATTTATAATTTGGTCTTGTGCCACTTCACACCAAGTTTATTTGGATGGAGTCTGTCCCATACAGCAGAGTGGGAGAGGGCTGGGAATTCTGTGGGGTAAATGAATTTAAGGGGGGTCTCCAAAGGGGAACGACTCGGGAGACCCAGGGAATGATCTCTGCTCCCTGGTATATTTATTTATCCATGTTTCTCTTCCTGCCCCTGGAATTGCACAACTTGGAATATTTTCCTGTCCCCAGCATTGCATGGCCTGTGTCTCATTGTTGTCCTTGAGCAGAGGGATTTTCAGGGATGTGGATTTAGTTTTCCATAATGTTTCTGGGTTTCCACACACCTCCATGTTTATCAAACTCCTAATTTTGCACTTTAATGTGTAGATATTTTATGAATCTCTTGGCTGCAGTGAGGCAGGGGCTGGTTTGGCTCGGCTCATGGAAATATGGAATGGTTGGGACGAAAAGCACAGAAATTCCTGCAATCCCACCCTTCCGTGGGCAGGGACAGCTCCCACTGTCCCAGCTCCTTCCAGCCTGGCCTTGGACTCTTGGGATAAACACCAACCCTCACTCCCCTGGGCCTAAAGAATTCTCTAAATCCTCCCAAAAAGGCCTCCATTAATCAGATTTTTCTGCCACAATCAAGCAGAGAAATTAAAATTTAGATTGATTTTTAATTAAATCTTGAAGTCTCATTTCAATCTCTCCTGGTGTGCAGTGAGCAGAGCTCCAGTGGGGCACAGCTGCTTTTGCCAGCCTGGGGTGTAACTTTAGTACTTGGAGTATTTTTATTTCTTTATTTTTAAGCACATTTGCCTAAAATCAGTCCAAATCAAGTGAATTTATATATTTTTTCTGATTTTTTAAATGGTTTATGTGGTTTTACAGAAATGTTGATGGAGCATCCAATCCTTCACTCTTCTTCCTGATCCTGGAGGAAACTCTTGTTTTTCGATCTGAATTTTCAGACAGGATTTGTAGGAAAATACAGAATTCTGAAATTAAGAAAATTGAAATAAAAATTCGGAATTAGAGAATTTTGGAATAAAAATTCTGAAATACAAATTCTGAATCGCAGATGCTGAAATAGAAATTCTGAAATAAAAAATTCTGAAATAAAAAATTGGAGCTGAAAATTCCAAAATAGAGGACTTTGAAATATAAATTTGGAAATGCAGACTCTGAAATAAAAACCCTGAGACACGAATTCTGAAATCCAAATTCAGGAATACAAAATCAGAAATAAAAATTCGGAAATAAAACTGAGGTAAAAATTCTGAAAAAAAAATCAGGAATATAAATTTTGAAATAAAACCTCTGAAATTTAAATTCTGCCATGCAAATTCTGAAATATGGAATTCTGGAATACAAGATCCTTGGGACAATGAACCCTGGAATTGCTTTTCCATGGAATTTTACCTGACGGCTGGAATGAATTTAACCAGCGGGGTTTATATTTAATGTAGTTAACCTTTTTTTCTCTTAGAAAAACTCTTTTATTTCCTGTAAACTCAACATAAAATCGCCCTCAGGTGTTTCCCAGGCACCGAGAGCCGGGTTTCTCTGGCAAGCCAGAGCATTCCAAGGGAATTCCTGGAGCGGCCAGCAGGGAGAGGGCTCGCACAGGGAATCTCGGGCAGGGACCTCGCCGATGGTCCCGGGATCCCGAATCGGCAGCAGCTGGGCAAGGACAAAAATCGGAGGACTTGGAAAGAGATTTTTCATTTCCAATCCATTTGGAATTCTGGGATTCCCGGGAAAACGCGGGGTGGTTCCATGGGCACATGGAGCGGCCTTGGAGCCGCGTCCCACTCCGGGAGAGCTGGAGCTGCTGATCCAGCCCCGCCAGGTGAAACCTCGCTCTGCGCATTCCCAAACCCGGGATTGGATCCAACAGGATGGGATCCAGTGGGATTCCATCAAACGGGATCCAGTGGGACTCCATGCAGTGGGATCCAGCGGGATTCTATCCAGTGGGATTCCATGCAGTGGGATTCCATCCCATGGGATCCAGTGGGATTCCATCCAGTTGGATTCCATCCAGTGGGATTCCATGCAGTCGATTCCATCCAATGGGATCCAGGGGGATTCCATCCAGTGGGACCCAGCAGGATCCGGGGGGATTCAATCCATCGGGATCCAGGGGGATTTCATTCAGTGGGATCCCCCAGGATTCCATTCAATGGGATCCAGCGGGATTTCATCCAGTGGGATCTAGGGGGATTTGATCCAGTGGGATCCAGCAGGATTCCATCTAATGGGATCCAACGGAAATTCATCCAGGGGGATCCAGTTGGATTCCATCCAATGGGATCCAGCAGGATTGCATGCAGTGGAATTCCATGCAGTGGAATTCCATGCAGTGGGATTTCATCCACTGGGATTCCATCCAATGGGATCCAACAGTAATCCATCCAGTGGGATCCGGTGGGATTCAATCCAACAGGATCCAGCAGGATTCGATCCAATGGGCTCCAGGGGGATTCCATGCAGTGGGACCTAGCAGTATTCCATCCAATGGGACCCAGCAGGGTTTGATCCAATGGGATCCAGCGGGATTTCATCCAATGGGACCCAGCAGGATTTGATCCAATGGGATGCAGCGGGAAGCTGCAGCTGCCTTCCCTTGGCTGGCTTTTCCCGGCAGCCCCGCCTCCAGCAGATTTATCTGGTTGTTTTCTGGTTGGATTTTTTTTTTTATTTCCATTAGAGCTCATAAATTATTTAAGAATTGCAGTGATTTGGGGTTTTAAAGTGCTTCTGTGGGGAGGATGGGGCTTTGCTTTCCTTCCAAGGAGTGTCAGGATGTCTGAATCCATGGATTCTGCACATCACCCTTTGGAAAACAGCTGCAGGGAGCTTTCCCCCATATTCCAAGGAGTGTCAGGATGTCTGAATCCATGGATTCTGCACATCACCCTTTGGAAAGCAGCTGCAGGGAGCCTTTCCCCATATCCCTCAAGTATTTTTTGCTGTTATTTCTTCCTCTGATTAATTTGTTTTTCATTCTTTAGCCCATGAAAATTAAATTTCCCAGCAGTGACTTTTCCTTATAAATCGGAATTTTCCTTATAAATTTCCTGTGGGATTGGGTTTTCTGGATGCTGCAGTATTCCCAATGGGAATGTGTTCCAGGCATATTCTGCTCCCACTTTTCATCCCAGAAAACATCAGGCCACAGCTGCATTGTCACCAGCCCAATGTAGGAAAAAGTGAAAAGATGAAATCCAGCTTCTTTTCCTGGGAAAAAAGTCTGAATCTGAGGATTAATAATTCCTAGGGAATGTTTCATGTGATGGGAACAGTGGGAGTTCCTCTGGAAATGAGCTGTCACCGCTGGAGGGGTCTGGAATGTCCCTGGAGCAGCTTGGGCATGGAGGTGTCCATTCAGGAGATCCATTGGGGAATTTGGGAGTCTGGAAAACACTGGCTCTGGGGAATTCCTTTTTAACAGCTCAGGAAGGTGAGAATTTGAGGGATGGGCACCACGAGGAGCAGCACATCCCAAATCCAGTGCCAGAGGAAGGATGGGAGGCAGGTGGAGCAAAGCCAGGGCAAAATGCAAAGGAAAATATGTGAGAATTCAAAAAATAAATTGGCATTCCCCTTGGATCCTTTTGGATACCTTCTGGTTTACAGGAATTCTCACTCCAAGAGGGATAATTTGGACTTTGTATAATAAATGTTGGACATTTCCCACCTGATTTGCCCTCCAGGAGAATCCCAGTTAAACCCTGCTGCACCTCATGTGCCTAATCCCAGATTTCAGTGGTTAACAAGGGATTTGATCCTAAAGAATTGCAGCTCCCACCTTATTGTTTCCATCTGCTTGTTGCTTTCCATAAAAATCACGCCCTGGAGCAGAGATCAGTAATATTTCTGCCTTGATCCCGCTGCTGCATAGCTGATGAATTCATGGATTTAGGGCAAATAATCCCGATTTCATTACCAGCAAGTGCTAGAAATAAAAACAGGCTCTGGACTATTGGTGGAAAAAACAAATCCTGGAGTCGTAAGAGAGGATTAAAATTGGAAAGATAAAAAATCTCTCCAGAGAAATGTTCAAAAGCTGAGAGAGTGGTGACAGCTGCTTCCCCGAATCCAGCTCTCCAGAGGCACTTGGGAGCCTTTGGATACAGGAAATAAAAGTGGGCAAGGGGTGGGGAAGCAGCATGTGGGGAAATCCTGATAAAACAGCTCTGGATGGGCTGGAATTGTCTGGTATGTGCCCTAAGGAGCCTCATGAGGCTGAAGATAAAAGTGTGGGGATAAAGCTTAAAGGGAACTGAGCCCCAGTTAATTCCAAAGCCTTGGGAAGAGCAGTGGGATAGTGGCCATTCCCTGCTTCTGGGCATGGGATCCTCCCCAGCAGGAGGGGAAACAAAGGCAGCTTTTCCAGGGAATGTCCAGAGCAGTGGGATAACAGCCATTCCCTGCTCCTGGGCACAGGATCTTCCCCAGCAGGAGGGGAAACAAAGGCAGCTTTTCCAGGGAATATCAGGTGGGATCAAACAGTTGGAATAAACACCCTGAGGGGGGATATTTGGGAATAGCTGTGGATATCAGCTCTAGATCCAGGTATGGCCTCTCCCTCGGGAAGGCAAATTCTTAGTGCATAATCCTCTGGAATGCTTTTCCCTTCCCCCCCTTAAATCTTATTTTTTTCCCTTCTACTTCTTCCTCTTTTACTAAACCTTATCCCAGTTCTGGAGTTCATTCCATAGAATCCCAGACTAGTTTGGGTTGACACCCTAAATCCCATCCCATCCCATCCCATCCCATCCCATCCCATCCCATCCCATCCCATCCCATCCCATCCCATCCCATCCCATCCCATCCCATCCCATCCCACCCCTCACCATGGCAGGGACACCTCCCACTGCCCCAGGCTGCTCCAGCCTGGCCCTGGGCACTGCCAGGGATCCAGGGGCAGCCCCAGCTGCTCTGGCAATCCCAGCCCAGCCAGGAATTCCCAGTTCCCAATGTCCCATCCATCCCTGCCCTCTGGCACTGGGAGCCATTCCCTGGCTCCTGTCCCTCCATCCCTTGTCCCCAGTCCGTCCCCAGCTCTCCTGGAGCCCCTGCAGGCCCTGGAAGGTCACATTTAGGTCACCCCCAAGCTCCTCTCCTCTAGGCCGAGTTCCTGAGGAAGTTTTCAATTCATTAACCGTGTTTAAAGGCATTGGATATAATTGGATTTTTTAATTTGGATGCAAAATGCAATTACAGCACATTGTGTTTCCATCCTGGCAGTGCCTGTGCCCGTGAGCTGACTTTGAGAAGGGCTGGAGGGACAGGACCCAGGGAATGGCTCCCAGTGCCAGAGGGCAGGGATGGATGGGACATTGGGAACTGGGAATTCCTGGCTGGGCTGGGATTGCCAGAGCAGCTGGGGCTGCCCCTGGATCCCTGGCAGTGCCCAGGGCCAGGCTGGAGCAGCCTGGGACATTGAAAGTGTCTGAACACAAAACTGCAATATTTGTCTTCCACACAACACAGAATTCCAAGCTCTGGGGATATTTTCTGATTTTCTTGATGTTATTTTCATGCTGGTTTGGAGATGAAGGGAAAAGCAGACAAAACCAATTTACAATTAAAATGTGATGAAATACAGTAATTTTTCCTCACTTCTCCTTCTGTTTAACTTCCACCTGATACAAATCAGCAATTTTGGGTTCCTATATTCGAACCCTTGGGCTCGGTGATATTTGTACAGCACTGTTTTATTTTCTAACCCCGCAGGTACTGAGTTATTTAAGAATTTTTATTGGATTCAGTGAAAACAGGATTGCTTTTCTATCTGATTTTAGGAGTTGCTCTTCCCTATGGTTTTCCTAAATCCCGGAGTTTTAATTCCATGCCAGACATTTGCAGCCAGGAGTAAATTCCAAAATTAATTGCACCAAGGATACAAAAGGGTTTGGACAAATAGACAAAGGCTAAAATTGCTGCTGTGTTATTGTACATTTAAATTTTATATATTTCAGCATTGTTTAGAATTTAGTTGCAGATCTAAAGACTAAATAATTGCAGGAGGAAGTATTAGGAGAGGTATTGTCCTTGCAAATGATACAAACCCACTTTTGCTGCAGTATTTTTCCCAGGAAAATCAAGTCTCTAGTCATGTGTGGAATTTCATTTGTCTCACTTAATTTCCTTCATATAAATCATGAGGGAAAAGATGTGTCTCTGAGAAATATAAACTGGCTGTGTGTCAGGATTAAATTGTGGAGGAACATTCCCTGTTCGAAATGCAGGATTTTAAGGAATTATTTATCCAGGGAAGCCTAGGAATGAGCGGTTCTCTTAGAAACCACAGCTGCAGTGGCAGCAGGTGTCTGTGTGACTGACAGCCCCTATTAAAAATGTATAAAAATACATTTTGATTGGTCCAAAAATGCGTTTTATTCAAGCAGGTGCTGTCTGTGGGAGAGCTCAGCAGGTTCTGTGCTCGTTGCACTCAAACCAGGCCTGTCCCCTCCCTCCTCCAGCTGTTGGTGTCAAAACACCAGGAAAACAAATTCCTGCTCTCCTTTCAAGTTTCTTCACCACCAGGATTTGAGGAATTTCAAACAAATGCATTTAAAAGTCAGGGTGAGCCTGCAGAGCCTGGTTTGGTTGTTGAAATGTAAAATGAGTTTGCAGCTCAGCTGTTGCACCGAGCAGGGCAGAGCTGAGGGGTGGAGAGAGGATGGAGCTGGGATTTCTGCACCTGGGATGGACCTGGAATTTCCCTGTGTGCCAGGGGTGGGAGGGGAGTTCCAGCTCTGCACGGCATCTTTCCATCTGCATGTCTGGGAGTGCAAAGCTGGAGCTTCCCAAGACAGAATCTCGGATCCCTGAGTCTGGAAAAGCCCTCTGGGATCATCAAATCCCAGCTGTGCGTGATCCCCACGTTGTCCCCAGCCCAGAGCCCTGAGTGCCACCTCCAGGAGTTCCTGGGACACCTCCAGGGATGGGCACTGCAAACCTCCCTGGGAGCCCCTTGCCTTGCCCCTTTCCATGGGGAAATTCCTGCTGTGCCCACCCTGAGCTGCCCTGGGCCAGCCTGAGGCCATTCCCTCTGCTCCTGTCCCTGGTCCCTGGGAGCAGAGCCCGACCCCCCCGGCTGTGCCCTCCTGGCAGGGAATTCCAGAGAGGGAAAAGATCCCTGGGGATCCTCCTTTGCTCCAGGTGAGAGCCCTCAGGGATTCTCCGGCTGGCTCCCTCAGGGATTCCAGCCCCTGCCCAGCCCTCAGGGCCCGGCCCCTCCCTCAGGGATTTCCAGGCCCTGCCCAGCTCCAGGCCCCAGCCCTGCCCGGCTCCCCAGGGATTCTCCAGCCCTGCCCGGCTCCCTCAGGGATTCTCCAGGCCCTGCCCGGCTCCCTCAGGGATTCTCCAGCCCCTGCCCGGCTCCCTCAGGGATTCTCCAGCCCCTGCCCAGCCCTGCCCAGCTCCCATTCCATGCCTGGCCCTCAGGGATTCTCCGGCCCCTGCCCAGCCCCTCAGGGGGTCCCAGCCCCTTGGCCTCCCAGGGTCCCAGAGCTGTCCCCAGCCCTGCCCTGCCCGGCTCCATTCCATCCCAAGGGCCAGCCCCTCAGGGTCCCCTGTTCCTGAGGGTCCCAAAGCTGTCCCCCCCCTGACCCAGACTTGCAAACCTTTTGACCCATGAGCAGGATCAGATTTTCCGAGAGCTTTCCGATTTCTCTCAGCACTGCTGGCTGGAAGCACAGGGTGAGGACAGTGCCTGAGATCCAATTCCGTGTCACTGAGGGAGTGTTGAGAGTTGCCACAGTTGTGCTCAGGTGGCTTCATCCCTTCTCCTTCTTTTTCCCTCCTGTGCGGATTGAAATCTGACCTTCCAGCCCTCGTCATTCCCTGCAGCTTCATTCCCCTGGATGGCTCCCAGAAACCTCCACCCTGAGGAGCTGATTCTTTATTCCAGTGTGTGAGTCCCGGAGCACACCCAGCATCGCCAGCATTTTTTTTTTTGAAAGTTTATTTTTAGCTTTCCCAAATAATTCCCAGATTTGGATTAAATTTCCCTCCATGGAGCAATTTCAGGCCGTTGGTTCGTGCTCGACGTCTGTCACTGCCAACAGTGACCTACAAAAGGCGGGTGATGATATCCCAAGGATGAATTATTCAGCTGCTCTCAACTCTGGAGACCCAGGAGAGGCTCTGGAAATCCACTCTGAGCCTTTGATCCCATCCTTCCTTCCCCTCTGGCACTTGGCCTTAGCTGCTTTTGGGGAAAGGGCTGCGGGAGGGGGGTGAGACCATGGAGGAGGAGGTGGAGGAGGGACAGAGGTGAAAAGGGGATTGAAGGAATGATGCTCAGGGATAAAACTGTGGAATGGTTCAGTTGGAAAAGTCCTCTGAGATCACAGAGTCCAACATTCCCAGCACTGCCCCTGTCCCCAGTGCCACCTCCACAGGGCTGTGAAATCCCTGCAGGGATGGGGACTCCACCTGAGCACCTTTTCCTGAAGGAATTGCCCCAAAACCCACCCTGAGCTGCCCTGGGCCAGCCTGAGGCCGTTCCCTCTGCTCCTGCCCCTGTTCCTGGGAGCAGAGCCCGACCCCCCCGGCTGTGCCCTCCTGGCAGGGAATTCCAGAGAGGGAAAAGATCCCTGGGATCCTCCTTTGCTCCAGGTGAGGCCCTGCCCGGCTCCCTCAGGGATTCTCCAGGCCCTGCCCGGCTCCCTCAGGGATTCTCCAGGCCCTGCCCGGCTCCCTCAGGGATTCTCCAGCCCCTGCCCGGCTCCCTCAGGGATTCTGCAGTCCCTGCCCAGCTCCCTCAGGGATTCTCCAGGCCCTGCCCGGCTCCCCTCAGGGATTTCCAGGCCCTCCAGGCCCTGCCCGGCCCCTCAGGGATTCTCCAGGCCCTGCCCGGCCCCTCAGGGATTCTTCTCCCTCAGATTCTCCGGCCCCTGCCCGGCTCCCTCAGGGATTCTCCAGGCCCTGCCCGGCTCCCTCAGGGATTCTCCAGGCCCTGCCCGGCTCCCTCAGGGATTCTCCAGCCCCTGCCCGGCCCCGTTGCTCCACACAGTGTTTCTCCTCACTACTTGGATTATGATGGATCTTTGAAAGAATGGATTTTGGAAAGGAGTAAAAGAAGAACATTGTGAAAAGGAAAAACAGCAACACTGTATTGATAAGTGCAGGTTTCCATAATTCCATAAAACTGCTGCCATAAATCCATGGAGCGGGATCAAACTTGATGCATTGTGTCAGCCACTGATGGACCCTGTGGAAAGAACCAAGTGTGGGAGCAAAACGAAGGATTTTCCAGGAGGATATTCCTCTTACACTGTTATTTGTGATGTACAATTCCTTTAGGTTTTGTAGGATTCCTAAAACTCACCTGGGGTTTTTTTCCCTCTTGGATACAGGATCTGTGGCCTGGTTTAATTCCTTTTTTTGGGGTTAATTTCTGACAACAAACAAATTGTCCTGGAAAGCTGCAGTTTAAGCAAATGCTATTTTAGTTAATTTATTCATCAAGACAACTCTGCAAACGAGCTGAGAATTCTGTGTTCCTTCTGCTTTTCCAAGGGGTGGCCCCTGTTCCCACTCTCAGCCCTGAAATCTTGTGGAGGTTTATTTAGAGGCACTGAGTTATTTTTTAGGCAATAAAGGAAATGCCAGGTGATTCCAGTGCAAAATCCTGAATAAAAGCAGGAAGTTGGGAAAGGCTGTGCTGGGGGATAGATGGAAATCTTGTCCTGCTCCCAGCAGGTGGATACAGGTGCCCAGCAGCAGGAAAACCTTTGGTTTTGGGAGAAAATAAATGGAATTGATGTTGTTGGTGCAATGATCCAAGGGCTGGAGCCAGGCTGGGAGAGCTGGGAATGTTCCCCTGGAGAAGGGAAGGATGCAGGAAAACCTCAGAGCCCCTGGCAGGGCCTGGAGGGGCTCCAGGAGAGCTGGAGAGGGACTGGGGACAAGGGATGGAGGGACAGGAGCCAGGGAATGGCTCCCAGTGCCAGAGGGCAGGGATGGATGGGACATTGGGAACTGGGAATTCCTGGCTGGGCTGGGATTCCCAGAGAAGGTGGAATTCCCTGGCAGTGCCCAAGGCCAGGCTGGAGAAGCCTGGGACAGTGGGAGGTGTTGGGGGTGGATGTGGATGAGCTTTAAGGTCCTTTCCCACCCAAAAATCCAGGATTCTGGGATGATTCAAGGAACTAATGGCAAAAAGCAGCAAAGAAACCCCATTAAAATCCTTCTTCCTTATCTCTTTAATGCCAGCTCGGCCTGAGTTCCATTGTGAGGCTGCAATGACTGAAAACCCTTTTTCCTCACCGGTTAAAACCCAATTTGCTGAGTCTTTTGTGCTTTTGGTCTAAATAAATAGAAACTTCTCTTGTTCTGGCCTTTCATCTGCATAAATTACCATAATTAATGTGCAAAGTGATTCATCCGGGCCACAGGCATTTCATAAATTGAGTCGATGTTTTACACCAATGTTGCTTTGTGTTGGAATTATTTGTAGGGAATAAAAAGGATGCCCTGAGAGCTGCTCTTCACATCGGAGTGTCTCCCTGGGAATGAGGTGGAATTAATGGGCACAGCAGGAGCTGCTGCTCCTGGCGGTCTGCTGGCTTTGGAAAAGCCTGCATGGGAGAGAAAAAAGTCAAGGGATGGTGTCTCCAACTCTTCTTGGGAAATAACAAAGGGAAATGTTTGGGTTTGTTTCTCTTTGGTCCTCACAGGTGCTGCACAAAAATCCCTTTATTCCCAAGTGCATCCACAGGTTCAGGATTGTGCCTTTTTCCAGTCCTGCCCTGGGGCAAGGGCAGAGGGAGGATCTGCTCCTCTGGAATCCAGGCAGGGATGCAGAGTGAGGCTCAGCTGGGGCTTCCAGAGCCTGATTCCAAAATTAGGTGGTGCCACTGGGGCAGGACAATCCATGGATCCTCTGCTCCCATAGCTCCATACAGGACATAAGGATCAGGAATCCTTAAATATTTGCAGCACCTGGGGCTTCCCAAAGATCATTGAAGCACAAAATCCTAAAATCATGGAATGGTTTGGATGTGAAGGGGACCTTAGAGATTTCCTAATCCCGCTCTGCCATGGCAGGGACACCTCCCACTGTCCCAGGCTGCTCCAAGCCCCAGTGTCCAGCCTGGCCTTGGGCACTGCCAGGGATCCAGGGGCAGCCCCAGCTGCTCTGGGAATTCCATCCCAGCCCCTCCCCACCCTCCCAGCCAGGAATTCCTTCCCGATATCCCACCTAACCCTCCTTTACCACAGCATAAACTCAGATTTACAAAGCCCAGCTCCCACTTTGCACCCTGGAGCTCAGCACAGCCCCAGCCCTGCTGGTGCCCAAAAGCTCGGGAGATTCATCAGGAAAAGCCTCGTCAAGCACAGTTTGAGGCTCTCTAGATGCCTCATTTCCATCAGGAATTATTCCTGCAGCTAACTGAGGGATCATAATTCCAGGCCCTGATTGTTCTCCGCAGGAATGAGCAGCCCTGAGGACGCCCTTCCATCACCGTGATGAATGCCAGCCTTTATCAGGGCCTGCAGGGAGCGTGGGGAGAGTTATCCCTCACAGACTGCTCCTGACAAAGCATCCCAGGCAAATGTCCCTGCCCTCCTGCAAGGTCTGTGTCCGTGGGATTGCATGGAACCAGCATCTGGCATTGGCAGAGGAGCTCGCCAAAAAAAAATGGGATCTTGGGATTGTCAGCTTGGAGAAGAGAAAATTCCAGGGGAATTAACTGGGACCTTCCAGGACCTGGGGGAGCCTGCAGGAGAGCTGGAGAGGGACTGGGGACAAGGGATGGAGGGACAGGAGCCAGGGAATGGAGGGGACATTGGGAACTGGGAATTCCTGGCTGGGCTGGGATTGCCAGAGCAGCTGGGGCTGCCCCTGGATCCCTGGCAGTGCCCAGGCCGGGTTGGAGCAGCCTGGGACAGTGGGAGGTGTCCCTGCCATGGCAGGGTGGCACTGGGTGACCTTTCCCATCCCTTCCCACCCAAAACATCCTGTCATTGCCGTTCTGATTCCAAGGGCACATGTCACTGTGATATTTTCCGAAAAATCCCTTCTCCAGGATTTCTTCTCCTGGCAGGATGAGGAGCCTCAGATTCTCCTCGGATTTTGCTGCTCTGGAGATTGTTTATCCAAACATGTGAATTGCTTTTACTTAACGACCAATCACCATCAGCTGTGTTGGACTCTGAGGAATCAGCCACGAGTTTTTATTGTTCATTCTTGTTAAACCTTCTGTTTGTATCCTTCTCTTTCTAGAATAGAATAGAATAGAATAGAATAGAATAGAATAGAATAGAATAGAATAGAATAGAATAGAATAGAATGGAATATTCAATCAGCCTTCTGAGAACATGGAGTCAGATTCTCATCTCTCACCTCATCCAGAGCCCTCACAAACACCAGAAGCACAGAATGTCACTGCCAGATCCCGAGTTTTCCCTGTGCAGGAGCAGCTCTGTCCCTGCAGCTGGCACAGATGGCCCTGCCGGATGCCGCTCGGACAGGAAAATATTCCATGAGGATCCCGTGGTGCTGCCAAGGACAAGGGATGGGCTCAGGAGCAGGAAGGACAGAGCAGGCAGCCCAGGGACACGGCGGTGTCACCTGCCAAGACATAAATTCCTTTAAGGAATGTAGAGATTCCTCCTGGCAGGGAATTCCAGAGAGGAAAGATCCTGGGGATCCTCCTTTGCTCCAGGTGAGCCCTGCCCGGCTCCCTCAGGGATTCTCAGCCCTGCCCGGCTCCCTCAGGGATTCTCCAGCCCCTGCCCGGCTCCCTCAGGGATTCTCCGGCCCCTGCCCGGCTCCCTCAGGGATTCTCCAGGCCCTGCCCAGCTCCTCAGGGATTCTCCAGCCCCTGCCCGGCTCCCTCAGGGATTCTCCAGCCCCTGCCCGGCTCCTCAGGGATTCTCAGCCCTGCCCGGCTCCCTCAGGATTCTCCAGCCCCTGCCTCAGGGATTCTCCAGCCCCTGCCCGGCTCCCTCAGGGATTCTCCAGCCCCTGCCCAGCTCCTCAGGGATTCTCCAGCCCTGCCCGGCTCCCTCAGGGATTCTCCGGCCCCTGCCCAGCTCCCTCAGGGATTCTCCAGCCCCTGCCCGGCTCCCTCAGGGATTCTCCAGCCCCGGCCCGGCTCCCTCAGGGATTCTCCAGCCCCTGCCCGGCTCCATTCCATGCCTGGCCCTACTCCAGCCCCTCAGGGTCCCACTTGGCCTGAGGGTCCCAGAGCTGTCCCCAGCCCTGGAGGAGGCTCCCAAGGGCCAGATTCTGGCCCTGTTCTGATGGACAAACCCCTCCCTGACCCAGACTTGCACCTTTTCCATGAGCAGGATCAGATTTTCCCGAGAGCTTTCCGATTTCTCTCAGCACTGCTGGCTGGAAGCACAGGGTGAGGACAGTGCCTGAGATCCAATTCCGTGTCACTGAGGGAGTGTTGAGAGTTGCCACAGTTGTGCTCAGGTGGCTTCATCCCTTCTCCTTCTTTTTCCCTCCTGTGTGGATTGAAATCTGACCTTCCAGCCCTCGTCATTCCCTGCAGCTTCATTCCCCTGGATGGCTCCCAGAAACCTCCACCCTGAGGAGCTGATTCTTTATTCCAGTGTGTGAGTCCCGGAGCACACCCAGCATCGCCAGCAGATTTTTTTTGAAAGTTTATTTTTAGCTTTCCCAAATAATTCCCAGATTTGGATTAAATTTCCCTCCATGGAGCAATTTCAGGCCGTTGGTTCATGCTCGACGTCTGTCACTGCCACCAGTGACCTACAAAAGGCGGGTGATGATATCCCAAGGATGAATTATTCAGCTGCTCTCAACTCTGGAGACCCAGGAGAGGCTCTGGAAATCCACCCTGAGCCTTTGATCCCATCCTTCCTTCCCCTCTGGCACCTGGCCTTAGCTGTCTTTGGGGAAAGGGCTGCTGGAGGGGGGTGAGACCGTGGAGGAGGAGGTGGAGGAGGGACAGAGGTGAAAAGGGGATTGAAGGAATGATGCTCAGGGATAAAATTGTGGAATGGTTCAGTTGGAAAAGTCCTCTGAGATCACAGAGTCCAACATTCCCAGCACTGCCCCATGTCCCCAGTGCCACCTCCACAGGGCTGTGAAATCCCTGCAGGGATGAGGACTCCACCTGAGCACCTTTTCCTGAAGGAATTGCCCTGAAACCCACCCTGAGCTGCCCTGGGCCAGCCTGAGGCCGTTCCCTCTGCTCCTGTCCCTGGTCCCTGGGAGCAGAGCCCGACCCCCCCGGCTGTGCCCTCCTGGCAGGGAATTCCAGAGAGGGAAAAGATCCCTGGGATCCTCCTTTGCTCCAGGTGAGCCCTGCCCGGCTCCCTCAGGGATTCTCCAGGCCCTGCCCGGCCCCTCAGGGATTCTCCAGGCCCTGCCCGATTCTGCAGCCCCCCTCAGGGATTCTCCAGCCCCTGCCCGGCTCCCTCAGGATTCTGCAGTCCCTGCCCAGGCCCCTCAGGGATTCTCCAGGCCCCCTGCCCGCCCCTCAGGGATTCTCCAGGCCCTGCCCGGCTCCCTCAGGGATTCTCCAGGCCCTGCCCGGCTCCCTCAGGGATTCTCCAGCCCCTGCCCGGCTCCTCAGGGATTCTCCAGGCCCTGCCCGGCTCCCTCAGGGATTCTCCAGGCCCTGCCCGGCTCCCTCAGGGATTCTCCAGCCCCTGCCTGGCCCCGTTGCTCCACACAGTGTTTCTTCTCACTACTTGGATTATGATGGATCTTTGAAAGAAGGGATTTTGGAAAGGAGTAAAACAAGAACAATGGGGAAAGGAAAAACAGCAACACTGTATTGATAAGTGCAGGTTTCCATAATTCCATAAAACTGCTGCCATAAATCCATGGAGCGGGATCAAACTTGATGCATTGTGTCAGCCACTGATGGACCCTGTGGAAAGAACCAAGTGTGGGAGCAAAACGAAGGATTTTCCAGGAGGATATTCCTCTTACACTGTTATTTGTGATGTACAATTCCTTTAGGTTTTGTAGGATTCCTAAAACTCACCTGGGGTTTTTTTCCCTCTTGGATACAGGACCTGTGGCCTGGTTTAATTCCTTTTTTTGGGGTTAATTTCTGACAACAAACAAATTGTCCTGGAAAGCTGCAGTTTAAGCAAACGCTATTTTAGTTAATTTATTCATCAAGACAACTCTGCAAACGAGCTGAGAATTCTGTGTTCCTTCAGCTTTTCCGAGGGGTGGCCCCTGTTCCCACTCTCAGCCCTGAAATCTTGTGGAGGTTTATTTAGAGGCACTGACTGAGTTATTTTTTAGGCAGAAAAGGAAATGCCAGGTGATTCCAGTGCAAAATCCTGAATAAAAGCAGGAAGTTGGGAAAGGCAGTGCTGGGGGGTAGATGGAAATCTTGTCCTGCTCCCAGCAGGTGGATACAGGTGCCCAGCAGCAGGAAAACCTCGGGCTTTGGGGAGAAAATAAATGGAATTGATGTTGTTGGTGCAATGATCCAAGGGCTGGAGCCAGGCTGGGAGAGCTGGGAATGTTCCCCTGGAGAAGGGAAGGATGCAGGAAAACCTCAAAGCCCCTGGCAGGGCCTGGAGGGGCTCCAGGAGAGCTGGAGAGGGACTGGGGACAAGGGATGGAGGGACAGGAGCCAGGGAATGGCTCCCAGTGCCAGAGGGCAGGGATGGATGGGACACTGGGAACTGGGAATTCCTGGCTGGGCTGGGATTGCCAGAGAAGGTGGAATTCCCTGGCAGTGCCCAAGGCCAGGCTGGAGAAGCCTGGGACAGTGGGAGGTGTTGGGGGTGGATGTGGATGAGCTTTAATGTCCTTTCCCACCGAAAAATCCAGGATTCTGAGATGATTCAAGGAACTAATGGCAAAAAGCAGCAAAGAAACCCCATTAAAATCCTTCTTCCTTATCTCTTTAATGCCAGCTCGGCCTGAGTTCCATTGTGAGGCTGCAATGACTGAAAACCCTTTTTCCTCACCGGTTAAAACCCAATTTGCTGAGTCTTTTGTGCTTTTGGTCTAAATAAATAGAAACTTCTCTTGTTCTGGCCTTTCATCTGCATAAATTACCATAATTAATGTGCAAAGTGATTCATCCGGGCCACAGGCATTTCATAAATTGGAGTCCCGATGTTTTACACCAATGTTGCTTTGTGTTGGAATTATTTGTAGGGAATAAAGGATGCCCTGAGAGCTGCTCTTCACATCGGAGTGTCTCCCTGGGAATGAGGTGGAATTAATGGGCACAGCAGGAGCTGCTGCTCCTGGCGGTCTGCTGGCTTTGGAAAAGCCTGCATGGGAGAGAAAAAAGTCAAGGGATGGTGTCTCCAACTCTTCTTGGGAAATAACAAAGGGAAATGTTTGGGTTTGTTTCTCTTTGGTCCTCACAGGTGCTGCACAAAAATCCCTTTATTCCCAAGTGCATCCACAGGTTCAGGATTGTACCTTTTTCCAGTCCTGCCCTGGGGCAAGGGCAGAGGAAGGATCTGCTCCTCTGGAATCCAGGCAGGGATGCAGAGTGAGGCTCAGCTGGGGCTTCCAGAGCCTGATTCCAAAATTAGGTGGTGCCACTGGGGCAGGACAATCCATGGATCCTCTGCTCCCATAGCTCCATACAGGACATAAGGATCATGAATCCTTAAATATTTGCAGCACCTGGGGCTTCCCAACAATAATTGAGGCACAAAAACCTAAAATCATGGAATGGTTTGGATGTGAAGGGGACCTTAGAGATTTCCTAATCCCCCCCTGCCATGGCAGGGACACCTGCCAGTGTCCCAGGCTGCTCCAAGCCCCAATGTCCAGCCTGGCCTTGGGCACTGCCAGGGATCCAGGGGCAGCCCCAGCTGCTCTGGGCATTCCATCCCAGCCCCTCCCCACCCTCCCAGCCAGGAATTCCTTCCCGATATCCCACCTAACCCTCCTTTACCGCAGCAGAAACTCAGATTTACAAAGCCCAGCTCCCACTTTGCACCCTGGAGCTCAGCACAGCCCCAGCCCTGCTGGTGCCCAAAAGCTCGGGAGATTCATCAGGAAAAGCCTCGTCAAGCACAGTTTGAGGCTCTCTAGATGCCTCATTTCCATCAGGAATTATCCCTGCAGCTAACTGAGGGATCATAATTCCAGGCCCTGATTGTTCTCCACAGGAATGAGCAGCCCTGAGGACGCCCTTCCATCACCGTGATGAATGCCAGCCTTTATCAGGGCCTGCAGGGAGCGTGGGGAGAGTTATCCCTCACAGACTGCTCCTGACAAAGCATCCCAGGCAAATATCCCTGCCCTCCTGCAAGGTCTGTGTCCGTGGGATTGCGCGGAACCAGCGTCCTGGCATTGGCAGAGGAGCTCGCCAAAAAAAAATGGGATCTTGGGATTGTCAGCTTGGAGAAGAGAAAATTCCCAGGGAATTAACTGGGACCTTCCAGGACCTGGGGGAGCCTGCAGGAGAGCTGGAGAGGGACTGGGGACAAGGGATGGAGGGACAGGAGCCAGGGAATGGAGGGGACATTGGGAACTGGGAATTCCTGGCTGGGCTGGGATTCCCAGAGCAGCAATTCCTGGATCCCTGGCAGTGCCCAAGGCCAGGCTGGAGCAGCCTGGGACAGCAGGAGGTGTCCCTGCCATGGCAGGGTGGCACTGGGTGACCTTTCCCATCCCTTCCCACCCAAAACATCCTGTCATTGCCGTTCTGATTCCAAGGGCACATGTCACTGTGATATTTTCCGAAAAATCCCTTCTCCAGGATTTCTTCTCCTGGCAGGATGAGGAGCCTCAGATTCTCCTCGGATTTTGCTGCTCTGGAGATTGTTTATCCAAACATGTGAATTGCTTTTACTTAATGACCAATCACCATCAGCTTTGTTGGACTCTGAGGAGTCAGCCACGAGTTTTTATTGTTCATTCTTGTTAAACCTTCTGTTTGTATCCTTCTCTTTCTAGAATAGAATAGAATAGAATAGAATAGAATAGAATAGAATAGAATAGAATAGAATAGAATAGAATAGAATAGAATAGAATAGAATAGAATAGAATATTCAATCAGCCTTCTGAGAACATGGAGTCAGATTCTCATCTCTCACCTCATCCAGGGCCCTCGCAAACACCAGAAGCACAGAATGTCACTGCCAGATCCCGAGTTTTCCCTGTGCAGGAGCAGCTCTGTCCCTGCAGCTGGCACAGATGGCCCTGCCGGATGCCGCTCGGACAGGAAAATATTCCATGAGGATCCCGTGGTGCTGCCAAGGACAAGGGATGGGCTCAGGAGCAGGAAGGACAGAGCAGGCAGCCCAGGGACACGGCGGTGCCACCTGCCAAGACATAAATTCCTTTAAGGAATGTAGAGATTTTAGAGGAGCTAAGATTTTAGTCAAAGATAAGCTGTATTGGAGTTAATTAAAATAAATGGGTAGGCCTTGATGAAGTTAAGAGTTAGTAGTGAACTGTGGTCGTGTTCGCAGGGGTCCCATGATGAGGGAGGAGGTGAGAATATTGACTCCATGTTTCAGGAGGCTGATTAATTATTTTATGATATATATTATATTAAAAGAAAATCCTATATTAAAACTATACTAAAAGAATAGAAGAAAAGATTGCATCAGAATGCTGGCAAGGAATAGAAAAGAATGGAATGATAATAAAATCTTGTGACTGACCAGAGAGTCCTTGACAGCTGATTGGCCATTAATTAAAAACAACCCCATGAGACCAATCACAGACGCACCTGTTGCATCCCACAGCAGCAGATAATTATTGTTTTTCTTTTCCTCTGAGGCTTCTCAGCTTCTCAAGAGAAAAAATCCTAGCACAAGGATTTCTCATAAAATATGTCTGCGACAGTGCCCACATCCCGTTCTCCCTCTGAATTCCATGGCAGCAGGAGGGCTTTGGGCTCTGCCCAGGGAACATGCTGGGAATTGTGTGGCATTTTCTTACAGAACATGAAATAAAATGATGTGGACACTAAGGTAAAAAAAGGAGCTTTTAATTTCTGATTTTAACATTTATAGATTTCTAAAAGTGGCAGTGGATTGGAGGCTGGCAGTGCCACCTCTTCAATAACACTGGACAAGCTAACAGTCTGCTAAATTTTTTTTCCTCCACAAAAAAAAAAAAAAAAAGTAAAATAATAAGTTATTTACATAAAGTGTGTAAGAAAGTTTCTTACAAAAATGTAAACATCAAAAACTTAGAAAAACTTGGAAAAACAAAGCAGCACAGCATTGCTAGGTTGGCACTGCCAGGGGCACTGAGTGACAGCAGGGCACGGAGCTGGGCTGCATCGGCCCCTTAATGAGGAGCGTTAATGAGTGAGTGTTAATGAGGAAACACTAATGGCTACTTGGGATGGTGCTGGCTAATTTAGGAATTCAGGAATATTCTGGAATTCTGAGTGTGTTTGGGATTGATCTGTCCTGGCGTCCCACAGCTTCACTGAGAGCAGCTGCAGCCCAAACCAGGGAAGAGTAGTTAGTTAGTTATAGTTATAGTTATAGTTATAGTTTAGTTATAGTTATAGTTATAGTTATAGTTATAGTTATTTATATTTACAGTGTATTTATATTTATATATATATATATATATGTATATATGGATAGTTATATAGTTTATATAATTATAGTTATAATTACAGTGCATTTATAGTTACAATTTTATCTACTATTTATATGTGTATGTATATGTATTCTTATATATATTCATAGTTATAGTTATGATTACAGTGTATTTATATTTACAATTTTATATGTATATGTATATATGTGTTTATGTATATTTATACTTATTTATAATTACAACGTATTTATATTTACAATTTTATATACTTATATTTATGTTTTTATTTATAGTTATGGTAATAGTTATAGTTCTAATTTATATTTACAATTTATATATTTATATTTATATTAGTTATGTTTATATTTATAGTTACACATACATTTTTTTATATTTAATCTGTCCAGAACATTGCCATATTAAACATTTATTGGAAATCGAAAGAAGCTTTACAGTGTTAAAAAAAAATCAGGAATATTCTGGAATCCTAAGTGTGCTTAGGATTGATCTCTCCTAGTATTATTTATTTATAATTAATTTACATTTACATTTATTTTATATTTAATCTGTTCATAACATCGCCATATCAAACAATTGCTGGAAAAGGAAAAAAAGTTTTACAGGAGTTGAAAACTCTGAGAATTTCACTTTTTACCCAAATAAATGAGGATATTTCCTGCCATAAGCTCCTAAAGACCTTAACCCCAGCCCACGCCTCCTCAGCCCAAACCTGTGCAATTTTTACTTGCTTGGCCGCTCCTGCATTTTAAATCAGCCTCCAGAAATGTTCCCATTAACGTTCCCAGGATTTATTTCCATGGACAGCAAGTTTGGGGCTGTGGAGAACACAGAGGCCCTCAATAAATCTCATTTTACAGAGGAGGATGCACATTTTAATGATCTGTAATTCTCTGGAATGGCTGGAGCTGGCCAGATTGCTTATTCCAGGAAAAACTCCTGACGGGAGAGATTCCATCAAAGCCTGGCTCTTCCTCGGCTTCACCCAGACAATAGCACAAGAACAAACAGATTTCCCCACCAGTTCCAGAAGGATCCGTGAAGATTTATTGTGGAGGAACTCCAGGATCAGACTTGGCTGCGGCTCTTGGGAGAAGAAACCTGGATCTGGGTTTTCATTTTGTTTATCTCAGTTCTAAATGAGAGAGAGAAAATTAAAAGTAAAATGAAAGTCAAAATGAGAACTAAAGCTAAAATTAAATTAACACTAAAATTCAAACAAAAATGAGAATGAGAATGCAAATTAATTCCTTGAACATGAGAATGAAAATGAAAATAAAAATAAAATGAAAATAAAAATTTGTTGGACAGGGCTTGGAGCAACCTGGGATAGTGGAAGGTGTCCCTTGGTCAGAATGGGATGGATTTTAAGGTCCCTTCCAACCCAAACCAGCCTGAAATTCCAGGAGAAAAGCCCTAAAATTGAATTCTCCTGGAAGTTTCACGTGCTGCCCACCTAAAGTGCAGCTTCATTAAAAAGAGTGATTAATTACATCTCTGATTTTACCTAATCAGACCTCTGATTTTACCTAATTATTGCTGGATTTTATATTTTAATGCAGCTCAAAACCCCTTTAACAATTCCAGCGAGTTCCTCAGAGATGGGGATGGTTCTTCCATCCCTGTGGGAATCTCCTGCCCATTCCATGCTGAACAATTGCTGGGATGAGATTAAAATTCAAACTAAAACTGAAATTAAATTTAAAATTAATGCTTATTAAAATGGTTCTTAAACACTGATGAAAGTGGGAGAAGGTGGCCCCGAGCATCCTGACCAGGCTTTTTGCAGGAAAAGTTGGGAATTTTCTGGAGCAGATGCTCTGGTGTTGTTTTCGCACCTGGTGACAGTTGCCTGCTGGGATCCAGTTGCCCCAGAAATCAACATTTATATGGGTTTTCTCATGGAAATAAATAATTTTGAAGTGGAAATGGATTGCAAAGTTCCTCACGGATTTGTTTTCCAACAAATCCGTGAGGAACTTAACAATCCGTTCGCACTTCAAAAATTAAAATTAAAATTAAAATTAAAATTAAAATTAAAATTAAAATTAAAATTAATTTTCCAGCAAATCCAGCGTGAGTTGTTGCAGTTAATAAAGGCATAAAGGTGATTATATCACATAAAATGGAGGAATTATTGAGGCTGGAAAAGCCCTCCAAGGTCACTGAGTCCAACCTGTGGCAGATCCCAGCCAGCCCAGTGCCACACCCAGAAATTCCCAAAATTCCTGGGATCTCTTCCTGCCTCCCAGGCTCTGGGTGCTTGAGGGCTGTGGCTGCAGGGCGTGGGAGCTGGATGGAGAATTTGGAATTTGGGAATCTCCACCCATTGGAGCAGGGCATGGATCACATCCCCGGCAGTGGGGAGATCCATCATGGCCAGAGCTGGGAAATTCCCAAATTTGGGACTTGTGGTAGATGGGAACAGAATAATTCCCACATCCTGGAGAATTTGGGGTTAGAGTGTGTGTTTTGTTGGGATTGTTGTGTCTGGTTTCATTGGGAAGGAGGAATGGATCACCTTCCCAGCAATGGGGGATCCATCATGGCTAGAGCTAGGAAATTCCCAAATTTGGGACTTGTGGTAGATGGGAACAGAATAATTCCCACATCCTGGAGAATTTGGGGGTGGACTGTGTGTTTTGTTGGGATTGGTGTGTCTGGTTTCATTGGGAAAGAGGAATCTGCACCTTGGAGAACACTGGGATTCAGTCTCCAAGGAATATTCATGGCTCTGGGCTGCGGCTGTGGGAGAAGGAGCTTGGAGAAGCTTCCCAGGTCCCTCCACATCCTGGTGTCCAGGGCACTTGGAAAACGGCTCCACTGACATCCCTGCAGAATTGTGGGGTTCCCGGGAGCACAAATGGGTGCTTGGGCAGCCCAGCAGGGATCCAGCTCCACGTTTCCCTGGATTTGCCATCCTTGGAGCAGCTCAAATGTCACCAGTGGGAATGGACTGGGACATTCCTGGCAGAACTCATCCCATCACACTCCTTACATTTCCTGGAGAGATTTCACCCCCTCTTCCCTCACACACATTTCCCATCCTCTCCCAAGCTCTCAGGAGGACTCTGAGCGTGGAAGAGGTGGATGGGGAGCATCCCACCCTCAGTATTCCCAGGAATGGGCTGGAGGTTCTGTGCTCCCACTGCTCTGAAACCTGTGGGGGACTCAGGCGGAGCTGCCAATGGAGCAGGCACAAATGCAGGATAATCCCAGCGCTGATGAATATCCATCAATATCCCTGCCAAAGTGGTTTAGCCACAAATTAGGAGCCTCTGCTACCAAGTGAGAGCACTCCCAGCCAAATCTGGGCTTTATTGGAAGATTATCCAAAGAATCAAAGGGATTCTCCCTGGCCTGTGGTTAACAGTTCACGTCTGGAGCAGCAGAGTTGCCCGGAGAGTAGGGCTGGCACTGGAGCACCCCTTCCTGGGCATCATTTCTCTGGGATACCCCAAATAAACCCCTGGTTTCAGCCAGGAACAGCAATTCCAACCGGCTCCAAGGGCAGTGGTAGCATTTGGGATGGGTTTATGGCACTTTCTCCCAGGCAGCAGCTCAAGCAGCAGAACATCTGTGGCTCCCTCTGTCCCTGCTGCTCCTCCAGCCCCACTCATCACCCTCAGCCCGGCACAAGGGAACATTTGGAGCCATTCTCCAAGTTTTTCTCAACTTTAGGAGCAAGGAATTAACGAAAATCCTGGCGGGTGCCAACTTAATTGGAGGATTTGTGCATCTCATGGAGATGGAGGTGGGGGAACAAACCCTGAGGTGTCCACACTCCTGGGATCTCCACATTTCCGTTCCAGGAACATGGAACCTGGCGTTGGTGGGGATGAGCCTCCTCCAGCTGCTCCATCCCCACGGGATTGTAAAGGGGTCTAAAATACCGGATTTATGGGACAGCCTCAATGCTGCTTTTTATTCCAGTGGCCAGGAAGGACCAACCCAGCAGGGAAGTGACCTCTGTCACTTCCACACTGAGTCTGAACCCTGCCCTGGTGGGAAATTCCTGGAATTATATCCACAAAGTGCAATCTGGCTGAGGTCACACGGCTGAACTCCAAGGATTTTGGCTAATGGGATGTGTATGTCCCAAGAAAGTTTTTGAGGAATCTTTGTGGGCACTTCCAGGTTCTCCCGTTGGACAATTCCAGCCTCGTCTGAGGTTGTGGGCTCAAATATTCCCAGATGGACACTGGGAAAACTGATGGTTTACCCAGAGCTGCCGTCCCAAGGTGGGAATCCATCACTCTGGGATGGAATTTCGCTTCCAGCCATGGTGGTGGGAATGGCTGTTTGTCCATTGCTGCTGAGGAGACCACGGAGCCATGGAATTGTTTGGGCTGGTGAAGACCTTGAGATCATCGAGTCGGACCCAGCACTGCCATGGTCACCACTGCCCTTTGTCCCCAAGTGCCACTTCCACAGGTTTTGAACAATTCCAGGGATGGGGATTCCACTCCTGCCCTGGGCAGCTGTGCCAGAGCTGGAAAACCCTTTCCATGAAGGAATTTCCCAAATATCCAACTAAACCTCCCACAGCTGAGGCCGTTCCCTCCTCTCCTGTCCCTGTTCCCTGGGAGCAGAGCCCGACCTCCCCCGGCTGTGCCCTCCTGGCAGGGAATTATGGAATGAGAGGCTCCCTCCTGATCCCCTTTTTTCTAGGATAAGCTGCCCAGTTCCCTCAGGAAAGATCAAATCCAGCAGAGCCCGGGCATGGAGCAGGCTGTGCTCTCATTCCCAACTCGTCCTTACAGAGAATTCCCTGGAATTCCCAGCGCTCCCTGTGCCAGCCCCCAGGAGCAGTTTCCCAATCCAAGGTCCTGCTGCTGTCCTGTTGGAATTCAGGACATCCCTCTGGCTGTCCTGGACTGCTCACGGACCCTGGCACGGAGCCCAGGCCCCCTGTGACTTTGATTATGACCAGTGGAGCAAATTACCAACCTTACATGAGGATCTGCCAGCCATGACAGTTCAAGTAGAATGACAGTGATTTATCACAGGGTGGAAAATAGATTTTTTTGAGTTTTTAAAATCGGGTTCAGGGGGCAAGATGGAGGAATCTGGGCATGTCCAGCCTTTCTCCTTCTTCTTCTTGGCCTCCATCTCCTGCTGGGATGGTGGCACTTTGGGATTGGTTCAGAGTAGAAGCTCACTGTCTAACACAGGTGATGGGCATTGGGCAGTAACTGTAAATATTGTACAGGTAGTTTTTAGTATAAAAAGATAACACCGCCCTGGGACAGGCAGAGTGCCTCTGTCTGTCCTGCTGAGCTGACCTGGGCTGGGCAGGAGAGAGAATTTTATAGATAAGGAACAATGAACAACCTTGAGAGCGAGAACTGGAGAGCTCTGACTGCTTCTTCGAGCGCTGGGCTGGGAACAGAGAATTTCTGACACATCTCAGGGTCACTGTGAGCAGCCAGAACCCCGAGACTGTCCCGCTGTCCCCTTTGTGTGCCCTCCACCCTTGTCCCTCCCTGGGCCAGCTCCCCACGACCCCACCGATCCCGTGGCGTTTCCCACGTGCGTGTCCCGAGGTGACAGAACAAATCTCGCCCAGATGTGCAGCGTCCTGGGCTGCAGGGATTGCGGCTCCTGCCAGATGTTGCCGCACATCCCAGGGCAGCAGAGCAGCTCCCTCCCCTGGGATCAGCCCAGGATCTCCTGCAGGGAGCTGCTCCCGCCAGGAAAGGGGGCTTGGGGCTCTCTGCACCCTGGCTTTGGAGCAGGACAAACACCCAACACAATTAGCGCCGGGCTGTTAATGAGCAGGGAGGTGCTGGAGGCTGAGCACGCCAGGGGAGGAGGAGGGATAAGGGATCAGGGATGGGAAGGGATGGATGGGCTCTGGCATCCCAGATCCCAGAGCCCATCCAGGGATCCACGTGGAGGCAGAGCTGAACATCTGTTTTCCCAAGAGTTTCCCTTTGCTTTCCCCAAATTCTCCCCTTCTCCCGAATTCCAGTGAACGCACGGCTCGAGATTTTATGGATACGACAGAAACGCCTTTAAAGTGCTTTAGCACCAAAATAATTCCCTGTGGGGTGGGATCATCCCCCATAGCTGGGATCATTCCCCCATGGATGGGATCATTCCCTATGGTTGGGATGAGTCCCCCATGAGTGGGATAATTTTCTATGGGTGGGATCATCCCCCATGGATGGGATCATTCTCCATGGGGTGGGATCGTTCTCCATGGCTGGGATGATTCCCAATGGCTGGGATCATTCCCCCATGAGTGGGATCATTTGCTAGGGGATCATCCCCCATGGATGGGATCATCCCCCATGGGTGGGATCATTCCCCATGGGGTGGGATCATTCCCCATGGATGGGATCATCCCCCATGGATGGGATCATTCCCCATGGATGGGATCATTCCCCATGGGGTGGGATCATTCCCCATGGATGGGATCATTCCCCATGGATGGGATCATTCCCCTTGGATGGGATCATTCCCCCATAGCTGGGATCATGCCCCATGGATGGGATCATTCCCCATGGCTGGGATCATTCCCGATGGGATGGGATCATTCCCCATGAGATGGGATCATGCGCCATAGCTGGGATCATTCCCCATGGGATGGGATCATGCCCCATAGCTGGGATCATTCCCCCATGGCTGGGATCATTCCCCCATGGCTGGGATCATTGCCCCATGGGGTGGGATCATTCCCCATGGGGTGGGATCATGCCCCATAACTGGGATCATGCCCCCATCCCCTGGGATCCCTGTAGGAATGGAATATTTGCTCTGCTCTCAGCAGCTTGTGCAAACCCAGGCAGGGAAGGATTTCCTGGGCTCCGTGGGATGACGTAAGGATATCCTTGATCCCAGAGAGGATCTTTGCGCTCGGATCGGCTTAGCGCGACTTATTTTCCATCTGTGGCCTTTTTCACTGCTGGGCTTAACGAGCCATTAGGGCTGGCCGTCATTCCTCCTCCTTCCAGGCTGCTCCAGGAATGTCCTGGGTTTGATTCCTCAATAAAACCTCGGGATCCGCCACCTCCTTGGAGCGGCTCCCGCCCCTGATCCGCGAGGAATGTCCCGGTGGGCTTTGGGCCACCCAGCAGGAATCGCTGGCCTTGACCAAAGTCCAGAGCAGCTCCCAGTGAATTATTGAGGCCTTTGGGAATTCTCTGGGTCATTTGGAGACTCGGAGAATTTCAGGCAAAACTTCCCAAAATCAGCTCCAGGGCCCCAGAAGGCCGGAATGAGCCTGGAGGAGCCCCCAAGGGCTGGAGCCCCTCTGGAGCCGGGCAGGGAGAGCTGGGAATGTTCACCTGGAGAAGGGAAGGATCCAGGCAGAGCTGGGATAAATTAAAAAAAATTTTTAATATTCATTTTTTAAATAATTTTTTTTATATTCAATTAAATCTGAATATGACAGCAGAACAGCAAAGCCCTGCTGTAGCTGTAGCTTTGGGATTGTTGTGATGATAAGAAAATAATCAAAATTAAAACAATCGAAATAAATACAAATATAATAAAAGCAAATGTAACAAATAAAATAAAATAGAAACAAAGAGCAGCAGCAATAATAATAAAAATAAATATAATCAAAAAGAAGAAACATAATAAAGATAAAAATAAAAATCATTAATTTATAATTGAATTATATTTATAATAAATATATTTATATATTATATAAAATTATAAAAATATAGAAAAAGCATGTATAATATAAATTATTTTAAATATAAATATTTTAATAAGCAAATATGAATATAAGAAAAGTAACTATAGATATAAGAAAAGAAATATAATAAATATCATATTTTGAAAAGAATTAAAATAATAATACTTAAAATAATAGACTAAATAATATATAAATTTTTTTTTTAAAAAGTATTTAGGAATAGCCCCATCCCCTGTTCTCCTCCCAGCTTTTTAGGGAAAATGTTGGGGCATGAGCAGCTGCACCTGGTAGTAAGTGCCAGGGTATAAATGAGGTTGGAGGGGGGATTGTGGCCCTGTGGGAAGGAGGAGTTGGGATGTTCCTGTGCAATTTGGCCTTCAGGAGCTGCAAAGGTAAAGCTTTGGTTCTGCCTTTGGATGTTGGTGTTTATTGGATCTTAATTGTTATTTATTGGATTTTTATGGACATTAATTGGCAAATGATCTGTTTGGGGCATGTACTGGATTGGAAGTGAGGTGTGAGGAAAGCAGGATGGGAAGAAGGCACCCAGAGGGGTTTGTATTTTGGGATTTTTGTGAGGTAAAGGTGTGGGAGCACCCAAATCTTTGGGATATGCCCAGTTGAGCCTCTTTTTTCCCAAGTAATTCTATCCTGGGTCTCTTTATTTTGTTTTCTGCATTAAATTCTGCCCACCAAGCTCCAGGAGCAGTTTTAAACTCCCTGCTGAGGGTGGGAATCATTTGAGGTGGTTCTTGCCCTTTTGACCAATTCAATCAGAATTTGGTGACTTGTTCTGCCTTTGGGGGGCTGAGAAGTGATGACATTTATTGGATATTTAGGGGCATTTATTGATATTTATTGGATATTTGTGGACATTTGGACACTTCCATATTTGGAACAGGATCAGTTTGGGGCATGCACTGGGTGGAAAGTGAGATTTGAGGGAAGCAGGATGGGAAGAAGGCACCCAGAAGGGTTTGGTTTTGGGATTTTTGTGAGATAAACGTGTGGGAGCACCCGAATCTTTGGGATATGCCCAGTTGAGCCCCTCTTTCCCCAAGCAATTCTATCCTGGGTCTCCTTATTTTGTGTTTCTGAGCTTAACTCTGCCCATCTAGCTCTTGGTGAGGTTCTAGGATATTTAGTGATATTTATTGGTGTTTGTGGACATTTGGACACTTTTATATTTGGAAAATAATCAGTTTGGAGCATGCACTGGACTGGAAGTGAGATGTGAGGAAAGCAGGATGGGAAGAAGGCACCCATAGGGTTTTGTATTTTGGGTTTTTTTGTGAGGTAGATGTGTGGGAGCACCCAAATCTTTGGGATATGCCCAGGTTGCTCCACACGGATCCCAGGAATTCTGGGCCCGTGGATGGGGCTGTTTTTAGAGGTCTCCCATGAGGTGTAACTGGTTTATCTCCACCCCACCGTGGCATTTCTGAGGTGCTCTGCAGTTTCCATGGAGGATTCCTTTCCACTCCCTGCAGCCCTTTAAAGATTGATGCCAGGTAATTAACGGGCAGATAACGAGGCAAGATTAATTGGGAATGCAGATGAAACCCATTAGGGATGGAGCTCTCCACGCAGAGTTTGTGCTGCTATCACACAATGAAATTCCCCTTTTTGTCTTCCCTCACAAACCGTACCCGTGCAGAGGTGGAAAAGGAGGGGTGATGTTCCAAAAGATAAAACTGGGATTAATTCCACTCTGCTCCAGGCTGGGGGGTCCTTAATGGAGGAGTTCACTGGGAACCATGAAACTGTTCCTGGGAAAATCATAAAGTTGTCACGGGAAATGGGGAATTTATATCTGAGTGTGCTGCCTGAGCACAGGAATGTTGTTTTAATAACAGCATGGCCAAATCACTGGGATTTTCCAGGTTGGCTGGGCTCTAACTGAACTAATCCTGATTCCATGAGCTCCCTGGATTTACTCTGTTGGATCAGTCCAGCATTTGGTAGAATTCCAGACTGGTTTGGGTGGGAAGGGACCTTAAATCCCATCCCATTCCATGGCAGGGACACCTTCCCTATCCCAGGCTGCTCCAGCCTGGCCTGGGCACTGCCAGGGATCCAGGGGCAGCCCCAGCTGCTCTGGCAATCCCAGCCCAGCCAGGAATTCCCAGTTCCCAATGTCCCATCCATCCCTGCCCTCTGGCACTGGGAGCCATTCCCTGGCTCCTGTCCCTCCATCCCTTGTCCCCAGTCCCTCTGCAGCTCTTCTGGAGCCCCTCCAGGCCCTGCCAGGGGCTCTGAGCTCTGCCTGGAGCCTTCCTGAAATGTTTTCCTGCATTCCTGAAAATATCCCAGCCTGCTTCCTGGCTGTGGTTTTATTTTTTTCCATTATCTCCCATAACAATGAATCCCTGACATTTATCCTTCCTCTGCAGGAACACAAAGCAACCCCACTTCAAAAACCAGGGAGGGACTGTGAGCACAGGGAAAGGATCTGTGGGTGGTTTGTGCTCGCAGGGAAAGGTGAAATATGGATTTGGCTGAAGGTCAGGGAGGAGATGTCAGGGACTTCCTGGATTTGAAATCATGTCTTTTCCATGTGGGAATGCAAATGGATTGAGATTATAAAATTCGGGATGGTTTGCTGTTGGTGGCTCAGGAAAATGGGGACTTGGGCCCTCCCAAAGCTGCTCCCTGAGTGCCAAAAATCCCTGGATGTGAACACAGGGATTGCCAAAAAGAGGGGGCACAATCCATAGGGGAATCTGGGCCCAGGACAAGGGGAGGAGAGCTGGGAATGGGGTTGTTCCCAAATCTCCTCCTCTGCAGGGCTGGGAATGGGGTAATTCCCAAATCTCCTCCTCTGCAGAGCTGGGAATGGGGTAATTCCCAAATCTCCTCCTCTGCAGGGCTGGGAATGGGGTTATTCCCAAATCTCCCTCCAGAGCTGGGAGTGGGGTTATTCCCAAATCTCCTCTGCAGAGCTGGGAATGGGGTTGTTCCCAAATCTCCTCTGCAAGGGCTGGGAATGGGGTTATTCCCAAATCTCCTCTCCAGATGTTTGTTTCAGTCCCCAGGGAAGCAGGAGGGAGGTGTAGGAGGTTTTGTTTAGTCACAAGACACACCAAAGGATGATGGATTTGGGCAAAATCCAAGAAAGCTTAAAAAATATCCATTCCTGAGGGAGAGTCCTTTTCCTTGATGCCTGTCTGTGTAAAATCCCTACGAATTCCAGGCTCCTTGAGCTGTCCCAAGTTGTCATTCCTCCCTCTGGTCCCCCTGCCTTCACTGCTCTGATTTCCAGCCTCATCTCCCACCTGCTGGGAGCTGAATTGTTGGGAGGTTTAAATTCCAAAGGTTCGGCTCTGCTGGCTCCCATCTGTGCTGTCACTCACACCCTTAATTAGCTCCCAATTAAAATTGCTCTGGGTTTGCAGGGTCCAGAGCCATTCCCTGGGCTGATTCTGAGCCTGAATGGCTCAGCTGAGAAGGAGGGGATGGATTTGGGGATCTTGGGGCTCTTTTCCAACTCTGATCCCACGAAAATGAAGGATTTGGGATTCCTTTTTAACAGCAGGAGTGCCAGAGTTGGGGTGGACACTTTTCCTTCTGTTTGGCAAGGAAAACTGCAATTCCAGGAGCCCAGAGAGGGAAAATGAGGCTCTGGGGTTATCCCAGAAAAACTCAGCCAAGCCTTAACCCTGCCTGCTGAGAGTGGGATTATTTAGGCAGGAACAGCCAGAATATTCCAAGATCCAGGTGCAAGCAGAAGGATTTGGTCAATTAAAAGGATTTGTCTTTTTCAGCTCCTCTGCTGCATCCTGCTGGGGCCAGGAGCTGCCAGAACTGGAGGAGTTTAGGCAGGAAAATTGTCTTTTTTTCCTCCAATTTTGTCTCCAGAGGGAGATGTCTGAACGTTTGCAACGCCAGGAATGGGGAGGGAGAGACAAAGCCGGGATTAGGTGAATTTGGGGTTTGGCTGAGTGGCCAAGCAGCGCCAGCTCCTCTGCTCTGCCAGAACATCCCGAGCCTCATTCCCTGTGCTCTGGGCTCTCCTGGGGGCAGCAGCTTCCATGGGAAGAGCAGGAATGGATTCGTTATCCCACAGACCCCCCCAGCCCCTGCTCTCAGCGGGACCTCGTGGCTGCTGCTGTTAAATAAAAGATGCTCTGGAATATTGGAGGCAGGGTTGGCTGCAGGGGGTGCGGGAGCCATCAGCTCTCCTTTGCCAAGATGGATGGGGCGTTTGGGGACCTGGGGCTGCATCCTGGGATGTTTGCAGCTGCTGCAGTAATTCCTGCGAGGTGATGAGGGCAGTGACAGCAGGGCTGGGGTTTGGCTTGGGAGGAGGCCAAAAAAAAGGAGAAAATTTGGCTTCAGGCATCAAATCCATCACTGGGAATGAAGGGGAGGCAGCGCAGATCAGAGCTGTGCTCCACGGAATAGCAGGAGAAATCCTTGCTCACGAAAAAAGGGGGAATTAACCCAGGGCTGCAGGGGGATCCTGGGCTGCTCACACCCTCTAAAATCCCCGTTACAACAAATCCCATTCTTTCCCCATGCTGTTTCCCCAAATCCAGGAGCAGCGGATCCCTGCTTTGGGGTGAAATCCTGGAGCAGCCGATCCCTGCTTTGGGGTGCCATGAAGGGAGGGATTTTCCAGCTCCTTGGGCCCATTCCTGCTCCCATTCTTCCCATTCCGTGGGTGTCCCTCGCCCAGCACAAAGGCCTCCCACTCCTGGAGAAAAGAAATGACATTTTATTCCCACCTGGAAACAGCCGGAGTGGGAGAAATGGAGCACAAAATATCCCTCAGCAGGTGGCAATGGTGAAATGAGACAAAACACAGAATAACCACGGGGCTGCTGCTTATTTTCCTTTTTTTTTTTTTTTTCCCCCCTTCTTTTTCTTTCCCAGAAGGGGAAAATGATTCAGGAGGTAATTTGGGATGGATGCTCGGAGCCTCGGTGGTGTCAATTTTCCAGGGCTGAGGGATGTGGCTCTGAATCCTCCCCCTCAGTGGGGAGCCTGCAGCTCTTACTCGGAGATTTTTTATTTTAATGAGCGCATGGAAGTCAGCCCAGACGGGCTGGAATCAGGATATTCCCAGAAGATTTTCCCTCTAAACCCTGCTCAGACGCTGGAAAAATCAGGGTGGAGGTGTCTGCCCAGGGAATTCCTGCTCAGAGCTTGGGAATGGGGGGGGAAAGCAGCAGTGGGAGCTGTTGGATGTTGATAATTGAATAAATCTTGGAAGTTTCAGTGGTCAGTGTCCTTTTCCCAGTATTCCTGCTGGAATTTGTTTTCCCCTCCCATTGAGGAGCCCTGGGAAGCACCCAAAGGCCTCTGGAAGCAGGTGAGGAAGTGAGATTCCTGCTCTCCCAACAGAAACTCCCGGGATGGAGTGAAAATGCTGGGACTTGAGTTGATCCCTGCATGAATGAACCCCAAATTTCAGGCTCTGCCTGGTGTCCTTTGGATTTGAGGCTGAATTCCAGCAGAATCCTGCTGGGTTTTTTCTGCTGGAGCTCCAGGAATGTCTGGAAAACACTGCCAGGCACAGGATGGGATTGTTGGGGTGTCCTGTGCAGGGCCAGCAGCTGGAAAATGATCCTGGGGGATCAGGATATTCCATGGGTTTAAAATTTGGGTAATTTGGGATGATTTCTTTAGGATTTCTCTGGCATTAAAGTCGGTAAGGAAGTTGTTGCTGGTGAGTAATTGTTGCTTTTATCCTCCTGGTATTGCACAAACCTGGATCATTACAGAAATTGGGAATAATTTGTCTTAATTAAACCATCCTTGTGGTTTTTCACCCAGAAATTCCCAGGGATGAGCAGACCGTGGAAACAAAGGATTGTTCCCAGCTTTCCTAAGTGAACAAAACCTGGAGGGAATAATGGGAATTCTGCAGCTCCCCCTGCCTGCTCCTGCAGCTTCCCAAGAATCCTTTTGGCACTTTTTGGGAGCAATAATCCAGGATTTGAATCCAAGGAACAATAAACAGGAGCAGAGCTGCTGTAGGAATTCTGGCTGGGATGGGTTTCTATTGGGAATTCTGTTTGATATAAAAACATGAGGCAGGAATGTCCCTGCTGGAAATTCCCACCTGGATGTGGCTCTGGCCAGGGAGCATTTTGGGAATTGGGGGTGCACAGAGCAGAGAAAACCCTCTGGAAAATTCCAGGAACAAGGTGATGGATCTTGTGCTCAGAGAAGCTTTTGCCACTCCAGCTGCATTTATTCCCATTTTTCACTCCCATCATCTCCAGTGACAGGAAGTTTCCCAAGTTAATTGGATTCTTCAGCAGCTTTTTGGGTATTTTTTTTTCCCAGGGCAGAAAAAAAAAGCAGCAAATTGATCTTCCCCCATTGCCCTGAAGATGCAGAGCTCTGAAATGAATCCGAGGTGGAATTTATTTTATGACAAAACAGGAGATGAAAAACAAACACCGGGAATAAGCCATGAATTTTTCATGGGGAGTGGGAGGGCAGGGGAACGTTCTGGATGATCCCCTGGGGCAGCTCGGTGTGGGAGGGCTGGAGCATTCCCCATTCCCAGGGATTGCTGCAGGAACCCTGTCCTGGGCAACCACAAATGTGGGGATGAGCCCCAGCCCCAGAATTCCACCTTTCAATCCAAGATCGTTGTGCCAAGGCTGGGATTTTGAGCTTTGATGTCCCAACCATTCCATGATCAGTAACTCCCCCATCCCTCTCCCTGATTAAAAAGGAATGCCGAGTAAAGCACTGGGAATGCTGGTGGGTTTATGGATCTTCAGTTCTGTAATTAAGTGTCTGTTTGGCTGAGATAACTGTAATCATTCCCATTAATATTCTGGAGTGGAATCTTTTCAGAGATAAGAAAATTTAAATGTAAGGAAAGGTTTTCCCACTGGGGGAGGTGATGAGGCCGTGGCACAGATTCCCAGAGAAGCTCCTGTACCCCTGGAAGTGTCCAAGGCCAGGCCGGAGCACTGGGATAGTGGAAGGGGGTGGAATTAATGATCAGAACCATTTCAGTCCCATTTTCCTGGCCCTAATCCCGGGTTTTCCTTGCCAGGTGTCTGAGGAGATGAAGGGAGGGATGGGGCAGCTATTCCAGCTGCTCATCCTGACCAAAGTCATCCTCTTCCTCCCCTGGAGCGCCTGCTGGGTCTGATCCCTCTGAATCCCAGGAAAAATGAAATGTTTGGCCTTGGGATGGGCAGGGGTGCTGGGTTCCCAGTGCTGGGTGTGCAGGGGGTTTGGGATCATCCCCGCATTCCTGCCTTTCCTGGGCTGCTCAGAGCTGTCCTGGCTGGCAGCAGCTGTGCCAGGGAGCGTCCCCAAGGGGAAGGATGGAGGGAATGGTGCCAGGGTGGCACACACACATTTTATGAAAAATCCTTCTGCCAGGACCTTTTCTCCCAGGAAGCTGGGAAGCTTCAGCTTCTCCACATTTTGCTGCTTTGGAATGTGATTTGGAGAATTGTTTACCCAGCATGTGAAACTGTTTGTACTTGATGGCCAATGACAGCCACCTCGGTGTGAGCAGTCACAAGATTTCATTATCATTCCCTTCCTTTCCTTTGCTGGCCTTCCAATGAAATCCTTTCTCTTTTGGTGTAGTCTTAGTGTATCATTTCATTTTAATATAACATATATAATAAAATAATCAGTCAGCCTTCTGAAACATGGAGTCAGGATTCTCATCTCTTCCCTGTCCTGGGACCCCTGTGAACACCTCCACACCAGGGAGTGTTTAAAAACCCAGGAATTCCAGGAAAGCAGGGAACAACTGAAGGCCCAGCAGGCCCCAGGCTGCCAGGCCAGGCTCAAAATCAGCATTTGCCAGCTCCATTGGTGTCCAAAATGCAGCTCTGCTCCCTCCTGGAGTTGTTATCCTGGAGTGGAGCTGCCTCCTCAGCTCCTGTGTTGGGTTTGTGGGGTGCCCAGATGAAGGAAGGAAAGATGAATCTGACCCCATGTTCTCAGAAGGATAATTTATTATTTTTGATAACTTGTTTATTACAAATTTTGGTTTTATCATATTTGTTATGATACTATATTATATAAAAGAATACTAAACTAAACTGTACTAAAGAATACAGAAAAGATACTTACAGAAGGCATTGTAAAGATAACAAATAAGATAATAATGAAAGCTAAAAAGATAATGATGAAAACTCATGACTCTTTTCCAGAGCCCCAGCACAGCTTGGCACTGGTTGGCCATTAAGTTAAAACAATTTACATTAGAAACCAATGAAACAATCACCTGTGGGTAACCAATCTCCAACCACATTCCAAAGCAGCAAAACACAGGAGAAGCAAATGAGATAATTATTGTTTTCATTTTTCTCTGAGCCTTCTCAGCTTCCCAGGAGAAAAATCCTGAGCAAAGGGATTTTTCAGACAGTGGGAATGTGACGCTCCTGGGTTTTGTGGGGGTGGCTGGGGCTGCCCATGAGTTATTGGGCTCTGGCTGTGGGGCTGCAGAGCTGTCCCAGCTCCAGGGCTGGGCATGGTTCCTTCCTTCCCTGGGAATGCTGCGTTCCCAAAAGGGCTCCCCAGCCTTGGAGGGATCCCCACGCTGTGGGAATGTGGCACTGGGGGGGACATGGGGCAGCGCTGGCAGTGGTTGGGCTCCATCCTGGGGGGCTTTTCCCACCCTGATGATTTTATATTTGATGCCATGGAATTCCATTCCTTGTCCTGCTGGCCGTCACACCATGGAATTCCATTCCTTGTTGCAGGCCTGCCATGGAATTCCATCCCTTGTCCTCATTGCTGGCATGCCAAGGAGTTTTATTCCTTGTCCTTGTTGCAGGCCTGCCATGGGACTCCATTCCTTGTCCTGGCTACCATCAGACCATGGAATTCCATCCCTTGTCCTTGTTGCCGTCACACCATGGAATTCCATTCTTGTCCTGGTTACCATCAGACCATGGAATTCCATTCCTTGTCCTGGTTACCATCAGACCATGGAATTCCACTCCTTCTCCTGGTTGCCATCACACCCTGGAATTCCATCCCTGGTCCCTGGATGTTTTTAACCCCCTTTTCCCTGTTTCCTCCACCATGGCTGAGGTTCCTCCTGGCTGCCTGGGGAGCCTGGAACAGCCCTGAGGCAAACCCACTTCCCATTTCCCTGTAAATGTCAAATAATTCCTGTGAAATATCCCCTGAGTGGTTTGGAAGGGCTGAGGAAAAATCCCTGGAGGATGTGGGATGGAGATTTCTGGCTTGGAAGGTGTCAGAGGAGTCAAACCAGGCTTGAGTTTGGGTTTGAATGTGCCTGGCTGCCCATAACTGCTGGCAATGTGGGAAATGAATGTTCAGCAGAAGCCCAAGGAGGAGTTTCAGTGGCATTTCACTGCTGGCTCTGCTATTTTGTGGTGATTTGTTGGATTTGAAGAGCTCAAGGATCACCCCAGCATTTAAACAGGACAGGGTGAACATTCCATGGGGGAATGTGTGGGAATGCCACTAAAAGGCAAATCCCTCCAGGAAGGGAAATGTTCCAAGGTGCATGGAGTGATTTGAAATAAATCAAATTTTTTAGCAAGAAAAAGTCAAATTATTATCCAGAAAACAAACCCTGGTTCTGTTTATTCCCTCCCGAAGCAATAAAGCAGTCAGGACACAAAAAGCTGCTTATGACAGCACCTCCCATCCTGCCTTTTCTGCTCCCAGATGGAAATTCTGGAGTGGCAGGAATAAATCTCCATGTCCAGGCCTCTCCCAGCAGGGCAATTCCAGAGGAGCTGCAGCTCTCACAGCACGCTGTAATATTGAGTTGTATTTACACATTTTCCTGTGTTTTCTCAGCAGTGGAAGTGCTAAAGCTCCTCAGTAAATCAAACCCTGGGAGCGCAGTGAGAGCTGCCCGTCCTGCTGTTGGTTTTATTCCCAGGATCCTCTTCCAGAGCATGTGGAGAAAAATTCATTTCAAATCCAAGCTGTGCTTGCTCTGCCTCAGCCTCCTTTTAGAGAGCTGGGGAGGAAAAGGGGATTTATCCAAAATAAATCTCTTTTTGTGCTCTGCAGATCTCTTGGAAAACGCTCCTGGAAGGACCATGGGTTTGGCTTTGCTGGAAGTGGGAATTCAGGGCAGAAATTCAACTCTCAGGTGGGGAGAGAAGAGGGATGGGGAAGCTGTGCCCTCAGAGCAACACCAGAAATTACTCAGGGCTGGGTAAAAGGCCAGTTCAGGACAACAGTTGGTGGGGTCTGGTCTGGACATGGGGTTCTTGTGAATCCCAGAATCCCAGGGAACTGAAATCCCATTTAGTGGCACTCCTGCCATGAGATGAAAGTTGGGAATGTGGGCAAGGAGTGCAGAGAAACCCTTCCTGCCCTGGGGCCTGGATTTTCCTGGGCCAAAAATGCACTGAAAGAGGAAAAAAATGAGGGTTTGGGTTTCATGGAATGGATAGCTGGGGTTGGAAGAGATGTTAAAGATGATCCCATTCCAGCCTGCCATGGCAGGGCATTCCCACTGTCCCGGGTGCTCCAGCCTGGCCTGGGCACTGCCAGGGATCCAGGGCAGCCCCATCATCCCTGGGAGAACATTTGGGCCCTTTCCTGAATGTTTAAGCTGTAACAATTCCCTTGGTCTGGCTGTTCCTGCTGCTCTGGCTGGCAAACATGGAAAAGTCTGCTCGAGGAGAAGTTTGTGCTTCACAGCCCTCCTGCCCTCGAGGCGCCGCTTCCTCCTTAGCAGAGACAGCTTCAATAAAGCAAATTTTCCTTGTTATCATCTCCTTCTCCTTCCTCTGCCTGCCCTTTGTGCCTCGGCTGACAATTTTTGAAGGATTTATTCCGACCTCTGGGAGTGCTGCCAGGTCTGAGCAGCTTTTTGTGGGCAGATGCTTCACCTGTGTGTGCGTCTGGGCAGCCTCCTGCTGCTGATCCCAGATTTGCCCTGGACTGGAGAATTACAGTGGAAGGGAAGGTATCTGAAGTGTTTTTTAAAAGCACATCCCAATCCTTTCTCCACATAAGCCTGAGGGTGGTGTGGTTCCTATTTTAGTCCTGGTTTAATGCCCTTTCTCCTCATAAAGCCAGGCTGGATCTTATCCCTGAAATCTGATTTGTGCCGTGGGCTGGAAGGCAGGAAAAGCATTTTCCAGAGCTGATTGTGTTTTATGAGGCTGTGGAGTTGTGTAACCCTCAGTCCAATAAAGCCATGGATGAGAGATGGACACAAATCCCTTTTCCATGTGGAGCCCCGGAACTGGGATTCAGTGAAGCAGGAATGGGGGGAAATGTGGGATTGAATCACGTTCCAACGCCTTTGGGGTTCCAGATCTCCAAGCTCCCCAAATCTGGTGTAATTTGGGGGTTTAGGTCCTGTTGCCCCATTCCAGCTGGGCACTGAGTATGGAAAAGGAATTAAGGCTCATACCAAAACTCCTGAGGGCTGCAGGTGGAGGGGGTGTTGGGATTTGGCCGATTTCCCACCCCTAAGGAAGTGAAACTGGGAATGTGGGCAGTGTTCCTGGCCAAGGAGTGCAGAGAGGCCCTTCCTGCCCTGGGGCCTGGATTTTCCTGGGCCAAAATGCACAGAAAGAGGAAAAAAATGAGGGTTTGGGTTTCATGGAATGGATAGCTGGGGTTGGAAGAGATGTTAAAGATGATCCCATTCCAGCCTGCCATGGCAGGGCATTCCCACTGTCCCGGGTGCTCCAGCCTGGCCTGGGCACTGCCAGGGATCCAGGGCAGCCCCATCATCCCTGGGAGAACATTTGGGCCCTTTCCTGAATGTTTAAGCTGTAACAATTCCCTTGGTCTGGCTGTTCCTGCTGCTCTGGCTGGCAAACATGGAAAAGTCTGCTCGAGGAGAAGTTTGTGTGCAGCCCTCCTGCCCTCGAGGAGCCGCTTCCTCCTTAGCAGAGACAGCTTCAATAAAGCAAATTTTCCTTGTTATCATCTCCTTCTCCTTCCTCTGCCTGCCCTTTGTGCCTCGGCTGACAATTTTTGAAGGATTTATTCCGACCTCTGGGAGTGCTGCCAGGTCTGAGCAGCTTTTTGTGGGCAGATGCTTCACCTGTGTGTGCGTCTGGGCAGCCTCCTGCTGCTGATCCCAGATTTGCCCTGGACTGGAGAATTACAGTGGAAGGGAAGGTATCTGAAGTGTTTTTTAAAAGCACATCCCAATCCTTTCTCCACATAAGCCTGAGGGTGGTGTGGTTCCTATTTTAGTCCTGGTTTAATGCCCTTTCTCCTCATAAAGCCAGGCTGGATCTTATCCCTGAAATCTGATTTGTGCCGTGGGCTGGAAGGCAGGAAAAGCATTTTCCAGAGCTGATTGTGTTTTATGAGGCTGTGGAGTTGTGTAACCCTCAGTCCAATAAAGCCATGGATGAGAGATGGACACAAATCCCTTTTCCATGTGAAGCCCCGGAACTGGCATTCAGTGAAGCAGGAATGGGGGGAAATGTGGGATTGAATCACGTTCCAGCACCTTTGGGGCTCCAGATCTCCAAGCCCCCCAAATCTGGTGTAATTTGGGGGTTTAGGTCCTGTTGCCCCATTCCAGCTGGGCATGAGCATGGGAAAGGAATTAAGCTCATCCTAGAAAAGCCTGAGGGCTGCAGGTGGAGGGGGTGTTGGGATTTGGCCGATTTCCCACCCCTAAGGAAGTGAAACTGGGAATGTGGGCAGTGTTCCTGGGCAAGGAGTGCAGAGAGGCCCTTCCTGCCCTGGGGCCTGGATTTTCCTGGGCCAAAAACCCACAGAGAGAGGGAAAAATGTGGGTTTGGGATTCCTGGAATGTGAGGATAGCTGGGCTTGGAGCAGATGCAAGGATTGTCCCATTCCACCCATTCCATGGGCAGGGACACCTCCCCCTGTCCCAGGCTGCTCCAGCCTGGCCCTGGGCACTGCCAGGGATCCAGGGGCAGCCCCAGCTGCTCTGGCAATCCCAGCCCAGCCAGGAATTCCCAGTTCCCAATGTCCCATCCATCCCTGCCCTCTGGCACTGGGAGCCATCCCCTGGCTCCTGTCCCTCCATCCCTTGTCCCCAGTCCCTCTCCAGCTCTCCTGGAGCCCCTTCAGGCCCTGCCAGGGGCTCTGAGGTTTTCCTGCATCCTTCCCTGCTCCAGGGGAACATTCCCAGCTCTCCCAGCCTGGCTGCACCCTTGGAGTTAAAGGGTTGTGAGGGGTTTTGTGGGATATGGGTGCAGCTCTGGCTGCAATTCCCAAATCTTCTTAATGCCATTTTCCCGGTTTTTAGAGCTCTACCCTGTTCAAACCCACTGGTGGCTGCTCCCCAAAAATCTGAAGGTCATTCTTTGTGACAGAATCCTCCTTTCCCAAAAATATTTTGTCCCAAATCAGGTGCTTTGATGGAGAGCTTTGACAACCGGGATGGTTTTTAGGGAAGCATCCACTTCCTCCTGGACAAACACATCCCATTTCCTCCTGGGATTTTGGCTTCCACTGCCCACAGGATTTTGGTTCAGTCATGGGGTTAAATCAAAATGAATCCAAAATAGAATTGAAGCCTTCCTTTTATTCCAACAAGTACTGGGATGATTTAAAGGAGAAAAGGAGGATTTTGGAAAGCTGCTCCTGCAGAAGAATGTTGGCCAGATAAACAGCAGCAATTAGTGCTTAATGAGGACACAGAGTCCCAACAGTTTAAGTCTATACTCCCACATTTATTTTTCCAACAAAATGCATCCAGATCAAATAAAAAATAGCACAAAATTCATCTGTGCAAGGTTTTTCTCCAGTCCTAAATCGAGCGAATAATTTGCATTTAAATCCAGCAATTCCATGCATCCTTTTGTTCCTAATTAATTGAAATATTAAATTTCCCTCTAACACCTCATTGTTTTTTATTATTTAAGTTTTATAGAGGTGGTTGCTGTTGTTTTTTGAGTTGTTGGAAAAGTGGGAACTGAGGCACTGAGATAAAATCAGAGATTTCTGGCTGTTCCCAGCAGGTTTTGGTGTGGGATCCTCCCACAGCTTGGATGTGCAATTCCAGGTTGGATATTGGTGCTGGTTGTGACAATTGAAATTAAGCCTTCAAAATAAATTGGCAGGAATTAGATTAAAAATTGGGAAAGTCATCCAAATATTTCTCCAAGTATGATAAGAGTTTGGCTTTATTATAAAATGAAATTAGGCTTGAACAACAGCACAAAAGCTGAGCTTAAAATAACCCCATTTGTTTTCTCCAGCTGCTAAACTGCTGCTTAGGCCCAAATGATTTCCATTAAGGAGATATTCATGGAACCATGGTGTTCTTTAAATAGGAATTTTCCTTGAGGAGAAATTCCAGTAAAATGAGAAAATACTGCTGGGAAAAAGGGGAATATGTGGGAAGTGATGTGGAGTAAAAAATCAGTGAACAGTGGGAATATGAAGAGTGCAAATAATGATTTTTATTCCCCCATATCCAGGGGCTGGGGAACTTCCTGGGTTTCCATGGATAAACCTCTCCCAAATTCCAGACAGAAGCAAGTGGAGTCAAGGTAAATCCTGGTTTATTTTGGGAATGTTGGAGCTGGGAGCAGCCACTCCTGGAGCTCCAGTGACTTTATTGGTGTCCATGTAAATAAATGTAAAGGCTTCCTGAAAATACAATTTATTCTGAAGGTGCTGGGGTTGGCTTAAGTGTCAGGAAAATGGGGTGGGAAGGAGGTGGGAGCAGGAAGATTTCCTGGAATTTTGGGAGGGAATTGTTCCTGGGAAGGTGCAGCACCTGCCTGGGGTGGGCCTGGAACCCTCAGCCGGCTTTTCCTGTGGGTGAAGTGAAAATAATTCAATACAAATTTAACTTTTCCCAAGATTTCTGTCGCTGGCTTCGTCCTGCTGCAGTCCTGGGGTTTGTGTGGAAATAAATGAGGGGGAGTTCAGCTGTTACAGGATTCCTCTTGGTGTTTTTGCTGGTTTTGCAGAGCGAGGTTCTGACATTTCAGTGAGGCCAGAGGGGCATCACAGGCAGCTGCAATTCCCAGGTTTTAATGGGAAAACCGAGGATTTTACATCCACTGGGATTAAATAGGGGTTTTCCCCTCATTTTTCCCTGAGGTCAGGTGCAAACAAAGACCTTGGCCCAGCTTGGTGGTGTTTTTATTCCTTTTAAAACAAAACTCCAGCAGTGCCGGCAAAACCTTTCCAGGGAATTGACTGGTTTTCCCTGCAAGGTGGAAATTCCTGCATTTTGGAGTCTTTTTTCAAATTACCTTCTACGTTTCTTTCAGTCAGCCGTGCTTGTTATTGATTTTATTTGCTGCTTTTTGTTGCAGAGTTGGAGTTTTAAATCCCAGACCTGTTGAGGCATGAATCCATCCTGGAAAAAGCAGCTTGGGAGCAGCAGAGGGATGAATCCCAGTGGGCAAAAAAGGATGGAATGATTGAAAAGATGGGAAAAAAGCCCAAGCCAGGCTGTGGATGAGTCTGTTCTGCTTTTCCCTGCCAGGCTGGGGCCTCTTTTTATTAATTTCCACATCTCAAATGCTACTCCAGGAGTAACTCAGGAGTAGGAGAGCCAGGGGTGCTCTCTGATCCTTCAGATGCCTCGGGAATTGTTGGATTTCAGGCCAGGAATGTTTTGTTTTCCCACAAATTCCCAGCTGGGGGGGTCCAAGGAATACCCAAATCCATTGGAAGGTGATAATAACTGAGAGCTGGAGCATTTCCCCCCCAAATCAGGGTGATTTCCATGGAATTTGGTCACCTTTGGGGGCTGGAGTGCCCCTGAAATGCTCAATAAGCTCCAGCATTTTTCCTTGAGGAAGGAGAGAGGTGGAGAATTGGGTGTGAGAGAAGGGTGGTGGTGGATTCCACCAGATTCCAGCTGGATTTGGGGTCTGAGGGGAGGAATTGTGTTTTCCTCACGCCGATTCCATCCCTGGCACGGAATGGGAGTGGGAATGTGGTGCAGGAACAGGAGGTGTTGGGTGAGATGAGGCTTCACAGGAGGAGGATAAAGGCAATTCAGAGTAACCCTGAGTGCTTAAAAATTATATACATTTAAGGGATTATCAATAATTTAATTATCAATAAATGTAAAGGATTATCAATTATAATAAAGATTATCAATTCCAAGAGGAATTTCCTCCCCAGACCCAAATTCTGGAGGCAGCTGAGGAAAGGACAAAATCCCCAGCCCTGGGGGAGCTCAGAGCAGAATTTTCCTGCAGCCTCTGTGGGTTTTTGGGGACAAGGTGAGGTGGGTGAGGGGGTCAGGTTTGGGTAATTTGGTTTTTTAAATAAACCCATCCACTGAGAGAGAGAGCAGGGATGTGACAGGAGAGTGACCTGGAAAAACGAGCTGCCCTGGGGCAGTGTTGGGAGCCGATGGATTTTTGGTGTGGAACTCCAAGGCAGCAGGGCAGGAAAAGCTGTGTCCCCCTGATCTGCTGGGACACTCCGGAATTCTGTCAAATATTGGGTGAGAAATCCCATTTCTCGTTTCTTTCTGGCTGAGGTCGGGGTGTGAAGCAGGGAGGAGCCGGGGTGTTTGTGCTGCACCGCTGGATGCCGCAGTTACATAAACCTGGCTTCTCTCTGCTCCCAAATCGATTGTCCTGGGAGCGGGGACACCACGGGGCAGCGCCTGTGTCACACGGCATCAGGCCACGCCTGGCTGAGCTCTCGGCCGGCATTCTGTCCATCCCTCCATCCGTCCATCCATCCATCCATCCATCCATCCATCCATCCATCCATCCATCCATCCATCCATTCATTCATCATCCCTCCCTCCATCCCTCCATCCCTCCATCCCTCCATCCATCCATTCCCTCCTGATCCATCCCATCCTCCTTGGATACATCCATCCCTTCCTGATCCCTCCATCCTCCCTCCATCCCTCCCTCCATCCCTCCCTCCATCCCTCCCTCCATCCATCCATCATCCATCCATCCATCCATCCATCCATCCATCCATCCATCCATCCATCCATCCATCCATCATCCATCCATCCATCCATCCATCCATCCATCCATCCATCCATCCATCCATTCCCTCCTGATCCATCCCCCTCGGATCCATCCCATCCTCCTTGGATACATCCATCCCATCCTGATCCATTCCCTTGGATCCATCCATCCATCCATCCATCCATCCATCCATCCATCCATCCATCCATCCATCCATCCCCTTCTGATCCTGATCCATCCCCTCCTGATCCATCCATCCCCTCAGATCCATCCATTCCCTCCTGATCCATCCCCTTGGATCCATCCCTCTCGGACCCATCCCTCCCCTCCTGATCCATCCCACCTCCTCGGATCAATTCATCCCTTCCTGATCCATCCCCTCCTAATCCATCTCCCTCAGGATCCATCCATCCCCTTGGATTCATTCATCCCTTCCTGATCCCTCCCCTCCTGATCCTGATCCATCCCCTGGGATCCATCCCATCCCCCTTGGATCCCTCCCCTCCTGATCCATCCCCTCCCCTCAGATCCCTCCCCTGGGATCCATCCCTCCCCTCCTGATCCCGATCCATCCCTGGGATCCATGCCCTCACCCCCAGGGATGGGCAGAGGCTCCCCCGGAGCAGCGGCTGCAGCTCACAAAAGGGTGGGGAGGTTTTCCCGAGCTTTTCCAAGGGAAGAATGCTGTAAAGGGGAATTCAAATGGTTCATGGGATGGCGTTGGGAAGGGCTCTGTCCTTGCTCGGCAGCCGGGCTGGGAGAGCTGGGAATGTTCCCCTGGAGAAGGGAGGGATCCAGGGAGAGCTCAGAGCCCTTCCAGGGCCTAATCCCATCCCATTATCCAGTCCCATCCCAGGGACCTCTCCCACTGTCCCAGGCTGCTCCAGCCTGGCCTGGGCACTGCCAGGGATCCAGGGGCAGCCCCAGCTGCTCTGGCAATCCCAGCCCAGCCAGGAATTCCCAGTTCCCAATGTCCCATCCATCCCTGCCCTCTGGCAGTGGGAGCCATTCCCTGGCTCCTGTCCCTCCATCCCTTGTCCCCAGTCCCTCTGCAGCTCTCCTGGAGCCCCTTCAGGCCCTGCCAGGGGCTCTGAGCTCTGCCTGAATGATCCCTTTGATCATTCCCAAAATTCTGAGCACAGCTCTCATGAATTAAAATGAGATTTCCCCCCATCTTCCTAGGATACAAAAAGCCAGGTGAGTCCCTGTTTTGTCATGATTAATCTATGAGTATCCAGGAAAACTTCCCCAAAAATGGGATATTGAAGTCCTTCCCACCCTGGGAACAGCTCACAAAAATTTGCCTTCCCTGGGAATGCTGCACAGCCGCTTCCTGCTCCCTGTTCTTGGAGGGTCCCTTTTCCTTTTGGATCAGAATTGCTCAACTTCCATTAAAAAAAATTAAATTTAAATATGCAAATCACTTGCTGAAAGGTAAATATTCCCCGAGCCGTTATTCCCTGTGTGGCAGGAATGGGATATTTTTAAACCAAAGGAAATATGGTTGGGAAAAGCTCCATATGTTAATGAGAGCTGATTGGTTCCGAACTTAATTAGGGATGGGAGCAGGGGAGCCTGAGTGACATCTGTTACTTCCTTCTGTAACTCCAGATATTTTCCATGGATGTCATTCCAGGAGAAGCTCATTCCTGAGGCATTTTTTCCCACAGAAATGTTTGGATTAAAAATGAATAACAGGATTTGCCCAAAGGAGCCAGCATTGGAATATCTGAGATTTTGCTGGGTTTGTGTTTGGGGTGTCCATCCAGGTTTGTTTTTCATGGAGTGTCCCAAGGGGAGAAATGTAATCCCAAAAATTGGATTTAATCACAGGATCTGTTCTGCTGCAGGGGTGTAACGTCCCTGTACCAGGCTGGACAACACACACTCAGAATCCATGGAATTGTGGGATGGTTTGGGGTGGAAAAGACCTTAAATCCCATTTATTTCCCATCCCATCCATGGGCAGGGACACCTCCCATTATCCCAGGGTGTTCCAGCCCAGCCAGGAATTCCCAGTTCCCAATGTCCCATCCATCCCTGCCCTCTGGCAGGGGGAGCCATTCCCCGGCTCCTGTCCATTATCCTGGAGGATTTCCCAGTTTAAACCATTCCTCAACTCCATGAAACCTCAATGAATCCTTGCTGATTTTGGAGCTGTGTTTGGAGGGATGAACTCCCTGAGCTGCCAGTGGGGCAGGAATTCCCTGGAATTGGAGGGAGCATGGGAGATCCATGCTTTGGAACACCATTTTCCCCCTCTCCCCTTCCTTTCCATCGGGATACAAAGGTTGGCTCAATACAAAGCTGCAGTGGAGCTGCTCAAATGAGATCCCGGCTGGAAAATTTGGCATTGGGAGGAGAATTTGTCCCACTTTGTCAGCATACATTAAATCCAAGAGTAGCTGGGATGTTCCTGTGGAATATTTACAACTCCATGTTTACAACTCCGTGCAAAATGAGCATCCCTTTCCTAGCTGAGCCTTCCTCATTTGACAAAATAATTCCACTTGGGAAAAAAGGGATTTATAGGGGTGTAGAGTTGGGAATCTGCACCCAAAGATTCAGGGCTTCCCCATATCCCTGCTTTCTTCCAGGAATTTTTGGCAGAGCCCAACTTCCCCTGGATGGGAGGAGAAATTTCTGTTTGGGAGAGAAATTTTTGTGCTGGGGAAAAATCTTGGAGTTGAAGAGAAATCCTTGTTTTTTACTAACCCGTCCTTTTGGAATGCTTAATTTGCAGGGAATTTTTCTGGTTTATTTTTAGGGAAAGAGGAGCTCTGTGGTCAAAGCCAACCTCCCCTTATTCAGTGGGATGTGCATTTAGGTAAAATCTTGTTTTACTCCAAGATTTAAGATCCAGTGTTAAGCTTTTGGAGTTTTCCTCCTCCTCCTCCTTTTGGAGTTTTCCCTCCTCCTCCTCCTCCTTTTAGAGTTTTTCCTCCTTCTCCTCCCTTTGGAGTTTTCCTCCTCCTCCTCCTTTTGGAGTTTTTTCTCCTCCTCCTTTGGGAGTTTTTCTTCCTCCTCCTCCTCCTCCTCCTTTTGGAGTTTTCCTCCTCCTCCTTTTGGAGTTTTTCCTCCTCCTTTTGGAGTTTTCCTCCTCCTCCTTTTGGAGTTTTCCCTCTCCTCCTCCTCCTTTTGGAGTTTTCCCTCTCCTCCTCCTCCTTTTGGAGTTTTCCTCTCCTCCTCCTCCTTTTAGAGTTTTTCCTCCTCCTCCTCCTCCTTTTGGAGTTTTTCCTCCTCCTCCTCCTTTTGGAGTTTTCCTCCCATTTTTTGGTGCCCAAGGTTCCCTGGATGTCCCCAAACCCGGAGCTGGCAGGGCTGGGGTGGCTGCGTCTATCCCACACCAGGGAATGGATTTTGGGAATGATTTCTGTCCCAAGGCCCAGCTCTCAGCTCGGGGATTTTCAGGAGCTCGTTTCCATTGGAATAGCAGGTTGGGGATGGGGAATTCATGGAATCCATGGGCCCAGGGATTTAGGGATGAGAACCTGGGAAAGGCTGGGCCTAGGGATTTAAGGCTTCAGGGATTCAGGGATTTAGGCATGAGGAGCCTGAGAAAAGCTGGTCCCAGGGATTCAGGGATGAGGAGACCCTGCAGAGTTGATCCCAAACCACCTTGGACCTGGTTTTAGCTTCTGGTGCCATTTGGGAATTGCAGCAGGAGGGATGTCAGGGATTCCTTAAAGCAGGAATTGTGCTGCAGATACCAGGGATGCTCCTGGAAATGCCTCTTTGGTGGGAAAGAGGCCAAGGACAGCTGGGATGTCCCATCCCTGCCCCCCAAGCCTGGGGAAGGCAGCTTGGGAAAATATTGGGAAAATTCCTGCATGGAAAAGCCTGGGAGGTGGACTTCCCGTTCCTGGAGGGATTGAAAGCCCTGTGGATGTGGCACTTGGGGCCTTGGCAGATCAAGGATTGGATTTGACAGCATTAGAGATATTTTCCAAGTTTTCAAACTCAAGGAAAAGTGGGAATAAGGGCAGCAGACAGGTCAGGAACTGCTGATTCCCTCTGGTTTTAGAGCCATTAATAAATATGTTCAAAACGCAGCAGGAGCTGAATCCCAAATAGGAAAATGGCACCTGAGCAGGAAAAAATATTTCAGTTTTTCTTTTTTTTTTTGCTTTTTTTTGATGGTTTTGTTTGTTTGGTTTAATCAGAAGAAGCTCACTCAGGCTCAGGGAAGGGAGTCCAAGTCCTTCCCATGGTTACAATCACCAAGGAAACCACTCCGGTGGTATCCAGGGCTGGAATTTCAGTTTTCCAGTTGTGTGCCTCTTGGAGAACTGATTAGAGAAGGAAAACTCCTCCAGGCTTCATGGATTGCTCAAGGTCCTCATAATTTATATCCCTTTATCCCAGAGTTTTTCCCATCCCTCCGGAGCTCCTTGGAGCTGCTGCTTTTCCTCTCTCAAAATGCAGCCAAATTAAAAAATATGGATGGACGTGATGGAAGAGCAGGAATTAAGGAATTCTCAGTGTTCCAAATGTTTTCCAGCCATCTCAGATATTTCCTAAAAGGATCCTTTATTTAAATGTTTTCTTGGAATCTTTATTTCAAAGTCGGTCGCTCTGAAGAATTTCCGGAGCTTGAAAGATTTTCATTTTCCCAAATCAAGCGGGTTGTGCAAAATAATTGGAATTTATGGAAAAATCTGTGCTTTTCGTGGCAAAGCAGATTTCTGAGCCAGGGAAAATGTTGGAATGTGGTACAAAACTACAAACAGCATCTTTCCAGTTGTCCCAGTAAACTTTGGGACGTGCCTGACTTCTGCTGGATCCCTGTTATTTGTGCCAATCCTTAATTTCCCCAAATGCATTTCTTGAGGGAATCTTCCAGACCCAAAATCCTGGGAGAACTGAGGGAATATTGATCCAAGCACTTTTGAAAGAAGCCAGGAAATGGGGAGTGGAATTGGAGAATCACGGAAGGGTTTGGGTTGGGAAATCCATCTGAGGGCATCGCATCCCAAAATTCCCAGCACTTCCAAGGCCCCATCTGTGCCACATCCAAATGGATTTGAAATCCCCCCAGCAATGGGAGGGACTGGGGCAGCTGGATGCAGGGGATGGAGCCTCAGGGGGGTTTTTCCTGCTCCTTTGGCAGAGTTTGGGAATTACAATTGGAATTCCAGAGGTGGGATTGCCCTGGAGCGGAGATCCCCATTCCCCAACCCGGGAATCCCACGAGATGGGATCGGGAGAAGATTCTCTCCTCTGGCATTCCCTGCCTGCTGCAGGGCAGGAAAGCAGGAAGGAATTAGGGAAAGGAGTCAGGAAATCCCTGGAACTGAGGCTTCAAGAGAAACAGGGAATTCCAGCCTGGATGGGAGTTGAGAACCCCTGAGGAGGCTCCTAAGTTAAACCCGAGCTTAAGAGTTAACCCTGGCTGCAGGTGTCCCTCTGCTTCCCAAAAATCTGCATTTGGGATGGGCTTCCTGGGAATTCCCGGCTTTTCCCAGCAGATTCCCCAAGGTGAATCCCTAATCCCAGAGGCAGCTGCACCCCTGGTGTTTTGGGAATCCGTCCCTTCCCAGAGGAGCTGGAGCTGGGGGAGCTCAGGGACAGCAGCACTTGGATTTGGAGGCTTCTCCAAACAATTCCTTGGCCATTCCCTCCTCTGTCCCTGTGCTGATGAGCTGTGCACCTGGATCCAGGATTTTTCGTGGGCTCTCAGTGGGTTTTGTGCGGGAGAAGGCAATTCTGGATAGTTATCCCAGAGAGGTTTCCAGGGCTGGAGGCCACGCTCCATCTCCCTTCTCCTTCCTTTGCCATCCCCTGAAATGAGCCCTTCCTGAGCACACGGAAATTTTCCAACACAAACACTTCATCCAAGCTTATCAGACGGAAAACGCTGGAGAAATTACATTACACCCAGCAAAAAGCATGGATTGGCCCCTCTCTCCCTCGCAGATGGATTTTGGCTATTGTTCATTTTTCTCCTGTCATAAAATCGTCCATCCTTTATTTTCCCTTTATGTCCTGGACAGTTCCTAATCCTCTGCTGAAGCCTGGATGGCAGGAGGTGATTTTCCAGTTTAAAATGAGATGGGAGTAAAGCCTCTGGCTCTGCAAACCTCCCGCTTTTCCTTTATTTCCATTTATTTTCCTCCATTTCAGGGTCAAACATCTTTGTTTTCCCTTTTCCCATTTATTTCAGGTGCAAACCCCCCAGTTTTCCTTTATTTTCCTTTCTTGTCCTTTATTGATGGTAGAAATCTTGTTTTCTTTTTTCCCTTAATTTTCCAGAAAAAACCTCTTTTTATTTTCCTTTCTTCATTTTCCTTCCTTTCTTCATTTTCCTTTCTTCATTTTCCTTTCTTCATTTTCCTTTCTTCATTTTCCTTTCTTCATTTTCCTTTCTTCATTTTCCTTTACTTTTTCCCTCCTTTATTTTTTCCCTCTTTTATTTTTTCCTTCCTTTATTTTTCCTTCCTTTATTTTTTCCTTCCTTTATTTTCCTTTATTTTTTTCCTTCCTTTATTTTCCTTTATTTTTTCCTTTATTTTTTTATCCTTCCTTTATTTTTTCCCTTCCTTTATTTTTTTCTTTTATTTTTTTTCCTTCCTTTATTTTTCTTCCTTTATTTTCCTTCCTTTTTTTTCCATACAAACCTCCTGATTCTCCTGAATTCCCCTCTATTTTCAGGTGCAAACCTCCTGATTTTATGGGATGACCTTTAAGGTCTGTTCCAACCCAAACCAGTCTAGAATTCCATAACTCCATCATCCATTTCCAACCAAATATTCCCATACATAGTCCTCACAACCCCAAAAGTTCTGCAGGTCCAGGACGACCCTTGAGGGGGAAAAAACCCCAATTTTTGGAATGAGATGGGATTTAAGGTCCTTTCCATGCCAGCCCAGCCTGGAATTCCATGGTCCCACCATGCCAGCTCCCTGGGGTGCCCTGAGCTCTGCCCTGGAGGCAAAGCCAGGCCTGGGCTCTTCCAGGAGCTGCGCATTCCAGACTGTGTGGAGTGCCAGGGTTTGGGGGTTCTGGCAGCAAAACTTCCACAAGGAATGCAGGAACCTGGTCCTGGCTGCAATCTGGGACAACATCGGGGGCTCCAGCCCCAGGTTGCCCCTGGCACCCCACTCCTGCCCTAAATCCAGGATGTGGATCTGGCCTTGGGAGCAGGACAGATCATCCTCATCTCCGAGCTCTGGGTGGGATCAGCGGCACCTCTCGCTTGTGAGCTGCTGCAGCCTGGCTAAATCTGCAATTTGGGAATGGATCCTGGCACAGCCGGAGCCATTCCCTCCCCTCTCCGTGGGCAGCAAGGCTGGAGCCAAGGAAGGAGCTCTGGGTACCGGGATGTGCTGCCGAGCCTCGGGATAATGGGAATGATGAGGAGGCAGCAGCACGGGGCCATTAATGGCCATTAAACCAGCCCAGGGCCCTGAGTGCTCCGAATTTCAGCTGGAAACCACAGGATGTCCATCCTTGGAGGCAAGCTGGGATGGAAAGGGATTTTCCAGCCCCTTTTCAGCCCTGCTGTGGGATGGATGAGCTCCATGGGCGCAGGTAACACCCACCAGCGCTGAGGGCTGAGAGGAGGGAATAATGGAATTGTGCTTTTCTCCCTCATCCCAACTTTGTTGGATGCAGGAAAATCCTTGGGCTGAGTGCAGGGCTCTGATTCATCCCAGAATGGCTCAGGAGGTGCAGTCATTCCCATCATCCCAAATTTAGTGGATGCTGGGAAAAGCCACTGGAACCTGGAGTGCAGGGCTCTGATTCATCCCAGAATGGCTCAGGGCTGGGGACAGTCAGGACCCATCAGGAAAATTCCTGAGTGGATGGAACATGAGGAAGGGAACCTGGGCAGGGGCCGGAGAATCCCTGAGGGTGACGGGCAGGGCCTGGGAATCCCACCGGGCAGGGGCTGGGGACCCTGAGGGGACCGGGCAGGGCCTGGAGAATTCCTGAGGGGATGGAACATGTCCAAGGAAGGGAACAGAGCTGGGCAGGGGCCGGAGAATCCCTGAGGGAGCCGGGCAGGGGCTGGAGAATCCCTGAGGGGGCCGGACAGGGCTGGAGAATCCCTGAGGAGCCGGGCAGGGCCTGGA